>OZ012700.1:15899931-15916284 GCA_963942565.1 Maea johnstoni | reverse complement strand
GTATATCATTTACATGTTGCATGTGGCTGGTGTAGAAAAATGACTATGTGAAAAATACGAATAAACTTGTTATACTGGACAAATTAACAATGTGCTAAGATCCCGCAATATGGTACATCACAATGCACAAACGAATGTATATTAGGCGCTGTTGCAGAGATTATTTTCTCAAATCAACACAAAGTTTACACTGACAGTTAACATGATAATGAATACTTTATAGTCAAGAATAACGGGACAAAATGAATATGAATCATATGCTAATGATAATCGCATTCAATGAATCCTACCAAGATCTATAACCAAATTTCGCTACGAATATGTCCCTTAAAGATGCTCATTTCAAATATATATATTCGCTACGAATATGTCCCTTAAAGATACTCCTTTCAAGTATATATATTCGCTACGAATATGTCCCTTAAAGATACTCATTTCAAGTATATAAATTC
Organism: Maea johnstoni; assembly: GCA_963942565.1. Classification (NCBI taxonomy): domain Eukaryota; kingdom Metazoa; phylum Annelida; class Polychaeta; order Spionida; family Magelonidae; genus Maea; species Maea johnstoni. Next base: position 15,915,832 of record OZ012700.1, on the reverse strand, counting down.
GCTATGAATATGTCCCTTAAAGATACTCATTTCAAGTATATATATTCGCTACGAATATGTGCCTTAAAGATACTCATTTCAACTACAAGAATCCGACTATTTCGGTATGTGGGTTTTGTATACCAGTAAATTGTAGACATCCTCCTTGTCAATGCAGTCCTGTTTCCAGCACGCCTTGTCTTCCCCACAACGTGTGCCATCCGCAACCATGTTTGCTTCGTCTCGTACCCATGGGTACATGTTGCTTGTGCTGGAAATATACATACATACATATATTATTAGTTAAGGCCTATTGGAAGGTGCAATCCGGTCTGATATCCAACAGAAGTCATCCAGATCTCACGAGGCGGAGCCGAGTGGGATCTGGATGACTGAGGGTTGATACCAAGCCGGATTGCACTTTCCACCAGCGCGTAACGAATTTATCACCAGCTGTTTCATGCTAAGAAAAAATAACAAATACATCTCAATTTTTTTTAAATAACTTTGGAGGTCAGAACGAGGCTGCTGCCCGGCGCCCAAGTGATAATTTTGAATTATGCCGTTTGATATTGAATTCTGCCGTTCGATATTGAATCTACAAATTGTGAACGGCTCCAGGTCTAACACCTATTGACCAATCAGCATCAAGAATCACAGCGGAGAATGTAATAAATGTATATATACCCCTCTTTTTTGCGAGGGAGGCGGGCGCTAATATATTCTTTTTTGTATAGATGCTTTTGCTTTCTGATGATGTTTATTATTATATCTCGATGTACCGTATCTCTTACGCCGAGGCGTAGTCAATAAATGTACATACATATATAAATGTATATCTACATTTATATATATATACGTACACACACACACGTATATATATATATGTGTATGTGTATATAACTATATATATATATATATATATATATATATATATATATATATATATATATATATATATATATATATATATATATATATATATATATATATATGTATATATATATATATATATATGTATATATAATATACATATATATATATATATATATATATATATATATATATATATATATTATATATAAATATACATATATATATATATATATATATATATATATATATATATATATATATATATATATATATATATATATATATACTTATATATATATATATTATATATATATATATATATATATATATATATATATATATATATATATATATATATATATATATATATATATATATATATATAATATACATATGATCTAAGGATGACTTACACACATGTGCTACTCCCTAACGAGATCTCGCTTGCTTGGCGATACTGGTTTTCCCTATACGCGGTGGTGACGTCTGGCCCAGTGCATTGCAATAGTCCGCACTTGTAATTGCGTTTGCTGAAATAAGAATAAGGGAAATGTTATTTCAATAACGGAATGCTAGATGCATCGTATTCAAAATTTGTCATTTTCTTATTACTTCGAAACAGGCCCCTTTTTAAAAGGTGATCATCTCATGTGCCCCGGTCAACTATCTGATAGTTTTGGCACTGAGTGTGCAACACTTATGCATTAAATCTGCGGTCAACAATTATTCCATTTATCTTCACAGATAATCCGGAAATCCCGAGATGATGAAAATAGCTATGAGAAGAAGACACGTTATACATAGAAGAAGAAGAGGAAGAAGGGGAAGGAGGAGGGGGAGGAGAATAACACATTAGACGTATATGCTACCGGTACTGCATGCAAGTTTCAGTTCACGCTCAGATAAAATACTACATGCATCGATCATGAATATCGTATGCTATGCTATCTTAATGTTGATTGTCATTGGCAATCATCTCTTTTAAACCATGCTGCTTGTGGCTAATTTGCCAATGTAAAATGATGCAAGAAACCTGAAAAAGACCCTGGCACATGGGTACTCATCCAAGAGTACTCTTCGAGACCTACATGTAACCAATGAATACCCATATGACAGGGTTTAGATTGCTTTAGTGCTTTGGAAGAAAGTAGCCTTAACATTGGAAGGGTTTATGTATGCTTCTCATTGGCAATCATCGTCTTTAAAAGTCTTATTAAAGCACTCTACCTTGCTTTGGAACACTTGATGTATTTCCCGTGTTTATCCAAACCACAATGAGCTTTTTTACCAACAAATCGTCCTCTAGTCGCTACCTCCCAGCAAAGACTGTCTGCTGCTCTGTATCCTGAAATAAACGTTGGGAGAGAGAAGTCCATGAAAAGAACATATATTCAACAAAAGTAAGCAATTCATTATTTCTATTTTGTTTGGGTCATATCCATAAAGAATTCTAATGATCCTATGTGTGACTACCCCTTTAAACGTAAAATCGCCATATTAAACAGATATCTTTCAAGAAATACATGTGTGTGTGTGTGTTTGTGTGTGTGTGTGTGTGTGTGAACCGAGTAAAGTAAAATGAACATTGGGTGGTACATGACGTGACGTACTTGGTATCAAAGGGTTAATTCGTCATTATGATGATTAGACCTTAGAAACATACAATGTTACTTTTTGGGACATAACTCTAAACTTGTTAATACTGTTACCTTTAATAACGGAAAAGACAGCAGAATGCTCTTAACTGCCGTTAATCCTGTTTCTATTATTAACTCAAGGTAAAGGGTGCACATTTGAATACCATACTTCTCTTATGCCTTCATAATGAGATATTCTTTTAAAGAGCTAACAAACTTAAATACATGAAAGAAGAAATATACGAAGAATCTAACCAGGGAGCATATTTTCTTATGAATAAAGACTACATTACCACAAAATGTATTCAATATGATTGATAACGTCGGGATTCAAATCTATATACTAGTAGTTATATCTTAGAGACGTTTTATGGGACACCAATTGTTCAGCAGTGATGTGAGTTTATGCACTTGCCACCTTATTGATTTATGTAGAATGTTAAAACATAAAGCATCCCATTTATCAAAAGAATCTCTATATTTCCTTTTCGTGTTGTTCAGGTCATAGCCAGGCAATAATGTTAAAACGTAGTACTTGCCTTCTTTCCAAGATAACCCACACTGCGCGTTGCTAGTCATACATACTCCACGACTGCAATATCCTTCCTAAAATGTATATATATATATATATATATATATATATATATATATATATATATATATATATATATATATATATATATATATATATATATATATATATATATATATATATATATATATATATATAAATATGCATGCATGCATGCATGCATGCATGCATGCATGCATGCATGCATGCATGCATACATACATACATACATACATACATACATACATACATACATACATACATACATACATACATACATACATACATACATACATACATACATACATACATACATACATACATACATACATACATACATACATACATACATACATACATACATACATACATACATACATACATACATACATACATACATACATACATACATACATACATACATACATACATACATACATACATACATACATACATACATACATATATATATATATATATATATATATATATATATATATACTAGTCAGGGCTCAACATATAGCATAGTCCCATCTCCCGGGAGATCTGAATTCCAAAAACAGCCCTGTCGGGCTACCTAAAGTTGGATTCAGGTAGTCCCGCTGGACAACCTGAATCCTGGGGAAGTTCCCCACTAAAATCCAACAAAATGGTAGCGAAAAAAAGAAAAATATAGCATTCCTTAAGCATGCAACCTTAAAAATAGAAGAAAAAAGCATAAGTACCATTACTAACATGAAAAGGGGGAAAAAGAACCTTTTTGCCTTTTTGGAATAAATGGCGGGACTACCTAAAATGCTGGCGGGACTACCTGATTTTGGGCTCAGGTAGCCCCGCCAACCTACCTGGCCCTTCTGGGGACCGTAGAGCCCTGCTAGTATATATATACTAGTATATATATACTAGTATATATATAGACATATATATATATATATATATATATATATATATATATATATATATATATATATATATATATATATATATATATATGTATATATATATAAATATATATATATATATATATATATATATATATATGTATATATATATATATATATATATATATATATATATATATATATATATATATATATATATATATATATATATATATATATATATATATATATATATATATATATATAGATAGATAGATAGATAGATAGATAGATAGATAGATAGATAGATAGATAGATAGATATAGATAGATATGTTTATATATATGTATATATATATATATATATATATATATATATATATATATATATATATATATATATATATATATATATATATATATATATATATATATATATATATATATATATATATATATATATATATATATATATATATATATATATATATATATATATATATTTATTGACATTCACAAAGTGCCCCCATCGTATGATTTGCCTCTTTCATTAGAACCTGCACAATACGTCTGCAATGGTAACCTAAACTTCTCAAATAGAAAAATGATAGTCATAACGAAATGTACACATTCATGTATATATTTTAAACTCTGCATGCAGGTTTTTTTGCTACCTCAACATGATTATATATATTTTATTATCTATAGTACATTTTGAGCATTGCAATCGAACTAATGTACAGCTAGTGTACTTGGTTTTCATTGTCATAGAAAGGATTGCATCCTGAATAATATTAAAGGGGATGGCTTTTGTATTGGCATTGTACCTTTTATATTGACACATTTACATGTATACATATCAATCAGATGTTATAGTAATAGGTATATACTAACCAATACCCCCCCCCCCCAAAGAAAAAAAGAAGAAAAAAAGAAATCAAAATGTTATCGCAACGAACTTGTTTGAGTTTATCTAAATGGTGTATGAAGCATATGCATGTTTATTGAGTCAATATTTCATCGAATTGTCTTTATTCACATTTTCATTGCAGGTGTATAATACTATGGGTATGTGTATTCACTTACTGTGTCGAATGCGTCTGTACAAATCTTGCCCATTGGTTTGTGAGAAGTATAGCACTGAAACAAATGAGCATATCTAAAGTAAGAGTTCACAAATTTTCTGAACATATGACGCGGAATGAAATGGGAAAGAAACCTTCCCTTCTATCTTTTTTGTGCTGCGAACTATTAAACTGAATCGAAGTTAACAAGATTTCATTGAATGTATGTATGCTTGAATATAGATGTACAAAATTCCTCCGTATAAAAATATTAATATAGTATAGCAATAAAGTAATAAAGCCCGATTGCCACCCTATTTCGAATTCCTGGGCATGGATGAACTCACAACTGAATGTAGCTTTGAATCTCAATCTATGTAGGTTATTGACATGCTTGGGACATTTGATTGACATATAACCCATTTTTTTGTACAACCAGGCACTGGCCAGACTTCCGGTCGACTGATGTAAGAATTAAATGTCTGTACTGTGCCACTTGGCTGTTGGGCAAGTAGTTAATAATGAAGTAACTCACAGTGTCACTGTCTCCAGAACAATAGCTGTCCACGCTGCATTGTGGGTCGGCAGCTGCTTTGCACATCGTGTTACAGTCCTTATACTGAAAACAATTTGTCTAAATCAGGATACTCTATAACTGGTATATTTTACAGGCATTTAATTTTCGCTACTTTTGCGCTGCCCATGATAGCGCCAAAATAACACCCCTAAAATAGATATCTATATAGTAATAAATATATAGTTTGAGTGCTTGAATGCGCGAATTTAAAGTAGCACAAAAGGGCTGTATAGCGACATTTTAGCACTCCAAATTAAAGCGGTATACGGTAATGATTACTTTTTGACAGTTGCAATTCGCTTTTATAGTTCTGGTACAGTGTCCATAGCGGCACAGAAAGGCATCTCATTAAGATTGATATGGGCATGGGAATCTAAGGTTTTATAAACCTAAAAAATATTTGATTTCAATCATACGTCATCACTTCGCGTGTTGATTATTGTTGATGATTTAGTAGCGTAATACACAGAACTAATTCCTATCTAATACATTTTCATTTTCAACACCCCAATTAAACTGGCATTTTATCTTTGTGCTCAAACGTATTCAGTGACTTTGGTTGTTTTAAAAAATCGTAGAAGGGAACTTATGTTTATCTCAAATTACACGATATCGTTATCAGATTTTCATTTCTCATAGATACGCATATTTTATATATCATCTTTAAATTCCATATCATATATACAAGCATTACGTACAAATACAAATATAGTATAATTCACATAAGAGAAAATAACAATAAACACAAATACACATGTAGAACAAAAGACACTCCATTAAACGTGTAGATAGCATCTTGTTTCAGACATATTAGTAAAGAAATGTGGTTTTCTTTCCTCATCCTAAACAAATATGTAGTCATTAAGTCAAATTGTATACGGAAAAATTTCCCACACCTATCCCATCTTCATAAGAAATAAATATTCCCACACCTATCCAATCTTTATAAGAAGTAAATATTTCTTTTTAACTCACCTCACATTCATATTGGTCGTATTTAATTTTTTCGTATATGAATCTGAGAATTTCTATTAGGCTCATGTTACTAACCTCTTGTCTATGTTTGTAAATGACGATGTTTGTATTTAGCATAGCCATATTAAATAAAAGGATGGAAACTTACTCTACAAGTCTTTGTGTTGCAACAGTCTCCTTTATAACATAGACCTCCTTTTTGCAACTTGCAACCTTTGCAACAGTTGCAACAACCGTCATTGCATGCCTGTAACAATACCAAACATTGAATCATAATCAGTTCATTTTAACTACAAAAGCAGTTGTATTGTTGTATTGTATTGTATTGTACTGTATTGACTATCTCCCGCGAGATAAAATATTCGGATACATTTCACAAAAAACAAAACATACACATGGAAAACATAATTAGAGAAAACAAAAATTAAACAACCAAAAGATCTAGGAAAAAAACAAAGAAACGCGTAACCAAACGCCTACCCAATACTAGTAGTTGATCCCATTAAGATACGGGCATTGTGAATACATGTCTGAAATTGAAGGGGTTCGGCCAACATAATAACTAAACATCGTTTTAAGCGTGATGGTAATCGTGGAAACATGTTGCCTATAAAGAGCGTGTACACACCAGTTATTAAGGAGATTGCGATGTAGTCTTTGGATTTTTGAATTGTTTGAAAGCTATAAATATTTCTCACCATTCCACAATCGCATTCCTCTTCGTCATCAATCACGCCATTTCCACACTTATTTCCAGAACTTACAGATGGCTCGAAAACCTTGTGAAGGTAATGAGATAAATACAACTTATGCTTATCATGATCATGATTATTATAGAAAACAAAAAGACAACTGAATAAGTAATGAAAATAATTTTAAATGGTAATAATGATAATAATAAGTATAATAGAAATAGCTATAATAATAATAATAATAATAATAATAATGATAATAATATAATAATAATATTAATAATAATAATACTTATGAAAATGATAATTATTATAATAATAATGATAAAAATAATATTATAATAATAATAAAGGTAGTTATGATGATAATATCAAGTTACGATATCAATTACAAAGATACTGCCAATAGCTATCTTGCACAAATTAAATTTAACTTTATTTACAGCAATGGAAACACGTAATAGTGCCTCAAAGGGAAATGAACTTAAAGTAATTTCAAAAGATAAATAAACATTCAATATTGAAAAAACTCAACGGAACATGGTCACCGATAGCTAATACCTAAGAGGTTCGTTATACAGCAGTTGCTTTGGGATTTACTTATGAAATCAGCAAAATATCTTTTCGAGCAATCACTCCATTTGTATTTTTCTATCTGTATAGAGTTTCTGGAAACGAAATAAACGCAAATTATTACAAAAGAACATCATGAAATGAGGATGATGATTGCTTGTGATAACAGTGATGATGACTGTGATTGTGATAATGTAAACGATAGAAACAATGGCGATGATGATGATGATGATGATAATGCTAATGATAATAATTGTTATAATAATGATGATAATGATGATAATAACAACAATAATAATAATAATAATATTAACAATAGTAATAATAATAATAAAGACAAATAATAATAATAATAATAATAATAATAATAATAATAATAATAATAATAATAATAATAATAATAAAAAATAATAATAATAACAATAGTAATAATAATGATAGCAATAACAATGAATAATAACATAAATGGTACAAATTATAATAGAGATAGTGCCTTTGCTGACAATATTAATACCATAAACAAGATAGCCATGCACGAAATACATAAGCATTAAAACCTTTATCACGTGTATGTCTGAGACACGATGTTTCCTTTCAATATATGGATTGCCAAGTTATTAGCCATTTTCAAATGTAAAGAAAATAATACTTGTCCAAAAGCTTACAATAGTGTCGCCATAACGCAGTTTCCATTTCCATAGATACACCCACAGTCTGCAATTAGAGGAGTAGTTATAACCAAATATAACTGACAAGTGGACAGATTCATAAGACTTGTCGAAAATGTAATAAGACCTTATTAGCAACTTGAAGGCTTGCACTTCTTAATGGAGGGGACCGCACATATCTCGGACAAATAGAGACCAAAAATAAATGTCCGGGGTAACCGATATCTGCATTACGCCAATATGATTTTGTGTACTAGCTAGACAAAAAGATCCCTAGGAAAAGTACCTTTATAACAAGCAGTTTTCTTCTGTCAAAGAGGTAAATAAAACTAAAGCATAAGCGGAGGGACCGGACCAAAAACATTAATATGATAAGCAGCCCACATTTGATGCTCACGTCTTGGACATCAAAGACTTTTTTAATGGGAGTGCTCCCATTTTCTCTCAAAACTGTATACTCCAGTAACCTACCTTCAAAAACCTTTCTAACTACATTACAACATCAGTATTTCATTGGTTATTATCAGAAGTATCATAGGTCCAGACGACAAGTTCTGAAGAAACTCTTGATGACTAATGAGTTATAGGGATAATAATAATAATAATAATAATAATAATAATAATAATAATAATAATAATAATAATAATAATGACGTAATGGCTATGGGGAGCATACATCATTGCTCGTAAACCTATTTGCTAGAGACTAAATTGGTATTTATAGTGATGTCCGAGCAGGCGGTGTTCAGAATGCGTGTCTGACATGGTTTGCTTTAGATCAGGGGTCCAGTTAGCCACTTGCCCCATAGCCAAAGGCTTCATAGAATTATGTTGGGCCATATTAATACTTGCCTTTGTAGCCCAGCTGGCTATAAGAAAAGTGAAATTTTAAGATCAGAGAAAGATCAATAATAAAGTTAGTTGAAGAACACCATTTGACAGATCAGTTTTCCTTTGGTATAATTCAAATATGCAATAGAACAGTGAAACGATAGCTTACACCTTCACACATTGATTTAGGGACGGACTGCAGTGGAACTGCAGCATTGAGACTATGATATCTTGAGTGGGGCTATGGCAATTTGAAAAGTCTAGAGTATTGTGGTGTCTTAGAGTTTTTAACCAAGCCTGTCCTCTGCCTTATATTCATACTCACTAGATGTATCGTGGTCCATACCCAGAGTGTGGCCAAGCTCATGGGTGATCGTCTCTGCTAGTTTTTCCACTGTGAAAAAAAGTAAGATAATTTATTAAGTTACACACATGTGCAGGTGAGATAATATGTATGATAATATATATATATATATATATATATATATATATATATATATATATATATATATATATATATATATATATATATATATATATATATATATATATATATATATATATATATATATATATAAATTGTGCAACCTATGCTCATGTATACATATAGCGTCTAGATATCGGGGAAAGTATTGAATAAAATCGTCTCCATAAAAATACACTTATTAAATATACACATTCAACATACCCCTGTCCTCCATCCTAGCGGTGTTTGTGAGATAGTTGCTAGTGCCTAGTATATTTTGGTTATTTTCACTGGCAACTCTAGGTTTCTTCATTATTACAACTGATTAGTAGCCTCCAAACTGAAGAAAAAGTAACGATAACAGAATTTTCTGTCTAAACATACCTCTTTCTGTACCCTGAAATGATATCACTCCGCCGCCATTTTGTTGCGTGCACGTTCCGCTAGGTGGCACCACTCCCGTTAGGACTTGGCGGGAATTGCGTATCTTCGTGCCACTGCAATGTGCCAAATGATATCATAGACTAAAACGTCAACGACTTTCAAAAAGTAAAACATAAAGAACATATTGAACAACATAGCAAGCATATCATTATCGTACTGAGGACCGTTGACGACCTGACGACCTGACCCCCCCGCCCCCCACCCTGACAAACGTATATTCAGCTGTTCAGATCAGCTTGTCCGCACTTACATCTTGGATGTGATTGTCGGGTCGTTGAATGTCGGTATCTATCACATTTTAGGGGTTAGGTGACATATTCTAACTTCTAAGTAAGAGGTGATATTTACACTTGTATAAATCACTCTCGGATACTACAACTTTATCATGTTGGTCAATTTAATTACCAAATACCGTTTAAGAGTACTCTATTCTATATCTCGGAGAAATAAAAAAAAAATACACAAAAATGCAACATCTGTAATGGTTGCTAAATTTTGGAAAACTTAAAATTACAATAGTTAAACAAGTACTTTTGTAGATGCAAAGCATCAATAGTCAAAAGGCGGGGCCAAGTTATTTATGAACTTGTGAGGGAACCGGATGTATAAAGAACATTAACATTCTAGAGGAAAATAATTTATAATGACTAGACTTGTTTCATTTTTGTAGAAATGAAACAAATATCGGAATTCTAGGCGCAAGCTGGAGACTTCGAAATCTCTTGGGTGCGAAGCTACTTGGCTACGCATCAGTTTGGTTACGAACCAGTTTGGTTACGAACCAGTTTCGTTACGGAGTCTCCTGATTTCATTCTATACACATAGTCGACTAGTGCCAGTCCTGTGAGCCGTTTCACGCCAACAATAGATGGTGGGCGATAGCAGTCTCTAATCCGTGACGTGATTGTGAGACTGGCGCTAGTCTATACACATAGTAATTTTTTCTTAGTAATTTTCCTTCCTTTACTGAAAAATATACTTTATGTCCGCTTAAAATATTTTATATATTTAAAAACTTCATGCTAAATTAAAATAAGGAAGGCACGATTTTCCGCGGCAAAGGCAACATTTATATTATAACCAATCAGAATAGAGAATTATATTCAGTCCGGCCTCCGGATTTTGAACACGGACGTCTCGCCCATGAACATCTCAAAACAGCTTCCCAGGTAGGCGCGGCCTGAGGGCCCCGCCAATGAATAGAAAAACTCGTTCTGTACATACATCAGAAGGAATCTGACTTCTGTTTGAAAAAAAGAATTTGGAGCTCAATACCATCAGAAAACAGCTGGGTAATGATAACTGTTTAAACCCAATGGCCCGTTTGAGTTGTCCCGTTTGTTATCTATATTCTAACATCGAAGACTAACTTACGTAATAAGAAATGCAACGTCATTCCAGCGATTTGGCAGGAGAAAGTTGCGGCGATATCTTAAGAATTCTGTCATTGTGCTTGAAACGTAACGTCCGTAGACAATGGGGTTGCTCTCGACCCAAATCTGGACACCCACCAGCCTGACTGCGGTATTCAGCGCCGAGTAACGCTACAAGAAAATACACAGAACAACTTCTAATCATGGTAAAGGGACAGATATCATCTAGTTCTTAAAGGGAAATTGACTATTTTCATTTATTTTCATATAACTATAAATGATTTTAAAAAAAACATACAAAATGACATGTATACAGTATCTTATTAACTATTGCTTATCTATTTGTTTTATAAATTATTACAAAGATACATGCCTCCCTAAGTTACATCTTTAAACACACTGGATGAATTGTATTACACTATATATGTTGCCTTGTAACTTGTTCATGATGTAAATGTTTTAATAAAGATTATATCTAGTATGTTTGCAACCTCATTCTTGTCTTGTTAGTTATTTTTCCCATTTCTTCTCATATTTTCCCAGTCTATCACTCTTTAGTGCATGAATCTTTTCAGATTCTCTTTCTAGATCCACTAGTTTTTCAAAGAGCACCATTGAATATGCATTTCTTCTGCCTCTATTTTCATATATAATTTGCTTTCCAATCATTAACACCAAATTAGATAGTGACCATAATCTTTGTTTGTTTGTCTGCTTTGGATTCATATCTGCATATGTCCCACGTTGTCAACCCCCCTAGAGGAGGACCTATGGAGAGCGCTCTTAATACCACCCAGGCCACGCGTCACCCCCGGGGCATTGACCCCCTTTGTGTTCCCTACCCCACCATACTATTTGTCATGCATCCTGCATCAGGACTGTACCCTCCCCCGTCCCATGTTCTGTACAGATATCCTACCAAGTATCTGGTCTGTCCCCTACATTGTCTTCCAGTCATACACATATATCTAACCCCCACATGTATGTACCCTCAACTCTGTAAACCCACAACTAAACTGAGGTAATTCATTATTTCCAACAAAACGCATGCAAATCAGTGTAACTCACAACACCACTTGCCCCTGCATACCTAACTCTGATATCTGGCTCCCTACTGTACCCTTTAGTCGCTGAACGAAATTACAACTGATGTAGACAGAAATGATACGCGTAAGCACAAAAGCACGCTGTTATTATCCCTTTACACCCTTTATATCCTTTTTTACTTTATCATTTTCTTCACCTCTTCTCCAACACTTCTGGCTAGGACCTCTGACCATTCCTCAACAAAACCTATAAGCACCTTGAGGGGCTCTCCTTCCTCTTCGCTAATCATGACCCCAAATCCGCTCCCCGACCCCCTCCCCTCCTATATTCTCCTCACCTTCCCCTTTAAAAGCTGTATGTCGGATATTTTAGCACCATGTGTTGTTCATTCTTGATCTACCCCTCCGTACTATTCCCCTCCGTTCTATTCCTCAATTCCACTTATCCTGCTATGATGATAAATAATGTTCGGCCTTATTCTCTATCTAACAACGACGTTTATGTAACAACACTGTACATACTTCAAAACCAAGATAACAATACAGGTTATTTGAAGAAGAAAAAAAATTAAAACTAAAAACGTAGGTATTGACACAAAATCGTACAGGATATGATATGTTAAATGTAACTAATCCTTTTTTTATTATTGTAATATATGAAAAACACAATTAAGACACATCTTACACAAATGAAGTAAAAAGGCTGAGAGTACCTTATCAACTTCACGTCCTATATTGTAAAGAAACTGTTCGGCCTTGACCTTGTTCCTGCCAAGCCTGTCATACTGAAATAAACATCAACAACACTTTGGTAAATAGTGAAGAAAAGGTTGATCCAAACTTTTAGTTCACAGACTTTAGCAAACTATTTTCATTTGTCAATGTATGTATCTTTATTGACTATAACGTAGTTACAAAATAGAATCATACATATTCAATATAGTCATAAGAGGTGAACAAATGAACAGGAAATATACAAACAACATGAATGCAAAAGAGACTAATGCTTCAATGCTTTTATTTTGTAATTGTAGCTGCCGTTGAAAAGGTGGTCTAAAGGTTGGATTAAAGAGGAGGATTCATGACGAAAATAGGAACCACGTCAAACACATAATTTTCGAAGAGTTTGCAAAAATGCCATAAGGAAACTTTTGTTTTATTCTCTGGAAAGAAATGAATTTGAATAAAGCAAATTATGAATACACCAAAATAGGAAAAGGTGGAACTTAGAAAGATGGTTTATTTATTTCATCTATATCATTACATTTGTAGTACTAGTATCTCATTTCTGAATGCCTACCGCAAGCTTTTTTTAGTGGAAACGCCACGGATAGATTCGAATCCTTTTCTATATGATCACCAATACAAGAACATCTAAAAGAGGACTTTAAAGATTACATTTGATTATATTCCCCAACTTAGGGTGGAGATACCTACCAAATATACCAGAGGCAAAACAATAAAAAAAAACTACGCACTTTAGCCATTGAATCGGAAATTTAGATTCAATCGTTTGAGTTCAAACACATGACCACATGGTATAATTTGATATGGATGCAAAGGCATTCTTGGCATTGCCCGTGCGAAATATTTCATGCATGAATAAATTGTGGCATGACAATTTCATGCTTGAAATGAAATTTCCATCCATGAAGTGAAATTTCTATGCATGAAAAATGAAAGTTTAGGCCAAAAATGTTCATGCATGAAAATTCCGTGCATAAGTTGTGTACAGCCCAACAACTACCCTGCGCGAGAAAATCATGCCAGGGGCGAAATCGTCATTTGAAAATGATATCTCCATGCATGAAATTGTCTATGCCATGATTTTGTCATGCATGAAACTTTTTTTACGGGTGGTCCCAATGGACAGGTATGGGGGTCGTTCTCAGGGAGCATGCTTAGCCGGCTCGACACAATCAACGCGAACTTTGCCATCGCTTTCAAAGCATCTAGCGTCTTTCATTGACTGGTTGGTTGGCTGTGTCTGGCTGCTAATGGCGTTCTCTTGCAGTGGGAGCGGTTGGCATGCCCTTGCCACACACCTCCCATCTTTAATCCTTCCAATGCTGAGGTTACTTTCGTTCAAAGTACAAGGACTCAAAGTTGTTTGAAAACCATCTACACCCTGCCATGTTGGTACTCATTAGAAAGCTCTCACTGAGTGTTCTCAGATGAGTACCCATGCGCCAGGGTTTCAGTCATTTTCCAGATATTTTGCATCATTTTGTAGTACCAAAATTATCAACCTGCAGCATAAGGGTTAATTTAAAGCATCCATACGGCAGTCTCCTGGCTTTCTAGCTGGCGACAGCGTCGGCGGCATGCGACAGGGGCTCCCATGATTTCACACTCACTCACCCTATTTATTGGTATAATACAATTTTATAATTAGTTGTTGTTTGGGTGAGGGTGTTAAATTTATTCAAATATTTTTTAAACATGGGTTTTACTGCGTTTTATCATTTTCCTCATATTTTGTAAACATCTCGTTTTTTAATGGTATTAAACAAAACGAATATGCATGTCCACTTGTTAGGTCAGTTATTTTCAGGGGATAATGGGTACTTTATTCAGATTTCTGATTGATAAGTGGATGGGTTACTTACACAGTATGTATCGCAGACTAGGAACATTTCTACCGTTCTATGATTTTTCCTGATGATTGCTTCAGCTTCCTGTAAAGAGACACCGTAAATTAGATGAGTAGATTTTGTTTCTCTATTTTCGTTTTAAAAGCATCTTTTATCCTATCTCTAGTCCTTATCACAAATCCACTGAAGCAAATAAAACAATAGCAAGTATCAGGATTTGAAAATAGTGCTTTCTAATGAATGTTAATACCATGATATTTCATTCCTATAGATTACATCACTATGTAAACCACGGAATGATGTAGTCAACTAAAAATAAAAATCATTTTGTAATTGAAATGTACACTCGACAATTGCACTGCCTAGAAGTACTAGTACATGGAACGAATCGACATCATTCAAATTTGAAAGCACAACTAGTTTTGTGATGTAAGGTAGTATTAAACAAACGGTGTCGCGCAAGATTTGTCAGATTATTTTCTTCTTTATTTTGCTGATTTTAGTAACGAAGAGCTTGAAAGTTGAAATAAACATCTAGTATTTATAGGAAAATTTGGGATTGTTAACTCAAAATTGATGTTTATTCATTATTGATGAGTTGAGAAGGCTGCGCTACCCCCACACTATTTCATACATCGTAAAGTAGGTGTTGATA
>OZ012700.1:15874931-15894931 GCA_963942565.1 Maea johnstoni | reverse complement strand
ACCTTCCCTTTGTTTGACATATTATGTTACAAATACATTGACAAGCATTTATTTGTCCTATGAGCAATTTCATCCTCTCACATATGTTTGGTTTATTCTAGTATATGATGGTTCAATAACCAGGCCTGCTCTTGAAATCAATGCACCTGAGTATCATCACGCACTTAAATGATTTTAGATGTATCCTTTTCACTCTATCATGTGAACTTTAGGCGACGGTTACTAGATCATTGGTGCCCGGATCCTTCCCAGATCAATTTACAATTTAATGCTAAGATATCCAGGCTTATGTGAGCCATAAAAAAACTCAGTAATAATTTTGATATCAAGCGTATCGCAGTTAATCCCAAAAGCATTGAAGCTGCACCCTAATAAGATCATTTTCCCTACAGTATCATCCGTCTGTCACTCGTATCGGACCTTTTCTAATCATCTTTTTTTTTATAGTAAATTAGTTTTCATGCTCAATACTAAGTATTAGGTAGAACCAGTTAAAATATTTCTAGACTTTTCTTAGATTTTGTTCAGACGTTTTAAGGACAACGGAGGTAATGTATCATTCGCATACTAGTATTGGCTGAATGTGTGCTCTTGTAGGTGGATCGAAACCCCCTCAGTTCTGTTACTTTATTAAAAGCAATAGCGAGATCCTCAGATCACAAGATAAAAAGATATAGGGCCTCCCCATCGATATCCCGTTTCCAGTAGAAAGGGGCCTGAGAGATGTCCCTTTAAAATCATACAGGAGTTGACTCGATTTGGAAAAGTATGATCCATTTTATGAAATTAGTACCACTGTTACTTTTAAGGGTTTCAGTAAAACGTTATCATGATAGGCTGTTGAAAGACTTCTTGAAATCGACCAATGATTTTAGGCCGTCCCGATTGCTGGATTGACAAGAGATGATAATACCATGTATACACGAATCTCGCCCAGCCAGAACCTATGAATATTTAATCAAGGTAGCGGGCACGTCCCAAACATAGATGTATTCTTAAGTCTGTTCTGGGCATTGAGCTATGCGTATTTAATCATGATAATCATGATAAGTTCCAAACATACATGTATTTTAAAGTCTGTCCTAGGCATTGAACTATTCTAATAATGGTACCAGGCACGTTCTAAACCATGTTCTTAGCTACAAATCCAATCGTTGAACAATGTATATTTAAAAAACATATTTTACGATCTAAAGTGTTGAACCTCAAAAATGACAGAAATGCCCTGAGATATAATCAAAGGAATCCTTCTCCTAAAATACAATGCATTACCTTTGTGACCACAGAGTATATCTGCACACATATGACCAAATTGATAACAAGTAGAGATATTGCCATTGCTGTTAACTGCATCCTTATTATAAAGCAATAATGATATATAAATATTTGTGGGGAGGGGGGGAGGGAACTCCCACCAATTTGCACGGCACAAGTATGTGTTTATTTCAGACTAGTTAATGTCAGTTGATTGTCCCTTCGCAATATATGTAGAGTTTGCATAGTATTAGGGACGTGAATATAAGAGATTAGTACGTTTGTCATTTCTGAAGATATCTTGTATATGCCCAATGCAGCTTAATGCAGCACATTGGGCAGAAGTAAGTTCCACATCATAATAAATTATTTCCTGCCATGTTATTTTCCAGATATACACTATGCTGGCAGACTATAATTCGTAATAGTATTCTAAACACCCCCCCCCCCCCCCCCCCCCCCCAAAAAAAAGGAAATCCTAGCGGTGGTGCGACCAGCAGTGGACGCCATTTTGTTGATATGAAAATGCGAATTCTAATGGCGGAAAACGTGGTTTACATAACTACGGTTTTCATGTTACTAAGGATGATATTGATGAACATTGTAAAAGCATTGTTAAGATCCCAATACATGATTGATATTGGGCTCCTAACAATGAACATTGTAAAAACGCACTGTTAGGATCTTAAATCAGTCCAGTACAACAAACAAATTATCCAATCAGCAGCGAGATTCAGAGTGGAGCTGATGATAAATCCTCATATCCCACTAGAGGGTTATTTACTGCATTTCCCATGACATGTTGTTTGGGTTACTGTACTTCGGGCAACAGAGAGTGGCAATTAAACAATGGGCAATGTCCACGTCGTCATGGTAATTTCTATGATTTAACAAGTGCAAATACTGCATGAATTGCTGGGGCCTATGAAAATCAAAATATGGCTTTATTCACAAGCAAATAGGTCGACTGAGCGTGTTGTGCTTCTCCCTATCAACCATAAAGGTAAAGGTATTTTATAGTCTTGTATCCACCGAAGCGCTCACACGACCTTCCTCCCCTAGCAGGCCTCGGTACACACGGATACCATTTCAATCCCCCGGGGGATATTCCAGAGCAACTGGCAACATATAGCGCACACGCTCTAAGCACTGCCTTATTTATGCTAGGTTCCCATTTTGCAGCAGGGTAGACTGAAGCAATATGGAATAAACTGTCTTGCCCAAGGACAGACCAAAGTACTCCGGTCGGGAATTGAACCAGCGACCCACTGATTACTAGTCCGACACAGGTAACCAACTGAGCTACTTAGTCCCCATATAGTCAACGTGTATTTATGTAAATGTTTGTAAACACGTATGGGATTTTTCGTTCGTTTATCGTTTTCAAAATGACACGATAATAAGTTATTCAAAGAATGATATTGAAAGTTTAAATTGAAAGCCACACTTACACATTGAAAATGGGAAATAGGTAAGCTTACGATGCTTAAGTTGTAAGTTTTAATTTAGAAAATTAATAATAGTGTGGGCTTTATGCGCATACATGTAATTTCTCGGTTACTATATGTAACAGCCATTAGAATACCCATTGTTATGTAATCATGCGTAGCACATCGATCCAACGCCTTTGGTAACACTAGCAAATGATAAATAAAGGGTATTGTTATAGTCGAGAGCTTTGTACTGTGATCAATGACTTCATATACAGGGGTTACTAGGTACAGGTGTGCTCCATTAGAATAGGATTCGTGCAATTTAAAATCTAGAATTTCATTTTTCGTCACCTTTCCTGCCATATAGAGGGTAAAACATGTCTAGCCAGTTGCCTGGGGAAGACCATCGCCAAACACCAAGTCACTGATAATTATCATACATGCCCCTTACTGTATTTGAACTCTGTCATTGGTGAGACAAGTAGCAGTCAGTGGCAACGCCTTAGACCACGCGGCTATTTGTGCCGACCCGAATATTAGCAAGAAGGGTACTGATATTAGTTGAATTTTGTGAAAAATAGTTAATTTGGTATACATGTAGGTGGGGGAAAATATTTTAAAGAGATCGTTTATCTCTCAGTTGATTATGTATTGGTTGTATCTGGAAAATCAGGTATATTGCATGGTCATAGTCGTTTAGGAACGTCTATGCCTCTCTATATAAGTGTGGTTTAATTCATACTGTATTGCCTGAAATGAAGAACATGATTGTCATGCACTAATTCTGATACACGTATGTACTTTGGCTTAGATAAGGAACCCCACCTCAGGCAAAGATGAGGGTTGCTATCTAGTGTTGTTTTCCATGAATACGTCAATGGGTAATACTTGCAGATGACTCCAGGAGTCCGATGTACAGTGCACGCAAGTTTTCCATTGGGGAAATGTTGTCATTATTGCTACCTTTGGAGATGCTTTTTCCTACTCCAATCTTTCTCCACCCAGAAGTAAACAGATGGGAACAACATCTTGGCATCGAGTAACCAGGTGTAAAAACATGTTTACAAATTAGGAAATATTGGCAAAATAGCACCCTTTGGCAAGGCTTTTTTACCTGTACCTGCTTCCAACCCTCCTACAAAAGTAGCTTTAAGCCCCTCCCACTCAGCAGTATACAGATAGGAGAAAATGTGCCTTATCTACAGGTACTAATGCAAAGAGAAAGCATCGATCGTTACCTGCTATAAAATATTGTGAGCAGTGCTACTGTCTAGCACTCTCGCCGTGGCGTCTGAACAGAATGGAACAGGAAACACGTTTGGAAAATGCCAGTTCTAACACTTGAGTCATTTGACGTCATACGTACAGCCAAGAGTTCTTCACACCACAGGTCTGTTCGTCTTTGGCATACTGATTTCTCATAGGTGTATGAGGCAAAGTCGTCTTGAAATCGTTCGGAATTCTCACACTTTGCTCGTCCAGCAACAGGTATTTTTTAGCTGTTTCTGATGTTGATGATGATGAAGATATTGTTTCTGTTTATTTTGTTCGTATTGTTGTTGATGTTAATCTTTTGCTGTTGCTGTTGTCACTGCTAATTGTAGTAGTAGTAGTAGTAGTAGTAGTAGTAGTAGTAGTAGTAGTAGTAGTAGTAGTAGTAGTAGTAGTAGCAAGAGCAGCAGAAGCAGCAGTAGTAGTAGTAGCTTTGGTAGTAGTAGTAGTAGTAGTAGTAGTAGTAGTGGTAGTAGTAGAAGAAGAAGTTGTCGTAATAGATGATGTTGATGCAGCTATCGTTGTTGTTATCGCTATACTTGCTAATGTTTATGTTGCTGTTCTTCTTCTTGCCATGATTCATGACTTGAATATTGGCATATATCAAGATAGTTGTGGTATGCCTACATTGCAGTTAATTAAATCGTATTCACAACAGTATAGTAAATCATAATGTTGCCATTGATGGCTTAGACAATTTGGTCAAAGATTTGGTCTCTTTACATGTATGTTGTATGTAAGAATGTCTTGTATTTGTACTTTTAAATCTCTAATTTTGGTCGATAAATTCTGCCTTAGATTTGAAATGTAGACTTGCTGAAACAAGTGTCTTTTTTCGAAATAATAGACAAGCAAGTGCCGTTAATTTTGTCTATGTATGTCGAAAATAAATATCACGCCAAGTACCTGTCTATTGGCAAATGGCATATCATGAAAATTGTAAATATATTCTTATAGCGTGCCTGGTATTGTTATTTTGCGACATGGAAAATAGTGAAGAGTAGATTATATTTGATGTTTAATGTCATATTCTATGCGATAAAAAACTGTAGAGCTTATAATTAGTATAGAGAAATAGTACTAAACGACGCAAACATCAGATGTTAGAATGGTGACATAGCATTACATATTAGATCTAGTAGCCACGGAGACAACAGTCGTCAGCAACACTAACACGTATCATGATTATGTTGAAAGCTTGCATTAGTAAGGGAATATTTCCTCTATGTTAACAGCAGGCGTATACTGACCCATGCTATCCAATTAAGTGGTATACATCAAGCGTTAGTACTATCTAATTCTCTTGACATCCAGCGTTCGTGTCGGAACATACAGTACAATTAAGTATGTCAAGAACATTGTGTGATATTGATATCTCATACGATACTATGTATGTATGTATGTATGTATGTATGTGTCTGCGAGTGTGTGTGTGCATGTTTATACGTCTGTGAGTGTGTGTGTATGTATATATATATATATATATATATATATATATATATATATATATATATATATATATATATATATATATATATATATATATATAAATATAAATATATATAAATATATATATATATATATATATATATATATATATATATATATATGTATATATATATATATATATATATATATATATATATATATATATGTATATATATATTTCTAAGTATTTTCGGATGCATTACAAGTTAGTCCGCGAAGGTTCTTATCGCGAATCCCATCATCCTTACCTATAATTGTCAGTTCCAAATCGTACTCACGGTTTTACATTATTGCTATGATTTTATCATTTTCAGGAGTACCACCACTTCATATAACTTATTATTTCAAACGAAACTTTTTTATATATGAATTCGATTATTCATGTTTATTTTATATCTATTTTACATTTTAGGTATCTCCGTACAAGTGGGATGTGATACTTTACCGAGATGTGTGTGGCAACTTAACTCCTCATACAGATTTGTGAATGATAATTTGACTTAGCTATATCCTAACGAGTTACCTGACCTACTTTACCCTCATTTGTATTGACCTAGTTAAATGTTCACCATGAATGCCACGTGGTCAATCAATTCAACGAAAAGTGTGTCAAACTCTCTCGATATACCCGCCAACTACCCTGAGTATCATGCCGCCAACGACCTGGTAAAATGGACAGGTCTAGTGATAGTAGTGGCGGGCTGCACAGGAAATATACTATCGTTTCTGGTCATGAGTAGAAAAACCATGAAGACATCCTCCGGCGCCGTCTACTTCAGGGCGTTAGCAATCGCAGACATTGGCACCCTGTTGTGTGGACATCTCACAGCCTGGATCTACGCTGTGACGGGAATCAAATTCTCCTTGATACACAGTTGGACGTGTAAACTCTTTTACTTTATCTACTACACCATCGGCGACGATGCAGTTTGGTTCATTACGGCAATGACATTTGATAGGTTCATAGCTGTTGTGTTTCCACTGAAGGCTAGGGGACTGTGTATTGTGAAAAACGCCAAACGTGTCTGCATTTTCCTCGTCCTGCTCGCCGTGGCCAAAAACACCCATTTGTTGATCACCCGAGGGGCGCAATATGGCGACGACCACGAAAGCAAGTACGTCACGAACACTTGTGGCTGGCCAAATAAGGAATTTGAATATTTCGAAAAGTTCATTCGTCCATGGGTTGCCTTCAGCCTCTACGCCTTCATACCCATCGCATTCATATTCGTCTTCAATAGCATAATCGTTGCTAGGTTACTGAAACTCAAGAAGGTCAAGGCCAAACAACAAAACCTAACGTCATCAACCCAACAAAATGGCACATACTTTTCCGCCATGACAGCTATGTTTTTAAGTGTATCGTTTCTTCTCCTTCTTCTGCTAATACCAAGCATATCTCTGATAGTCTCGATTCCTTATTGGTCACGTGACGCCAAGTCGCAGGCTCTTCTTAAGATGATGTTTGCTATTACAGACACACTCGTAGCTTTGAATCATTCAATCAACTTCTTATTGTATTGTATGACAGGGAGAAGATTCCGACGTGAATTTTTGCTTATGGTAGGATGTGAGCGAAACAACGCTGTAGAGCCTCGGGAACAAATTACAGCTGTGCCCCAAATGTGATAGAATTTGAAAGCAAACAGATCGAACCGTCCAACATACATGTATGCACAACGAGATGTTGCTCTTTTAGACCGAAATATCTGACAATACATTTGCCTAGATGTTGATTTTCTATGTTAATTTGACTATTTGGACGTTTATTAAATATTAGATACGTTCAAGATCTCATTGGCATACGTAGCGTCAGAAGGCCGCCTAAAGTGGGAATGTATCATCTTCTGACGCGATATATGCCGAGATCCTAAACGTATTTAATAAATGGCCATCTTGGATTTCGTAAATTGGGACATATTTTGCAATGGAAGCAGATAAGGAGATGGTTATTTTTTAAATGATATCTTCAAATTGAGATCTAACTAGTTATGTGATTGTCATATTAGTAGGGTTTTGATGTTTGACAGTAGAAGAGAAAATACAACATATTTTGCTTTCGACACTCACAAAAAGTTTATATTTGTTTTTTTGTACCAATTTTATTGCAAATGTACCCTCACCATGCCTTAGTGGTAAAAGTGGTCAGTAAGCCTGCCCACTGCATAAAAAAACTGTGAAATGGGGTATTTAAGTGGTACCACTGTCAGAGTCAGCCCCACTGTCTAACGTAGTGGTAAGACCACTGTTTCCTGCAGTGGAGCCACTGTTTCTTACAGTTGGGCCACTGTTTCCTACAGTGGGGCCACTGTTTCTTACAGTGGGACCACTACATAAACCCATATGTGACTTGAAAAAAATCCACATATATCAGAAACCACTATAATGGGGCTTCCAAATCTTAGTTTATCTTAGGACCACTTTTTCTTGCAGTGGGGCCACTGCTGATTACAGTGGGGCCACTACATAACCCCTATGTGACTGATATGGATATGAGCACGGGAGATGCAGGCTTTTCCTTATCTGTAGGAAGGTAATATAATATATAACAATAGGGTCAACTAGTACAGAACTTGACCTTGTTATTCAAAATTATGACAGTTGACAGTATGGCAGTGTAGGAGAATGAGGTGAGTTGATTTCATTGACAGAAATGTGCTCTGTAAATGGTGTTAGGGGAATTTTGAAAAACTAAGACAAGTTGTGCGTTAGGGTATATTAAAGGATAAAGTCAAGGCTATTTCAGTCAAAAGGGAAGGTGAATATCTCTGCTGTTGAATACAGAAAATGCAAGGTGAGATGAAATACTCAGGTTAGACAGGAAAGGCATGCTGACATATGATTTAGAAGTGACTAGAATGTTGAAATAAGGTGGGTATGATATAGAGTTTCTCTTTATTTACATCAGCTGTGTCAGAGTGTTAGGGTATTCCATGATTCAGGAGAAGGGAACCTTGCAAACTATGATATGTGACTAATGTTAGGTCTACAGTCCATCAAGATTTACATAGACTGGAGAGACAATTAGCAGACAGGAGACAGGAACATCTTAGAATAATTGTCCAGAATATGTTGCCATGCATTATAATCCTATGTAAATGTTCTTAACAGGTTAAACCTCTTTCTAATAAACTTTTTAGAAAATTATTTTAACTATTGAGTGTCTATCTATTAACGTATCTATTTATTCATTCATTCATTCATCTATCCTGAATGATGTGCTAAACTAATGCATTTTACAGTGGGGTACATGACCACCACTGTCAGAGAAAGTGGGTCAACCACTTCCTTTGACAGTGGCAAAACCAAAGCATCTTGCAGTAAAGCATGACTTTACCACTGTCTGAAACAGTGGTACCACTACATTGAACAGTGGTAAATCTACTGCAACTAGCATTATAGGATGATCATACCACCGTCAGGTATAGTGGGACCACTCTCTTGATCAGTGGTATGACCACTGCATCTGTTAGTGGTAGAGAACTGCTGATGCAATGGCATGCAGGCCCACCTACCACTGTCTAAAACAGTGGGACCACTATGAAGCTACCACTTTTTGCAAAAGTGGCCATGAAGCCCCAATAAAGTGTCTCCGCTTTTGCAAAAGCGGGACACATCAGACAGGCTTAAAGGGCACTTTTTTTTTCAGTGGTACAAAAAAGTGGTAATAAACCCACTACAACAAGGCTCTTGGGCCACATTCCAGGAAAGTGGGGGATGGTGCTACAGCTCTTGAGAGACCCATGTACTATCCACTATATTTTTCAGTGGTACCACTGTATTTCGCAGTGGCACCACTGTAGGCAACCACTCATAACCCACTGAAACACCCCATGTAAACCACTGCACTATGGTAAGGGTATTCAATAACACTTTTCTCAAAATCGGATGAGAGCAGATTTTTCTTTTTTTCACAATTTCATGATTAAAAGAGGGGCTGATGCCGAGAAAAATGGTCATTTCAAGGTCATCCAAAGTAAATCAAGGTCGTTTGGTTTTATCAAGTTTTTTGTAGCCCCATTGGCTATCTTTGAATTGTGAGAATATGAAAATGATAAAGAGATATGCCCATACATGTATATGCCCTCCAATTCCATATTCGGGCTATTTGTCCCCATAGCTAGTGAAAGCATACATTGAAGAAAGGTGCTTATAAGGACATATTTGTTCATAAGGAATTCTTGTTACCATTGAAACATCAACTAATTTAACAAACCAGTTAATCTGGCATCAAAGATTTTCTGATTTCTAGCAGAATAAGTTACGTTTTGTATATCTAGGATTTTCTTTACTATAGGAATGGGTCTGGAAAAAAATTCAACCCCTTTCATATCGAAATATTTGATGAAATCAGACATTTTATTCTTCATTTATTTAGATTCAGTCAGTATAGCCAGACTAAGAATTAAAAACCCGACTTAAGAGATGTGTTCTCGATATTATTCCTGTTATATGGGAAATATGTTGTAGTTGTTTCATGTTGCCATGGAAACCTGTAAATTGCTTAAATAGCACAGAACAAATTTTTCGGTAATGTATACTTTCTAATTGCTGACAAAGTTAATTTCATGATGATGGTTACTGCATTCCTTAAAATCATCAGGTTTGGTGGCAAAGAGAACGGGAAATTAGATGAATGAAGTATAAGCAAAGTAATGACAAATAGCATATTTCGCACTTTATAACACTCGAAATAACCTGTCAATACTGACTAATCAGACACTATAAGGGCAGATATTAATGTATGTAAAATATATAAGAAAACGTTTCATCTATTTTTGTTATTGTATTTTATTTTTGTCAAAAATGTTATACAGGGTAATCCCTTCCCATACACCCTGCGAGGTACATGGAGAATATGAAGGCAATTCATTACAATATTGTTTCGTAACAATATGATTGGATACACAAATGTGTATTCAATTTCATAAGAAGCTTTCAATTATTCATGATTCACCATGCGCCTATACATGTAGTGTGTTATGTTCTTCGAGGCTGTCAATATTTAAACAATTACATATTGGTTTTCACGGTATAACCCAACAAATTTCGGTTAGTTGATCAAGCAGAAATAAGATATGTCAAAACACTGCTAACTGGGTTAATATGATTTCTTATTTAAAAAGATTCTTATCTTAGTCTTATACAATGATTTTACGATTATTATTTATAGTGCGAGTGTATGTGTACAAGTGACATCTCAATAACATTATTTTTGCAGAATTATTTCCCTTCCGTGTAACAGAGTTAAGTATTGATCTGAACTGTTAGTAAAACACGATTCAATATGAACCAAACATGTTAGCACACTAGATAAAGGTGCAATACCACAATATATACCTCAAAAGTGGTGTAATTTTCAATATGAAAGAAGAGCAAAGCCAATATCATCAAAGTGCAGATCAGTTCGAGTGAATGCCTGGCCTTGTTTTTTTTGTTATATTTTAGTTTTTTACGGTTTATTAGTGTTTTTTGTTATTTTTCTGAATTTTCTGAATTGTAAGTTTTAATGATACTCGTTTTGTTTTAGTGCAGTATGTTTGTGTATATGAGCTCAAGCATTTTTTTTTCATTTGTTGCTGGTTCTTTGATGATTTTCTTTAGTAGAATGGTGCATACCACTTCACATACAAAGACCAGACCTAAGCCAACACACACAAAACAACTAACTAACCACTAGCAAATCTATACACTACCAAAAAAAACCCATAAATTTCACCAATAAAAACCCTAAAGACTTCAACAAAACATCACAAGCACCTACTTAAAATATTTCAAATCATTATATACAGATACATATACCTTCTACGAGAAAAAATAGAAAATTATAAAGAGAAAAGAAATAAAATTGAAAAGTTTATATCATATGGCCAGCGCTGGGCATACTCTTGACTAAATTTGCTGAATATCCATAAACAACTCCAGGCCCCAAATAATATAAAAGCAAAAACTTTGGAAAAAACTGCACATGTTCAAATGAAACTCATATCAAACTTTCCAACTATAGCACTCTTTGACTAAAACATTTCCCAAGCCGTTATCATAAATAATGGAAACAAAAATATCATATCATTTTAGAATCCAATTAAAACAAGAACCACTTCTTTGAAAGCATATTCGTATCTCTTAAAAATGTTATAACTCTGAGTTTGAACATTACCAAGCAATATGATAATTATGCTGCCTAGTGGTTCTGTCATTGAAATGAAATAAATGATTTGAACAGAGCAAGTTGAATGAAATCAAATCCAAGGGTGAAGTGGAGATTCACCTATAAAGATGGGTTAACATATATATTTGATCCCTGGAATCTTATTCTTTCAGTAGTAGTTATTAACGAGAGACAGGTAACGATCAATACAAAAGTACATATCATACAAAAGGTACAAAAGTACTTTGGACTTGCATGAATAAATTGCCAACAGAGTGTGGAGTGGTGACTTGATGTTTTAAGCAAAACATCAGTGTTTTGCGCAGAACATTTAATAATTGAAAATGACATGAGTCACTGGGACACTCCTTCAAAATTACACAGAAAAAGACTGCGAAATGGCTGATCGGGAAGTCCTCGGCCGTCATTTCGAAACTTCAACACATCTACTTATCGCCAAAACTGTCTTTACAAGTCTATACATATGTGAAATTATCATTGTGAAAATAGAAAAATAGATTTATTTGATCCCTTGTATCTTATTTTTTCAACAGTAATCTTACTTTTTTATGTGAGTTGAGGATTAATCGGTATGAAAGTACATGCTTGACAGGCATTAATACACTAGTGGCAGAGTATGGGACACAAAAGACGGAGATGTTTTGCGGAGAACATCAAATAACTGTAGATAACATGAGTCACTCTAGTCGCTATAGGTATATCTATTTGATCCCCTGGCATACCTTTCTTTCAACAGTTTTCAATTTGTTATAAAAGCCCGGCATCGATCGGAACGAGAGTTTGTCGCAACGACTAGGGAATCTCATCAGACCAAATGTGAGCAAAGAGTCATAACACGTCACTTAGAGAATTGAGGTGAAAAACAACGATTAAGAGATTCGCTGTCTAAAAGATCACACGGGTGATTGACCGCTGCTTATAATGAAACCAGCTGTGCCTCGCGCTAAAGGTTCCAAAGGGAAAAGCGGACTAGATGGCACAGATGCCGGCAAAAAACAGCATTTAAAACACACAAAACAGTAAAAAAAACTAACCTTTTAAGAATAAATAAAAAAAATGAAATCATAATAATAAAACACCTTATAATTGAGTAAATTTGCATTTGTAATGTATATCTCTCATCATATTTTGTACTACACAATTTTTCCAGTAAAATTGATACCCAACGTGTTATATATATATTACCTTGTTTTTTATTGGATTGATATGCAATAATAAAAAGCTCTTCACACTGATGTTGAACTGAATCGCTAATATTTACAAAATATCATTGATTACTATTTCATATATTGTCACCCATTGATGCGAACACCTAATTTCAGAGACCACCTATCTCGTATGTGCACCTTCAGTCTCTCCGCTACGTGGATTTTCAGTATGTATGGTTGTGGTCGAAAATTATTATCAGATTTATCCGTGCATTGACATTGCAACATATGGGTTAAGAAAAAGTAATGTTATAAGCACCTAATTCCATTTTACTAGTTTTGATTACGTTATCATGTGCCAATTTCTTTAAATTTTGTGTAAATGTCAAAGTCGTTTCCCGAACCTCCCTAACATCAGATGCCTTGAACAATTTGGTAAGTGATATTTTCTTGGGTCCCTGTTTCACATCATGTATTGGCGATTTAAAACCGCAATCCCATCCCTGCTGGTGTATGACCAGAGCAACGGACTTGTCGGTGCGACGAGCAGATAATTTTCTTGCCGTGACAACATGAAGATCACGTGACAAGGGAGCATTCATTGTTTCCAATTTTTGGGAAAAATGTAGTGTTGAGTTCCGGCTTTGGAATGCGCATAAGGGGTAGTTCATTTCATTGCTTAGTGCTAACGCAGAGAGAGAAGGTAAGGATACCTTTGCAGATTCGTCTGGCGGGGAGTGACGTCTTTCCAGCATTATTGAGTACTTACTTGGCGTCCGCCTGTTGTCATTGGGTACCTCACCAATACCTTTATAATCATCAAATTGGAGATTCCGCTCAAACATCACTTCCAGCATTCCTGGTTTTAGACTAGCCACTCCGTGAGACTGCGCAGTGAGGACACTGAAGCGACTTGAGTTGTCTTGGAGATATGCCATATTTGTCATGGGGTAATAATTAGCCTGTACAAGGTGGTCAAGTTTGGTTTTTCGCTTGACCATTTGGAATCCATTTGCATCGGTGAAGAAAGTGTTTCTATGATTATCGATGTTCGTATTGAATCGCATGACCAATTCCCTGCCTTGGTGGTTGAGCAGATCGACAATATTAATGATCTCAATGCCGGAACTTCTTAGAGCTTCACCGTGCACTAGCCGAAGCCTTTGTTGGAGCATGCTCTCAAATAGAGTGTGCACTTCTGACACCAGAGGTCCTTCCAGTATCCTAGTGACAGAAGGGGAAAAGAGATCTAAGGTATCCAGCGCGTAGGACCTGGGGTCGAATATATACGCACCGCCTCCACTCTCAGACTCGTACAAGAGGAACTCCATTTGCACAACTGTTACAATACCATCGGCCTTTGTTTCAATGGACTGCAGGCGCCAATGGGGAGGGCTGAACTTCAGTCTATAGACATCGTTCTCAAGTACCATTTCCTGGTTCCTACGGAAGGGTTTGAAGGTGCACATGGACTTTTCAGGGAGCTTGAACCCGTTGAAGTCATCTTCATTCATTTTCACCATTGCTGGAACCGAGGTGTGCTTATTAGTGGTCTTTGAACGATATATCGTGTAGGTTGATATTCCAAGTGGAGGTACCTCAACGTAAAATATAAGCTCATGGGTTTCGGCGCAATAACGTAAAGGTTTATTGTCCCAGATAGGGTTAATTTGACTCACGACAGGTTTGCCGTCAACATCCCTCACTTCAGCAAGATCACAATCTACCCTCAGATGCACTAGCTCCCTCCTGTGGTGAGTAAGAGTATTAAAGAAAATCACCTCGGTTCCTGTGGCCTGAACATCGATTACCTTGGGAGTGTCGAACATTTCCTGTTGGTCTAAGTCAACCATGTGTTGCACGAGACTTACATTGCTATGACGAGACTTGGCATGATCACGATATTGCAGAAAAGATTGCAGAGTCTCTATGAGAACTTGACTAGTGTCGCTGATCCCACTGTAGAGCTTGCTGACGTAATCAGCTGTGACGTAATTTTTCGAGGTTCCGGTGATGGCGTCATGGTGTTGAAACAAACCGAGATTCGACCTTGCATAGTCCAATGCTTGCCAATTTCTCTTACGAATTGGACTGCCACGTAATGATGAAAAGTGGAGGAAATGTAAGGAATTCAGGATATCTGCTGCTCGGAGCTGGGCTTCCAAGACCCTGGAAAGTTTCT
This sequence comes from Maea johnstoni, assembly GCA_963942565.1. NCBI lineage: Eukaryota > Metazoa > Annelida > Polychaeta > Spionida > Magelonidae > Maea > Maea johnstoni. Next base: position 15,879,982 of record OZ012700.1, on the reverse strand, counting down.
TGTTGAAAAGCCTCGTTGTAAAGTAGCCTGTCCAATAAGATCGCCCATTGTCAACATAAGGAAAGAAGTCTCCAGTGAGCGTTGGATATTGGTGCCTACGGCCTGAAGCTGTGGATGCCTTCTCAACTGCACTGAAGTAGTCCTGAAGAGTTCCAAACTTAACGTCCATGTTCCAATTGTGAGCGTTGATGTATCTGAATAGAGCGGAATAGTTGCCATAGTTGTGGTCCCAGTCCCACGTCCTGTCAAATCTGAAACAAAAATATAATACAATTAAGTATGTTTTGCATTACAATATTCGTTTTTGTATAATGAATATGTTACTTAACTCATAAATGCTCACAGGTGACAAAATAGGCCTGAAAATTTTGAAAATATTTTTCTAACGAAAGTAATTTTTGGAAAATATTTGAAGGAGAAATGATAACCAGAGGACAAACAGCAACTTCCTTTAAATATTTTAAGAACTTTCACTTTAATCCCAAGCTATCTTCAAAAGTATGAAAGTAGCAGACAATACTTTCTAGAGAAACTGGATGTGCATGGGTTAATATAAACCAAAGGGCTTTGGACAGTATAATGTTATAAAATGTCTATTTTTATCTTGGTCGTTTGAAATACCATATAGTAATAAACGATAATTTCAGAAAAATTACTTGTGACACTTTCCGTGATTTTGGTCATTGTAATGTTGAAGATCTGTAAGGTTACGGATCTGGTCATGTTATTGAATTTAAGATCCATAGTAATTTGTCAACAATGGTAAGTGGTACTTGGTGGTTGCCCGAGTAGCATCTAAAACTACGCATATCTCGAACACCAGCTGACATCCAGGCATCTCGCATCCACTAACGTTTGCCTGTAGCTACACATGAGCCCTCTATTGAGTAATTGCATAATCAAAATGTGTGTGTGTGTGTGTGTGTATATATATATATATATATATATATATATATATATATATATATATATATATATATATATATATATATATATATACATGTATATATATATATATATATATATATATATATATATATATATATATATATATATATATATATATATATATGTATATAATTTAAATTGTTGTGAACAGAAATAGGTTTGGTATTTCGTCAAAAAGAACTTCTCATCTTTGACCTCGTCCCAGGGCCCAGAAGTTTATCGAAAATTAACAATTCATAACATATCTTATAATCACTCAAAGCAATCAAGATTTCACTCACACACCATTCAATTCAGAATCTAATTAAACTTTGTAAAATAATCAAAATTTGTCTACACATGATTTTGAAAGGGTCGCCATGCAGCCACAGTTGAAAGAATGTGGCTTTTTATGATGAGAATATGTCCACCAGATGTCTCTCTGAACCCATAACAGGCCCGTTACGGCATCATTAAAAGATGATACTTGCAAATAAAATCAACTCATTGATTATTCTGTAGGTATGAAATATATAAAACATATTTTTAAAACATTTTAAAAGTTTCTGAAAAAATATGAATTTGAAAATATGTGGCTTATGACGATAAGAATATGACCGCCGGATGTCTCTGAACCCCGTAACAGGCCTCTTACGGCTTTATTAAAAGATAATGCTTGCAAAATAAAGATTCTGCTCAATTGATCAAATTAGGAGGTATTGAATACATAAAACATTTTTGAAGCATTTTTAAAGTTTCGATTCAAAAATATATATATATCTTAATGTATGCGGCTTTTTATGATAAAAATATGGCTACTATAGGTTTCTTTGAACCTGATTATGGGTCTGTCACGATATCGTTATAAAAATAAAAGTTCTGGCCTACTACAGTACCGTATGGACACGTCCTCTATGGGCCTGAGGCATGGAACCATTACAGGCCTGATACAGACCATTACAGGCCTGGCACAGCACCCATAGGGGCGCTAAAATTTCATCACAGGCATATAACAGCCCCATTTTTATGGTCCAGTTAAATTGCCCTCGAAATAATTGGCCTGCCAGAATAACTGGCCCGTTACCAAAAGTATGCCACATATAATACGCACCCGTTAAAAAACAGGCTTACAAAGGCCCCGTTAGCTTTTGAAAATGTGAGCAGCTTCTATCTAAAATGTAATACTGAAGGTTGAAAATATGTGTTCATTATATTGGAGTTTCCAAATTTCTGCATTTTGAAACAAATGTACACAAGTAGATTTCAGACTATAGCCTATTCACATTTTGGAGCACCGATTCTTTTTTTTCTTAAAACGCTAGCTAGATGTACACATTATTCTATGACGAAGTTATTAGCCATGAAATGGCAGTCAAGAAGATTAAATACACTTCAGGAGTAGGAAACGTTCAACGAATGAATAAATGAATGAATTTGGAATTAGGAATTTCGTTTTTCGTCACATTTATACCGATTGTGGCTAATTCGTGACTAGCCAGTTGTAAGTAGTGGAGGAAACCAGATAAACCGGCGAAAACCACCGCCAAGCCCCAAGTCGCTGGCAACTTTCTCACATGCCAGGCCAGGATTCGAACCCAGGCAGTGGTGAGAGACAGCATGCAGTCAGTGGCGGCGCCTTAGAGCAGGCCCTAATAAATGAATGAAAGGCCCACTAGGTAAATTACACTGATTTGAGCATTCTAAATGTAAATGGCGCTATGTCAAATGGAAATGAATAATAATAATAATAATAATAATAATAATTATGATAATAATAATAATAATATTTAACAACAACAACAACAATAATAATAATAATAGTAATAATAATAATGCAAATTGCTTTTATGACAAAACTACATTTACGGAATACTAACCGGAAGTCTCCACCGAGTGGCACTAAAACTACATTGTGACGAAATAATTGTGCCTTTTTCTGGTATTGAATGTACAGCAATTTTGCCAGGACATCAGTATTGTTTCGCGTTACCCTCTCTGACCTTCCGTTTCCCGTGTCTTGCCTGAAATCAAATAAGTAGCAAATGTACTTGTCTGGGCCGCACTGGTCCTGCACTGTGTAAATAGCGTATGGTAACATGTGGCAGAAGATATCATCCTTTCCTTTCAAATCCCATCTCTGTTTCCACCAGAACTCCATGTTTCTCTTGCTTTGGAACACGTGCTTGACCTGCTTATGAATGCGCATGACAGCCATGTTCCGGTGACCTGCTTTCTGCAGTAGATACGGAAGTGTGCTCGAGTAACCGAAGGGATCAATTGACCACGTGTTGCGCGGGAAAAAGCCGACATTTTGCTTCAACCACTGATGGCCATGGATCATTTCATCCACGATTGCGTAATAATGGCTGCTTGCTTCATCCGTCATCACCCAAGCACCATTGATGATCTCAAAGCGGCCATCTTGGATGAGCTTTTTTGTGGCGGTTTTCATTGAATCGTTCAAACCCCTCCACCACATAGAAAAGAATACGGTTTCCGACCAGACAAATGTCATATCCTTATACTGCTGCAGCTTCTTCAACATGTTATCCAAAGTGTCTTTTGTTTGCTCGTCAAAATATTCCTCGACTGTTCGCAGCCATCCTGGGTCACTGTGCGAAAAGGGCACTACAAATACCTGTAGTTTACTTTTTGAAGGTCTAAAGGTTTCCAAGAGTTTCGATCCATCTCCCTCGCGCTCATTCTGTATTTCAAACCCACTTGAATCATCTATGTATTTGACCACAGAAAGATTGCTCATAAAATCGTACATATCTATATTTGCCTTAGCTTCCTTTTCTATCGAACAGTTTGGTTTGAAAGATTCTTCAGCTCGGTAAACATTTGACTTTGATAGGCGGGATTTCCGGGAGTATTTCGTAGCCCGCACGAGAGTCTCAACCCCACGAGATTTGTCTGACTTCCGGTCGGCATCACTTCCTCCCCCGGCACCATTCTTTACCAATATCATGTCATCGTTCCGGGAGTTTCCATTGGGGTCCTTCACCGCCTCGCTGTCATGAAAACGTGGACGTTGCACATTAGGCTGAACGAAACGATTTTTGAGTCCTGTAGAATGCTCCTTGCCAATTGATTTTCTTTCCCTGTGCTGAATAAGACTCTCCTCGCCATGTTTATTTCTGAGTTTTTCTTTCGAATCTTCCTTCCCGGAGAATAGACCTGGCACAATAAACAGTGCCAAGCTAACTATTGCGAATATGATCACAGCCCTTAAGCGGAATCTCATTTTTTGTCACAGTAACATGAACTCTATGCGGGGTTTCCTCAAGAAATAAGCCGATAAGTACACGCCATTAACTTATCGAATCAGTCCTCTTTTGCACGTTACCGGTCGTGTATGTATCGCAGCTTGATTGATTTGCATGTGCAATCGTCAGGGGGTAATAACCTCTTCAGATCTGAAATGAAAATAAGAGAAAAGAATTCAGATTGGTCATGTACACATACATGCTTGCTAGAGGATCAAATTCATTTCAAGAAGGGACTGGCTTGCCAATAATAAGAGACCCTCAACAGTGTTCCCAAATTAATAATTTAGCTCTCGAGATGTTATACCCAATTCTATGTTCATCTTAAGATGTCACGTGACTCTGGAGGACCATTTTTTGTTTTGAGATTTTCAAACATAAACGACCTGACAAGTGCTCGATTTTAGCCAATTTCCCATAACACCTTGGCAATTCAAATATGGAGTCACACGGAGTAAAGCTCTGGTGCACTGTCCCTTAAACGGCAATATTTTGAGATGTGTTGCATTTTGTCAAGTAATGATTATTCAAAGTTTTATTGGCAATTGAATGTTTTTCCATGGATCTGTGCTCGTGAATATGAGCATTTTCTTTAAAAGATTAGCCTACAATTGTGTGCCTTTTTGAGGTTGTGTAGTTTCTCTCTCCTATCTATTCGAATTCTACGATGGGTTCTTATGAATATTTTACCTTGAAAGAATAGAATAATACTTTCTGCATGAGAAGGGTCAAACCTTCTTGCTCTTAAAGTAGTCACAGCCAAACCATTATTTCTTTAAAACCCCATTACAGTGCTGGTAGTAAACTTCTCGTCGAGCTTAAATGTTTCTTGTCAGCTATAAAGCAACCACGTCA
>OZ012700.1:15859931-15872431 GCA_963942565.1 Maea johnstoni | reverse complement strand
TCCTGTACAAATCAATTGTTGTTTAAATTGTTATTTCACCAAAATGGGGTTTGTTCGGTATAATAAATCAAATATACCATGCCAGTGTGGGTATCCTGATGGAATGTCTCCCCTCGGGAAGATGGTTTTCTCTCGGGCTCCGCCCTCGGGAAAACCATCTTCCCTTGGGGAGACATTCCATCAGGATACCCACACTGGCATGGCATATTTGTATATTATTATACCTCACTTGAAGATCTTAAGCCGTGATTGGCTGAGTTAACAGTTGGCAATCATCATGTTCACTGATGGGCTTCATGTTCACTGATGCCATCAGTGATGGCCTTCATGTTTACTGTTGTCACTAGTGACGCCTAGCAGGGAATGTGTGAATCACCAGTCATCATGTTCACTGATGGGCTTCATGTTCTGACACTGATGCCAGCAGTGATGGCCTTCATGTTTACCGTTGTCACTAGTGACCCCTAGCGGGGAATGTGTTAATAATCAGTCATCATGTTCACTGATGGGCTTCATGTTCACTGATGCCATCAGTGATGGCCTTCATGTTTACCGTTGTCACTAGTGACGCCTAGCGGGGAATGTGTGAATCACCAGTCATCATTGACCTATAAGTGTAAATATGTATGTATTGACATTCTTAAGAGTATTCATTAAATGGTTTTATTCCTGTACAAATCAATTGTTGTTTTTATTGATATTTCACCAAAATGGGGTGTGTTCGGTATAATAAATCAAATATACCATGCCAGTGTGGGTATCCTGATGGAATGTCTCCCCTCGGGAAGATGGTTTTCCCTCGGTCTCCGCCCTCGGTAAAACCATCTTCCCTCGGGGAGACATTCCATCATGATACCCACACTGGCATGGCATATGGCATGGCATATTTTTATAGTATTATACCTCACGTGAGGATACTCTCATCCCATTGGATAAGAGCCATGTTTCAAAGCTGTTGGCAACCTGTGCCTCTGCAGGTTCCTTGACAGCGGTCACCATTCGACGTATTAGCACCCGCTGTCAAGGAGACGACGTATTAGCACCCGTTGTCAAGGTGCCGTTTCATGATTCCCTATATTGTTGAGGACGTCATGCTTTCAAGATCCCCACGCTTGGCGAAAGAATGAGCAGAATGCCGGCGTCAACAATAGAATCATCTTATTGTTGAGAACAACATGCGTGAGTGTCTCAATTTAGGGGAAAAAGTAAAATCTCAACCCAGTTGAGATGATAGGTTGTTCGGTATGATAAACAAATATGAAATCCCAGCATGGTCAGCACGGTAAACCTGCTGCTCCGAAGTTGCACTGCCTAAGTGGGTTTTGTAAGTTTCAACTTGTCATGGATTTTAGGTACCGGGGGTGAGGGGGGTGTTCGGTATAATAAAACAAATATGACATCTCTGTGGGGTTGCCAACATGATAGTCTATCCCTCGTGAGCATTGTCACCCTCGGGCTACGCCCTCGGGTGACAATGCTAACTCGGGGTAGACAATCATGTTGGCAACCCCACAGAGATGTCATATTTGTATAATGATAACCTCCTCCCTCAACAATGGGAGCGTCATGCATGCACAATTGCTTCCAACAATAGTGAATTATATTGTGATATAACGTTCTGATTGTTGCATCATCCAGAATGTTCCAGCAATCTGTTCATGCTAAGTTTAGTCTAGATCTTCATTTAAAACAAAAAACGTATCCAAAACATGCTTGTAGGCCTTTATATGATACTAGAAAAGTACCCGTCCTGCGGACGGAAACCCTGAAATGTCTTATAATGACAAACATATCAGAGCACCCAGATATCCCTGACACCTTACATTTAGGGTCACCTAACTTATGTATCAATAATAACGAAAAAAAAAACATAATACCGGCTGTAATAAAGAATATAGGCCTGTGTATGTTCATGATATCACTGATATATCCAATTATAATCATTTCTACTCAAAACTATTTTCAAAGTGAAAGTATTGCATAACGTATGTCATTTGTACATCTATCTGTCTGTCCGACTGTCCCCCTCCCCCCCCCCCCTCGCTGTCTCTCTCCCCCTCATTGTATCTCTCTCCCTTCCCCCCTCTCTCTCTCTCTCGTGCTCTATCTCTCTCTGTATCTCTCTCTCCCTCCCCCTCTCTCTCATTGTATCTCTCTCTCTGTATCTCCCCCTCTCTCTCTCGTTGTATCTCTCTCTCTCTCTCTCTCTCTCTCTCTCTCTCTCTCTCTCTCATTGTATGTCTCTCTCTCGTTGTATAACTCTCTGTATCTCTCCCTTCCCCCTCTCTCTCTATCTCTAGTGCTGTATCTCTCTCTCCCTCCCCCTCTCTCTCGTTGTATCTCTCTCTCTCTCTCTCTCTCTCTCTCTCTCTCTCTCTCTCTCTCTCTCTCTCGTCACACCCGAAATAAGTAACTATCTTCGCACATACGTTCCTTAGTCCTTCTACAGCATGTGCGCGCCCTGAGTGCTTGCTATTTTGATTCTCAAAACCCCATTGCAAATAAAACTGCAGGCTTGGACATGCACCGCCTGCTGTTTTTGTTTTATACTTATGTTTCTAGACCTCATGTTCTGCTTGCGTCGTCGCAAGTAGAACATAAGGGCTTCATACTTTGGGACCCTGCACTGCACTGCGGCACATCAATGGCTATTGTGGTTAGGGCCACATTGTTCTCTGCTATTTTGGGGTGGCTTGCCCCTAACCTACATTTCAACCTCATCAACCTCACTTCAACCTCACCGGACCCCCCGGAGAGATGTACGGTTCTAAAAATCATCATCAAAAGCACCTTTTTGTTTAACTTTTTGAAATTTGTTTACGTTAAAAACCATGTAGACACACTCGGATATCTGTAAGACCACACATTGAGGGCCACCTAACCCTTACCTATGTATCAATAATTCTAGAAACTTGGCATATAGATATACCATTTCATAAATAAGATCATGGGTTATTAAACCGGCTGTAATAAAAGATGGGACATTTATGATTTCACTGATACATATAACCTTTATCATTTCTACTCAAAACTATTTTCAAAGTTAGAGTATGGCGTAATATATCATTTCTCTCTCTCTCTCTCTCTCTCTCTCTCTCTCTCTCTCTCTCTCTCTCTCTCTCTCTCTCTCTCTCTCTGTATATATATATATATATATATATATATATATATATATATATATATATATATATATATATATATATATATATATATGTATATATATCTCTCTCTCTCTGTATATATATATATATGTATATATATATATTATATATATATATATATATATATATATATATATATATATATATATATATATATATATATATATATGAATAGATACTTGCATTTAATCCATCAATTTTTATAAAAATGTTTATCGAAGTTGCTATATAAAAAGGGTTTATAACATTTTAGAGGCTTTTTTCAAACTGACCTTTCATTAACGGCTTGAGGTAGTTCTAAGTTTATAAAGACATTAAATGTCGTCACAATTTTCAAGTTCTTTTCATAATGATCATTTTCAAATGGTTACTATTTGAGCCCGCGTAGCCTATATACTGGTTGTCTGAAAAACATTTTTTGAACTATAGAAAAGTCCAGATTTTTCTTAAGCTCAAATATGCATGTTACTCATGCGCCACCGTAGTATGCTGAACTGTCTGGGTTTGTTCGACGAATCTCTGTCGAAGCACTCTGCCCTTGTTTGTGTTTTGCCCCATGGGATTTGTCCCTAAGCGCCCATGCAGGCAATGTCCAGGGTCTCCATGGCGCCTCAACCCGTTCTGTACATGCTCTTGATTCAATCACCCGGGTAGGCTTAACGCTACTACAGTCAGCGTACTTCTGCCACCGTACAACCAACAAATTTCGTGCAGTGTAACCCCACTGTGGAAGCAGAAGTTTGATATCGGTAGTACCATCTATCGCCGGGTGGTCATACCAAACCCGGCCGCGCTCGAGATTGAGAAATCAGCATCAAAAGCACCTTTTTGTAAATCATTTTGAAATTTGTTTACGCTAAGAACCATCTAGATACACTCGTCCACCAAACTGCCAACTCAGAATTAGGCAAACAGGCGCGGCAACGGAGATCATGCGTTGCAAAGGATTGGGCCTCCTCTCTTATAATATAGATAATGGGAATTGATCACGGGAGGTAGGTGTTTGTGGCAATTCCAGTACCAAGTCAGCAGCCAAATCCTTGGCCTAGGGACCCAGTTTTGGCTGCGGACTGGGTCGGACACTGGTATTGCCACAATCACCTTCCTCCCGTGATCAATTCCTACAACCTAGGCCACCCACTAGATCTGCTGGCTTAAATTCCAACCGGATAGTCCCCAAAGCTCGAATTCATTGAGTCAGTAGCTGGTTGTCTCAGCCCAACATGATTTCCGTACCACATATCAAGAAGAGCACACTAAATTTATAAACCGTGAAAGTTTAACCGCTCACATCAGATCGTTGTCCTAATCTCTGCAGTTTATTGAGGTGTTTGTGCATCCATGGTTCACAGAACACGGTGCTGGTATGCCCGTATATTACAGCTTAGATAAATAAAAACAAGTGGGTACTGAAACCAGCCGGTCAGCCCGAACAGGCTACATGTAGCCTCAACCAATAGCCCAAAAGCTGTGCTCTGCGCATACCCTCAGATAATGCTGGCGCACAGGTTTCTCTGTAATGCAAATGATACGAGAGTCCTGATTGGTCCTTGTTCCCTCACGCTGATTGTCAGATCAGAAAGCTCTGTCGTGTCCAGCCCTGCACTATAAATCGCATATATAATAGTAATTGGTCTCTCGCTACATATCCATTCTTTTCCTCACCTAAGTTTACAGTGTATCTGTAAGTGAGCGGATGGGTCTCATACATGTGTTAACGCGCCTATGGTCATAGCAGTCCGTTTAAATAAGACTGCTCCGGTTGATTGTTTGTATAAACCAAAGCACTCTCACACGGAAACCATGTCTATAGCAACCTACTTAAACCTAGTGTATTTACCATAAGAGCTGTATAAGCTGATAGCAATTGCGAATAGATTGTGTCGCCGATGCTAAGACGCAGGTACCCATATCTGCCGGAGGAATTAGTGCTGGTTTTACGTCATAGGTGTACTTTTCTACAATGTTTAAAATTGGCAAATGTTGATTATGTTTTTGTCCTGTCTTGGCATTAGGCAAGAAGGAAGACCCTGTTACTTAGATAATGAAAACAGATTATCTGAAACAGCAGTCCTTTTTGAAGATATGGGAGCCTATCAATCAAGTATGAAGTATGACATGATATCCAATACAGTCAATAAAAGATAAAAATGTATATGTGTAACCGTCCCTATGTGTTTTCTCAATGTTTTTAAAGGAGGCAGCGGGAGCGACTTCACCACGGCTGACAAATGGACGCCAATAAGCTTTATATCTTTCCCTATTCATACCCCGTGTCAACCCCGTCATTGGCACCCATTGTACGATCAAAAGCTTCGCCGAATGCCTCAAACTATATCAATGAATCATCTTCCCCCTATCAACGAACGTGCTCCAATTCCTTCCCTGATGTTTAATGCAATGACAATGCAAAACTCCAAATGATGCTCAATTTCGTTTTATCTAGCAAATAAGAGGTTGTAATTTAGGTATATAATTTGGGGAGGTTTTGTACTCACTTAACTATTTAAGTTTGTGATAACCTAGAAAATACCGCAACAAAAATGTCGTTGACCTGCTGACCAGCATGACAAATGTGGAGTATCGCATTGCAAGTATTGTAAGTATTGCAAGTGTTGCGACCTTCAAGTGGTCCCCAAAGCAAACGCACCTGCGATATGAATACAGATGGGCTGATATGAACAGTTGAGGATATAAGGTTTTCATATATATTTGTCTCTGAAATTCCCTTGAAGAGGATTTCGAGCGTCAGCTCACGGACTATATTATTCCATTAACGATAGAACTTCCCACCAGGAATTAATCTCCAACTATACATTCTGCAAAATTTGTGAATATCTGTGCTGCTTGCGTTTGCGGTCCTATGACTAAAATAAAACCTTGAGATGCTTAAAGCTGAAGTTCATTTCATATATCCCTATTCAATATGAGTCAACCCAATCAATTGAGAAAACACACCTTTGCATGCGCCTGGGCTCATCCGAGTAGCGCTTAAAGCTTTATCAAGATTGTATAGTTGCACTATAAAGGAAGACTGTCATAAAGCAAGCAGCGGTAGCCTTTTAAAGAATGAGGCGTCTTCACTGTCATCTATATAGTCATCAATACGTGCTCGTGTGAGATTCCTGGGGATTTACTCTTCAGCGCGTGAAGTCAGTTCAGGTCAAAGGGATGTCCTCACTACAAGGAGTATATTAAGCTGCGCTTCCTGTTATTTTCTTTATTATAAACCCTTTCATGCTTGGAGTTAAAACTGAAACAACATCAACATTAAACCTGAAATATCTGTAAAACATTTAGATGTAGAATTGGATGACAAACTGAAATTTGACATTCAAGTATCCTGAATGTGTAAGAAGGCTGCAAAACAACTTAATGCTCTTAAGAGAATTGGTCACCTCTTAGACCAATCCAGCAGACGGACACTTTTTCGCGCTTACATAATGTCAAAGTTCAACAGCTGCCCCCTTGTATAATAATAATAATAATAATTGGAATTTATATAGCGCCTTTTCCATTCATAAAATGTTCAAAAGCGCTGCACATTGTCATAGTTTGAGTAATAGTCCACAACGCCTCAATGGGCGAGCCTGAAAAGGTGTGTTTTGAGACACTTCTTGAAGGCCTGACACGATGTAGAATCCTTCAGGTGTTGTGGAAGCGCATTCCATAATCTCGGTGCACTAATGGAGAAAGCGCGATCTCCAAATTTGAGTCTAGTCCGAGGCTCGTCCAGAAGGCCCTTTGCTTCTGATCGTAGATAGCGTCTGGGTTTATAAGGCACGAGCAGCTCCTTGATGTACTTAGGTGCAAGTCCATTTAGCGCCTTGTATACCAGCAGTAGGACCTTAAATTGGATGCGGAATTTGATTGGTAGCCAGTGAAGCTTGATGAGAACAGGTGTGATATGTTCATACTTCCTGGTTCTCGATACTATCCTTGCTGCACTGTTTTGTAGTCGCTGCAGCTTTGCAATCAAATCCTGTTGTATTCCAATCAGGAGAGCATTGCAGTAATCCAAGCGAGACATCACCAGTGACTGCATCACTGTTTTTGTGGCATCTTCTGTTAACACACGTCTCGCTTTTCCAATATTTCTCAGGTGAAAGCTAGATTTTTTGACAACACTTTTGACATGGGGTGCCATGATCAGTTGAGAGTCAAACATAGCTCCCAGATTCCGCACAGGCTCAGATGCAACAGACACATCAGTCCCCGCTACAGAGAGTGACTTAATGTTCAGTTCAGCTAGGTGTTTCTTAGAGCCGAATAGAATGATTCCAGTCTTGTCATTGTTGAGTTTCAGTTTGTTCTGAGACATCCAGACACTAATGTCACACAAACATTTCTCAAGATTTAGGATTTCACGTTTGACTATTGCGTTATCACTTGTCTTTTTGAATGATAAGCAGAGCTGGGTGTCATCAGCATAGCATGGCACTTCCGCTCCAAGAATAATCTCCCCAAGCTAGAGGGGATGCAGGAACGAGCCCTACGCTTTGTTTACAGGGATTACAAAAGCAGCTATGGGGAGCTACTAGACCAGGCTGAACTACAAAGCTTACATCTAGGTAGACTGAGATCCCTAGCTACAGACTTCCACAAAGCTGTCCATGGAGGGGCCCCTCCCGATGCCAGCTCTCTTTTCACAGAGAGAGAATCGGAATACAGCCTTAGAAGGAACCACTCTCTAATATCACCTCCATATAACACCATCTCCTGTGGAAAGCAATATATTAGATATACTAGACCTAAATTATGGAACTCCTTACCTAACTTCTTGAGACAAACAACATCCCTAGAAGAGTTCAAAAGCCTTATCTCTACCAGGTCTATAACTAACTGTACCTACTCTCTCTGCTGCTATAAGTAATACCAGTAAACGAGCATAAGTATCTGCTATTTTACTCCAAAATCATAAACATATGTCCTGAAAGACTGAAGATATTACTTATTGTCAATTAATATGTGCCAACTTACTTCCACTCTATTTATCATTTATGATGCTGTTACACCCTGTATGTTATATTTTGAATTGTTATTTTGTAGTCGGCCAAGAGCCCTGGCAGCTCGTGTTTACTATGTACAAAATATTACAGACTTAAAATAAAGATTATCTATGAAGGTGTCGCCTGTAGTCTTTGAAATGAACTTTTGAATAATAGTGGAACCCCTCTAAAGTGACCTGTGGACCAGCCACGACTGGTCAGGTTAGAGGAATTATCTTTACTATATAACTAACAGGGGAAAGTTAGTATGGGACTATTTGAATGTGGTCGCTTTAGAAGGGTGGACAACTTTATGGGTGCTCACTTTGAGGGGTTCCACTGTAATCACAAATCCTACATGCTTCGCTAACACCTCTTGCAAAGGGCTAGTCACGAATTAGCCTCATTATGGCGTAAAAAGTGACGATAATCGAAATCCCAAATTCCCTGCACGGGCATTACCACTGGGTCTCATTTAGTCATTAGTCTCAGGTGAGATCCCCACTGTATTTCGAATGATTTTCTGGTAGAAACATGGTTATTATAAGTTATCCTCCTCTTATTTATTTTCAATTTTTTGTTTTTTGTTTCAACTTTTTTTTTTATTTAAAAATTATTTTTTTTAAATATTGTCTGATGTAGTTGGTCTGTTAATACCAGGACGAAGGAAGAAATTGTTTTACGTCGCTTTCAACAGCTTAGGTCATATCGCGATGAGTCAGAAACCCGGAACGTGAATAAATTACCTTCTCTTTAATTACGAAATGTTTCAAGGAGTATTTCAGTTGCAGAAGCACCATAGAAGCCATCAGCCCAGTCCCATCCCCCGTGATTGTTTTATCTTAGAAGACAACAGTGTATGGTAAAATGGCTCGAAATTGTAAATAATAATCTCATCCTAAATAGTCACAGAAGAGCAGTGAATTGCTCACGTGCTTTCTCGATGTGATATATCAGAGGATTAGTCCTGAGCACGCACTGGGTCTAAATAAACTGCTCCAGCGCCTCAGGTCACACGTCGTGGCATGTGCACCGTTTGACATCGTCTCAAGTCTGTCTCTCAGCGAAATTGTCAGAGGTGTTGACAATGGCTGTCATAAGGAACATTAGAAAGGGTAAAAGCAAGTTACATAAACCTAAGACAGGTGGCAGGACCTATGCAGACGTAGAATGTCATAAATTGGCCATTAGGATTACACAGATGTTCATTGCCTAAATTTGTCCTCTAGGCTGTAAGGAAGATTAAGATACCCCATGTATAATTAACAACTCTCAAATTTATTTAATTATTTAATTTCTTTAGTTTGTCTGTATATATGTTCCTTTTCACTCACACTTTTGTTATACTTTGTTATACTTTATTCTATTAATCCTCCCATTCAATATATGGTGTATGATTTTTGTAGTTTTGCAATTACAGTCAATAAATAAACATACTGACGTCCAATGCACTTTGCTGGCCAATATGGAGGAATTACGTTCATGTAATCTAAAGGTGTCTCAGTAAGGGTCTGGCCTAGCTACAAGAACCATAATGTCATAGTTCAACAGAATGTAGGTATTTCTCCCTCCCCATCACTGGTTGACTGGTCGCAAAATGAACCTTTTCTGTGAAGTCGTCTGTAACGTAGAGTGCGGTTATCTGATGAGAGAGCGACGCCCTCTTACCTTGTGAAAGGTTTCATACTTCTACAGTTATTAATCATGCCATTATAAGCTACTGAGTGCGTTATCAATGCAAGGGGTATCAACATGGCTTGGCTTTTAGGCAAATATTGACCTTCAACCGTTAGCGCCTTGCGTTGAACACACCTAAATACATGCATACTTATATGAATTACATGCATGCTGTGACACATAGTACATACATACATACATACATGCATGCATAATACATGCATACATGTGTGTGTGTGAGAGAGAGAGAGAGAGAGAGAGAGAGAGAGAGAGAGAGAGAGAAAGAGAGAGAGAGATGTGGTTGGGTTTAATATATATATCATTTATTGGCTGTATTTGAAAATACAAAAGTGTGATATAGAAAAACAGAAATAAAAAGGAACTGAACAAAAATTACAGGAATACAGAGTTATCCAGGTGCGTCATAGTAATTGGGGATTCAAGATCAAGTCCATAATGGGAAAGTGTGTCTATCTACCTTAATAGCAGTGCGTATTCATATGAAGGTACGTAATACGTTGTTTTGATTTGAAACCAATATGCATATTTAGACCCTCATTACTACATTTCCCAGGCTGTAAGGTGTGCGCAGCACGCAATAAGGCGATACTACGCATACCTCATCAGCTAAACATGACGTTTTTACAGTGCCCCTATGTGTCACATACATAAAAGGCTTTTGTCAAAGTATCATGTTCCATGGCTTGTTTTTATAGCCGCAGCTTGTTGAGAATGTAGTTATTTCAACTGTATATCAAATCATAAACGGGAAAACCAACTTCGACAACGATATACTCAAATACGGATACTCACTTAAGGAACGCCTATTTCCATCCATAGAGAAACACATCCCCACAGAGTGGTAGTAATAGAAGTCGTAGAAGTCGAAGTAAAATTACTAGCGAAGGAAGAAGTGGTGGCGGTGGAAATTACGAGAGCAGTTGTAAAAGGACATGTAGTAGTAGTAGTAGTAGTAGTAGTGGTAGTAGTAGTAGTAGTTGTAGATGACTATGCAGTAGTGGTAGCAGTAGCAGCAGTAGTGGTAGTAGTAGTAGTAGTAGTAGTAGTAGCAGTAGTAGTTGTAGATGGATATGTAGTAGTAGTAGCAGTAGCAGTAGCAGTAGTAGTAGTAGTAGTAGTAGTAAGAAGATGTAGCAGTAAGAAGAAGAGGAAGAAAAAGTAGTAGTGGCTCCTGGTACCTGGGACCTGGGAAATTTATACAGAACTCAATCAGGATTGATATCCACTCTTGGGTACATCATTGACCCTCAGGAAATAGCCATGTAACACAGACTTTGTGGCAAGTCTAGTCTTCACCTAGCCTAGCTACAAGGCTCTATTCTGATATTACTTTATTATATATAAATGCCCGCACCTATACTACATTATTATTGCTTCCTCTGGATCACCCAATCAGCACTCAGGATTTGTACCATGTGACCGGTCATTAAATCCCCATAATGCCCTCCACCGCAGGGCATTAAATCTCACTCCATAATGCCCTCCAAGGCTATCTAGGTCAGTCACTGACACAATTCGAGCATTGCTCATTTGTTGTTTAAAGAAAGCGGACAATTTATATAGGTACCTTTTTCTTGCATCTCACTCTCATGCTTAGTCAGTAAAATTGTGAAACAAAAATGCTTACAATAAGCACATTAAACTCGAATGTTCACAACAGTGGAATCTAAAATATGTAACACATTTTTTGAAACATTTTCAAAGGCTAATTTAAGAAGAAAAAGTTTTGAAATAAAAAATATGCGAACTTTTGTGGTCATACTTACAATAAATAGTTCTTGGTGTGCCTACCAGATGGCTCTTTTTCAGCTGGTTCCCTTTCTCTCACTACACATCCTACTGTATACGTTGCAGTGTGGTAAATGTGAGACAGAGTACCAATATTACTCATAGAGCAAGGGACCAGTCTATCATGGGAGAAGCAAAAAGCTTCATAGGATTCATGAATATTTGAGATTCATAATTGTTAAATGAGGTAATGCCATTTAGCATTATCTACACAAGTTCTCATAAAAAATAAATAGCAGAAATTAAAAGAAAGAAAGTAGAAGAAAATATTGCCCTTTTTAGTTCTTATTGTGGGTGTGCATACCATATATCACAAGGTACTATGAATCAGATCACAAGAAATGTCTCATTCAGGGAAGCAATAATAAAAACCTTAATAACTGTTCACGAGGGCAGTATGTGTATTAAATGTGCACCGTCAGGCATCCTGAACAGACCTCGGGCCTTCGGCCCTCGGTCTGGCCAGGATGCCTTCAGGCGCACATTAAATACACATACTGCCCATGTGAACAGTCATTAAGGCTATGGGACTTGTGGCCTACTGTTGGCCATTTAGTTCACACAATTGCCACACGAGGGGGTTTAGTGTGAATAGATATTTCCAACTACCCTGCTACACAGGTAAAAATTGACGGCTCCAAACGGGCCGTTATATTGACGGGCCCGTTACGGGCAACGAACCAGTTATAACGATCCCGTAACAGGCTTGTTATAACGGGCCCGTTACGGGTCCGTCAGGAGCCCATTGCGAGCCGTTCTAGCGGGCCCGTATAAATAATAAAAATAATGGGACCGTTGCGGGTTTTCAAGCCGTGAAATGTCGATATATTTAGGGACCGAAAAACGGGCCCGTTACGGGCCTGTT
>OZ012700.1:15851612-15857231 GCA_963942565.1 Maea johnstoni | reverse complement strand
TTTTTTGCTCCATAAATCAAACAAAACAACAAAACAATCAAACAATATTAATATATATTTGCAGGACAATAAATAAAGAAACAGCTTTTTTTATCTGATGCTGCAGTTGATGTCATGGGGCCTGCCCTGATATCTGACTGATCTAATGCATTGCTATTGCTCGCTGTCTCTCCCCACTATGTCGGTTCGTATCCAGGCTGGGGCATGTGAGAAGGATGCGAGTGACTTGGGGTCACACAGTGGTTTTCACCGGGTATTCCGGTTTTCCCTACCGCTCACGACTGGCTAGTCCCGGTGATGCCTAAATTTACCAGAAAAAGAGCCAATGAAAGAAATCCAAATTCAAGCTGTTCCTGTTTTTTGTTGTTGTTGTTGTATGTAGTTATTGCTGAATGTATGTGTTGCTTCCGTAGTGATGAGTGTTTTAATATCCTTAGCAATATTAATGTTGCTTCTTTCTTAATTGCTAATCCTATTGTCTTCATCGATATGTTTGTAGTCGCGGGTAGTTATTGATGCTGGTGGCATAGTTTTTTTTAATTCGCTGTGACAGCTGTTTCCTATTGTCTCCATTCATTCAGATCAATCCGATTTATGTGGATTGAGAGTAATGACATCAGTAATACACTACATGAACAACAAAGGGAAATTGATAAATTACAATGCAATATCAACAAAGACGATAATAATCTAAAAATCAATAATCTATTATTGCAGCATACACAATCATCTGGTAATCTATAGTTACAAGTAAGTGAGTTTTCTACATATTTGCCTATTTCTATAGATCATTTCTTGAGCGTATAAAATCACAGTATTTATGTAGTGTTCAAGTGGGAGGGTTCCAAACCATTTGTCGGCTTCTGAAAGTTGGAAGTGTCTATCAATCACACTTCTTATTGGACACAAAACACCCACAAGCATTGCAGATCAGGACACCAATTTATTTGAGGAATTTCTAAAAAATATTAATTTCCTGCAAACGATATAATGTAATCTCTACGACATTGCACATGGATATCTTGCATTTCCATAGCATGTAATTATATGTGCATAGTTCAAATATGGATATGTTGGGGTTTCCCTTGAAAAAATAAGACAAACATTTTATGATTTTCGGTTTTGGTCTCGTAGACCTTGCTATGGAGTATCCTATATATGAGTGATCCCACTACCAGTTTTGTTTTCTTGTGATTATTACTTGTTCCATTCCTTTCTGTGCCTTTCCATTTTAAAAACATTCATGCCCGAGAATTACTCTTATAAGTGTTGTCCGGATCTTTGGTACTTTTGACAACGACTTGTAAATGAATAATGTTTTTACAGAATATTTGAAGGAGAGTTGTTGGTAGTGTTCCAAACAACATTTTTCAATCAAATATGTTCCCAACTTAGCTTCTGCCTGCAAGTTTCCATCAAAACTATTAGGATGCTTAAATTTGCTGCAGTGAGCATTCATAGGTTAAAGTCATTGCAGTTTACTAAAAGCTGATCGGCCTTACGTGCCAGTTCACGTGCCGGTGGGCTGGCCATGAATAATACAGTAACTGAGATGCGTTTTGACTGTATGGTCCATTATTAGGAGGTTCGCCTGAAGAAATTTGGAAGGCCGCCATAGTTTTCAGAAAGAATCTTTCAGAAATACCCTCCTGTACGGTCATGTTAATGAAATATATGAAAGGTGGCACCGATTTGCCATGCATCACCTCATGATCATCCAGCTTTTTTTCATTATCTGAGATTCATCCACACCTACTTAAATCGTGTGGCATTGCGCTGAGGTTTTCGAACAGAACGTACTTCATACATCTACACTGTAATATTGTAACCAATGCACATACAGTACAGACATTTAGTTCCTGCACTAGTCAACCGGGAATCTGCAAGTGCCTGGTTGAAAGCCCATGGATAACGTGTAAAAAAATAACCCAAGTACATCAATGACCCACGTAGCTTGCAAATCAAAGCTACGTTCAGTTGTGACGTCGTCCATACATCCATGCCCAGGAAACTGGGAGGCAATCGGACGTGCGGTCGTGTATACTATTCCCGGGCTGCCCACTAATTTAGTGCAGGAATTAAATGTCGGCACTGTACATGAATAGGCAATAGGTAACTAATTGCCATGAACTCATCAGCTTGCGAACTCTACTTGGAAAAGTTCTAGCTTGACCTCACTTGACCTTAGACCTTGTGGTTTTGCCATGTGTCAGAATACCCTATACATTGTACATGCAGTCAATTACCATGTGAGGTTCTGGGCATGTGAGAGGAAAACGCACTCAGAATGCCCTATACATCCATGGCCAGGAAACTGGGTAGAAATCAGGTGTATGTGTATGTATTATACCCGGGCTGCACATGTATTTAGTGCAGGAATTAAATATCGGCACTGTGCGCGATCTCCACACGAGGGGGCGTATCGTGGTCCCCCCCCCCCCCCCCCCCCCCCCCCCCCCCACCCCCCATTGCCTCGAAATGGAACCTATTCCGACCAAATAATCACTGGTTGTAATAATGTAAGTATTACCATGAAGGGAGTCTAGGGCCGGGGTGACGAGTGGCCGGGGTGGTAGGGGAGCTCTCCGTAGGTACTCCATTAGGAGTGGACCCCGTGGGACAAATGCAGTTACGGATCCAAAACGAACTAACAAACAAACAAACAATCACATATCCTCACTGGCTGGACATAAAAAAAGATCATGTTGAAGTGATTTTCGAATATACCAGAGAGAATTACTAGTAAAATCGACATGGCCAAAGACTCTACAATCAAGTATTAAGAACCCGTCACAAATACCACACACTTGGAATGCGATCCAAGGTTGCTGATATTGTGTGAGGCTGTCATTTCAAGAGAGGTTTCTTTGAGAATACGGGATATAAATATCTGTGCAGCGACCGTGTCAAAAGCCTTCACGATGCCTAAGTATGCGAGGTAAGTGATCTATACACCCCAGGGAAGCTGTGGTGTATGTGATAAACCCAAAGTGTTACGAGGCGGAGCCGAGTAACCCCGAGGGAATCACATACACCACATCCTCCGAGCAGTAAGAGAACAGAGGCTTAAAAAGTTTTGGTTATGTCCTATAACCTTACACTTTTCGAGGCCTCTGATTGGTGGAAGGCAAGCAACTGTGGTACAAGTCCTATAGTATAGTATAGTATTTATTGACTATATACGTAGATATAAAAAATACATCATATACAAATAAGATACATAATACATGAGAATACAATAAATATAATTTGGGAAACTTGCTTGATAAATTTACATAGGTTTCCAACATGACAAGTTATATACAAATTACCAGAGGGTTGTCCAATGTGTAGATTAGGTCATGCCATTATTGCTCTTAAGGTGGAGCAATACTATAACCCTGCACTTTTCGAGGCCTCTGATTGGTGGAAGGCAAGCAACTGTGCTACAAGCTTCCTTATTACTGGAATTTGGATTTTTGTTTATCGTCACATTAATGCCAGTTTGTTGCTTATTCGTGACTAGCCAGTTATATGTAGTGAAGGAAACAGGAGCACCCGGCGAAAACCACCGCCTAACCCAAAGTCACTGGCAACTTTCTCACATGCACATGTCGGAATTCGAACCCGGGCAGTGGTGAGAGACAGCGTGCAGTCAGCGGTGGCGCCTTAGACAACACGGCCATCAGAGCAAGCCCACTCCTTATAGCTGTCTATAGATTGATGGTGAAAGTGACTCGAAGGAACAAGCAGAAAGACGTACACATATAGCTTGCAATTCTAAAGGTATTCCTCACCCATCCAGAGTGACGTGTGTCTCTTTCTCCTCATGGCTATAAAGTGTATACTTTTTGGAGTAGCAGTCATGAGCAATGTCTCTCGTTTAACCCCACTACCATCTATGCCACTTATAACTCTACAATTATAAAGCACTGATAAGTACATGTATGCATAGCTTATAATATTTTGATTTTCATAGCATTGGTATGACACTCAACTCTCAAAAATTGCTTTTGGCGAAAATGTGTGAAAATATCAACTGATGATCTAACGATGTACGAATGGAACGTTGCTGCCATATGGTATTCTTGTTTATCAACCTTTGTTTTACTTTTTGGAAATTTACCATGCACATACATAGTATTGTTCCCACCTGAAATGAAGCTGTGAGAAGTCTTATTAAAACATCCGGCCTAATAGCTCTACGTGCCTTAATTGGAACTCAAATAGTAAACAGAACAAATGAAATTTCCACAGTTGGGGCAGGAAAAATGCAGGTGTTATGCCCATTTCATGCCGCATTGGAGCTTTTCATGACCGCTGAGAAAGGTTGAATACATTCCTGGGATCTGACTCACGTTCTGAAGAATTCAATTAGTGTTTTGTTGATTGTGGACCAGTTGAATGCTTGTTCTCCTTGCGCTGTTTATTGAAGCCCATCTATTATTCATGGCACTTTCTCTAAACCCTATTATATGCCGTAACACAGAGCAGGACAGGATGGGCCAGGCTTGAGTGTTTAGCAGGAGCCTGCCGCCTGCCCGCCCGCATGGCTGGCAAATATTGCTTTAGATGCAACTTTTTCCAATCATAAAACTAATCTATTCTACACGCCTGTCTACGAGTGGAACATTAGGAGATGGGCGAACGCATGGACTGCAAAATAGGGAAAGAAAATATAGCCCCATGGGTCCGGGCACTTGAGCCTTGGGATTATACGTGCTGGTGGTGGTGATAATGATTTCTGGTTGTGGTGATGAAGATTATGATAGTGATAATTCTCTCTCTCTCTCTCTCTCTCTCTCTCCTCTCTCTCTCTCTCTCTCTCTAACAGGAAGTAATTAGGGAATTTTGATTATCGCAACTTTTTCTGCCATATTCTGGCTAAATTGTAACTAGCCAGTTGAACGTGGTGGGTGAAATCCAAATACAATCGAAAACCGCACCCTAGTCGAAGACCACCAGTTGAGAACCTTAAATACCACATGCCCAGCTGGGATTCGAACTCGGGCAGTGTTGAGACAACGAGCAGTCAGTGGCAACCCGTCGGCTATTATGGCAGGCCCCCTTTACATGCTGAGCTCAAAACACGGTTCATTGTGTACGTGTCGGTGTACAGTGCCGACATTTAATTCCTACACTAAAGGCATGGGCAGCCTGGACATATAATACGACCACACACCCGATTGCCACTTAGTTTCCTGGACATAGATGCATGAATGACCTCAAAACTGAAAGTAGCTTTGACTCACAATCTACGTGGGTCACGAAGGTGCTTTTTTGACTTTATATATATGGGTGTTTGTACAACCAGACACTGGCAGACGTCCGGTCTACTGGTGCAGGAATTAAATGGCTATACTGTACAAATGCATACTCTGAGAAGGAGCCCATGAGAGAATGCAGGTATGGGGGTATTTCCTGTCTTCGGGGCAATGCAGAGAAGCACGGTGTTACCACCAGACACCCCATCCTGCCTAGATGCAACCCTGCATCATAATCGCTTTGAGCTAACTGTGTTAGAGCACTACACTTGTGTTTAATGGTCATCAAACCAACTCGTCGTGGTTTAATACCCTTAAAACACTCTTTCCGTGCTCTAACCTTAATGCATCTATGGATTCAGTATAGGTTAGAGCA
>OZ012700.1:15801612-15841612 GCA_963942565.1 Maea johnstoni | reverse complement strand
ATTATCGGGTCCCAAAGAGTTGTATGAAACAGCTATTTAACCCATGAATAAAATTGTTACAGATGTTCTGTATTACACTTAACAAATACAGTATCAAGCGCATTTTGAAATGTCTGGCAATGGATACCGAATGCCCCTTACAAATTTAGAGTAAATGAAAAAGGTTTCTGGAAATAGATATGATTAACCAACTAATACTTAGGGGATACTCTTGAAATTGTCGTCTGGATCTTTGATATTTCATAAAATAACTTGTAAATTAAGAAATATTTAACAATTAACAACCCTGTAACGATCCATGATTGAGAGATATTAGCTTAAGCTTTTGAAAGCTCAAATTCTGTATCTGATCTTAAATTGTCAGCGCAATTTAAACTCGATAATGGAAATGAAAGAATAATGCAGGGTGAATCATGCTACATGTATAAAAGCAAACGAAATGTGCATTTGTGAAAATATGGCTTGGTGTTGAGAGATGTCGATTAATATGCATGTCGTAAACAATCTGATTAGCCATTCTCCCAAAGTTAGGAATGGTTTACCTACCATGGGATTAGGGGGCGTGCCCCGATAGCTGAGTGGCCTAGAGCATTGCACCATGGCCGACGCGCTGTCTCTCGCAACGGCAAAATGTTTGAATCCCGCTCAAGGCAAGACATTTACTGGTTAAAAAAGCATAGAGAGTTTTCCCGTACCCTCCATCAATGATAATAGGCTGGTCATAATTTGACGTGGCAGCAGTATAATGGCAGATATGCTGATGGTGATGCGAGATTAGTATACGGTCTCTGTAGCCCGGCTGCGTCTATCAGCCACCCGATTATTCGGCTACTTAGCTTTTCTAGCAATTATTGAAGGGAATCAGCTGTTTATAGGCAGCAAGCGTGGAATTGGTGTGTCTATTTGAGTTCTGTATCGTACTAAGTCATGTATTGCATGTAACAAGGTTCTTTGTCGAAAAACTGTCGTTCTCGCACTCATTCCCTGATTGGCTTCAAAGCTAATAAATTCATCCTTGAAGATGACTGAAATGGACTGAATACGCATTTGGGATAAATATTTAGATTTAAAGCTAAATAGATAAGTAAAGTAACGGATTGCTTCATTTATTTGAGTTATAGGTGTTTATTAGAAAGAAATGCGAACATAAAGCAGAATGGACACGAGTACGGACTGTTTAAATATTAGAGTACCTATTGACATTTTCGTCTGGATCTTTGATACTTTTTATATTTACTTGGAAATTAAGAATGATTTTGATAAATGATTAAAGGAGAGTTGTTGGAAATGTTTTGTTAAACATTTCTCCTTCAAATATTTTCCCAACTTTGCTTTTGCCTACACGATATCATCACAATTGTAAGGCTGCTTTTGGCCGCTGTAAGCAGCAATGGGTTGCATATTACATGATTCCTATAATTCTTACAAAATCCAAGGATAGCACATATAATTGCATATTTATCTTACTTATCACTCAATATTTTACTTTCTATTCCAAGCCAAACGATGTCTTTGAGCGTGCACAGTGCAATTCTGGATAGAATGTGCGAGCTCAGTGCACCATGGAGGATATTTGGCACCTTTTTTTTTTATTTCAAATTGCACACATATGCAACAGGGTTTTTATTTTATATAGCATGGTATATTCACAGTGTTACAAATATAAGGTCAATAGAAGAATTCAAAGCATAAGTATAAATATAATTTACAGGCGTGCTTAAATTGCACTATTTTATCATATTTTAAATAATAAACCAGCTATTTCTGGTTTGAGCGTCGTTTCTGTCTACAATGAAAGGCTCCCATTTCATCTCAAAGTTTTCCAGGTCATCTTGCATAATGTCTTTTGATTTGATTACACTTAAATTTTTTAATAAACATCTTTTAACATCAATACTCGACATTGTTTTCCCTTCTTTCCTTTTCTGATATATAACATCTTTTACACTGATTATTATTAAGTTGGTGACTTGAAATTTTTCCGAGGTACCAAACATTTTTTCTTGGTCTGATATTATAAAATGCCGGTCATAGATGCTTCTGACCCATGTAATAGTTTCTGTCCATAGTTTTATGGAGTTAGGACATTGTAGATAAATGTGTTCAATTGTTTCCGTTTGATCTTTACAAAATAAACAATTTTCAGATTCCACAATTTTCATTTTTTTGAGCAATTGATTATGAACTGTTCTTCGATGTATTAATTTATACTGATTATAATATTGGTATATGGATGGAGAGTTTTTTTTTGCATTCCTAAAGGATTCCTGCAAGGTTATGATGTTTATTTCCTCATTAAGATGTTCACTCCATTTTTCCTTTATGGTAGTTATATAGTATGGATCCTTTCCCAACATATTAAAGTATATATTCCTGTTACCTTTGTTGCTTATTTCAATAAGGTGAAGAATATGTGATAATTGAGGGAAGCTACAAGTATGTGTTTTATTTTGTTGGGTAGTTAACAGTTGAATCTTTTTCTTTAGCCTCTAGTGTAACAGGAAGTCACTTTTTATGTCCCATTTTGATTGAATATATTCCATACTTCGAATCTCTCCATTTTCATCAGCTAAGTCACCTATTGTGGTAATTCCCTTAGTCATCCATGAGGAAATCATATCTGGAACCATTTTTGAATTGTACCATAAAGGTGTTGTTAATAGAGCTTCCATACCTTGATAGGGTTGTTGTTCTACTATTATTAACAGGGATCTAATGGAATCTTTCCAAAATTGATTTTTAACCGTTCTTAGTAGTTTTCTCATATAAAGATCACCATATACATAAATTTTGTCCATTCCATACATATTTGGAAAACTAGCCCAACCCTCATTTGTTGCATATATTCTTTTGAACCAGGAGATCTTCATAGTAGCGTCCACATTCCTAATGTTCGGATATTGTAGACCTCCTTCTATTACCTGTTTCTGAATAATCTGCTTCTTAAATTTTGGTGGTTTTCCATTCCATAGAAACTTTTCAAATAATTGTTCTATTTTAATAAATAGGAATTCTTTTGGACTGGGTAGGGACAGCAGGATGTGAATAAATTTAGAAATGAGTAAACTTTTAATTAAAATAATTTTTCCAATAAGAGTTAAATTTCTATTCTGCCAAATTCTAATTAATTTGTCTATTTCTGATAGTTTTGGTTCAATATTTAATTCAGTAATGTTATCTAAATCATTTACATCATAGTTTATGCCTAGAGAAGTGAATTTACTTGTCCAAATAAGATTCAGATCTGGGCATAACACATCACTGCTGTCCCTATTATTTCCGAATTTTACTACTTTTGTTTTATCTACATTAATTTTTAGGCCAGAAATTAAATGAAATTCTTCTAAAATATCCATACATAACCTTAAGTTCATTTCACTATATGAAATGAATAAAGTGGTATCATCTGCAAACTGTGATATTCTGTGTTCTCGGTCCCTAATTTTGTAACCTTCTATGTATTTATGCGCCCGGAAAGCAGTTCCTAAGAGTTCTACTGCAAGAACAAAAATGTAAGGGGATATGGGATCCCCTTGTCTGCACCCTCTAAAGAGCTTAATAATTCCTGATGGATGGCCATTTTGAATAATTTTGGAAAGTGAATTTTTTTGTAAACTTTGGATTACTTGGATTGTTTTTTCACTAAAATTAAAAAGTTGTAAAATTTTTGTAATGAATTCCCATGAAATAGAATCGAAAGCCTTCTCAAAATCTACTAGTATTAAGAGGCCAGATGAGTTTTCGAATTTTGATTCATTTAGTATGTCAAGAGTTAACCGGGTATTTTCTCCAATAAATCTATTTTGTACAAAACCAGTTTGATTTTTTCCTATTAATTTTGGTAAGTGTTTTTTGATTCTATTTGCCCATATTCCTGAATAAAATTTATAAATTGAATTTAAAAGTGTAATCGGGCGCCAATTTTTTAGATTATTTCTAAGTTTATCTCCTTTGGGAATACAGGTAATGATTCCCATCAGATGATTTTGACTAATGGATTTTTCTTTGAAGAAGTGATTCACTAAATTCAGGAGTAGAATTTTGATTTTAAACCAGAAAGCCTTGTAGAACTCGTTTGTAAAGCCGTCCGGGCCTGGGCTTTTATTTGATGCACTATTGAAAACTTGTTTCCTAAATTCTTCCTCAGAGATTTCATTGTCAAGAGCTAGCTTCTCATTTTCATTTAATTTATTAAATTTTTTAGGAAATTCTGATAAATTGGATTCATCAATGTTTTTAATTGGTTTGTAGTTATACAGGGACTGGTAGAACTTCCTCATTTCTTCCAGTATTTCATCAGGCTTTGTAATGGTTCTGCCATCTTCCAATATTAGTTCTTTTATATTTTTTGAGACGTAGTTGTAATTTTCAAGATTCAGAAAAAATTTGTTTGGCTTTTCTTCTAAGTTGCAGTCCCTAATCCGGGACCTTACATATGATCCTTTTAATCTAATTTCCCTCAAAGTTTCAAGTTCTGATGTTTTCTTCTTTAGAGTTTCCTCTAAGACTGAATCCGAGATGTCTAGAGTAAATAATTCGTCCAAGTTTTCAATTTCTTTAACAAGAGTAAATTCTCTATTGGATCTTTCCCTTTTCTTTTTTGCTGCATTTGAAATAAAAATGCCTCTTAGGTGAGTTAAAAGTACCTCCCAAAAAATATCAATTGGAACCATAAAGGATAATTCATTTTTCTCAAAATTCTTAACAAACTCAGGATTGTATGGAGTACATGCATGTATTTCGATCATCAATAGTATACCCTCATCTATCTGTTTAGTCAGGTCAGAATCATTTAATAAATCAGAATTCAGAGGATATTTGATATCTGATATCTGATATAAATCAGGGGATATTTGGCACCTACCATGCAATGCCGGGGTGTCAACACGTCCGTGACGCTATGCAGTCAAGACATTTAATTTCTGCACTAGTCGACCGGACGTATGCCAGTTCACGGTTTTACAAACACCAATGGATGATATGTCAAAATTAATAGCCAAGTACATGAATGATCCATGTACCTTATGCATCAAATCTACGTACGTTCAGTTGTGATGTCATCCATGCATCCATGTCCAGGAAACTGGGTGGCAATTGGTCGTTGAAAATAGCGAGAGACGCCGAGAAACAAGAGGCAAGTATCCGCAGGTCATTTTTGCCATAAAATCTCAGGCGACAACTAACATTCAATAGATGGCTGGAAGAAATATCAAAATATATCCTAAGCATTTATATCTATTATATACATACCTTTACAATGTAGAAGATTAATTATCAAGCTAGCTTTCTGGTAGGCTCTGACAAAAATCTCCCCCCGAACTCACATTAATCATATCTATACTCTTTTACCCGCAGCTCATTTTTGCCATAAAAACTCAGGCGACAACCAATCTTCAATATAGTTGGCTGGAAGAAATATCAAAAATATATTCTCAACATTTCTACTGATTATCTATATACAGTTTGCTACCACTGTATACCTTTACAATGTAGACGATTACTCATGAACTTAACCTGTCATATTATGAGCACTCTAGTAGGCTATATCTCCCAAGGCATGTGACAAAAATCTCACCCAAACTCACATTAATTATCTCTGTACCCTTACTGGTACAACCATGCTCTCGCGCATACCAGAGAGACGTATTTCCAGTTTACTATCATACTGAATTAATTCACATTCTTCCCTACACCTTCAAGGCAAAAGCAAGTACTCAACTAGGTCGACACATTTCTGCTTTCCTCACAACTGAAGGGAAGCGAACTGCGCCCCGACTCAGCTAACCGAAAACAGATATTTTCTTGATTTGAAATTCTCTACCAACAAGCACTTGTAAACGAAAATATGACCATATACTATCATAAAACGGCGATGAAACAAGTTGCAAATCATCTGGCATTTTTGTTTATTATATAAAAAACAAATGTTTAATAACATTAAACAAACATAACAGGCGACCTATTTGTTGTTGTTAAAAGATAGAAAGCATACAAACCTGATTGATATCAAAGGTTTTTCCTGAACAGACACAGATGAAAGATTTGGTATCCTCTCAGCTTAAGAGCAGTGAAATATATACCGACGATGATGCTATAATAAGCACATTGATAAGTGACTCGCTCTATCGGCCAATATGTGAACTAAACAAAAGCCGCGCCTTCTAAAGAAGAGTAGAGTAGTTCATACAGGCACCGCCAGGGGTGAATGGCAGGTGTATCATCATACTGGGATTTTTATGGCTAGTACAATCATTTTTAACCCCTACTTATGAATCTTCAAAACTATTTTTCAATATTCATAATTCATTTTCGAATATTGAAAAATCACATGAATTATCAGTGCAAACCAGAAAGCAGCCGTGCCATTGGACCGAAAAATGCGACTTTGGTCAAAATACTATGTTTGGTTAGGATTAGGTAAATGAAAAATAAAACATTGAAATCCAATTTCCGATTTTCCATTTTACCAAGAAAATTGAGGTTTTGAAAGCTGATTTTCTAATTCCTATTTTGATTTACAAATCAAAAATCATAAACAACTTGCTTTCCTTTCGTACCAATAGAGGGCAGCACCTCCTGGTACATTTGTTTAGGGACATCATAAACAAGAGGTTGACGCAGATCAGCTTCTTGAGGAAGTTGCCAGTGTCTTGGAGTTAGTTGGTGGTTCCTTCCTCTCTGCTGTTTTCCTCAGTATGAACTCCTGGCGAGTTACATCTTTCAAAGAATTGTTGAGAAAGATACGCCAAACGAAATGAATGTTTTGCCAAATGAAATGTTTCTCCAATCTGTTAGCTACTGATCCACATGCAATATATGTTTCTGTCCGGTAATTTCTCTACTATTGATCATGACGTCGTTGTTTATATCATAGCTCTTTTTCCAATATATACATATATACGAATACAAATTACAAAAAGAATAATGTCATTTAACTGAAAACTCTAAACTCATAGTCAACAAAGCCGTACATTTCCATTATAACTCTGAAATCAACAGAATCTTTTTATCTTTAAGCATTTATCTATTTCAAAGATAAATTCATCAAGAAATAACACGAAAAGAGGAATAATCTTTCTTATCAATCAATCAGTTGCTAAACAAATACAATAACTAAATGTTGTACTGCATGCAGGTGGTCTTTAGAGGCAAGTGGTGCTCGATAGCAAGTAATTTCTTAGGGAATGATTGGCATACCATTGTTCGCTTATGTTTTTAGATATATGAAATAGTAGAAAAACGTGAAATAATATGTGTACGATGTTTTCTTTAAAACTAACACTAAATAATGTTGAAAGTTTGTCACAACGCTAAGCAGTCTAATGTATTACAATATATAGTTACAAATTGGATCATTGCCAAAAAAAGTCTTTCGCAGTCTATGATTGTGCACTCCTCCAACAACTTCTGTGATATCAATACATGTCAGGGCTTGAGAGCAGAATGCCATTGAAGAAAGGATGGTGGTGGTGATCGCCAGTTATTCCGGCACAATCACGTGCCGTTGGCTTATTATAATATATATCCCTAAATGGCAGAGCAGGTATTGCTACAAATATTAAGAGATGAAGTGTAGATTGAATTTGTGACAAATGTGCAGTTAAAAGCTGCCTATAGGGTTATTTCTGTGGTTCTCGTTAATACTCTTAGCTTTAAAAGGTTTGAACAAATAGTCAAAAGATATTGAAGGGTCGAAATATGTGTAGATTATCTTTCACCAAGATGAAGCAAGCTAGAACGAATGCAAATGGCATGCTTTATGCTGTATTTTCACTTTACCATACGGATTACGCCTGTTGCAAGATAAACCCCTATATTTGGTGGCCACAATCATCCAAAAATAAAGTTTTTAGTTTTTTAATGAGATGCATTTTTTCTGTTAGCCTAGCATGTGTAGTTTGATGATTTGATATGGAAAAGATAACTTAAGCCCCATTCTCAGAGAATTTGAGTGACATTTTACCCACCTTGAAGTGCTCTTCGGACGGGACAAGTGAACTATTTACTGATGCAAAGCTGTAAATATGTAGCCTGAAATTGTTTGATATTTAGTTTTAAGTCTAGAAATAACTTTCTATTACTATTAGTAGGTCAAAATGATGTCTATCACAATGAATATAATACTTTTTTGATTTTGAGATTGCACAAATATGTGTTTTCTACAAATCTTACAATAATACTAGGACGGACAGTGAAACAAAACACAGCTTAGGAGCAACTATTTTCTCTGTTATGTGTCAATGAAAATAGCAAGAACTGAATTACTAAGAGACAACAATAAACAGTTGCAGGAACATGTTAAGACAAGAATTTATTAACATATCAGATATGGCTATTGCCCTTTAGGAGCTATTCGGACAGGACATCAGAACTCTTCGGACAGGACATCATCCCTTTAATTCCCAAGGCACAAACTGTACAAGGGGATGGTATTTCCGAAATCATGTTAAATGGGAAATACACAATTTCCCTACCTTTTAAGATTGAATTACTGTAGTAAATGTATCAGTAGGGACATTATAGCTAGTATATAAATCATTTGACGGACATTAAAAACTTCAACTTAAGAGTTGGTTAGAATGTAGAGGTTTACCAAGATCAGGTCTGAAGAGCGTACTCATTGACAGGTAATTCACACACACACGCACACACACATATATATATATATATATATATATATATATATATATATATATATATATATATATATATATATATATATATATATATATATATAATTATATATTGTGTGTGTTTGTTGGATAGAATGGGCCATTTGATCAATAAATACATCTTTTGAGTTAGAGGTTCTTGAAAATGGGTACAATGTGAGCTGGTGGACTTTTACTGTGGTAGAATATATCCTGAATACTTTGAAATGAGACCCCCCTAGAGGTGTTTGAGTGGTTCAATGAAACCCCTTTTAGAATTCAAAATGTTTATCTTCCTGTCAAGAATGGTTCCTTTTCTTAACCTTTGCTTGAAATCAATCGGAATATCTCTCTCTCTTTTAAAACAAACCTCCTCATGGGGTCCAAACTCTGTTCAAATAAATCCTGGTACCATTCCTATAAAGCTGTGGTGACACTGATGTGATGATTTAAAATAAATTTGAATGAATCACTGTGCCTTTTATCTTGAACAAAGTGAGCACTGCATACAAAGGTATATTTAGTAATGGACAAAATATCAAAGTTTTGCCTGGAACATGCTTGGATCCATCCTTTGTACTTTTCTGTATCTTGATTAGCCTTTGAGAATGGAATGAAAATTACACTGTATATACTTTTTATCTGGAAATCTAAAGCCATAAGTGCAGTATCATAGCAACATTGCTTGACCGCCAAAATAAAATCATAAAGACAACCTGCCTGATCATCTAACTACATACTGAAAAGGCTATCTGGTGCTACACAAAGTCCCAACACCACCAAGTGATGACATCACAATCTATAAATAACTTATGGGTCTACCCTATACAGATGCTTTTTTTAAGAAGTAGAAGTATGATGGGTGGGAGGGGGGCGGTGCCAGTACCAGCTGAAGTAAGGTTAGTCTCTCAATTTTCCTACAGAACAATTAAATTCTTAAAAGGTGTTCAGACCTGACAGTCATGAAATTGAGAAATATATACTGTATTTTGCTAAAAATAACCTTTCAAAATAAGATGCAGCTCAATTGAAATTTATGAGATAATGAAAGAATACCAATTGAGGCCATCAAAGTGTTGAGGTTATGCTGGTTGTCTTTTATATATATATATATATATATATATATATATATATATATATATATATATATATATATATATATATATATATATGTGTGTGTGTGTGTGTATATTCACACTCTACCTAAGATTTGAATACTTATCTCCTCGAACAGAGTACACCTCACCATGGTATTATGCCCGCCCCTCTGTCCTGGGGCGCCCCCCCCCCCCCCCTACCCTATGACCTTTCCTCAAATCTCAGCAATATCCTGCACAATCCCATCCACCCCTCCTGCCCCCCTCGAAAGGTCTCTCAAATATTTATGGCCGCATAGCCTTAATACAGCCCCTTCTACCTATATTTGTGTGATTGGTACCCTATATAATTTTGTCTTGAAGAAGCTCTTCAGACGGGACATTGTTTTTGGCATCACCCAATTGCTTCCAAATGAACTTTAAAAGATATTCCCTGTATGGGTACTGTACCATTATCTGTGTAATGAACCATGAACGGTCTAATTGTATCATTACATAGTTTTAAGGCACCTAGTTCACTTTTAACATCTTATAAACTGACTATTCAGTTCCTCACTCAGAGAGCTCTTCGGACGGGACAAAACCTCTTTTCCAAAAAAAGGGATTTTATTATATAAAAAAGTGTTTGATGATTTTTCTTTTTGGATGATCTTTTAGACAGGATAGACACCCTCACATGAGTAAAGGAAATTTGCAAGAAAATACTAAGCCCATCCCATAAGTGAACAAATAAGAAAACTCTTCGGACGGGACAAATTATGTTTCGGAAACAGTAAATTATTTTTTCCCCTAGGAAAATGAGGTGTTCAAATTATTTTTGTGTCATGTATGTAGGCTTCTCCAAGGGACCTTGTGCCCACTACCCTATTTCTGTGAAATCTCACTACCATTTAGGAGAACACATGGCTCTTCGGATGGGACAACCTTGTTTCGGAAATTCATCTGAGGAAATATAGTTGGTTTCCCACAAAATACAGTTGAACATCTTTTATCATCCGCATGGTTTTTAGAGAGGTACGACATTAGTTTATCAGAAAATATCAAAATTACTAATCTCTAATAGAGGTATAGAAGTACTATACTATCGTGCATTTACCCATTGAAAAAAAAGGTAAAAATGTAACATAAAAACATGAAAATGGCAAATAACCTATCTCTCTGCCAAAAGGCATCTGGAAAATGGCACTTTGGCAGCTGCACAACTGATGTATGCCTTGATGTTTGACACATGACAAACCCCAAAGTTGACAACATTTGTAAACATAATTGCTGTCTACTTTTAGACAAAATTTGTTTTGGCCATTTGTTACAGCCTATTTTGGCCATTTTGATACATAATTTACTCATTTTTTCTAACATAGGGTTGTTACACACCAATGATATTATGTATCAAAACTTACCTTACTTGTCCCTATGTATTGGCATTAGGTACCAGACAGAATATTGTTTTGATCTAGATTTGGGTCTATAAACACCATTTTAGGGGGTTTATCTTGCAACAGGCGATTACCAAACCAAAATTATTTTTGCGGAGAAATGATTAGAACTTTAATAATGAGTGATATCACAAACAGACACTGCCCCTCCCCCACCTTTTTGTTACAGCCAGTTTAATAACCTATCTACTTTACTAATCAATGGTGTATCTGTTTGGCCAAACTTCTTGAATTATTGATACATCGGTCAGATAGCTCCGAATGTGTGGTCGCAGGGAAATCTGAGTGCTCTGATCATTTTTGCCATTAGAGGAAAGTTCATGGTTACCGTAGGACCGGTACTTTTCTAGTCAAGTATGAATTCACTCAATTCAGAAAAAGTTGTTCTTTTGCTGGATTTGTACATATCCCATTAGAAATTCCCAAAGTTTGCCTTTGTTAGAGAGATATAACATGTGTCTCGATTGTAGGGCCTGACTGGCAGCTGGGGGCGAAAGACTTAACATGTACATAACAGAACAGAGTATACATACTTTGGGGATGGGATATAGCCCATCATCATCTTTATCAAAGGCCTATCTGCTTGTCAAACTTCTTGAATTATTGATACATCTATGGTAAAGTATCCATGATTAGTGTGTGGTCGCAGGGATATCTGATACTATTGCCAGTAAAGAAATGTCATCGTTACCACCATCGGGTACCTTTCTAGTGAAAATATAACTTTATAAGGCATCCGTCCAACATTTGATATCCTGGGGGAGGCGGGGTGTACATTTTGAAAGGAAATTATGTTTCTGAAAATAGGTAGGCCTGATCTGTCTATTCTGTCAATGGAAAATAAAGAAATTAATAACCTGCCTTGGGTTTATTCGCATTTCAAGTGCCAGGAAATGGCTGGAAATGCATTTAAGAGTGTCTACACCCCTATTTTGTTCTTTCACACCTGCACCACCGTACAAAAATGATAAAATGCGAAGTATTCCCATGAGCATTTTTTCCTCCATGGCCTGCCAAACCCGGGGCGTCGGGCGGGGCGTCTCCTATAACCTTGGATCAAAATATACACTTTGGGTTGCTCATCTTAGCTATAACAGCAACGGCTAAGATAAGCTAGCCTGCATGCTTTTTTTGTCCACTTTGGCCTTCCATATAAATCCAGGGATTTGGCGCGTAGGCGGCTTGTAATTCGGACATTTTGGCGGGAAGTTTTTCTCAACAATTTTCACAAATAAATCTTACAACTGTTCCTTCCATGTTTCACAACTTTATAACTAATGCTGAAATATATACCATATTGGCATTGCAATGTTACGAAAGTCTTTTTTTTTGTCAACTTCTTTTTTTTCTTTCTATGTTTTGCATCCGCTCGTGGTTCCGGATGGTCCCATTCGTTTCAATATAATCGGCAGTGCATTCGTCGGAGATTTCATTTCACATATATATTTACATTTATAGCAAAAGTCTTGTTCTGATTTCAACCACATCCGCCATCATTACGTTTTCATTTAAACCTTATCTTTGAGTGACAGTATCGGTTGGAAATACCATTCATTTGGTTTCATTGGGGTGTGCTGATTTACCATCGGTATCGAGTTCGGCCACTCGGGACGTGAAACGAATGGGATGTCGAGCAGACGATAATTTGTAAGATGGCGATAGGGAAAGCCGAAAGGTCGTGATTATTGTCGGAATTAACCGATTTTCCAATTAGATATTGAATAGTAAATGTTTAGAAACATACGGTATACACGAACATCCTCAGAGTGGCATTGATATTTTTAGAAATTTAATAAACATTGTGCCTAGAAAAATGTCTATCAAACCGGTAAGTGACTTAAAGTGTGTCTCATGTTATTTAGGGCTATTCCATTTGAATGTACATGGGGAGGGGGGGGGGGGGGGGGGGGGTTGGAACGCTCACCTATTAAAAAATCATGGGGGGAGGGGGTCAAGATGACAAAATTGGGGGTTTGCATGAAAAAAAAATCATGGGGCGGTGGGGGTGTCTGAAATTGTGAGCGTTCCACCCCCCCCCCCCTCCATGTACATTCAAATGGAATAGCCCTTAGTTATTTACTCAATTAATTTAAGTATTTAGTATATAGATATTTAATAAACATATGGTTCTAGGATTGCTGATTGCATAAGTATATTTATCAGACCGGTTTATCTGTGTGCTCATCTGTTAAACTTTAAGTTGATCAAATCTGAAGCTCCTACGTTTACTAACAGCAGACAGACTTACTTTTTTTCTTAATACTTTCCAGATTCACAATTCTCAAAAGCTTTAAGTATAAAAGACCTTGAATATGTAAAATCAAATATAGATGGAGGTATGACAAAACTTTATATGTCAAAACTAGTGCTGAAATTATATGTCATTGAATAAATAACGATGTATGAATTAATTGAATTTCACCTTCATCTTTAAAAATGAAAGGAGACCTAGATCTGGACATGCTCTTGAACTGAGCAGAATAGTTATGTTCATTTTTAGGATTCACATTAAACCTTAGAGCTAGTAAGTTGAACTGATGTATATTATTTGTCTAAGATTACTATCTCTACATTTTCTTTGCAGTTCACCCTCTTAAACCCCATGCAAATTGACTACGATGGGGTCATTGATGAGATGTCAGACCCTAAACATTTGAATATTGAGCAATATTTCACACCAGAGGAATTCAAGGAAATCTCACAGTATGAGAAAAAGAGATTCCAAAATCTAAAGAGGAACTACCTTGTGTTGATGAAACTAGGTAATTTTGTGCTATTTATTTCACTCAGGGCTCGAAATTAGGGGGTGCCGGGAGCCGAGGGCTCCCTTGAATTCTCCAGCGGCTCCCTCAAATTTCTGCCCAAAGATTTACTGGTTTCTATACACAACATGATCTGTAAGTGGCTTTTAAAGATGCGATTGGGCTCCCTGGAAAATATCTTGATTTCAAGCCCTGTCACTGTTCTCCAAATTTGTATATAGCATGAAAATTGACCCCTTTGCTATCAGTATATATGCCGTATGTATATATTTATAGCTGCTAGCCATTGTTCAGTAAAAGTTTTGAGTTATCTTTTCTGCACCGTCCAAAAAAAGTGATAATTGTCTTATATTAATTTTAAAAAGTAGGTGTCATATCTAGCCACTGTTTAGTAAATATTTTGAAGTATCCTTTACTCTACCATTTTTAAGTGTTATTGTTCTGCAATAATCTAAAAATTAGGTGCCATATAATTGTTAGAAAAAATACCTTTACTTATATTGTTGTATGCCATTATTGCTTCCATTTATGACCATATTGATATTTTCTCACAATACTACCCGGGTACTACAGGTAGATTAAAGAACATTTTAGTTTTAAGTTCTGGCTTCGATGAATTTTTATGTCAAGTCAAATTCTCTGATTTAAATTTGATATTCTCTCTAAAAGTGTATAACAAAACCTTATTTATTGTGCTGATAGAATTTGTTGGGGCATTTTCAGATGTAACCTTTTTTATCAATAAATTCAAGTCCTTATGAAGCATTTTTCTTGTCTTTTGGTTATAGGGTTACCAGCTAAAAAGCCAAACTTTATGCTTGGGCCAAAGGCAAAGAAGAATCGGATCAGGCAGTATGTAGAAATTCCACCTGAGTCTGACAGTGATGATGATTGGACTCCATCCAAAGAGAGACAGGATGCTAATAACAGCAAAGGTTTGTCATAGCATGGTCTGATGGTTAGATATCAAATATTTCTGTTGGCTTGTTAGGGACAACAGAAACTGAAATCTAGAACCTATTTTGGAAGATATTGAAGAAAAATAAATTATTTTTAAACTGCAAGACCTTTTGCGGTAATAAGTACACACATCATTAAATATTATAATATAAAATAAAATGACATTGCCTGATTTCATAATTGGTTATTTTTATCGTCTTCTCTAGAGCTACCAAAAATGTTAAACTTGACTCAATGTTAGAATTTTAGATGTAATGCACATGTACGTAGCTCTACGTTGGATGTCATGACATTGCAAAAATTGGTTCTACTGAGAATATTCCATGAGCTAGATATGAGTGTTTGAGATATCAAGAGTTCTTAATCTGCCATGCCAAAGCCATCTAAAACCAACTGCGCTTACCATAATTATGTTTAGATTTATCAGTTAACCCATTAATACACACAGCAACTAAAATCAGCTTGACCAATTTGGTGCACTCTTTTAAGCAAACGCCTAGTCAGGATGATATTTGAAGAAGAGAACAGATAAGAACACTTGACCTGTAACTCTACAATTTTTCTAAAATGAATCATAATTCCTAAATTAGTGTCAAAAGTATGAGTGATCCAGATGACAATTTCCATGTAAACTCTTAAAAGCATGGCAGACATTGAAAGATTTGGATTGGTCCAGAAAAAAGAAATATTCCCATCAAGTTTTCTATTCATTTGTTATAATCCTCAACTTGCTTAACCCATTAGTACTCACAGCAGCCAAAAACAGCCTGGCGATTTTGATGCAATCTCGTTGGCAAAAGCAAAATTGAGAAACTAATTGAAGGAGAAATGTTGTTCAGACCTTCACCAACAACTCTCCTTCAAATAGTTTGTAAAATCTTTCTTAATTCCAAAGTTATTATCAAAATTACCATAGATCCAGACAACAATTTTCATATGACCTTATATTAAAGTCAGTGAATGTGCTAAATATCTTTTCTTTATTTCAAGTGCCTATCCCTGGTATCCCATCAATTCCTAAGAAAAGGAAATTCATTACACCTATGCGACAAACAGTCAAGAGAAAAACAAACGATTCTCAGTTGAAAGGAGTTAGAAGTGACAAGAAACAGGTAAGAATTGAAATTTTATATCATATATATTTGGCTTGACCAAGGTAGGGTTTCGAAATTTGCTATCCTAACAAAATACGTAGATGTGTTGTGAAAAGGATTTTTTACTTTATATTGCAATACACAAAAAGTAGGGTGAAAAAGCTATCAGGTCTCAATATCTTGCTAATAAGTTAGTAGTTGGCAGCCAGTTATGAGGCAGATTGAAGATGTTCTCAAGCCCTACAGTTAATAAAAACAGTCTTGATATGTTAAGAGGCAGAGAGAAAATGCTCATGCTCTACAGTTGATAAAGGTCTTGATATGCTATTTCAAGATTGATATATACATAAAAGAAACATAAAGCAATAGATAATACTTTCTGAATTGTAACTTGTGAAAGGTTCATGTTGATCAATGTATCCTCAATGGATTGATTTGTAGCAGTACATGTCAAGTTTGATTCATTTTTTGCTTGTACGTTATACATTTATATATTCCTCTGGCTCTTGTAGAAGGCAAAGCCAGATGCCAAAGTTAAGCCAACAAGTTGTCCAAGCCGTACACAGAAGTCAAAGAAAGACAAAGATCATCTCAAGAAAAATACATTCAAAAATAAAGAAGAAGCACAGCAGAGAAACAGTAGTAGTGCTGATATTCACCACCAGGGGACACAAAGTGATGATGACATTGAGTGGGAAGCTGGATTCTCAGACACTGAGGTTAAATTGCAAGAGGAGAAAAATAAACTAAAAATTCCAAAGCTTGAGATGACACTCCAGCAAGCCAAGGATATTTCAAGTGATGATGATGATGATGAGGAAGAGGTTGAAAAACAGTCCAGCCAAGAGTCAGGTAGTATTCCTTTTTAGTTCAAGCTGCTATTGGGGCAATTTTGAATTCTTACTTTTGAATCAAAGTTCATGAAAATCCATTAAAGTGTGACAAAAAGTTCAAAGAATGACTTGGTGTGCATAGTCCAGTCCAATGAGACCTGTTAAGGCTGGTGTGGTTATTCAGAGTTATTATGTAAAGAATATTTAGATTGTACAATAGCACTTAAGAGCTATGAAAGTAAAATTTAACCAATAAGTGCTCAAAGCATCTCAGGCAAAACCATATTTGGGAAATTATCTGGGGTAGAAATCAGAACAATACCAACAACATCTTCAATAGTTTTAGATCATTCTTAATTCTCAAGATGTTGTTGAAATTATAATAGCTACTAACTACAATTTCTATAGAAACTCCTAAGCATG
This sequence comes from Maea johnstoni, assembly GCA_963942565.1. Lineage (NCBI taxonomy): Eukaryota > Metazoa > Annelida > Polychaeta > Spionida > Magelonidae > Maea > Maea johnstoni. Next base: position 15,824,356 of record OZ012700.1, on the reverse strand, counting down.
AATGGGTTAAGCATTATCTCTCAAAATTCTGTATTATCAAACCAGAGGGATATATAGATATATATATTTCAAGTTGATTTTAAGAAAATGATTTTTGAAGTTGAAGAACAAGAGGATCCTGCCATTGCCAATAATGAGACACCACCAAGATATCCTCGGAGACAGATTCAAAGAAAAAATTATAAGGAGCTGGAGATGCCAGATGAGGACCACTTTCTGTGTAAGTTTCACCAACAATTTTGTCCTAAACCAGGGCTATCTGTAGTTTTATGAGAGAAATGAAGGCTGGATTTTTACTTCAGGGCTCAACATTTACTTCTTAAGGCACTTGCCAAATAGGGCAGGTAAACTTTAATTTCTACCTGCCCAACACAATTTTGACAGGCCCTGCAAAAGGTGTGATAGAATGGACATGAAAGTGACTTTTCTAAATGTACTATGCTTGTAGCAATTTTCCTGCAATAGCTTTATCTGTAGTGTACTGTTGAAAGAATATTGGATTTCCTTTGTGTTATAGTATCTCTGAAGTTACATGATTATATCTTACCTGCCATGTAGGGCACTCAGGCACACACCGATTTTTACCTGCACTTCAGCCATTGAAATTATTACTTAAAACATTGCAACACTACTAATGTTGCTTCATCTTGTTTCTGTCTCACCTTTTCTCCCATGATGCAATCATCACTGCCATAAAATCAATTACCATGCAGTGCCAAACTGAGTTGAGTTTATTTTTGATCTATAAAATCAAATCAGTTGTAGGTACCTGAAACCTGCAGTATTATTAAGATAGAAATGTGCATGCATCGCAACAGATGAAAATATGTATGCATAGCAAAAACATTGCAAGTTTCAGTGACTGAGACGCAATAATTTCCTATTTTTTTCTCCTGATCAGATTGTGAGGACTGTAACACAGAATATCTTGGAGATTGCCCTGTCCATGGTCCACTCATCATCATTCAAGACAAAAAGGTGAACACATTTTTTTATCACAGACACTCAGGATTAATTGCATGTCTTTGATCAAGGTACTGTCTAACCTGTAAAGACTACCTACCAATAAAGGCATTTGAAAAAAAAATGACCAAGTGAAAATGAATTGAAGTTCAGTGGATAGTAAAGACTAAAGACCACATTAATTTGAATCATTTCTTTAGTGGTCTTTCTTACCTGATTGGTAGATCTGTTTATCCATTTTAAAATGAAGATTGCACTTACTATTCAAACATGACTCTGAGTTTATTGTAGAGAGTGTTGTTCTATCATGTGGACTATAACAAGTCTACCCTTTGCAGGTGGCTAATGATGGAACTGACCCCTTACGGGCAACCCACAGCCTGCCAGATGGCCTCGTGGTAAAGCAGTCAGGTATCGCTGGAGCAGGTAGTGGTGTATGGGCAGAGAAACTCATACCCAGAGGTGTAAGGTTTGGACCATATGAAGGAGAAGTTACATACAATATAGATAGAGCTCATGATTCTGGATACTGCTGGCAGGTAGGTTGATTCCAAAGGTAGGATTCAATTTAGCAAGTGAACTCCTAGAGCTTTTTTTTAGGATTATTCTGGTGGAGAACACACAAATACAGCATACACACACATACAAACACACATACAAGCTGCATGCACTCCTCGTTTCAGTTGTCATGTATTAAGCCAATACAGTTATGACTTATGAGCTCACTAGATAAATGTGTGTCAAAAAAATGAGAAAAAAATAACTTGCAGCTCTAGCTGCAAAATCTCACAGAAATGAAAAATATTGCACTACATCTTTGCTAATTTTGATGACATTTGATTACATAAAAGAGCACTAGAGTCTTGGTGACATCATAGCCACATTTGTCGGTAAATATAAAAGGTCTGGGTAATGAATTTACTGATTTGGTAAACACTATACACCCTGTTGTCTTGTTTTCAAATTAGAACAAAATAATATAGCTATAGGTATAGTATATAATAAAATATACAGTATCAGTAAACCTTTTGAGATGCATACTCTTGTGTTCTTAATTGCAGAATGAAAACTATTTTGTAATGCATGTATCAATATCATAAAAAAAGGTTTCCATACTCCCTCCACCCCCCCCCCCCCCCCCCCCACCCAAAAAATGCCTGGAAACAATCACTAACTTGAGTTTGGTTGTATCGATCGATAAAACTTTTGAGAATAACTTTTAAATGAGAATATAGATTGAAATATTTCTTCTTCAAATATTTTCTATAAATTGCTTTTGTAAGGAAGTAATCACAAAAAACGGCAAGAAGTTTAAAACTTTAAGGCATGAGTGGAATAAAACATATATATGTAGACTGAAATCAAGTCATAGCTTCGTCTTTTCTTATGTTGCTCCAAATTTAAGCCTATTTTGAGCATGGATCAGTTTTCAATGTGTCTGATTTGTAATTTTGCATTAAGATTTTCAAAGACAGCAAACCACACCACTTTGTGGATGCTCGAGGAACGACCACAGCCAATTGGATGAGATTTGTGAATTGCGCAGCCAGTGAGAGTGACCAGAACCTAGTGGCTTTTCAGTATCAAGGGGGAATATACTACAGGACTTTCAAGGACATCCATCCAGGCTTGGAGCTATTGGTTTGGTATGGTGATCAGTATGCAGAGGAACTAGGCATCAAAAAGGAAATCCTAAATGTCAGCCTTATCAATGGTATGTACATTTGAATATCAACATTTTTTTAAATGAGAGAAAATAAATCGTCTTACTCTGTGTCTGGTTCTTATCAATCTTGAGAGACAAATGAATATTTTCAAAAACGATCACCATATTTTGTAAAAAGGGAAAATTTCAACCATGTCTGTGAGGACGTTTTGATGGTATGAGAATAGAATGTAAGTGACCCATTTTCACTATATTTACCATTGTGAAACGCAGTCGTTCAAAACAATATTCCCACAAATGTAAATATTTTCATACTACTGCTACTATTTGTTTCTTAAAACTAAATGTCACACATTTGTTTATTCTTGAAAAGGTTACTGATTGACATGTTTTATTCACTTTCAGATTCAGAGTCCTATCGCTGTCACTTGTGCAAGAAAACATTTGTAGGTAGAATGATATATATTGGCCACAAGTATGGTCAACACGGTGGGTTATTCTCCCTATCTAATGTGGAGAGACAACTTTTTGAGGCCAAGAAATCTTTAACTTCTAGCATGCATCAAAGTCACCTCAGCAAAACTAGTAAAGCAAATGTTTCCTATAAGGAAGGTCTCCAAGGTTCACTTAAAACAGTAAATTCCTTCAGGCATCAAGACATTGGTAGCTGTGATAGAGCAGATGCCTTAACACAAAAAGGTGCTGACTCCAAGGGGAGGTCATACACGTGTGAGCACTGTGGCAAAGGGTTTGCAAGAACCAGTAACCTGCAGTTACATGTGAGAACTCACACTGGAGAGAAACCATACAAGTGTGAGCACTGTGGCAAAGGGTTTAACAAGGCAGAGCACCTGCAGAGACATGTGAGAACTCACACTGGAGAGAAACCATACAAGTGTGAGCACTGTGGCAAAGGTTTTATACAAACATGGGATCTGCAGAGACATGTGAGAATTCACACAGGAGAGAAACCATACAAGTGTGAACACTGTGGCAAAGGGTTTACAGAAGCCTCTAAACTGCAGCTACATGTGAGAACTCACACAGGAGAGAAACCATACAAGTGTGAGCACTGTGGCAAAGGGTTTGCAGAAGCCTCTAAACTGCAGATCCACGTGAGAACTCACACTGGAGAGAAACCATACAAGTGTGAGCACTGTGGCAAAGGGTTTGCACACTCAAATCGCCTGCAGAGCCATGTGAGAACTCACACAGGAGAGAAACCATACAAGTGTGAGCACTGTGGCAAACGGTTTACACAATCAAGCAGTCTAAAGAGTCATCTTAGAACTCACGTGTGAGACTTTATATCTTTCCTCAACTATCTGTGCAGAAATTTCTCTCAATGGATGCTTTAACTCATTAACACTTTCAGAGGTCAAAAGCAGACTGACAATTTTAGTAAAGTCTTATGGGCAATTATGGCCAACTTATTTGGGAAAAAAGATTTGAAAGAGAAATGTTTGGGAAAAAAGATTTGAAAGAGAAATGTTCAACAGAACACTAGCAACAACTCTCCTTCAAATATTTTGTAAAATTTATCTTAATTTCCAAGTTATTGTCAAATGTATCAAAGATCCAGTCGACAATTCATGAATAACTCTTAAGCATTAATGGGTAAATTGAATATAATGTCTTTGTGACCTATATATCATGCCAGCTTGTGGTACGCAATGTTTTGTCTTCAGGGGAGCAAATTTTCACTTGTTTACCAAATCCTCAACCCAGAATGTTGTTTGTTTATTAAACACTGTCAAGGTATGTCAAAACAAATTCTCAGAAATAATGTAATTGAGGAAGTGTGCTGTTTCTTGATAAGCACAGCACTGCTACATTGTAGAATAATTCTTAAGTAAAACTGTGTGCGTCCCAAAGGGTATGTCTATTTGAATATCGCAAAGAATGAAAATGAATTATTTCCTGTTTTGAGAAGACTAAAATGAATTGTACATGAAATGATTTTTTTGTAATATATGTAAAGCAGTTGATTATGTATACAATCATCAAATGAATTGATCTATAAATGTGCCTAACTTATACTAGTTAGTATGTGCTGGTGTTATAAGAGGATTAGTTCTAACTGTCCTGAATGAATACATATCTATGGAGTAAAATGTTTTAAAAGACATGATTTTTTTTCAAAACTGCATGCTTCATTTTTAAAGGGGCCCTAAAGGCTCACAAACATATCAGCTTATATGAAAGTTATACACTTCAGGAACAGGATGCTACCATTCTTTTTCTCTCAGTGATCCCATGAGGGGAGATTTTTGCGTATTGTCATCCTCCTAGACAGCCTCTGCCAGCCACTGGGTGCGGCCATGTTTTTCAAGTGCTATCAGCTGTGACACAATCGGGTGGCAGGGATCACATCCTGTCTCCAAGCTACCTTTGGGCAGTGTATCTAACGGCAGTGCTCCTGACAAGAGCTCTCTGCACAAGTTGCATAAAAACGTATATATCAAACAAGCAAATGGTGAATTCATGTGCAGCAATTGGCTGTAAAAAAAGACACGGTAGTGGAGAAAGCTTTCATAGATTTCCTAGTAGTAAATTTAGACAAAAACAGTGGTTAGCATCCATGAAACTTTTAAACCCACCTGTCCTGAAGTATGCATATGTATGTTCAGACCACTTCACTGACGAGGATTATGTCAGGAATCACACACTGCAGTCAGGATTACTTCAGAGTACAGTTAACAAGGTTCTGAAGAGGGATGCTTTTTTAGAAGGTTTGGGTACTTGTGAAATAGGTGTGCATAATCTCTCACACTTCTTCTAAAAAAGAAACAGTCACAATTGATACACCTTTTATTATGCTCCATGCAACTCCTATTGCATCTAGTCTTACTTTCTTCAAGGATATAATATCTGGTAACCAATTTTCATAAATCTCTTATTTCAAGCAGAAGTGATCTTGCAATTTATCAATTTCGGGATTTATTTACTTTATTGGTATACATTTACTAGTCTCAACATGATTTACCTTCATTCAGTTGCTCAACGAATATAAGCACAGGTGTATGCATTAAATGTTTAATATTAAGCCAGCATGAGAAGGGTAAATATCATTCCCTAACTTACAAAATTGAAACAGCTAAGGTTATAGTCAGTTATGACCCCAATTTCACTGGGAAGAAATACATTTCTAAATAGTACTGCAATATAGAGGAAGGTTGAAATCAAAATATCTCAAATTGCAAATGACCCTTTCTTTTATTTATGATAGAATAAATGACATTTTCATTTACTCATTACCAACCTTCTCTTAATGACTTATGATTAATAATCATACTCTTCATTATTATGATCTGATGTACAGACTTTAGCAATACAGACTTTAGCAACCCTAACAGCTAACTTTCAGGGTGAATGGCAATTTTCATAGGTACCTCAACATGGTCTTTATTAATCCACTGAGAATAGACTGTGCAGGATTTTATTAGTTGTGTTACAACTGAGGTTTTGTCTTATGTCTAGGTCCCTAGGGTAATAACAAAAGTAAGTATTATAAAAGGAAAGGGACACACAGGGTAATTGACCTTGTCCAATTGGCATTACACATCTAGACCCCATGGGACACAAGGTAGTAAACACAGGAAGTGACTAGCAGTACTGGGAACAGCAATCATCTTCATTTCCTTTAGTAATTGTGTACATATTCATAAAGATTATAGAAAAGAAATGTCAAGAATACCTTTGGAAGAGCCTGATAATTTAAAGAAGGAAAGAAGTCTGACAGGTGCACCACAACATGCTATTTAAGCGCCAGCCCTCTGTTTCCACATCTTGACCATCAAATTCATCAACACCTTGAACTATGTCCATATAATCCACCTGATCACCTTCAGCCACTCTTGGTTCAAAGTCGTAGGGATTTGCATACCTAAACATCTTGAATGTGCTATAGAGCAGTGAAATATCTATCTCCTAGACAGAGCTACTGGCTTTATCTAATACACCCACTAAGCTGCTTGCCACCCAATTACATAGACTACAGCAGCATGAGTTGACTCAGATCCAAGATGGCGGCTGCCCTGCCTCAGTGGAGGTGCTATTCACTAATTGCAATTTGAGATTTCTCTTTGTGTGGAGCTCTAGGGCTTCTCTGTTTATGACAGATGTTGAGCTATGTTCATGAACTTTCATATAAACCTATGATGTGTTTTTCCCCAAGTTCCCCTTTAACAACACTAAATAGGCAAGAAAACAATAGTTAAGGTAGGCAAATGTGTTTATTAGCTCATCCGATCAATTGATCAAGCTTCCGATTGATCGTCCTAGCCTTAGTTGTAAGCTATTTTTTCACTGTTATATTTCATTTTGGAACAGTACTCAAGGACAGCTGATGTGTCAAATGATGTTATCCAACTTTTCACATTCCTGATATTCCTCTGGGTATGATCTTAAAATGTCACTTTTATTGTAGCCAGCCAGGCTGCAAAGGCAAATACTATTGCAGCCTCACACAGATTGCTGTAGCCTCAGTCTATGGGGCTTGTGCAGGGTGCAACATTGGTTCCAAAACATTACTTGACAAGCAGGGCAAGCTAAGAATTTGCAAAATGGAACAATTATGCCACAATACTAATCATATTGCTTGTTATAATATATGCTTGCAAAGATGGCAATGCCAATACCAAGCAAAATATATAACTAGAAATAAGTTGTTTCAAATATTGATATGTGTATTATTTGTGCCAACTTTAGAAGGATAATTCCCTCTTATGTTTCACTCACACACCAACAACAATAATAATGAGGGGCAAGATACCACTTGCCGTTTATATGTTTCATGTTGGAACAGTCGAACAGAGAAATATAGACTTGCTCTTTATTCCTTCATGTCAACGTAATAGTCTTTTGGATCTAGATTTACAATTTGCCATATCTTTTAACCTCTCAAAGTGGGAAAAATTGATCTTTAAAATAATAATTGTATCACTTAACTTCTACTTCTACTTGTCTCACTTCAAAATATGCTTACCTCTATAGACTTTACACAGAGATATCTTCTAATACATGTATAGGAAAGCCAAGAAGATCTGCCACTGCAAGGACAGTAACTAATAGAATTCCACAGGGATAACTAAATAAATGATGTTCATGAGTTTCAATTTTTATATGAAATATATAGAAGTATCTTTCACATATTAAAGTCATTTTTAAAAGATTCATTATTCTATATGAAAAATTCCAAGGCAACCTCTTCGCCTCAGTAGGATAAAAGCATATAGATACTTCCAAAGTTTACCTTACTGTGACTGCTAAGTCATTACTTCACAACAGTCTCCATTGTCATAATAAGTAGATATTAGCATATGACTTTAAAAGGAATTTAGAGGTTCTGAATATCTTTTCATCTGTGAAGAATAAGACATCAATGATCTCAGTATTTTTCTTGTTTTCTGGACTTACTGTCTCCACACCCTGGTAAGGCCCTGGTAGAGGGATACAAAAATTGATAAAGGATCCAAATGTATTGTATGTTAAAAGAATAAGCGTATAACATCCCAAGCTAGTAGGACAGTCACAAACATAATTTTGAATTTCAGAAGTAACCATGCTGGGCAAGTAGTCAATGGTTTTTTTACTCGCCCGACATAATTTCTGACTTGCCAGAAATAAGGCATGTATTTTCTATCATGGATTTAATGATTTGAAAACCATTTTCTTTTCAGTTCTGTTGCATTGTTTGCATATATCTGGGTGTTTAGTGTTCTAAAAATCAGCTTGCCCATTCAGGCAAGTGAGATCTTAAATGGACTTGCCAGAAAGCACCTTTTTCAAAAAATCACTTGCCGAGGGAAGCGGGCAAGTTCTTATGTCGGTGCCTGTAGGATACCTACTTGATGTATGTACTAACAGTTGCATGACGTTATTTTGGTATTACTAGTAATATACAAGAGAAAAAATATCAGTTTCATTGAACTATATTGTGCTGTGGATTAACTGATTTTTATGCAGTTATGTTTAATTGCAATCATTTAACGTGTATGTTTTTGGATTTTTGTAGAAGTTTGCAAATAGATTTTCTCAAAAATTGCAAGTTTTATTTCTATTTCATTCATTCACTGACTACTAATCTCTTTAAACTTAGGAAGCAGATTTAAGAAGGTAGGGTAAGCACAAAACAATCCTTTGATTTATAAATCTACTTAACTGTCCATTTTTATACTAGTCCAGTTATTCTATTGACAAAATAGGCCTGAACCCAATCTCAGAAAGAAATAATTCCATGTGTTCCTCTTCCATAAACACCATGTCAATAACATACAGAAGTTTACCAAAGAGGAAATGGGGAAAAGGGGAGCATTAAACAACATATCACCATAAATCCTTATTTTGCACATATCTTTCCTGCAGCTCATCCAAATACAACAGTTATGCTGTCTATACCCTTGTTTAATCCATTAATAATCACAGCGGCCAAAAGCAGCCTCACAGTTGAAAGGAAATTTTGCAGGGAAGACGAAAGTCTGGAAAACATTTGATGGAGAAATGTCTATCAGAAAATTACCTACAACTCTCCATGAAATATTTTGTAAGATCATTCACAATTTCAAAGTTATTGTCAAAATTATCCTAGATCCAGAGGACAATTTCTGGAGTAATTCTTAAGTATTAATTGTTTAAGGGGTGAGGAATACTATGGAAGTAATCAACGTAGTAAAAATCAAAGGTTGACACTAACTTGGGGTTAGTGCAAGAATTTAAAACCGGTACTGTAGCTGCATATATATCAGGGGTGTCCATATATGTTAGTCCTGGAGCACAGCCTATAAGTCCTGAAGCACAGCAATTTTAGGTTACCATGGTTCGATGACAGCTATGAATATTGTCACCTTTACCTGCTCCTACTATATTAGCCCTTATTGCAATAATTAAGACCAATATCAATCAATAGACAGTATTACCTAACTGGAGTCACTGATTTTTAAATACAATTCGTATCAAATATAATTCAAGTGAAATATCTGATAGGCTCAATTGGCCATGTTTTGTGAAAAAATACCAGTTGAACAGTGCTTTAAGTTTTTACTGTGTCGCACATTTTGAAGACCCTGTCGCGACACAGTTGGACACCTCTGCATATAGGAGGCCATCATCATGATTGGCTCTGACATCAAGGATTCATTTCTAATAGATTTATAGGGGAAAACACCCGGCTACTATTAGATACCATTAATTACTGCGAAACATTCAACAAACCAGGTTTAATAATAGTAGTAGACTATGCTAAGGTGTTCGACACTATAGAATGGTCTTTTATAGATTTTTGCTTAGAACTATTCGGTTTTGGAGATAACATTCGAAGTTGGGTAAAAATTTTGCAAAAAAAATCCTTTTCTAGGGTTGAACAGAATGGCCACTCCTCAGAAAAAATAGAACTATCCCGTGGGTGTCGCCAAGGAGATCCAATCTCCCCTTACCTCTTCGTCATTTGTGCGGAGGTCCTCTCCCATGTTCTTAGAGAGTGCAGTGATGTGAAGGGCATAGATATTGAGGGGATAGAAGTTAAGCTGTCCCAGTATGCCGACGACACAACTTTGTACTTACAAGGAGATAAAGCCAGCTTATGTGCAGTTATGGGCATACTGGGATGGTTTAAAAAACTATCAGGTTTAGGAGTTAACAAAGAGAAAACAAAGGTAATAAAAATTGGGGCCTATAGGGGCAGGAGTATTCCTTGGGAGGGAAAGTTTGGTTTAACCTGGACCACATCCTTTGAGGTACTAGGGGTTAAATACAACATAAATACTATGGGTGAAATAACAACTAAATTTACAACCAAAAATGGTAGAGATTAAAAAATTGATTGCAGTCTGGAGCTCCAGAAGATTAACACCTTATGGTAAGGTGGTTATTATTAAATCTCTCCTTTACTCTAAATTCACTCATTTACTCCTGTCCCTACCCTCCCCAAAACCTCAAACTCTGAAAGAGTTAAGCGATATTATTAATAATTTTCTGTGGGCAGGAAAACCTGCAAAATTCAGTAGACATATTTTGGAAGCTGAAATTAAGGAAGGTGGACTAAAGCTGCATAATCTTGTTGATTTTAATCATGCTCTAAAAATTAGTTGGCTAAAAAGATATTTAGCATCTCAAGGAAAATGGAGAAATTTAATTTGTGAAGAATTTGCAAATGTTTTTAAGTATGGCCCAGATTATCTAGATAGACTAGAAGAAAGCACCTCAATTTCCTTCTGGAAAGATGTCATTACAGCATTAAAAAAGCTGTGGTCAAATGAGGCTGTTAAAATGAATCATTGGGTTTTACATACACCAGTGTGGCATAGTCCTTTTTTCAGAATGCAGATAATTCCAGAATGGAACAAAAAGGGTATCCACACAGTTTATGATTTTTTGTATTCTGATAGAGGGATTATGACACAAGAGGATTTTGAGTTAAAATATGATATTAAAACTAATTTTCTAGAATATGGTAGTGTTAAGATGAAAATCAAAGATTTTCTTAGCGATAAAGAAATGCCCATTTATGCAGAATTAAGCCCACAAAATAGCCTTATTAACATGATAATTTCTCAGGATAAAAAAGGTGTTTCCAATTTGTACAAATATATTCATGGTAGATCATCAGATATACTTTACAATATCTGTCAGAAATGGGACACCAAAGCATCATTAAAATTCAATGCATCAGATATAAGTAAGTCATTCGTGAGAACACATGTACTTTTTGATGATGTTTATTTGAAATACATTCAGTTTCGTACCCTTCATTACAGGTTTTATACTAATGACATGTTAAAAAAATTCAACATCAAAGATACAGATATATGTGATTTTTGTAATGAGGAGATAGATAGTAATTTCCACATGCTTATTGATTGTAACATTATAAGATCTTTATGGCAAGATACCAACAACTGGATCAATGACCTAACTGAGGAAGAATACCTCTTAACAGACGAAATATTAGGAGATACATCTAATAAAATATTTGCTACAATTATAATCATGCATGTGAAGAGAGCTATCTTCTCCTCTAGAATAAGGGGTTCAAAACCTACTTTACAACAAGTTCAATTATTAATAAGAAATACTTGCATCCATGAAAGATACATGGCAACTATTAAAGGTAAATTGGAACAATTTGAAAAAAGATGGGAATTACTTTTGAATATATAGCTTTATTTTTTCCAGAGATTGTTATTATGTATTATTGATAATATTATTATTACTATTGTTTATTTATAAAAAATACACAAAACATTACATTGTATCTGTTTCCTCCTGGAAGAGGTGAAAGACCCTTCACTGAGATGATGTAATACAGGATGGTCAAATTTTTATTTGACATTGCGAGCAACAGAAATAAAAATGTTTTGAAAAATAAAAAGGTTGAGTGGCGCAATCTATTGAAGGAGGTGGGGGAAGTAGTGTGGACATTGATCCTGAAGCTTTGTGTATCCTGGTTGACCAATCTATGAGCATTTAAGGGCGTATTCAGGATTTGTGAAGAGGGTTAAATTTAGTTCTGAAAAGTGACATTGGTGGCGCCACTAACACTGATTTCTGAAAACACCACGAGGGATCAATAAAAAACAACATTCAAGTGGGATATGAGGCAACTTAAAATACTCAACTTGGAAATAAAAAATTGGATTAAAAATAATGGTGACCACGTCAAGATTAACTCGACGGAAATTTTTATGTGATTTACATCATACAGGTATTTTCATATTTACTGATAGAAGCCTCATATCCGTTGTGTAGGGATGTTTAATAGTCGCACCAGCGTGCGAGAAAAAGTCTCAATACGTTCGGCAAAACGACCCCTTAAATCACTGTTAAAAACCAGATGATTCTGGCAGATTTTTCACTTGCATTTTAAAATACAGATTGTATTTAGAAAAAAAAACGTAATCACCATTCATTGATTCCACCTACCGACTGGCATAGGTCTTCATTATAAGTACAAAACTGATATTATAGGGCCACCATATAGTGACAATATTCAATCTGATTTATTTTTGAACAGCGCCCACCAAAAGTCGCTGTGCTCCAGGACCAATTGCCTGTGCTCCAGGAATCGAAAATTGGACATCCCTGTCGTGCAAGCTTAATGGGCTCCATTTTTTAAAGAAAAACGATGTACATGTACATATATATGTATATAAACTCGGTCTATCATATGTCCATAATCACTGGGGAGGATAAAGGCGAGTGTAATACTATTTTGTGATCAACACGTTGAAAAACCACACTAAGAACGGTGAGGCTATTTTGGCCTTATGTCCGGGATCTGGGTGATCATCTGTACAAAATGAACCCCAGTGTGTAAAATGTTAACTGATATAATTCATCTTATGACAGATAGGGAATGATACTTTATGACAGGAGGTTAATAATATGTTACAGACACTTTAATTTTGGACAGCCTTACGACTTACCTATCTGGATATTCATATCTGAGCGATGCACTTAGATATCAAACTATGCACAGGTTCAGGAGTTACTATAACCCCTTGGTCAGTATTCAAGATATGTTAACGTGGATGGTACTTACTGTTAGCAGATGATCTATTTGTACAATTTTAGGGGCAAAATTAAGTAAATTTTAAAGCAAAAGCTTGAAGTAGTAGTTTCGGTAAGCAGGACAGTGGTTTATTTTTTCCATCAACGATCCCCTAGTCGTCGAAATTCCCAGTCTGCCAAGCAGCATTCTACAGCTCTAGTGATTTCACCATTTTGGTGACGTGTCTAGACTTTATGTCTAAGGTATCGTCAGACTGCAAATACTTAACGATTAGGCTCTGCAGCTATTTAACACATCTAGGTATTTGAAATTTCGTTTTTTCGTCACCTTTTCTGCCATATGACAGACCTGTTGTAAATTGTAGAGAAAACCGGTACTCGACGAAAATCACCGCCCAACAACAAGTCACTGACACCTTTCTCATATCGACACCATCTATATTACACATAATATAAATGGTGATGCCCGTTTTTTGTTTGGTAATAAAACATTTCAGCTGCAGCGGAACCCTGTGCAATGCATCGATACGCTCTTGTAACAACCAACGAACAGCTTGGGCAAACCTCTTGTGATGAGCATGCAGTACAGACATTTAATTCCTGCACCATCTGTGTGGCAATCGGGCATACAGCAATCGTGTATTATGACCAGGCTGCCCCGGCATTTAGTGCAGGAATTAAATGTCGGCACAGTATCAACTGCCAGAGATGTCCCCATTTGCCATGCAAGCCTATTCTCAGTACCCCTCTTCTGGCTTACCCGAGATGCATAAATAGGGCGACTCCACCTTTAAAGCAAGCAGTCGCAAAGGGGAGTAGTGAACCTTCCCCCTCTTTCTCTGTTGCATATGAACCGTTTTGGAATATGGAGACCACCTCAGGATCAAGCAACAATGATCGTGGAAGGGTGGCCGTGATATGTCGAGGTTTCGTGGTGATCTTATTGGTGGTTGTTGCACTTGACGTCATAGCAGGTAAATACAGATTATATTAATTCATGCTCAGCATTCATATGATCAGTAATTAGTACCCCCCCCTCTCTCTCTCTCTCTCTCTCTCTCTCTCTCTCTCTCTCTCTCTCTCTCTCTCTCTGAGTGTGTGTATGTGCGTGTTTGTATATATATATATATATATATATATATATATATAGAGAGAGAGAGAGAGAGAGAGAGAGAGAGGGAGTTTATTTCACTTCATCCAGTTTATTTAATAGCAAAAAGCGTGAAACTTGGTACAAATATACTTTGACGGATGCTGATCAATATTCTTAATCGACGCTTGGCGTGAGTCACCTTCAGAGACTTTTAGTTTGGGACAAATTTAGACAAAAAGTGTCATAAAACGTGTTTTTTTGGGAATATGATAAAAAAACTCTTTAGAGGAAAGTGGAATCGCCACACTTGGCATGAATACACTTCAGGAGTTGATAATCATAACGGATAGAATAAATATCATGAAATTGACACATAGGGTGTGTTTTTGTGTTTTCAGCAAAAAAAACCTAGAAAAATATTTTTTGGAGCTAACAATGAAAATCCTAGGCCTGAGAGTAGAAGCTGAAAAACCTCACGCACATACACTAAGAGAGTTATTGATAATGACTATCCCCAGTGAAATATGTGAAGGACAACCTAAGTAACTGAGCTTTGTGGATAATCTAAGAAAAAGGATTATCAAAATGTGAGATTTTTAGAATCTCACATTTCACATTGAATTGTATATTCCACATGTTCTATGGCATACGATATGCGTAATCAGCAAAACTGCTATGTTTTTTTTCTACAACATCGGAAAGTGATGTAATCACTTTGCATTCAGAGGACTTTGCCTCTCAATGAAAAGGTACATTGGATATTTGCTATGAGGCCTATACTTGCCCTTTACAGGTACAGTTTTTAAATCAATTAGATGTTGTAATGGACATAGTGTGTCTGTTGACGTATCATCCAGTTTGGTTTCCATGACTCCTTTTCTCCCAGCCCCCAAATCAGATGGACATGACAATTTTGGATCCTTCAATCTACAGTACAGACATTTAATTTCTGCACCAGTCGACCGTACGTCTTCCAGTTCCTGGTTTTACAAACACCCATGGATAACATGTCGAAGAAAAAAAGCCAAAAGCATCAATGACACACGAAGCTTGCATATCAAATTTACGTTCAGTTGCAAGATCATCATAAATTGCATCCACAGGAAACCGGGTGGCAATCGAGCGTGCAGTCGTGTATTATGCCCGGGCTCCACACGCATTTAGTGCAGGAATTAAATGTCGGCACTGCACACCATGTAACACTATATGATGCTCGGGTTTAACAACCCGACAACAACAGATCATTTGTGAAAAGAAACAAACTGTTTGATGACGTTTATCTGAAACATATTCTGTTAAGAACTTTCCATTAGGTGTTTTTACAAATGACAATTTATTAAAAATGTAATATTTTAACATCAGAAATCTGTGATTTCTGCAAAGAAGAAACAGACAGCAATTTTCACATGTTGGTTGACTGTAAATTTGTGGAGATTTGTGGAGTGGTGTTTGTGATTGGATTTCTGATTTAGGAGTGGATAATTTTCATTTTACTGATGAAAAAATACAGAAATACAGAAAACGATGATGGTATAACAATAATAATCGCACATGTGAAAAGAGCCATTTACTCCTCTTAACCCATTCACACTCAGAGATCCTCTAGAAAGTATCGTCTGCTATTTTCATACTTTTGGAAATAACTTGGGAATAAAGCAAAAGTTTCCAAAATATTTGAAGGAGAGTTGATCTTTTGCTTCTGGTCAACATTTCTCCTTCAAAAGTTTTCCGGAAAATGCTTCTGTACACAGGTAAAAGTTCACGGGCCCGTACGGCCCCGTAACGGGCCCGTTACGGGCACGTTTGGACACGGGCCCGTTTTTCGACCCCTCAATATAACGACATTTCACTGCTTAAAACCCCGTAACGGTCCCATCATTTTTATTATTTTTACGGGCCCGTTATAACGGGCCCGTAACAGGCTCGTAACGGGCCCGAAACGGACCCGTAACGGGCCCGTTATAACAAGCCCGTAACGGGCACGTTATAACGGGTTGACGGGCCCGTAACGGGCCCGTTACGGGCCTGTTCGGGCCCGTCAATATAACGGGCCCGTTCGGGCCCGTCAATTTTTACCTGTGTAGGTAAGATGTTTACCAAATCGTCAGGCCTGTTTTGGCCACTCTGAGTGTTAATGGGTTAAACTAATGGAAATCTCCTTACCCTACATTTAGTGAAACTCCTAATAAATGTGTTCACGAACGATACATCGCAACAACCAGGGGTAAAACAGATCTATTTGAAAAAAGATGGGAACTCTTATTAAATATATAGAGGAATTGTAGAAATATATTTAATGACAACTCAAGGTAAGATGAAACATATATTCATTATTAGTCATATTATGGTACCTAATGGGTTACCCATGCTGCTTACATAATCACATACATACATACGTAACTAAAACACAATAATTGTACCTACCCTCCTAGAAATGATACAAGACCATTCACTGAGATGTTGTACATAGGGATGTCAAGTAATATTTGACAAGCGAGCAACAGAATAAAAAAATGATTTACGAATTTTTCAGTTTCAGTTTCACACATTCTGCACAACTTGCATACTTTTTGTCTTAGCCGTCCCCGATATAAGGTAGTTTATGGGGTTAATTTTTTGACCCAGTTTAGTCTAAAAAGGAAGGAAGAAAGGTCTGGAAAAGCCCCCCTAAAGATTCCTGTGTGTGTGAGGATTTATTAAGATATTCAGTCTCTTATTCAGCGATAGCATAGAGGGTCATAGTCGGTCTAATTATGAAGATACGGATTTAGGGGTTAAAATCTATAAATATCGCAAAATGATCCTACATTTACAAATAAACCCTATAAGTATATGGGATATATTATAGGGAGAGATTCCTTTGAAGAGTTTCATAATCATTTCGTACCATCGTTGATGCTACCTGTGTCGTTTGCATATACCAAAAAGCTCAACTTCGTATATGTCTGAGACACCCTTTAACAAAAGGTGTGGCGAATATCCTTCAAAAATCATTTATCATCAAAGACAGTGAATGTAGGTCCCAGATCATAAACTTATGTTGCGGAACACAGTTGAATAACGCGACCACTGGAGATACCTCGAAGGATGACGCCAGACTCCATTACAAAGCTCTCCTAACTATATGGAGGAGCCATCCTTTAAGAAAATGGATGGCGAACCCTTCAAATATGATTTATCATTAAAGACATAGAATGGAGGTCCCTTGTCAAAAATGAATTTAGCGGAACACAATTGAGTAACGCGACCACTGGAGATACTTTGGAGGATGACGCCAGACTCCATTACAAAGCCCTCCTTCTTATATGGCGGAGCCACCCTTTAAGAAAAGAGGTGGCGACCCTTCAAAAATAATTCATCATTAAGGACATAGAATGGAGGTCCCTTGTCAAAAATGTACATGTATGTAGCGGAACACAGTTGAATGGCGCACGCACTGGAGATAACTCGGAAGATGATGCCAGACTCCATTACTCTCTTGACCTTGGCCAGCGCTTCAAGTTACTGTTATACAGTACAGAAGAGCAAAACGGTAGCGGGGGGGGGTATGTGTAATATTGGTCTAAATTCATAAATGAAAGAGCTAGGTGTAAGAGCTAAGTAAAACATTTTACAAAAAACAGTAATGGGGCGCCCCCCTCGCTTGAAGACAAGACGGTTGAACCCTAGTTTTTAAATCAATCGTTTTATGAATATATATGGTCCTAAGAACAATTTCGCTAAGTTTGGACGATTTCTTATTGTGGAGATTTTTTTCTTTAACTTCACCAACTTCCTGCAATATTGAAGTGTTCTGCATGACATGTCGGCAATGTGGCGCCCCCTAGATTGAAAAATAATTTGGTTGGCCCCTAGTTTCTAAATCGTTTTATGAAAATTTTAGCAATTTTTGAAAAGAAATTTAACTTGCGATAAGTGGTTATGGCATACACAACATAATCATTATTCTGAAGATATGTTTGTGCTTTTATCGTATTTATGCCATTTGCCGCACAATTTAAATTTGATTAATACCGTGTCTCGAGAGTGGCATAAATGCTTTGTTAAGCAAAAATGAATTGTATTCAATCGCTCAAGTTAGCACTATATATGATATGTTATATAAAACCAAGGGCAATGTTACAAATATGCCTTTTCCAGTTGAATTATTTGTTTAAGAATTTTTGTACTATTTTAGTTTATGCAACACAAACAGATGATAAGCCATGCACGTGGCCGCCTATAGTGGATGTGATTAGGCCAGGCAAGTATACAGCAAAATATCCAAAGCGCGGGTACTAGAAAATATTGATATTGATAATGATAATTTTGATAATGATAATAATAATGATAATGATAATAATAATAATAATAATGATAATAGTAGTGATAATATAATAATAATAATAATAATGATAATAATAATAATGATAATAATAATAATAATAATAATAATAATAATAATAATAATAATAATAAAGACAATACTTATAATAATAGTAATAGTTATAATGATAATGACCTTTATAGTGACAGTGTAAAGTTGATGATCATATTGAATGATATCATTGCATAAGGCGATTACAATTTGATTTCTCTTTGAAAGACTTTTGAAAAATCACTGAAGGGTGGCCTGGTTCTGAAGGACCTGGATTTGACAAGAAGGGGAATCTTTACATCGCAGATCCACTCCGAGAAGTGAACAACAGTTATGCAGGTCGAGTCTTAAAGGTGAACCCCGACAATGGAAAGGTAAGCTTTATAAGGGAACTGTGTCCCTATTCAAAGGCTGTAATGTTAAACATACGGTCAAGCTGTAATATGGTCTTGTAACTTCAGTATGGCTTAATGGAAACCTCAACTTAAAATTTCATTAGTGTAGATATCTAACTTGTTCATATTTTATTTGGAACAATCGACTATCAGGGCTGCCCCAAACATGTATATTGAAAGATTGATCGAAAGTGTGAAGAATATTTCGTTTCTATGTATCAAATTCATTAAATGGCAAATTTTGATTCCAAATCAAATTAACTAGCAGCTTTCAAACATACGATGATCATTTCTAGTATGTTAAAGGTCAGTATAACACTAACTTATTATTTTTCTGTCTAGGCTTGGAAATAAGAAATAGGATTTTAAATGCTCACAGGTGACCAGGTCGAAATTTATTCGTGGGAGGTTTCTTACGTGATTTACATCATGCGGGCATTTTCCTATTTACTGTTAGACGCCTCATATCCTTTGTCAGAGCTTAGTGGGCTCCTTTAGCACAGAGCAAGTACAGTTCTTTTTGCCATCTATTGAGGAAGGGTGAAATCACACTCTCATTTGAAATTCAATGATTTCATTACAAATCGCATGAACAGAAAGTATAAAAAAACTACTATGAATTTTCTTATTTTTTGTGGAAAATAAGAAAATGAAAAAAGGGAAATTTGACCTTTTTAAATTGCATGGCCTTTATTTACATCATAAAATAATTTTGCCACTGTATCCTCCCTCTTGCTGCAATAATAATAATGATAATCATATCTCTGTTCATGGAAATTTCTCTAGATCCTATTCAAACACGTATGTACTTGATGTTCTTGTCTTTTCCTAAATCACTGTAAATTTAAACTTTGATTTTACTTGCATTGTACACGTACTTATTTATATTTTTGACATCCATAACAAACTTTCCTCGGATTTGGGAAATCTTGTTTTCAAGAAAAGGTTATTGAATGAGAAAAAGTCATCACAATTAACGTCATCATTACATTCGTATAAGCCTTTGATTCTACGTATTCTTTCATTTACCAAGTACACCCTTGTCTATGAGCAGGGGAATTCCTTGCCAATTTGGATAGGTGTAATTGTTCTAGTGTGACTCAGTCAAGCAATCTTCACTGGACTGCATATTTAGAGACTATATTTGAAAAATTGAAGATTTATAGGAGACCCAAGTTTTATTTCGGTAGATGATTTACTCTTTGCTGGGAATAAATATAAAGTTGTTTGAGGCGTAGAAACATTGGACAAGGCAGCAGTGTATGTTCTTCAAACAATAACTGTGTATTAGTAGGACAATTATTGAACTTTATCAACAATGACTTTAATTTTTTTGACTAGCTATCTAGCTCACATATTGTTGTCGCAATGGAACAACAATTTCATACCAATTTCAGTGGTGTATGTTACAACCCATAGCAAAGATCCACCAATGTAGTAAATCCATGTTTTAGGTAAATGCTCAGCTGTTCTAGTCACGGCAAGAGAGATTCTAAATGTCCACAGCTACTTTGATATATCGGATAATTTCAATTTGGAGCATGGATATGATCATTTTAATACATAATGAGATAAACCTTTACGTCAATGAGGATTTCTATATCAAAATCAAAAACCTTGCAGGGACAGGTTTTGACATATTATGCTAGTTTTTAGAAATATTGATAAGAGATATCATTGTCAATGAAGGTATGTTGGAATGGCTAAGTATAAATTTAGATTTATATTTCATTGGTTCCAAGGAGTTTTGAACTAGCTGGTGTGAGATGAACGCAAACGGCAACTGGTGCACACAGGTCTCGTCTGGGGCACCAAACAGACACCTTGGCTTAGGACAGGATTACCTGCTGTCCCCTTTGTGTTAGGTTTTCGCAAGAGAGGGAATTCAATGCTGTGTGTTAAGTCCGTCTCAAACAATAAACGAAGTCAACATGAATCACCCCGACTAAGCACAAACTACACATGAAGTACTGTAAACCACTTAAGTATAGCGGGAACAATAAGATAGCGATAATAGCGCTCTGCCCATATGCACTATTGTAAAATCCCCGTCTTCATCAAATTCTTAATTGAATTTGCAGCTGCTGTTCGTGCTCACCGCTATACTTAGATCACGCTATCCAGGGCAGTACTGTATTACGCTATATACTGTTCACGCTATATTTAAGTGATTTACAGTACACTCGTTGGCTTTGCGGTGATTCGAGTCCAGAATTAACTTTTTGTAGCCAGTCAACCATAAAATATTGAGCCAAACCAAAGCCACACTGATTAACTACGCCTATGTGTGAAGCCAAGAGAAACATAACATGAAGCGTTTGGCGAATTGACAAGAATCAATATAAACTACTATAAAGTACAAAGAAGCTAACAAGATGCTCACTGGACTGAACACGGCTGAAGGAGGTGACGTGGCAATTGTGAGAATTGAAAGAGAAGCCAACAAGAATACACGAACTCAATGCAAGTATGTATTAGTTTGTGTATGTATGTATCTATATATGTATACATGTGTATGTGTAGGTGTATATACATATATATATATATATATATATATATATATATATATATATATATATATATATATATATATATATATATATATATATATATATATATATATATATATATATATTGTAATTTCTCTGGCGCATAGGTCAGTTCTCGAGGCTTTATCCGACCCTGTGAAAGGGATTATAAGGGTGTGAATGCGTTCTTACGTGTTTTTACCAAGTCTAATACAGTTAAATTTTGTTTTGGTTATATTAAGATGGCTGACATAAGAGGTACCTGATTGTGCCAGAAATTGATTCTCCAACCCGTAAAACATGGTATGAAACACTTAGATCTTGTCTCTTCTATACTTTGTGGCTGAGATATGAAAAAAACAGGTTCAAGTGGTTGCCATTTTGAAATCCAATATGGCGCTGGTTACCAGGGTAACCTGGATGAGTACCTTGCTTTAAATTATTCTACTTTGTCCAAAGTACCAACTTTCACAACTTCTTTTTAGTAAAAATAATACCAATGCTGGTCAATCTTTGAATGTTGCTGGTCAAGGTTAGTGGGGATTTTTAAGCCATCTTTTTGGATCTGAGCATTTTCCAAAGCACAACACATAATAACCTCATTAATCTCATTACTTTGTTGAGCTAAGTCAGGATTGACATCCTCAGAAGGCACTGACTTTCCAAAATAATAACTTTGGAAATGAAAATAGCATTTCTAAAACCAATACTTATTATCCCGAATATGTCATAAATGGATTCTATAACCCATAAAACACTTAGATCTTGTTTCTACCATACTTTAAGGCTGAGATATGAAGAAAAACGTTTTAGTGGTGGCCATTTTGAAATCCAATATGGCGCTGGTTACCATGGCAACCTGAGTGGGTTCCTGACTTCAAATGACTCTACATGGTCCAAAGTACAAACGTACCAACTTTTATAACTTTTTTAGTAAAAGATAGCAATGTTGGTAAATCTTCAAATGTTGCTGGTCAAGCTTTCAGCAGTGGTGAGTTAGGTCATTTTTATGCCATTATTTGCATCAGAGCATTTTGCAAAACACAACACAATAATCTCATTACTTTGATGAACAAAGTCAGGATTGACATCCTCAGAAGACAATAATTTTCCCAAATAATGAATTCTGAAATAAAAATAGCATTTCCAAGAACAAACAGAGAAATATAATCATATCTGGCATGAATTGAATCAAAAATATAAGGACAAAATAAAGATTTCTGCTGTAGGCCATCT
>OZ012700.1:15774112-15794112 GCA_963942565.1 Maea johnstoni | reverse complement strand
CACACCCTTTATTTACAATCTTTCACCCTCTCTCTCACTCACCACTCTTCTCTCTGTAGCACAAATGCTTTCTCTCCCTCCCGCATACATTTAAAGGGATCCGTTGTAGCCAAGTGGTTATTATGCCCGGCTCCCATGCGTGAATTCGCAAGTTTGAGTCTCTTATGGATCCCCAAGCGGGGGGAGGGTCGGGGGGCCACTCAGGTACAGAGGGGGACTGCACCCACGTTACGTATTTTGCGGAAGAAGGGGTCTTTTTTTAAGACCTCCGCATGTCCGCGATTTTATAAAAGAAGGCTACTTTTTTTACCCAGGTACGAAGTATGGGGGTCAAAATCCCCATACATTCCACGAAATATACGCGCCTCTGACGCCGAGTGACTCCCGAAGTGACTGGGTTTCCCAGCTTGCTGCCGCAACTTGCTGCCGCTAAACACGCAGAGGATTATAGTCAAATTGCTAAATTGCTAAAGACACGGATGTTGCTATTGGTGTTATGTGTGATAAAGGACGCTTTCGAAATGTGTATTCTAGCGTTATTCGTGCGGAGTTGACTTCCCACAAAATTTCCAAAAAGGGGGTGTGCACTATACACAAATCTAAGGTCTATACATCATTTTAAAGGCCTGAACAAGGGGTGCGTTTTATATACGGGTGCGTCTTATACACGCGAAATTACGGTAGTTGTGTTTTGTCATTATATAATTTCCAAACCAAGTTACCACTATAACTGACAGATATATTATCTCAAATATGGTCCATCAATACCTTTTTTACCATTTACCAGTGATAATGAAGTTGTTTTAAGGAAATATGGTGGCATGGAATGTGGCATTTGGCTATATCATACTTAAAATAAGTGTTAAAAGACGGCTTTTGAGAAAGTGCTAGAATGGGACCACTATTTAGGTCATACAAGTTGTGAAAACCAAATATCATAGGCATTGTTTGGTATCAAAATGCTTGTTGTAAGATAATCTTTCCATTTCATGCAACCAACCTATGATAGGGTATATTGTTGTGATATTAGAGGTCATTCAAGGTCAAACTTACCCCAAATTACATAATCTAAAGGCATTTCATCTTTGAATTGTTCAGTTAGAAGCTTTTTAAACTCATGGAATAACTATTTCATCCTGAAAATATCTTTAGGTGAGAAATAACTTTAGAAAGGTTTCTCAGACATTTCTTGAGTCATTTCAAGACAAAGTCTGGGCTAATCTTGAATATTTAGGGACCAAAAATGACAAAATGCCTGATAACGAGTGCACTCAAATATCTAAGTGAAGCAGCAGAAAGTTGACATAACAGAGTCATGTCTGATGCATATGGTATGTCAGCTTCCATTTTTAATGGGTAGAATAAGCCTTTAAACTTGCCTATTGTGTTCTTTATGTAAGATCAAAGGCAATGTAAAATATTACCGAGGTTTAAAGAGCAAATGAAGGTCAAATAAAGGTCAAAACGTCATTTTTCTCTAAAAAGATTCAATTTTTGAAGAAAGATTTTTGGTGAAGAAGTTGTGTTTTGCCATTGCATAATCTCCAAGTTTTCCACAATAATTGACATATAAATTATCTTTGATATGTTTTACAATATTTCGTTTCCCTGTTGCCTGTGAAATTGACGTAGTTTTAAGTTAATCTGCAGATGTGAAATATGCTGTTGGGCAATCCATGCCTATATTAAGTGTTTAAGATAGGGTTGTGAGAAAGTGCTAGTCTTGGATCATTGTTTAAGTTATAAAAGTTGTGAGCAACAAACATTATAGGCATTGTTTGGTATCAAATTGCTTGTTGTAAGACAATCTGTCCATTTCATGCAACCATTTGAGGGTAGGTTATTAGGGTATTCTGTTGTGGTATTAGAGGTCATACAATTTCGGACTTAACCCCCATTTTCACGAATTAAGGCATTTCGTCTTTGAGTTGTCCATAAAGTGGCTTATTAAATTTTCCTGGAATACATATTTTATCCTGCTAATATTTTCAGGTACGAAACAGGTACAAAGTTTTTTTGAGGTACTTCAAGACACAGATCGGACCAATCTTGAATATTTAGGGACCAAAATGGCGAACTGCCTGATTACGGGTATTTAGGTGAATCAGCAGAAAGGTGACATAACAGTCATATACTATGAAATGTCAGCTTTCATTTCACTAGGAGAAATAAGCTATTTAACTTGCCTATTGTGTACTTCACGTACAAGCAAAGACAGTTTAAAATATTGATGAGATTTAAGGAAAGGAAGCTCAAAAGGTCAAAGAGAGTATTCGTGACTTTGGGGCATATAACTGTATATTGCAATGGAGTCTTGTTCGAATGAGTAATTTTATATACCTGCAAGGTATTTTCGACATTCATGAAATAGAAAGCAGTTAGTTAACAACTCTAGTAACATTTCCAGATAAGAACAAGTTGATTTGCATCTATTTGGAGGTCAAATAATGAGACTGCTAGGAATTTATCTAGAAGCGATCTCTGAAAAAACAAGACCAATATTAACTTTCAGTGTCATCTATGCCCCATACACCAAACTCCATGCACAAGGTTTATTAGTATCAAAATGTTTGCTACATATCATTTCTTTTCATTTAAGGATCAAAGCCAGTGTAAAATATAGATGTTGTAAAAGATTGAGGTCAAGAGGTCAAATAGAGTATTCATGACTTTAGTCATGAAATGCAGGAACTGAGTTAGTTTACGGCTACATTACTATAACCAGATGAAATGAGTTGCTTTTGATTGTATTTCGAGGTCAAGAAATAGAAAGTTTCATTTCTTACCTAGGAGCAAGCCTATTGATGTTTTCTTAGGAATTCAATAGGAGACGATGATGTTATGATCATTATGATGAAAAAGTACTAATCAATACGATTTCTTTATCATCATTCCAATATATGTAGATACTAAATTCCATTATAAATTGAATATTTGGATTTTTTTCTTGTTGTTTTCCCTCCAGTGTTTTTAACTGTGCATGTGCACAACGTGTGGCAATTTCTAGAATTCAATGGCAACCATTTTATAAATCTAGTCATATGATTTATAAAAGTATCATCCTTTAATTCTAGGATATTTTAATCATTCCTGTCAGTTCAGTTTTGACGGTTCAGAATTTCCATATAAAGACAACTTTCTTTGTATCTGGGGGTTAAAAACTAGTATTAATGTCAAGATTCAGGCTTTTATACCAAGACAAGTCATGATAACCTCTGGAGGTTTATGAGGTAGAACACCACAGTTCACTTATTCTTTTTTGTAATAATCAAATCAAGCACATACGACCGAGTGTATAATTGAATTATGTTTACATACCTTAATCCATTTTGGAAAACAAGCATATTGAAAAATCCCAATTTAGGATTCGGTTCATTTTTCGCTGATAGTCATGCTATCTGTGACTATTTTATGTGCTTTCCTAAGCAGTGGTGGTCTGTTGGCTTCTTTCAATAAACAGCTAAATAACACGGTTAAATAAGTGTTCAAATAGAAATTCCTTTAACCTCTGTGAGTTTTGAAGACAGTAATGAGTGACAAAATATTTACATCAAAGGAAATAGTAAAAAAGCTGACATCTTCTGAGGTGAGAATTTTAAAAACATGCACCAGAGCTAATCTTGACCTACAATGACCTCTAAAATCGAACAGGGACTGTCACACTAGGAAATTTACTTAAACTGTAGAGATTGTAAAGAGAATTACCTAGCATCATGCTAGCAATTCTACTCCTAAAGTTCTGTTTCTATGCATTAAAGTACCCTAAGATAATAATGACTGAAGTTGGTTTTACTGCATGAGCTAAGAAAATTTTCTAGCTTTGAACTGAGCTTATTAATCTTTGCTGGCCTCCAAATTCAGAAAGTTACTAAAGTTTGTACCAATAGTATCAATAAGCTATCCTTGAACTTTTTGACTTGACATTTTTACCTTAATTTGACCTTTTTGTCCTTGAAATATTAATATCTTACACTGCCTTTAATATTCCATTGACAACTTAACTGTAGTAGGAAGACTACAAATCTACTTCAATTTAATAAATACTTTAATTATTTGTACGTTTG
This sequence comes from Maea johnstoni, assembly GCA_963942565.1. Classification (NCBI taxonomy): domain Eukaryota; kingdom Metazoa; phylum Annelida; class Polychaeta; order Spionida; family Magelonidae; genus Maea; species Maea johnstoni. The sequence goes on along the minus strand of OZ012700.1, from coordinate 15,790,048 downwards.
ACCTTGGATTAATTTACTACTGAATTTGAATCAGAATTAGGTAAAATCTCGGTTACAGTCTCAGTCTTTTACCTCCACAGGTAAATGCGACTTATTCTTATCTGGAATTATTGTAAGCTAACTATTCAATTGATTTCATGATTATCAAATATTCTTTTCAAGCAAATGGGCAATACTCATTTGACCAAAATGCAACTGCAGTATATATATCTTTGTTTCAAAGGCCAAAGCGCTCAATTTACCCTGATGACATTGGTTTGAAACTCAGTTTTTCCTTAAATCTCAATATTATTTCACAGTATCTTCAACCTCACATGACAAACACAAATAGGCAAGTTAAAAGGTAAATATGTTCTATTGAAAATGAAAACTGACATACCATAATATATGAGTCTGTGGTGTCACCTTTCTGCAGCTTCATACATTGATATTTGGGTGCACCTATAATCAGGCATTTTGTGATCTTGGTGCCTAACTATTTAAGATAGGCACAGGCTTTGTCTTGAAATAACCTTAAAAGGAGGCAAAACATGTCCTTTTTAAAAGATATTTCTCACCTAAGATATTTGCAAGACAAAGTATGTATTCTAGGAAAAATTGATGAGCTACTACCAAACAATTCTCAAAACGAAAAGCCTTAAATCTTGTAATTGGGGTTAGTTTGACCTTGAATGACCCCTAATATCACAACAAAATATCCTACCCTAGGTTGGCTCCATGAAATGGAAAGATTGTCGAACAACAAGCATTTTGATACCAAACAATGCCTATAATATTTGGTGTTCACAACTTTTATGATATAAATAGTGGTCCCATACTGGCACTTTCTCACAACTCTATCTTAAACACTAATTATAGGCATGAATTGCCCATTTGCATATTCCACTGCATATTAACTTAAAACTATTTCATTTTCATTGGTAAAGGGTAAACATGTTGGGGAAAAGCATATAAAGGTATTCTGTCTGTCAATTATTGTGATAACTTGCAAAGGAGATTATGTAATGACAAAACACAACTACTTCACCTATATCTCTTCTTCAAAACTTGAATTTTTATAGAAAATTGACATTTTGATCTTCATTTGACCTTCATTTTTTTCCTAGAAAAATTTTCTTTTATATTTTACACTGCCTTTATTAGTACATGAAAAACACAATAGGCAAGTTTTAAGGCGTATTCTCCTCATTGAAAATGGAAGCTGACATACCATATATGCATTGAATATGACTCTGTTATGTCAACTTTCTGCTGCTTCACTTAAATATCTGAGTGCATCGGTAATCAGGCATTCTGTCATTTTGGTCCCTTAATATTCAGGATTGGACCAGACTTTGTCTTGAAATGACTCATGAAATGTCAGAGAATCCTTTTAAAAGATATTTCTCACCTAAAGATATTTCCTGGATGAAATAGTTATTCCAGGAGAGTTTAATAAGCTGCTATCTGAACAATTCAAAGATGAAATACCTTTAAATTATGTAATTTGGGGTTAGTTTGACCTTGAATGACCTCTAATATCACAACAATATACCCTACCCTAGGTTGGTTGCATGAAATGGAAAGATTGTCTTACAACAAGCATTTTGATACCAAACAATGCCTATGATATTTGGTTCCCACAACTTTTATGACCTAAATAGTGGTCCCATACTAACACTTTCTCACAAGCCGCCTTTTAACACTTATTATAAGCATCATATAGCCAAATGCCGCATTCCATGCTGTCATATTTACTTAAGACAACTTCATTTTCACTGGTAAATGGTACAAAAGGTCTTAGTGGACTATATTTAAGGTAATATATCTGTCAGTTATTATGGTATCTTGGTTTGGAAATTATATAATGACATAACACAACTACTTCATCAAAACCCCTTCATCAAAATTTGAATCTTTAGGATAAAGAATGACATTTTGATCTTCATTTGACCTTCAATGACCCCTTAATTTTAGAATATTTTTACCATCATCTTTCAGATTAAAGAGAAAATTAAACCTGATATTTTGATGCATCATCTACTCCATTACGACTGGTAAAACATAAGATACAGTCATTTTGATTTTCAAATTTTTACCATTTTAGGCCATTTTAGGGGGCTCCAGGTGGGCCTGGTACCCTACTTTGTACATTAAATCTCTAAATTGGACTTATTATTCTAATCAATGAACTTTCTAAAATGTTTAACAACTCCACTAAAAGGCATTCCTTTAGAAAAATGGCAACAGATAAGAAATACATACCTTTGAAAAAAACTGAGAAGTATATAAATGGAAACTATAGTTTATGGGAAAATCCCAGATTCTTGATTTGGCAGCCATTTTGACCTTGAATGACCTTTATTACATCATGAGTCATAGTGAGTCATGTGATAAGTATTGCAAAAGGTACTTCTCGTTCAGACCAACATTTTGATACCAAACACTCATCCCTATGTTTGGTCTCAGTTGAGTTATGAATATTTTAGTATGTCTTTCCTACCCTTATACCTATCATTTTGACCATTTTAGGGCTTTTTGCATATTTTGGGGTGTTTCGGACAAATGCAAAATTGGGGCTTAAAACTGAAAATTGACTTTGGTATCCATCATATTCAGATTTAGCACCAACAAGTTATTCTAAAACCGTTGGCAAACCACTTTTACCCCAAAATGCCTGAAACTCCATAAATAAGGCCCTCTCCCAGATTTCAGTCCTGACTATTATAAAATCTAGGGGGTTCCGACTGGGTTAGCTGGTGGTAGGAGTAGGGGGGGGGGGAAGAGGCTAGGTTAGTATTAGGGTGAGAGAGGCAGCAGTGTCTTAACAGTGGGAAGATGCTGTACGGGTGGATGATGTGGTCCCCCACTAGCAGCGAGTCGCTGGAGAGATCAGCATCAGCAGCAGCAGAGGCATCAGCGGCGGCGCATAGAGGAGCTACAGGAGAGGGAGGCAGGATGCAGGCAGGAAGGGAACAGCCAATCAGGCAGCAGGGATGAAGAGATACATGGTCAGGCGGTCAGGGGTTACATTACTAATACAGCTACTCCTCTCCTTCTGCTACCCGCAAGCCACTGGCTCCTGCTGCTGCTGAGGCTGAGGCTGAGAGTCTGCTGCTGCTAGGATGCAGGTAACTACAGGTGGGCGCAACACTCTATCTTAGAGGTTAGATCATACAATGGGCGTGGCCTGGAACTTCCGCAAACTTGCGTCGTAATGCTGGGTCAGTGGATAAGGATCCCAGACCACCGCATAACAGATAGCCCCATGCCATGGTCGTAACTATCTTATCAAATTATTGGTGTGTGCATGTGTGTGAGAGAAAGAGAGAGAGAGTCATTTCATCGATAGGCTGTCAGCAGTGGATGTGCACTTTGACGAAACCTAACCTGTATGTATGTATATATATGTATATATATATATATATATATATATATATATATATATATATATATATATATATATATATATATATATATATATATATATATATATATATATATATATATATATATATAATTATATATATATATATATATATATATATATATATATATATATATATATATATATATATATATATATATATATATATATATATATATATATATATATATATATACGCCAGAACATTGTTGAGTTATATGACGGTGAAAGTGCTTACACAGTAGTAGAGTGGCCTACCTGTATGATCGAGGGAAACCCATGGCATATACCGAAAGGGTTTAGGCGGCATGAAGAGCCTGGACGATGTCTGGGCACTCAGAGCATCCGGACATGTCCCCTGGGAGACGGACGAGCGTGTCAGATAAAGATATTGCGCTCGGACAGAGAGCATGTCCAACCCCAGACAATTGTGGCGGATGGGTAATTTGCATATCTGAGCTTGCAAAAACCTTTCTGCAGTTCCAAAAAATGATTGTATATTTGTATTAAGGCTAAGCATACTTAAAGGCGAGAGAGAGAGAGAGACATATAGATAGCATATAGATAGATAGATAGATAGATAGATAGATAGATAGACAGATATATAGATAAACATACAAGTATGACATACGTTACGCCATACTTCAACTTTGAAAATAGTTTTGAGTAGAAATGATTAGAACAATCTTATCATCGAACAATGAGTTTGAGCATGCATCTTTACTCAATTGTTGATGTATACCAGTACATGTGTGGTTTGGTAAAGATTTATTCATTGTTTATAACCATACGTAATTACACAAAATAAAAATCCAATTACACTATACAAAAATCTTCCGTTTCACCATCATTTTCCACATGCAGCAATATAAACTACAATTAAGAAGTAATCCTTCATCCTATGTTCTACGATTATATGAAAAATATTTTAAAATATTTTGATGAAATCATCTCGGGGGTAAAATCACCAAAAATGTATACTAGAACTAGATCTAGAACTGTGTCGAGATATATAGGGTTCAGTTGTCAGACTTTCCAATCCATGTAACCGAATTTTTATAGTTTTGGTATCCTATGTAGGATCAAGAAGGATTTTATTCTGTCAAGTTTAGGGAATTTGAGATTGCCATTCAGTACAATGCACCAAATAACCTGTTTTTACCGTCATGCTTGGGTGGGTACTTATATGACTATTGGCGAGCGCCACAGGAGGTGAAGTGTGGCTTAACTCTTTAACATCCAATGAGTACAATTTCTCTCTCTCTCTCTCTCTCTCTCTCTCTCTCTCTCTCTCTCTCTCTCTCTCTCTCTCTCTCTCTCTCTCTCTGTATCTCTTACCCTCCCTCTCCCTCTCTCGCTAGAGAGAAGGAGAGAGAGAGAGAGAGAGAGAGAGATACTGACAGATATATAGGTAGATATTCAAATGCGTTACGGAGACAGAGAGAGAGAGAAAGACAGACAGACACATATAGATAGGTAGATAGACAGACGGATAGATATACAAAAGACATACGTTACGTCATACTAAAACTTAAATATATCAGTGATATCATAAACAAACACTGCACCATCTTTTATTATAGTCGGTTTGTAACCCATGATCTTATTCATCAATGGTATATCAGATTGCCAAGCTTCACAAATTAGTGATACATAGGTTAGGTGGTCTAAAATGTAACCTGGGATGTGTGTTCACCACTCACACAAAGGCCGGCAGCTCGATCAAGCAGTGTTTGGAGTGCCAGGGCAGGGCAGTCATGATCGATGAGGCGAGAGACCGAGCACCAGAGAGAGAGAGAGAGAGAGACAGAGAAATGGCATGCGTTAGGCTTATACGCCTTACTTTAACTTTGAAAATTGTCGGTTTAATAACTCATAATCTTACTAATCAATGGTATATCTATTTGCCAAACTTCTTAAATTGTTGGGTGGGCCTTAATACGTGGTCGCAGGGATATTTGGGTGCTCTGATATGTTTGCCATTATAAGAAATATCATAGTTACTTTTCTAGTATATATATATATATATATATATATATATATATTTATATATATATATATATATACATATATATATATATATATATATATATATATATATATATATATATATATATATATATATATATATATATATATATATATATATATATATATATATATTTAGCAGTAAAGAATAAAAAAATACTTTTTATTGGGCATAGCCAATGACATCCCTAAGGTATCTGTGAACCTGTAGTGACCATCACTTGCGTAAGTAATGAGATTATGTCATTTGAGTGAAAAGTTGTAAATATTGAAATGAAATATAATATGGGTTGACTAAGGACGGTTGGCTATGATATTATCTACCTGACAACATTCAGGAAACTGGAGATACTCCTTGTTCTATGATTATGCTACAATGAGGTGTGTTTTGGACAGGCATTTTATCTAGATTGCAATGGTACCCATTACCTTAAAAAGGGTTGGATGACTGTAACCTCTTTGAAAATGTACCCGGTATGTATTTATTCCGGAACCTCGTGTTTAGACCCAAGAGATGATGAGCATTACATACAAACTACATTATAGCACACGATCTTGGTAGAAATTGTACTTATAGGGCAACAGGGCAGTAGGGCAACAGCATTACCTAATAGCAGGTTATCCAGTACGGATTTGTTTACGTACAGAACAAACACATGGCCCATCAACTTTGAATAGAATATACCCAGGAGGAGTCGAATTTCTGAAGGCCATGTTCAACAGAAGTGGTTTGCTTCATTACCCTTGGGGTTGGGAAGGGCGAATGGCAGGCTTGAGAGGTTAGGAAAGAGAAGGGGAATAGGGGGGAAAGTGTGGAGGGATAGCTATATATATATTAGGGAAGGGATAGTGGGGACAGATGAATGAGGAAAAAAGATATATCAGCAGAATGGGAGAATTCAGAGGTCTTCAATGAGAGAGTGTATAAATGGCATCAGATGTAGTGTATATGGGGACGGAGGGGGTTGGAACTTGGTATGATACAATAATGGGTTGGCTTATGGGACAAAATCAGGAATTACAGCGAAGAGGGTGTAAGATAATTCTGGGGGGTGGAGACCGTAACGGACACATAAGCAATGGGGAGCAAGGAATAAAGGGAAATGAAGAAAAAATAAATGTTAATGGTAGAAGGGTATTGGAGTTAACAAAGGACACAGAGTTAGAGATAGTAAATAGATGGGAGGGAAGTCTGGGAAAGTGGACAAGGATAGAAGGAATGAAGGCTATTTAAGGCAATAAAGTTTTTCCAAAAAGTGGTCTCTCTGTTGAAGTACAATGACAAAGCATATTAATTCTAGGCGAAAAAAGAAAAAGAGTTGAGCTTCAAATTCAAAGTGGACCAATGGATCTTTTAGATGGATGGTACCCACAGACAGATCCACACATACCCCTTCTTTTATAAGGTGAGCAGGGTGCCACACCAGCAAAGGGTTCCCCGGGAGGTGCCAGCTTCTATTGCAGATCATTGAGGAAGCCAAGAGGGTGTGCCCTTATATTAATTAGTGTGGGAACGATGAGAGAGGTAGTAAGTTTCAGGGATGGTGAGAAAGGGGAGGCTGATATTGGCTTTGGCCATAATTGGATCTGGATGGATATAAGAGGGCAATAGCTGTGAAAGAAAATAGAGGGGAAAGGGACGATGGAAAATAAATGAAAGGACAGACTTGGCAAAGTTCAGGGAGGAATTAGGAGTGTCCATAGGCATTAGAAAAATGAGGGAAAGAGAATAGATAGGAATGTGGAGGAGGAAGGAGAAGAGCTTGAAAAGTGTATAAAGAGTATAGTGGGGAGGACGATAGAGAATGTGTAAGGCACATCAGCAATTAGGAGTATACCGGCAGAACTGAGGCAGGCAATACAAACAAAGAAGAGAGGACTTATAAAACGATAGCAGGACACAAGACCTGGGGAGGTATAAAAGGGCAAAAATGAGGGTAAACAGGATGAAATTACAGGAACGAAAGAGGAAGGAATTGAACATTATAACTGGACTGGGGGGGTGGGGACGGTGAACAGCAGGCTTCCTCTCACATCATCAATTGCATTTCTGACAGAGTGATGGATCCTGCGATCAGGGGTCCACCAGAGACTGTCATAGGCTAAATTACCGCAATCTTGATCAATTACTAAATGACATTAAATACATATGGTTATGCCAACTATGAATGGTTAAGGTGATGAATACCATTCCAAGCCAGTTAAAAGCCCCATACCAAAACACACCTTAAAGCAGCATAATCCTATAACTAGATGTATCTCCAGGTTCCTGGGTGTTATCACGTAGAGTATATTAGCGCCAACTGTCATTATCCAAGCCATATTCTGTTTTATTTCAAAATTTAAAACTTTTCTTTCAAATGATATTATCTCATTACCTATGCAGGTGATGGCTACTGCAGGTTCAGAGTTACTTTAGGGATATCATTGACTATGCCCAATAAGAGGTAATGTTTTGATTATTTACTCCTGAAGATTTTTACAGGCCATAACATTGAAAATTTTAGTGAAAAATCTTGACACCAAGTGCAATAGGCTCGTACAGCTAGAAATATTTTCAACTATTTATAGCAAACCGGAACCTCCCCTTTGTTTTGACTGTAACATGCGACCACTGAGGTGTGTCTTTGTACAACTGTCTTTTGTTCCTAGCCCACATGGGATCAACGAGGCCTGTCCTTGCTAAACCACCACTGTGTTATAGGCTCCACACACACGATATCTCACTAAAAAAAATTAATGTTATGGCCCGTAAATATCTTTAGCAGTAAAGAATAAAAAAATACTTTTTATTGGGCATAGTCAATGACATCCCTAAGGTATCTGTGAACCTGTAGTGACCATCACTTCCGTAAGTAATGAGATTATGTCATTTGAGTGAAAAGTTGTAAATATTGAAATGAAATATAATATGGGTTGACTAAGGACGGTTGGCTATGATATTATCTACCTGACAACATTCAGGAAACTGGAGATACTCCTCGTTCTATGATTATGCTACAATGAGGTGTGTTTTGGACGGGCATTTTATCTAGCTTGCAATGGTACCCATCACCTTAAAAAGGTTTGGATGACCGTAACCTTTTTGAAAATGTACCCGGTACGTATTTATTCCGGAACCTCGTGTTTAGACCCAAGAGATGATGAGCATAACATACAGACTACATTATAGCACACGATCTTGGGCAACAGCAGTACCAAATAGCAGGTTATCCAGTACGGATTTGTTTACGTACAGAACAAACACATGGCCCATCAACTTTGAATAGAATATACCCGGGAGAAGTCGAATTTCTGAAGGCTATGTTCAACCGAAGTGGTTTGCTTCATTACCCTTCAGACATTTGTCTTGGAATGTTACTTTTTGTGCACAGATCAGTCCTGCAAGCTTGTCTCCTTTTCACTTTTTCATCAGAAAAGTGGTTAAGCCTTTAACCGTTAGCCAACATGTGTGAGAGAAATGCGTTATACCCAACATATATTTTGGCAAAATAACAGTTGTATATATATATATATATATATATATATATATATATATATATATATATATATATATATATATATATATATATATATATATATATGCATATATATATATATATATATATATATAATATATATATATATATATATATATATATGAACATATATATATTTATATATATATATATATATACATATATATATATACATATATATATATATATATATATATATATATATATATATATATATATATATATATATATATATATATATATATATATATATATATATACTAGTATATATATATATATATATATATATATATATATATATATATATATATATATATATATATATATATATATATATATATATATATATATATACTTATACCATTGTATACTATTGTGAATGCTTGATAAAATGTGAAATGTGTTATTTACAACACTTTGATGAAGAATATATTATCCCTTGGTTCATCAGTGACCAATGTGAGTAATTACCATAGTATGGCAATCAATGAAATAAAGATTGCCGGAAAATGATACATCATAATAAAGTTATAAAGAAATAGCAGCATATGGAAATTTTAAGAACACATAGATATGAATGTATTGTTCACAAATGATTTGGCTTATCACATAAATGAAACAACCCATCATTAATTCGGGTATGAATATCATCTGATAAATTTATAAATAAACTAACTAATCAAATTGTGCAAAGGGATTGAACTAATCTCTGAGTTAGTTTTGTTCAACACTCGTTTTTTATCATTCTTCTCTTTTCTGTCATCGTTTAGATTATTGTAGTTGAAATTAGCGCACCCTGGTTGGATTTTAAGTGTCACGTGATATTTTTGTTGACTTTGCGTTGGCTTTTTGGTAACTTTTCCCTATTTCGTGATGGGAATTTTGTTACGAAGGCAACACGAACCATCGCAATCAAGCAAGAAGTACCGCAAAGCCAACACAAAGCTGAATGTCAATTCCCTTCGGATTGCATACAAACTGGCAAATCTGAAGGTCCATTCTTGAAGCACCCACATATACATTGTACGTGTCGTACAAACACATTATAGGGGAGTACTTCATGTAGCCGTGGCACTAGTAGTGGTTTGGAAATGAAGAAAATACAACTGACTCGCGGTCATACAAAATGCCAATCAATCCTACTTTGGAACTTCTCACTTTTGTCTCACAATGTTCTCTCTCTCTCTCTCTCTCTCTCTCTCTCTCTCTCTCTCTCTCTCTCTCTCTCTCTCTCTCTCTCTGATTTTCACCTCTCACTTAAAACTAACTGATCACACTTAGCCGCAGTGACGAAATGAAAACAAAAAAAAACGAAAATGATATACTAACCCTGGACTACACTTGAGGCATGCATGAGTTGAACCATATGTGTTTAGAGTTTTGGAGACTTCATAAAATAAGAGTTTTTTTTATTCTATTTACTATACATTTTCCCATTTGAAACTCCTAAGATAAGATTTTGTTAGACAGATATTACCTTGATGGTCCCCCTATTTGACTGCCGGGGGTGAAAGAGTTCACATGTACAGAGCAGGACAAAATAACCTTTAGGGATGAAAATAGGTGTGTATTTCATAAATCAACTTTATTATACCTAACGTGAAGATTCTTGATTCTGGTTGGTAAAGGGTCATGGATTAATCGTCATGATTTCCTCACTCCTTAGTGACAGGCTGTTGTCCTTAACAGCTTATGAAATAGTTGAATAATTCACGGCAACAGCCATGAATAAGTTGAATGATTATGGCTAGCCCGAAGAATAATGGCCGCTAGCCCGAACACCTACGGAGTTTGCCTACCGGTGAAACTAGTTCAACAAGGCAGACGACGAGTACCGTAATTTCGCGTGTATGAGACGCACCCGTTTATAAGAAGCACCCCTTGTTCAGGCCTTTAAAACGGTGTATAGACGTTAGCCCTGTGTATAGTGCGCTCCCCCTTTTTGCTCCATGTCTCTAGCTATTTTGTAAAAAACGAACAAACTAGCAGTGGATTCGGACAAACATTAAGTTGATTGTTATTTTAAGGCACTTATAATGCTGCTCTAAAGACAATAGGGGCTCGGGCATTCATGAGGGGTTTTGTAATTAATGTGCCTAAAATAGAACCGGCTGGACGGGCCTGGTAACACAAACGATTCACTAAGTTGTCTACGGCTAGATATGGCTTTTAATGTTTTACCGATACCACTAAAGTTGAGACGTGCTAAACATGTTAGAAACGCAATTGAAATGAAAACATACCAGCGGCTTATTCTGATATGGGGCGCGGTAATGGCGGGTCATCGATTTCCGATCTCCATGTGGCCTGGGGACTCGATGTAAAATACCCTGGATTTCTTGCTCTGTGTATAAGGCGCACCCCCGTATTATGGGTATAAAAATGTGTAAAAAATTGTGTCTAATACACGCGAAATTACGGTATTTATCCAAAATCTCTGGTGTTTGTAATTTTTCCCCCTTTTGTGTTTTGTATTTGTTCGGTATAATAAGACAGATATGACATCCGTGTGGGCTTTCCACCAGGAATAACTTTCCCTCGGGAGGATTGTCGCCCTCGGGCAAGGCCCTCGAGCGAAGTTATTCCTGGTGGAAACCCATACGGATGTCATATTTGTATAGAATGACCCAAACCAACCATCGAATGAAGACGATTATAACAGGTAATCATGGATCTAGGTTTCCCATCGTTTTTGTGGTGTTGTGATAGCATTGACAAATCGGTGACAGTAATATTTCCCATTTTCTATTCAAAGGTAAGTATATCCTTGGGCATTTTAATGAAGGAGGACTCGAAGCCACACCTTATATCCCATGCCCAGGCCCACAACTCTATTCTTCTGTTGTGACCTTCACTAATTCCTTTGTAGACCTTCATCCATCGCTATACTGTAGGATGTTCCAATGGGTTCCATCTATGAACGTGTTTGATATAAAAGTATTACAGCAACAGTGCTAAAACAAACCTACACATTTGCTTTTGCTTAGTGGGGATCGTTTTATGATAGCAATTTCCATTGGCTGGAATTGAAGAAGTGGGAATTCACTCAGGTAGAAATTTCGAAGGCTCCACTATATATTCTTAAACTACCAGACAGAAAACGCATCTTAACAACTTCAGGGGGAAACAGAAAAGATATGTTTAGTCATGAATTTATGACATAGGTTGGGCAGTAAGGATACATGAGTTGTATATATATCTCCGGGCCCATTCAGCGACCATACACAGCGTAGACCTTTACTGTACCAAGAGACTATTACGTGTTCCACGAAGGTGAGCAAGTAGGGTACCTTTCCCCTTGGATAAAGAAAAGAATGGATACTGTAAATCACTTAAGTATAGCGGGAACAATATGCCCATGTGCGCTATTGTAAAATCTCCGTCCTTATTTAATGCTTAATTGAACTTGTTGCTGCTGCTGTTCCCGTTCAGCGCTATACTTAGATAACGCTATCCAGGCCAGTAATGTAATTGCGCTATATAATGTTCACGCTATGTTTAAGTGATTTACAGTATGTAGCGAGAGATCAATTACTATATGCACTGTAGTGAGATGCTGGACTCATGCCAGCAGTTGCTGACTGGCAGCAGCGCGAGGTCACGTAGGAACAAGGACCAATCAGGGCTCTCGTATCGATTACATTACAGAGAAACCTGATCTCCACCATCAGCTGGGCAAATATTTAGGGCTATTAGGGGCTACAAAGTGAAGCTGGTTAAGGCTCGCATGTTCAGGTTGGTCGGCTGGTTTCGAATCCACTTGTGTTTGGTCATCTAAGCTTTCCCTAAATTGCAACCTGACGTCATTTGTTTCAGATTGGATGAGGCAACAGACAAGGCAACAGCAAGCATTTTCCTGATCCCATCTCATCTCTGGTTAAAACTTCACGATATCCTCAGAAGGTTGGGTTTATCATGAAATCATCGTGAGTATATGTAATTAATTAGTATCAAGCTAAACGCCAGTTGCAAAATGAGAGGGATCAGATTTGGAGTACTCTGCGGTCTATTCGTTGCAGCATCTATGCCAGTCCTAATTTTTGTCATAAAACCGGATCTATTGAGATCGCTATTGCGGAACTTTGCAGTGCGTTTTCAAGCAAATCTGTTAGACACTTCCTGGGATCCTCTTCATCTTTTGGACATCAACCAGCCCAGCGACTCATGTTCAGGTATCTACCTACTACAGCCCTTAGTCATGATGGGCCATAACTGTAGTCAGGTTAACACATTAGGATACACGAACCCGCAAAACATACCTTCCCGTATTGCGGAGTACAGGGAATGCATCAATTTTAACCTTATGCATGCCAACGTGTGTGCAGTGTATCTCCTCTCAACGTGCAGCCCAGCAGAAAGTGTGGAATACGTCACAAATCTAGGTCTGAATAACACCAGAAAACTAACGATTCTACCACTAGACGTTCAAACAGTACGGTATAAGGATGCGTTTTCCTTCATTTCAACTCACCTTTTGAACCAAACTGCCATGTTCATAAATGCCGATACTTTTCTTGGAGATGGATTTCAGTTGATAGATCCCGGATACATGAGAGGAAATCGCGTTTTCTACGCTCTAACCAGAACTTGGTTTAGGTGCAGAGCGGCCGGTGTGCACTGTGGAATTCAATATATCAAGTCTCACGATGGATGGCTGTTTGTACCAACAGAACCGTTTTCACAGGAAACATTGGACTTAATAGATTTCACAACGAATGATTATGGTGCGGAATCTGCATTTATGTGGGTGTTAAAATTCAGACTCAAATTCAATCTGCTCAATCCTTGTAAACAGGTTAAACTTCTCCATAATCATTGTTCAGGTGTTAGACCGAACGGAAGAAGGAGGATTGATTTAGGACAATCAAAGAAATGGGGGCGTCTCATGCATGCTGTTCCGTATTCAGACATTTTTCTGCCAAAAGACAAGAAAATTGCAAAGAAACCAGGCAAGACTAGCGGTTAACCATATTTCACCCAGAGTAACGACTTCTAAACCAAAATCTGCTGAATCAACATGATTCGCAGTTTTGACAGTACTTAATTATCCTCTGGAATTAGCCAGCAACATAAGAAAAACAAGCTTTTTGGTCTTGTCTTCAGTAGTTCAGGTAATAAACTCCTTCCTTTGTTTCCCAAAATATTTTACTTTTTCCCACAAATATCTGATTCCAAATCGTAATTGGGATTATTGGCAAAAATTCAATACCAGGTTGTTCATGATTGGATCTTAGACAATTTTTTTTCACCATAGTCATGTAACATGCTCAAATGAACCATGAATCAATCATAACATTCTGCATATTGCAAAATTCTCGAACTATGAAAGGGTCTTTGCGAGCCAGGAACTTCTTTAAATGAATTTGATCATCTCCACACATACATGCCTGCATGGTTTTCTAGGTTATGTTACCACATACTCACATATACATTACGTCTGTGGCATTTGAAGGGATAAATTATTGAGTTAGCCATTCTGTTTGAAATTGATTGTAACTTGTAAGGGTTTCGGTAGTGATATATATATATATGTATATATATATATATATATATATATATATATATATATATATATATATATATATATATATATATATATATATATATATATATATATATTTATATATATATATATATAAATATAAATATATACTCTCTCCCTCTCTCTCTACATATATATATATATATATATATTTATATATATATATATATATATATATATATATATATATATATATATATATATATATATATATATATATATAAATATATATAAATATATATATATATATATATGTATATATATATATATATATATATATATATATATATAGATATAGATATATATATATATAGATATATATATATACAAATATATATATTTGTGTGTGTGTGTGTGTATGTGTGTTTGGGAGAGACAAAGGTGGTTGGGTTTGATAGCAGTGCGTATTCATATGAAGATACGAAATACTTTGTTGTGATTTGAAACCAATATGTATCTTTAGACCCTCGGAACTTTCCTAGTCTCTAAGGTGTAAGCAGCACGCAATACGACGATACTACGCATACCTCGTAGACCAAACCTGACGTTTTTACAGTGCCCCTATGTGTCACATACATAAAAGGCTTTTGTTAGAGTATCATGTTCCATGGGTTGTTTTATATAGCTGAAGTTTGTTGAGAATGTAGTATGGATTCTAGTCTTCACCTAGCCTAGCTACAAGGCTCTATTCTGATTTTACTTTATTATATATAAATGCCCGCACCTATATTACATTAAAGCCTTAATGACTGTTCACATGGGCAGTATGTGTATTTAATGTGCGCCTGAAGGCATCCTGGCCAGACCGCGGTCAGAAGGCCCAAGGTCTGGCCAGGATGCCTGAAGGCGCACATGTATATGTATATATATATGTATATATATATATATATATATATATATATATATGTATATATATATGTATACATATATGTTTACATATATGTATATATATATATATATAAATTTTTAATATATATATATATATATATATATATATATATATATATATATATATATATATATATATATATATATATATATATATATATATATATATATATATATATATATATATATATATATATATACATGTATATATAGACCCTAATGGCCGAGTAGTTTAAGACATTGTTACTGACTGCTCGCTGTCTCTTATACCACTGCCCGGGTTTAAAAATTCTCTTAAATACAAAAAATAACCCAGTTTGGGGGTCAACAAAGAAATTTGTCTTATAATCTTGCCTCTAAATTTACATTTTGATATTCATAGCTAGTTTGAATGCTGAACAATGTCTTGAATTGAAGTGCGCAGCATTCGAAGCATATGCCACATAAGTCAGCATATAATATATATATATATATATATATATATATATATATATATATATGTATATATATATATATATATATATATATATATATATATATATGTGTGTGTGTGT
>OZ012700.1:15772480-15773912 GCA_963942565.1 Maea johnstoni | reverse complement strand
ATATATATATATATATATATATATATATATATATATATATATATATATTTACACACATGTATACGTGTATAGATACATATGTGTGTGTACATACATACAAACACATGCATACTTGCATTGAATTCTTGTTGTATTCTTGTTGGCTTCTCATTCAATTCTCACAACTGTCGCGTTACCTTCTCCTTCATTCGTGTTCAGTCTCGTTGGCATCTTGTTCGCTTCCTATGGATTCGTGTCAATTTGCCAGCCACTTCATGTCATGTTCGTGTTGGCTTCATGTAGTTAATCGTGTTGGCTTTGTGCTGGCTCTGTGTTCTATAGTTGACCGGCTACAAAAAGTTAATTTTGAGCGCAAATCACCACAACGCCAACAGGAAGTATACTGTCACTGTGATTCAAGCTCACTTCGTTCATTATGTGGGACAGGCTTGATATACAGCATTGAATTCTCTTTCTTGCGAAAGCCTAACACAAAGGGGACAGCAAGTAATCCTGTCCAAGGCCAAGGTGTCTGGCTAGTGCCCCAGACAAGACCTATGTGCACCAGTTGCCTTTTGTGTTCATCTCACACATTCTAGTTCAAAACTTCTTGGAACCAATGGAATTTACATGTAAATCTAAATTCATACATTGCAATCACAACATGTCTACATTGACAATAATATCCCTTAAAAAGTCTTCTAAAAACTAGCATGATATGTCGAAATCTGCCTCTACTAATCGGTAAGGTTTTTTCATATAGAAATCATTATTGATACAAAGGTTCACCTCATTATGTATTAATAGTATCATATTCATGCTCATAAGTGAAATTATCTGATGCATTTCAGTAGAAGTAGCCATTTAGTTCAGAATCTCTCCTGCCATGACTGGAACAGCACTTACCTAAAGACGTTACTACAGTGGTGGATGTTTGCTATATATTATAACACACATCGCCATACATCGTGTATGCTCTACCTGGACGCTAATGTTCATACAGCGCGCAGCGCCCCAAAAGTGAAACGGCAGCAGATGTAACTAATTGAACCTCCGAATAGCAAGTTCATAGCACAGGGAAAATTGGATTGCGAAGCTTGCGATGCCACAAAGTTAACGACATGTAAAGGCGTATTGATATAATTAGTATTGTTTATTTTTTTGAAAAGGCATTAGATTAAAAGATCAAAAACAATTTTTCAGCTATTTTGGCGCTCCTTATTGGGTTCTAACGTCATTCCGGCTATACCGAGCCGGTTTTGAGTAGTTAGATTACAGGCGCTATATTTGATTTGGATATTTACCCTCGCATGAGGTAGGTAGGTCATAATCAGTTTCGGGCCGTATGTAAATATGTGGGGTTATTGATAAAAGTGGCCAGGCGGTCTTTTTCAAAGATTTACTTCGATTGTCAGTCACGTAAATGACAGGACTAAATTAGGAATGCAAGGAA
>OZ012700.1:15724980-15767480 GCA_963942565.1 Maea johnstoni | reverse complement strand
CACGGTTGAATACCGCAACCACTCGAGATAGCACGGTGGAAGACGTCAGACTGCATTACTTATCTCTCGACCTTGACCAGCAAGCGCTTCAAGTTACTGATGTACGGGACAGAAGTGCAAAACACTGGTACAAACACGAGCAAAACGAGAAATTGCAGCTAAGGCGGCTGATTGCAGAACAACCGGTGGTTAAGACGGCCTTAATACAGAAATAGTAAAAAAATAAAATAAGATATAACATGTTGCCTTCAATAAAAACTTTCTTAATTATGAAGCAAAATCTGTTTAAAAAAAGTTGAACATTTATCCGTGATATATTAAAAATGAGCTGTACTAACGTAATATCTGTATATTGCAATTGGGCCATTGCAACCTGGTTTTGTAATCCCTAGGGCGCATGAAATCTTCCAAGGTTTCCGTCAGATTCGAAAGAACATCTGAACAGTTTAGAGTGAAAATACCGCTGTACGTAGAGCAGTCGTATTATTAGAGAGATTGGGCTATCCCGTTTCCGACAACGGGAACGGGATAGGCGACGATGACGTCACCATAGAATGTGTTGACGTCATCTTTTCCCACATAGCTCGGGTCTGCGCCGTTCTCGTCACCCGACATAAACTGGCTGTATCCCGTAAGTTTCGAACGGCGTAGCTTCTTGCTAAATTTATGCTGTAAGCAGTTTGTTAAAAACATCTTACAGTGGCTACGTGGAAGCTAACCATTCGTGTTGTGTAACCGAACTGTATTTGCGCCACATTTCAATTGTTTCATGCCGACAGAAGGAGTTTTGTTTGGTAGTGGCCTTGTCAGTACGACTCCTCGGCCTAGCGCCATGGTAAACTTATCCCGACGGCATAGCCCAACCTTGGATACGATGTTCCAACATCGAGATCGGGAACGGCATAGAAGGTGATCTGCTAACCCGATGTCGATGTCGGAAACGGGATAGCCCAACCTCTCTATCGTTCTATTACGGCGACAATGATTCTACCTGACTTTTGCAACCTAAGCACACTTATGCCCAAGCTGGTCTTATAGTCAGCATGTCTTCATCATGCACGATAGTGATAATGATATCTAATTCCTATTTCTTTTTTTATTTCTTTTTTTTAATAAATTCAAACAAATATACAGATAGCACATTAGGAACCATATAATACATACATATTCTTATCATGTTGGTCATTTTGAGCAGGGGCTGTCAAGCAACCGGTCGTCCTATAATTGGTCGTCTTTACCGTGTGTGTACATGCAATGATGTATACATGCGTACATACATACATACATACATGCATCCACACATACATCCACACATACATCCACATACATACATACACACATATACATACTTTTGAATTAGTATGACCTTTATGCTACATTTGTGAGATCATCTTGTTTGAAGTTTGCATTATAGATGATCTGTTATACAAAACTGCGGACATTGTTACCGAAATGTGTCTTTCCAAGTTAAATAATATCATTGCTCAAGAAATGTTTCTTGCATTTCAGTTTATGCCACAAAACTGGATGAGAAGCCGGGACCACCTGAAGTGGGTGTGATTAGGCCAGGTACGTATACAGCAAGATCCACAGTGCTCGGGTTATAGAAAATATTGATATTAAATAAAAAATTAAAAATTAATAATAACAATAATATAATAAAAGAAATAATAATAATAATAACAATAATAATAAAGATACTATTACTATTGATAATAATAATAATAATAATAATAATAATAATAATAATAATAATAATAATTTCTACCACTTTGGGGCTGAAATACCCATTGAAGAAATTCCATTCCCAATGACAATTGTAAATGGTCATTGGGAATCATTTTGTGACCATATTTGGTAGAAATAGCCATATATGGAACTCTACTTTCGTTGCTTAACAGTGTGTGACATGTGTGACCAAGATAGTATATCTAGGTCGCACGTGCTCAGATTGACCAATCAGCGTGAGTTTTTACGGCAGCAACGCTCAATTCCGGTTCTTCATCACGGTGATTTCAGCACTCTCCTCGTACACTTAGAAAGTTTATTTACTGTTTATTTATCTATGGGACGTGGCAGAAATAGGTTCTTCAACTCGTGTGCTAAAGGATGATATTTCTTACACTAGGGGATAAAATTCTTCATTGTGGAACTCGCCAGAGGCTCGCTCCACGATGAAAATTCTATCCCCTTGTGTAAGAGATATCATTCTCTAGCACACGCGTTAAAAAAACCTCTATAGCAGCGATAACAATAATAACAATAATATTGATAATAATAATAATAATAATAATAATAACGATAATTATAATAATAGTGACATTACCATTCCGCTTCTACTTAATGATAATCAAAATGATTACATGGAGGTGACATCAACTGCAATGACACCAGTCTTAAAGTTACCGATTATAATGGAAGGTCTCATTGTATACGGTGATTACAATTTAATTTCTCTTTTAAAGATTTCGTCAAAATCACTGAAGGTTGGCTTGGTTCTGAGGGACCTGGATTTGACAAGAAGGGGAATCTCTACTTCACAGATCCACTCAGAGAAGTGAACAACAAATATGCAGGTCGAGTCTTAAAGGTGAACCCAGACAATGGAAACGTAAGCATCATAAAGGACACTTTTACCTGTAAAACATACGGTTAAGTTGTATTTAGTGATTATCCAAAAAGACACATTTTATAACATCACATTACATTTCATTTTTTTATAACATCACTGAAGCTAAACTATGAATCACTTACCATTTTTGTATAATATTCATGCAGTGGGTATCCTACAGAGGGTCTTGTAACAAAAGAGCCAAATACTCAAATGAACGGAGGCTAATGCTTAATGAATGTGTTGTGCTTGTTCAACATATACCTTACGATCAACCACCTAATATATCGAACCGTAAGGCACGTTTCCTGTCAAGTTATGGTTCGCTGAGTGAGTTATTACATTTTGGACTGAATATTATTATCACAATTCTTTTGCAGCTTTCTTGAAAGCATATCATTTCACATTGTGTTTTCACCTTTGTCAGGAACACACCATGCACAGAAACATATCAGTGGCATTATGAAATGCAAATGGCATCAAGAACAAATCACATACAATTTATCCTCAGATGGGTCTATGGTCTGGAGGTTTTAGAATCACAAGGCGTGAGGACAGCGTTTTAGCAACGATATAGTTTGGTCATACTCACTTTACTCACGAAGCCTCTCCCGAATGTATAGCCTGTAATTGTTCTTTGACTGTCAATCATTTTATTTGATTGTGTGTTTTTTTAATCCATATTTATACATTTGGTATAATCAAGTAGCTTTAGGGAACTCATTGTAACGGTTTTTCCTGACAGCGTTTTATTCTATTTACATGAGATTAGTCTTTTTTACCGATTGTTTAGGTTATAATGATATGTATTGCAAAGATACCTTATCATTATCGCCAGGTTTTGTGTGAGCACAACTGAAAAATAACTTAGTGATTTGTAGTTTCTTTTAGGGGACACTGTTTAGATCTTAGTGTAATTTATTTGATCATATCTTTGGATGTTATATTGAAATTATCAATTCTTTACTGTACATGTAGGTGACTGTCTTTTGTGCACCTCTTGGAGATGGGAATGAGGGATCACCGCTTGGTATTGAAGTTGATCAAAATAATATCATGTATGTGACAGACCAAAGGCTTGGTCTCCTTAAAGTCAAGCCAAATGGATCCTATAAGCAGGCAAGTCATTTTCAAGCTACAAAAGTTTTTTCGGGTCTGGTGCCAATATAACCACTACTGGCCAATAGACAATAGAGACTATCCCATTAGAAGCATGCATCTAGCTGTTTGCATCATATCCTAATTTGACTCAACTGATATCCTATTTAGGTCTATTACGCAATTTGCCGGACATTGCGAGCTAAGCATCGGATAGTGTATATATATAAATATATATATATATATATATATATATATATATATATATATATATATATATATATATATATATATATATATATATATATATATATATATAAATTGTATATATATATATATATATATATATATATATATATATATATATATATATATATATATATATATATATATATATATATATATATATGTGTGTGTGTGTGTATATTTATATATATATGTATATCTAATGTATACCGTGTTAATACTGCGCATGTGAAATAATGCGCTCGGCAGACAACTGCCTTTGATGTGCAGTTTAATTATTGCGTGCTGATAACTACGGCCCAGTGCTGACAGCACAAGCTGTGTGTAGGGGGCAAAAGGTATGCAATATACTGGGAAGGGTGGTGCTGCTACAATATCGCAGGTCACCCCCTAGAGATGCCAGATGCTGATAAAGAAGCAGGCAAGTGCAATCTTATTCTCCTTTTATTCCCCAGCACCAGTACCAAACTGTGATATCCTGGTTGCAATCGGTAACTCTGATTAGTGTTTACCGGTGTGTTTGATCACACTGGAGTGTGAAAGATGTGTACATCGTAATTGAACTTAGTACCGGTAGGGGCTGCCAAAGCTTTCTGTGTTGATTGACAATCCAACATGTCAGCGTGTTGAACGATGCAAGCACAGTGATCGAATGTCCAGATAGTGGTTTGCAGTTTAATTTATGCGGACTCAAGGGGTGCTCAAAGTACACATTGACTAAACTGCCACAATATTAACACGGTATACAGTATATGTATATATAAATATATACAAATTTATATAAATATATTTGTGTGCATGTGTGTACATATATATATATATATATATATATATATATATATATATATATATATATATATATATATATATGTATATACATATATATATATATATATATATATATATATATAAATATATATTTATATATATATATATATAAATATATATATATATATATATATATATATATATATATATATATATATATATATATATATATATATATATATATATATATATTTATATTTATTTATTTATATACAACATAATGTATGTTTTAGGTTGCTAAAGTAGACACAGATGGCCGAGCCCTACAAGGATGCAACGACCTAGCCTTTGATTACAATGGAACTCTTTGGTTTACAGCGCCAGCATTAGCAATTTCTCCTGCTGAATACAAGTTTGACTTCGATAAGATTTACGTATGTACAAAGCCAAAAATCATTTAAAACAAAATGATTATCTTGTAACATAAAGCAGACAAAATGGTAAATTAGTAATTTCATAATAATTTGATGATTTTGAACAGTCTGAAAACACTGAGATTTTGAATAACACAGGAATGAGAACTCACTTTGATAAGCATTTAGTTAATCTTTAATGAAGTTCATTTTCACAGGGTTGACCAACCATCAACCATTTTGGCATTGTGACTTTTCTTCACATAGCTTACTATTCTAAACATACATGTATTTCTAGGATCCTGTTGGTTCCGTTTACACAATGGTAAAAGACGGGGAAATAAGACGAATAGTCAAGGACTTAAAGTATCCAAATGGAATTGCTGTTCAACATACACCAGATGGAAGACCTAGCAAGTTAATCTATGCTGAATCAGGAACTCGGTCACTCTGGAGCCACGACATTGTTGGTCCTGGACAAATAACAAACAGACAGTTGTGGGGAAAGTTACCAGGTCAGTAAAATTATTTGCCAACCCTTGCACAAACATTCTTTCCCTCCTTTCATTAAAAAGGCATTCACATATCCATTAAGAAGACTACAGTACAGATATTTAATTCCTGCACCAGTCGACCAGACGTCTGTCATAACCTGGTCGTTGAAAAACGTCAAAGAATATGCATAACATGTCAAGAAATCACATCAATGACCTACGTAGTATCCGATTTCCAAGCTACATTCAGTTTTGAGGTTATCCATGCACCTATGCCAAGGACACTGGGTGGTAATCGGGCGTGCAGTCATGTATTATGCCCGGGCTTCCCACACGTTTACTGCAGAAATTAAATGGCCGCACTGTATGTACACCTATACCACCCTCCTTAATCACATAATGATAATTCGATTTCTGGTTTCAGGTATTGAAGGATTTTCTGGGCCTGATGGGATTGACTTCGATGAGGAAGGGTACCTATTGGTTACTAACTGGGGAACCTCTTACATTGACGTGTTTGCACCCCATGGTGGCGACCCTGTTCTGCGCATCAAGTGTCCATTTGCCAGTCCAAGCAACCTTGAGTTCAGACCAAACTCAAAGGAGGTCTTTGTGACTGATCAATCAGTGAATAATGCATTGTGGAGGTTCGAGTGGAGAGTTAAGGGGCGTAGGAAATGGGCCTTCCTTTAGATATTATGCCTGCTGTATTGTGACAATGCCTCTTTACTGACTTAACTTCAAAATATGTAGGGAAAATGAACGCAAAGTGCATTTCACTGCATTTAACATGATTTTGTAAAAGCAACAGTGCAAGAGAGAGCAATTATTTCGATGTATGCTTCACATATTACAAGTAATGTGTGACTGATATTAACCATCAGTTTTGCGTTCATAATACATTAATTGGATAGTTATGTATGTACCTTTCCCCATACATGTTAAAAGTGTACACTTGAAATAAAAACGCCAAACCGTCCCCAATGGGAAAATGAAGTTAAATTGAAAGCGCATGCATAACTAGCATGCCCACATCCAGCTGCAATTTTAAGAATTAAACTTTGGTTTTAAAAAAGTCGCATAAGACAGGTATTAACTTATCAGGTATTAACTGCATGGCGTCCCTTGCCTTTTTGAATAGTGATTCAAATATCATCATGCAATCTATTGGTAAAGAGAGAAACTATTCGGTATGGTTATTTATAATAAAGTTTGTGGTCCATTCCGTACGGAAATAGCTATGGATATACAATTGAAAACTATTAAACACAGATCAAAGAACCAAACATATCTGTAATCGAGGAGGTACGACTTAAAATGAAGTCATGTCGGTAGGGATATGACAATTTAAATTCTAAAGACAAATGAAACATAAAAATTACAGTTATGAAACATTGAAAGATTTTCAAGCTGATAACTTAGCTTTTTCACATGATATATCTTTTCTATTCTATGGGGAACTTAAGGATTACTTTTAATGTTTATACTGTCGAATGGAAATCATATGAGCTGCCATCCATTGGCTATGAAAAGAGATGTCTGAATATCTTAACACACATACACACACATATCTATCCGTCTACAGGACTGCTCTGGGAGCCTATCACTAGTTTCACTTATTTATATTAGGATTAGGATAAATATCCTATTTCCCAATAGAACATCACAATATGAGTGTTCCTTTTAAGTTTAATCTAGAGTTAAAAGGTTACACCGTCACTTTGAAAGTATATGAGATCAGCTTGGTATGAATAAAAAGAGTGGAAATGATGTCATGATTGTTTTAGATACGTCATACCATGCAATATTACAATAAACTCTGCCTATTTTAAAAATTGTATAACATGTTTATGAGACCAATCTTATGCAGTATTTTGGAAGGTTATCATGTTTTTTTTGTGTTTTTTTTACTTTGTTCTTAAGTTATGCAATCTAGAAGTTGAAATTTCCCCCTTTCCTCAATTTCAAAGGGGAATCGAATAGCAACGGTTTTTAGATTTGAAGGGGCAAAAAGTATATCAAAATGTGATCCCTTCACCCTGTATTTTCATTAGTAGTAGTAGTAGTAGTAGTAGTAGTAGTAGTAGTAGTAGTAGTAGTAGTAGTAGTAGTAGTAGTAGCAGTAGTAGTAGTTGTAGTATTAGTTTCGCGGAGTAGGACAGTGGCAAACGTTTTTTCACCAGCAATCCTCTGGTTGTTGAAATTTCCAGTCGGCCAAGCAGCTTTGTACGCCTGTAGCGGTTTTACTATTAAATCATTACTGTGACGTGCCCAAACTTTAAATTGAAAGGAGTCATCTGACTGCAAAAAAATTGCGTGCAGGGAGCAGAAATAATCTAGGTATTTGGAATTTCATCACCTTTTCTGCCAAATTGCATCTAACATGCCCCGGGTAGGATTTGAACATGAATTTTGGTGAGAGACAGCTAGCATCCAGCGTTAACTTCCTGGAACACATAGCCGTCAGGCCATAATCTAGGGTAAACAGGGTAGGCGAATATTGACGGGCCATAACTTGGGGTTCGTTTTTGATCCCTCCATATATCTACATTTAAAAAAATGTTCTAAATGTCTTTCGCATGATTTATACCATGTGACCAGTCAATACATACCCATAAGATCTCACCTCATTATGCCCCCAAATATGCGCAGGAAACATGGTTGCCCTAGCGTCTGACAGCCAAGAATTGCAGACGCCTATCGCTCTGATTGAGCACTATACAAACACGGAAAAGAACAGGATCCATCCTATCAAGTCTGAGAACATCAAATCCAGAGAATTGAACAAAACCATTGAAAGCAATTGGTTCACCATCAATGACGGCAAAATTCCAATAATTTTTTTTAAAAAAAACATTTTTTTGAGCATTGATAACCTCCAGCTCAAGCTGTGTGAGGGGGCCAAGGGCAAGTGCAATCTTTATTTTGTCATAAGCCACAAGCAGTGTTATCTTGGTTGCAATCAGTAACTCTAATTAGCAGTTACCGGCATGTTCGATCACATTCGAGTGTGCAAGTTGTCTTCATCGATATTGAACTTAGTACCCGCAGAGGCCGCGAAGGGTCTGTATGTTGAATGACTAGCTATCATATCAGTGTGTTGAACAGTATAAACATAGGGTTTCAATATCCAAATAATAGTGCGCAATTTAATAAATGCGGACTCCATGGGTGCGCAAAGTACGCATTAATTAAACTGCTGCAATATTGACACGGTATACAGTATATGCTTCCTTCATGCCCTTCTGGAAGAGGGGATCACTTGAGTAGTCGTCATCCGTCAGTACATCATGAAAGACAACAAATCAGCATCGTGGGTAGTGCATGTGGAACATGTGCTCCGAGAGCCCAACCTCCCCACCATCAAGGAGCTCTTCAAAAATAGTGTGGAAAAGAATAGTCAAAACTGCTGTTCAAGACTATGCGTCAAACAAGCTGCAAGAGGAGGCAACAACAAATTCCACCCTCAGGTATCTTGCTCCTTACCACATGCACAGAATCCCCCATTCCTGCCTGCGCAACGTACTAGTGCACTAGAGCAAACATAAAATCAAGATTTCTCCTGGATGTATAACCCCTCTCAAGAGTCAAGAAAAGGATGAAAAAATCTACAGAGGATATATGCCCTACATGCCAACTGAAAGAAATAGAAAACCAGGTACACTTCCTTCTCAGATGCCCAAAACTCTAAGGTATGCGACCAAGATACCCCGGAAATTGCCTGAGCTTCTCCCAGCCATATAACGTGATTTTGTTATCAATGATGAACACCTGTATGCTGGACTAAATTTAGATGCAAGGCACCCAGATGTCAACCAACACAGGTCCCTAGAACACCAAATGCGTATCCAGATAGAGGCTTTCACAAGAGACTACACATTGCTCGAGCTGCGCTAGTTAAGGCAGCAGAATCATGAGGTGTATAATTGCCGATCAATGTTATGCTTATTACCCTAATCTGTGTAAGAAAACTCGTGATTTATTTTGGTTAAATATGAAATTACTTTAATCTAGGCCTATTATTTAACCATTGTTTTTCTAACTTTATGTATACAGCTCCTATTGAGGAGGGAACAATTCTACAAGAAAGGGAAGAATCTAAGTTATAAGATCAAGCACTGACAAGCATTCAATGCTTCTCATATACTACCTACTGAGCTCTCACCCCTTACACAGATACCATTTTTACCCATCCCCATTCCATGATTTATCAGTATCAGTGTAAAGATAATAATGCTTACAGTAAGAAGATTCTGCTCTATTGATAATTTTAGGGGTATTAAATATACAAAACATATTTTTAAAACATTTTCGAAGTTTTATTTTAGAAGAAAATATTTTAGATTTGAAAATATGTGGATTTTTATGATAAAAATATGGCCACCAGATGTCTCTGTTAACCTGTAACAGGCCTTTAGAAAAGGGCCCATTACGGTTTGAAAACCCAAATGAGCCCGTACAGGCCTGTAAGGACGAGCCCATAACAGGCCCTTCATGACGGGCCTGGTACTGGCCCTGAGAACGGGAGCGTAACAGGTTCTGGGCCCGCAACAGACCCATAACGGCCCCGTCAATTTTTACCTGTGTATGGCTTGCCCTAATGGCCGTGTTGTCTAAAGCGTTGTCTAACTGCTAGCTATCCCTCACCACTGTCCAGATACGAATCTAGGCTGGGGCAAGCGTATGAGGGTCCGAAATTCTTCAAAATGACTAGGCACAACTTAGCCGCAGTATGGCAAAAAGAGACTAAAATTGAAATTATAAGTTCCATACAAGGCCATAAAACCTCAATGTACATGTACAGCAATTTATCATTTATAATTATCAGCCTTGTAGGAGGATTTTTACTGTATGCCTAGTTATGTCCAAACACAATAACAGTTTATTTCAATTAAAATGTTGCTCATGTTCCTGTGTACAGAAGGAACAAAATAATTTTAAGCGAGTGTAATAGAAAATTCCTGCCCCAAAGGAATCTTGTGTACTATCTTGTGTTGGAAGACGGCTGGCAGTCAGGCCATCCACGTGATGACACTTGGGAATAATATATTGATACGCTCTGGTACCAACCAAAGAACAGCTTGGGCCACCCTCTTGTGATAACCATATCAACTGCAAGAGATGTCCTAATTTGCCCTGCAAGTCTATTTTTAGAACCCCTCTTTTAGGTTACCCGAGATGTATGCACAAAGCATCTCCACGTAAAGCAAGCAGTTGGTTAGAAGGGAGCGTCGCAGGGAGTCGTAGTGAACTCTCTCTCTCTCTCTCTCTCTCTCTCTCTCTCTCTCTCTCTCTCCCTGTTGCATGAGAACCCTTTTGGAATATGGAGACCACCTCAGGAACAAGCAGCAATCGTGGAAGAGTGGCCCTGATATTTGGAGGTTTCGTCGTCCTTTTATTGGTGGTTGCTGCAGTTGCCGTTATAGCAGGTAAATATAAACTACATTGTATATTAAAGAGAGAGAGAGAGCAAAAAAGAGAAAGAACCTGTAGTGTTCCAAAACAGTGTTCTATTCATAATTATAGACGTAGGAGCATACACTTTGATGAATGTGGATAAAGTCTTTGCTCCATTTTTTTTATGACCACTTCTTTTACATCTTTTGTCGAAAATGGGAATAAAGTGTTTTTTTCAAACTCACCGAAGTACAATTCCGGAAAATTAATATCACAATTAAAATCAGCATTGAAAAAACTGTAATACATTAACCTCTGTGTAGTACTCGTAACTATTTGTATACCAAATCTTAAGCAATTTCCCGCATGAAATGTTAAGGTTCACCTCAGCCAGAGAACCTACAACATTTTTCAGGGAACCTTTTTAACTTTTTAAGGTAAGGTTTACCCATTCCAGTGAATGTCATAGTAATACGTTTACCTTCTTGGGTAAACGTTTAACGGAGATTCGATATGTGTCGACCACATCAACCAAGGACCTGATGTTTATTTCATTTATTATTATTATCATTATTATTTTTTTTTTTTGGGGGGGGGGGGTTGAGGGGGGGGATACTATTTCTGATAACATCTTTAAGTTACTAAGTTGTGGCGGGCAGTTTGAGGTTGGATTGTTAGGGCTGTACTGATAAGTTTTAGAGACACTATGTAGGAATATTGGCACTGTTTTTATGCACCTCTTCGAACAGTAAGTGACATGTTGTTTGTAACATTGGAATTCTTTACAATACTTGGTGTGTTCTTCCGACGTATAGAACATGTACTGCCATGAGTTAGTACACTTAACCACGCTTCAGCATTTACTGCAGAAGAATTTTATGGTGTAGTGATAATCTTAAAATCTCGCACAATTAAAGTGAATTCATATCCATAGCATGTTTCAGTGTCTAAACGTAAGAACAGGAGTCATAAACGCAGCAACATCATTTTGTAATAAAGGAGAAGAGGACGAAGATGAGAAAGATAGAGAAGAAGAAAACATGCAGGAAAAGAACTGTATAAGCCATGTTTACACAACAAAGAATATACATATTGATAACTGGACTGCCGTGGCATTCTTATTGTAAATGTATATTTATGTGCCTCATAGCGTACTCGATATTAGTATGTTGTAAAGGTCATGCATCACGATAATGAACCCTTTCCCCCGAAATAAATGTTAACCCCATACGATATTATCAGGTTACATCTAAACTTAGGCAGGAAAAGGTTTACCCACCTAACACAAGTAAAGGTCTACCTGCACTGCCATTGAAGTTGGAAATGTTAACCTGGTACACATATGTCAGGGTTAAAGTTTACCCAAATCGGGTGCAGCTCAGTTGCACACAAATAGGGTATACGTTTACATATAATTTTTACAGTGTACAAATGTATGTGGATGCAATACGATGTTGTAACGGAACACAGTCCAATAACGCAACCACTGGAGATAGCACGGAGGAAGACGCCAGACTGCATAACTTATCTCTCGACCTTGACCAGCAAGCGCTTTAAGTTACTGATGTACGGGACAGAAGAGCAAAACACTGGAGCAAAACAAGAAATTTCAATTAAGACGGCTGATTGCAGAAGGACCTGTGGTTAAGACGGCCTTAGTACAGAAATAGTATCCCCCCCCCCCCCAAAAAAAAAAAATAATAATAATAATAATAATGAATAAATGAAATAAGCCATAACATGTTTTCTTGATTAAAAACTTTCCTAATTATGAAACTAAATCTGGACAAAAAAGTTGAACATTTACCCGTAATATTTTAAGAGCTGTACTC
Organism: Maea johnstoni; assembly: GCA_963942565.1. Taxonomy (NCBI): domain Eukaryota; kingdom Metazoa; phylum Annelida; class Polychaeta; order Spionida; family Magelonidae; genus Maea; species Maea johnstoni. The sequence goes on along the minus strand of OZ012700.1, from coordinate 15,754,621 downwards.
ATGTAATATTTGTAAGTTGCAATTAGACCGTTGCAATCTGATTATTGTAATCCCAAGGGTGTACAAAATTTCCGTCAATATCCAAAGAACATATGGACATACCAGAGTGAAAAAGGCGTTGTACATTGAGTAGTCCTACAATTGTTCTATTCCCGCTGGCGCGGATGAAACTTGAGATTTGCAACCTAAACAAACTTGTGTCAAAGTTGGTTTTATACATGCATTCATTTTACAAGTTTTCAGTAACGTTTCCTTATCATTCGTCACATAAAATTATTGTTTTAAGATGAAAGCAAGCAGATATACAGATCACTCATGAGAAATCTTATACATACATATCTTAATCAGTCGGCCATTTGAAGAAGTTGCTGTCATGCAACCGGCAGTACAGTAATTGGTGGTACACACACACACACACACACACACACACACACACACATATATATATATATATATATATATATATATATATATATATATATATATATATATATATATATATGTACATATATATATATATATATATATATATATATATACATATATATATATATATATATATATATATATATATATATATATATATATATATATATATATATATATATATATATATATACCGTGTGTGTGTATGCGTGTGTGTTTAGGAGGGTATAGGGGTGGTCAGAGCCCTCATTATTCTAACGAGCCAGGATATGTCCACTGATAAAAATTGCCTAATGGCATCTGTGGCATCGTAACATAGAAGAACATATGTAGAACTAAAATTTCACTGCCCAATAAAAGCAAATTCACCATGAAGTAACATGTGACACCCCTCGTCTTAAAGGTATTTTCTTACAAATACTTTTTCTCTATAAAGTGTCATTTTAAACACAGCTTTCTTATCATACTGCTATGACCCTTTACAGTTGCAAGTCATAATGGCATACGACGTTCAATTATCATTCTGTAGATATATTAGTACCTTTATCGTTTGTGCGTCATTTGTTTCACAATCTAAATTTGGTTAATACGTTGTCTTGATAGTAGCATAAATGCTTTGCAAATATGCGAAAATAAATAGAAATCAATTATTCAAGTTAGCGTTATAGATGATCTGTTTTACAAAACTCAGGACATTCTTACCAAAATGTGCCTTTTCAAATAAAATTATTTGCACGAGACATTTTTGTACCTTTCAGTTTTTGCAACAAAAATGAATGATAAGGAAGAGGAGCCTAAAGTGGATGTGATTAACCCAGGTAAGTATATTGCAAGATCTCAAAGGCGCTGGTAATAGAAAATATTGATAATAATAATAATAATGATAATAATAATAATAATATAACTTTACCATTTCTAATTCTGTAGCTGCTATTGATGATACTCAAATTATTGCATTGAGGTAATATCCATTGTTTTGATATTAGTCTTAAAGTGAATGATTATAATGAATGGTCTAATATAGCTTAAGATGATTACAATTTGATTTCTCTTTTAAAGATTTCATCAAAATCACTGAAGGGTGGCTTGGTTCGGAGGGACCTGGATTTGACAAGAAGGGGAATCTCTACTTCACAGATGGGCTTAGAGAAGTGAACAACAAATACGAAGGCCGAGTCTTAAAGGTGAACCCAGACAATGGAAACGTAAGCATCATAAAGGAAACTTTTACCTGTGTAAAAGTTGTACTGTAAAACATACGGTTAAGTTGTATTTAGGGATTATCCAAAAAGACACATTTTATTACACTACAAGTATCATAAGGGATATTTTTACCTGTGTAAAAGTTGTATGACGGAAGAATATCAAATAGTTGAAAAATACCATCCTCGCGAGAAAGATACATTTCCAATATTCACCAGTATTTTAGCAAAATGATATATCATTTTGGTAGATCACAAGATACAAAAAGACATGGATGTATCTCAATTTAGTTTCTGTCTTTATATATTTGGAATCTCTCTTCTTGCTGAGGTGTTCAAGAATGGACCTTCTTTAAGTAAATGAGAAGTACCTTTTGAGGAAAATTAATCAATAATTGAAAAGAATATATATTCACATTAATTATGCTTTTAGATATTGAATTTTCTCCTTCGATTATTCATTGATAACCATTCTTCTAAAGAACGTCTTCCTGATAAGTCTTCTATATTGACTTCAGGGTTATATGCTCTGTATCTTGCCCCTGATCAGATGGAGACTGTAGATGATTCAAAGTCTGCTCTTCAGGCCATTTGGTGCCAAGACTGGAAGCACTATCTTGTTCTCATGGTACTGGAGTGCAGTACCACTTAAAAGAATATTATTTGATTTGATTCTCAGTCATGTTGGCATCAGGGGTAATGAGGAGGTCGATGCTGCTACCAAGACTGGTCTTTTGAAAAGAGATACAAATGTTCCCATTCCTTTCAGCGATTTTAAGAAACACATCAATGTCATTATGAAATGCAAATGGCAGTCCGAGTGGAATGAGGACAGTGTTTTAGTAAGGATACAAATTGATCATACTCACTTTAGTCACTCCTTCCTTTTGGAAAAGGATGACTCTCCCCAATGTATAGCCTGTAATTGTTCTTTGACTATAAAACATTTCATTTGATTGTGTTGATTTTAGTGAATCAATTAAGAGACATTTTTATTTAATTAGCTTTAAGAGACTCTTTGAAAAGGTTCCTACAGACAGCATTTTATTTTATATACATGGGATTGGCCTGTTTTACCGATAGTTTTGGTTCTTATGATATGTATTGCAAAACTACCTTATCATAATCGCCAGGTTTTGTGTGAGCACAACATAAAAAATTAACTTAATCATTTATTAGAAAAGAGCAGGGATGATTTATCATTTCTTTTAAGTGACACTCTTTAGATCTTAGTGTATTTTATTTGATCCTATTTTTTTATGTCATATTGAAACTATCAATCCTTTATTGTGTACATGTAGGTGACTATATTTTGTGCACCTTTCGGCGATGGGAATGGAGGAGCACCGCTGGGTATTGACGTTGATCAAAATGATATCATGTATGTGACAGACTTCAGGCTTGGTCTCCTTAAAGTCCAATCAGATGGATCCTATGAGCAGGCAAGTCATTTACAAGCTATTCAACTCAAGTTACCACCCAAGTAGCAAAGATTGGTACATCTGTTAATTTTAACATCCTGTACTCATACTATGATGCTGGCGTTGCAAGTAGTAGCAAGTTGAGAAAGTTGATAGATATTGATCTGCAAATACCTTTTTATGGTCGAACAAGTATTTTTGATTGAGTACATTTTGGCCTTTGGAAACTGAAATAAATAACCAAAGTGCTGTTTACCTGAGGTCAAGTAGACATTTCAAAATGACCTTTTTTGACCAAAGAGTAAATATTAGGTTTATGATTTGATCTTATAACATACTTATTCAGAGGATTAAACTGCAGTTTAATTGTAAGTTCGAGAAACAAAAAGCCCTGAACCTATTTCGCATACAAAGGTACATACCAGATACCTTAAGAGGTCAGCTACCAGATACATATACCCATCATGGGGAGACTTGAAGAGGGGTTCAAGGGCATTCAAAATATGAGGGTTATTACTGCTCCTCCCCCCCCCCATACCATTTCCTTAAGGCATATATAAATACATATATATATATATATATATATATATATATATATATATATATATATATATATATATATATATATATATATATATATATATATATATATATATATATATATATATAGTATCATGTGTTGTTTTAGGTTGCTAAAGTAGATACAGATGGCAGAGCACTGCAAGGATGCAACGACCTTACTTTTGATAACAACGGAACTCTTTGGTTTACTGCGCCAGCGACAACAATTTCTCCTGCTAAATACGAGTTTCACCTGGAAATGGTCTACGTATGTACATAGCCAAACACGATTTAAAACAAAAGTGATTTTCTTAAAACATGAACCAGAAAAAAGATGAATTGGTAATTTCATAATCAGTTGATGATATCAAACATTCTAAAAACACAGATATTTGGGAAAACACATCATTGAGATAAACTTTTATGAACATCAGCCTTTTGGTATAACCCTTTTCTTTACAAAGCTCACTATTTTATGATACAATTATATATACACACATATATATATATATATATATATATATATATATATATATATATATATATATATATATATATATATATATATATATTATATATATATTTATCCATCGATCTATCTATATCTACATATATATATATATATATATATATATATATATATATATATATATATATATATATATATATATATATATATATATATATATATATATATATATGTATATATATATATATATATATATGTATATATATATATATATATAGATATATATATATATATATATATATATATATATATATATATATATATATGTATATATATATATATATATATATATGTATATGTATATTATATATATATATATATATATATATATGTATATATATATGTATATATATATATATATATATATATATATATATATATATATATATATATATATATATATATATATATATATATATATACATATATATATATAGTTTCCTGACTTTCAAGGTAATGAGAATATGGCTCATTACTTGATTATTTGCTTAATTATCCAAGTTCAATCAAAATTTCTTTCTTCATGATGATGATAACTAATATGATAATGATGTTCATCATTTTCATTGTATCATTATAGGTAGTATTCGGGGTAGAAGTGCAATGATTTGTAGTATTGTGATTAACAGTAGGAGTGTAATTAGTAGTATAGTATGAGTAGAGATATTCTAATTGAAAGTAGTAATTGTAGTTGTAGTTTTGGTAGTAATATATGGTAACAGTACGATAAATAAGAGGTAGTAGTCAGAGTCGCAGAAGAAGAAGCAGCGGCAGCAGATGTATAGTTATTTAAGTATAAATAGTAGTAGTAGTAGTAGTAGGAAAGGCATCAGTATTATTATCATTATTTTCATCCTGCATTTTGATTATTATTATCAATGATATTATTACTGATAACTATTATCAATATAAGCATTATAATTATAATAACAATATGATTATTATTATTATCATTATTATTATCATTATTATTATTATCATTATTATGATTATGATTAATAGTTTAAGGATGATTATCAAAGTAGTAGTAGTAGTAGTAGTAGTAGTAGTAGTAGTAGTAGTAGCAGTAGTAGTGGTAGTAGCAGTAGTAGTAGTAGTTTTAGTAGTTGTAGTAGTAGTAGTAGCATTATTTACCATGAATATTACTATCATTATAATTACTGTCATTATAATAATAATAATAAAAATATAATTATAATAACAATAATGAAATTAATACTAATGTTATCTACAATGATAATGATAATAACATAATGTATCATAATTATTATTATTATTACAATTAATATTATTACAATTTCATTATTATAATTTTGTTAATATCATTTTCTTATCAATAATATTATTATGATTACAATATTATTTTTATTATTATTTTTATTATTATTATTATTATTATTATTATTATTATTATTATTATTATTATTATTATTATTATTATTATCTTTATTATTGTATTAATATCATTATTACTATTATTATTATCATTATTATAATTATCATTATTTTTAGTAGTATTGTTATTTTTATTATCTTTATTAATATGATCATTTATATAAGTATTATCAATAGTAATATAAGTAATATTATTATTATCATCATTATTATCATTATAATTATTATTATCATTATTTTTATTATTATTGTTATTATTATTATTATCATTATCATCATTATTTTTATTATTATTATTATTATCATCATTATTATTATTATTATTAATATTATTATCATTTTCATTTTTTATTATATTTCTATTATTAATATATAATTATCATTATTATTATCATGATTTTTATTTATTTATGATTTTTGTCATTAATATTATTATATCCATTTTTATTATCATTATTATTATTATTATTATTATTACTATTATCATTGTTGTTATTATTATTATTATTTTTGTTATTATTATTATTATTATCATTATCGTCATTATAATAATTATCATTACTAATATTTTTATTATTTCTATTATTATAATCATCATAAATATCATTATTGTTATTATTTTTATTTTTATTATTATTTTTATTATTATCATTATTATTATTATTATTTATGTTAACACTATTATAAATATTGTTATTTTTATCATTTTCATATCTATTATCATTCTTAATATTATCATTATTTTATTATTATTATTATTATCATTATTATTATCATTATCATTATTTTTATTCATAATTATTATTATTGTTATAACAAAGGATAATGATTGGCCTTCTAACTGTTTTAACAATATTTTGGAAACTGGAGAGTTTCCACCTTCCTGGAGAGAAGCCACCTTCATACCCATTGCCAAGCCAGGAAAAGACTCCAAAAATCCAAATAATTACCGCCCAATAGCTTTGACCAGTTGTGTCTGTAAGACCATGGAAAGAATGATAAATGATCATCTTGTTTGGTTTCTTGAATCTTCTTCACTCATCATGGAAGCCCAAAGTGGCTTCTGGGAAACTTGAAGCACAATGGATCATTTTATCCGTTTAGAACCTTTTGTAAAAGAGGGATTTTTAAATAGGGAACATGGTGTCTGTTTTTTTCGTACTTGAAAAGGCAAATGACACCACTTGGAAATATGGAAGTATGAAAGATTTACATGATATGGACCTTAGGGGATGTTTACCCCTTTTTATTCAAAACTTTTTACTTCTAATCACAATACTACAACTTAACACACTTTCACCCCGACTTCTACCTACAATGATAACAATAAAAATGATAGATATCATTATAATACTAATTATCATCATCATATAGCATGTATCATTCAGCAAAAGACCAAGTATTGAGCCAAATCCTCATTTCTTTGATAGTTGCTTGTGCATGTATGTCTCATGGTCTGTCTGCTTTAATTTTAGGATCCTGTAGGTTCAGTTTACACCATGGTAAATTATGGGGAAATAATACGAATAGCCAAGGACATAAAGTTTCCCAATGGAATTGCTGTTCAACATACACCAGACGGAAGACCTAGCAAGTTAATCTATGCTGAAACAGGAACTCGGTCTCTCTGGAGCCACGATATCGTTGCCCCTGGAAAGGTTACAAACAGACAGTTATGGGGAAAGTTACCAGGTTGGTAAATTTGATTTGCCATCCCTTGCACAACTATATATATATATATATATATATATATATATATATATATATATAGTGCAGCAATCTACATCTTTATATTGGCGTTGTTGGTATTAAACAGATATTTTCTATAGATACGTAATTTTTTGTTCACCTTTTGTATGTATTTGTATTGACTACAGCCCTCGATGTAAAATATGCATACATGTATATATGATATGACAAATAAGACATGAAAATAATACAATCAGTACATGTTATCGTTAGAAATAAGGAAGAGTAAATTGAATACAGGGATAACAGGAAATATTTCTCTATCAAGAGTTTGTTTCTAGAGCCTGGTCTTATGCTTTACATTGGTTTTGTTAGTATTGTGTAGATATGACAAGTCATGTGCTCCTATTCTAACTTGTAATTCTATTTGTTACTACATACAGCATGTATTTATCAACCTTTTCCCATGTGCCTTTTGTATAGACTTAGGAAAGAGACTTCTTTTTCTCTTTTTATATAAGAAAGCCAATCACATATCCTTGAACAAGACAGTGTTCACCTTTCACGCCCTCTTTAATCACATACTAATAATTCTATTCCTGGTTTCAGGTACTGAAGGAATTTCTGGTCCGGATGGAATGGACTTCGATGAGGAAGGGTATCTTTTAGTTACTAACTGGGGAAGCTCCCATATCGAGGTGTTTGAACCCCATGGTGGCGAACCCGTTCTGCGCATCAAGTGTCCATTTGCCAATCCAAGCAACCTGGAGTTCAGACCAAACTCAAATGAGGTCTTTGTGACTGATCAATCAGTGAATGGATTGTGGAGGTTCGAGTGGAGAGTTAAGGGGCGTAGGAAATGGGCTTACCTTTAGATATTATGCCTGCTGTATTGTGGCAATGTCTCTTTACTGACTTAACTTTGGAATATGTAGGGAAAATGTACACAAAGTGCATTTTACTATATATTTCATGCTTTTGTTAAAACGAACAGTGCAAGAGAGAGCAATTGTTTCGATGTATGCTTCACATATTACAAGGATTTTGATTAAATTAATGTGTGACTGATATTAACCATCAGTTTTGCGTTCATAATACATTAATTGGATAGTTATGAGTATTCTGTAGTTTTAACCCCGACTTGGATATCCTTTGCAAAATATTGGTTAAGGGGAATTCATATATAATAACAATTTTAATTTTCTGTATGTACCTTTCCCCATACATGTTAAAAGTGTGCACTTGAAATAAAACGCCAAACCGTCCCCAATGGGAAAATGAAGTTAAATTGAAAGCGCATGCATAACTAGCATGCCCACATCCAGCTGCAATTTTTAGAATTAAACTTTGGTTATAAAAAGTCGCATAAGACAGGTATTAACTTATCAAGTATTAACTGCATGGCGTCCCTTTCTTGCCTTTTTGAATACTGTACACTGCCTTAATAGTCCGAGTGTAAAATCATTCCGGATTTTTCCGTTTGGAAGAATCCGGAATGTTTAAAAACGGACAAAAACCTAATTAAAGGGGGTTACGTTCGTCCATTGTCCGTTAGTTTCCCTGTCAGTCGATAGGTGGCGCCACTATAAATCACCTAAACATGCGTCATATATGCAAAATTAACTCTCTAACTCCTTTTTTTTAACCCTTTAACATTGCTAATATAACAAAATGAAATATTTCAGATCGTTTGTGGCCATTTTAACACATCTCTTCCCCATTCCTTTGTTTGAGTGCTTCCTGAGCATGAACTTGAAGCCCTTCACAAAATTTTTGTAACATTCATTCCTTTGTCTTACCTGGTTGCTAATTGCAACCAGGTGAGTTGTGCTCATTTTCTCCCTGCTTGAGCCTCGAGCTCTCACCTGGCAGGCATCATCTGGGGTGGCAGGCGGTATTGAACATTTTAACTGCAATTTAACTGCAATTTCCCTGCCAAAGAAAAAATGTAAGAGCCCCCCACTACTAGAACTTGTCTGAATTTGATCCATCTATTATCAGCTCTATTACCACGATTCACTTGCCAAAAATTAGTTTGCATTATGATAGATAGATGGCGCGACAGGCGGGGATCGAATCCGGACTATTAAAAAACGGATTTTTTTAATTTTAAGAGATCCGTACTATTTTAGCACGGATTATTAAGGCAGTGTACAGTAGTGATTCAAATATCATCATGCAATCTATTGGTAAAGAGAGAAACTATTCGGTATGGTTATTTGTAATAAAGTTTGTGGTCCATTCCGTACGGAAATAGCTATGGATATACATTAAAAAACTATTAAGGGGGCTCGGGACCTTCGCACCTTTAAAAAGGGTGTTTTGGTGTGTTTTTTTATATGTGAAAGCTGAAAAGGTTTGGTACACATTCCTTTGAACTAGAACTCTCAACTAGAACCACAAATTACAAAAAAAGGACATTTAAAAAAATCTGCCTACTTGGAGAGTAGGCAGATTAGGCTCCCAGCTGTGATGTTTATCTTAGATCATGATAGGCCTTTCTTATCTGATCCCCCCTGGGAGGTAGGCTCCCCTGGCCGGCTCCAGAGTGTGTATTCTAATGTGTATTAGAAGTTTCCTGCTACACAGGAAGCCAGCATTGAGCTGTTATGAGTGCTCGTATTGCAATTACTGCCCATTAGGGTATTGAATGAAAGGTGTGATTCTTGTGCATCAGCTTTCTTGCTTTACATGATGCAGGTCAGACAGGTGAAGGTAAAAAAAATCAAATGCTCCAGAAACATTCTGGTTTGTGGCAGGATGTTAAGGGTTCCTCTTACAAAGGTGAGCAGGGTTTCCTGTATTTGAGAGTTAGGGTTAGGGGATTATTTAGATGCTGACCCCTGGACAGTGCAGTCTGAATGTATCCTTACAATGGGAAGTAGCTCCAGAAGGAAGAGAAAGAGGGGGTTTGAATGGAATGCAATATCTTCTTTGCCAGAAGATTTGGATACATTAGAGGAAGAGGAATCTGTGAATTCACTAACTATTCATGGAGCCAGTTATATTTCATCTGTGATCAGAGATAATTTTAAGAAAAATACTTGCAGTCAAACATTGATATGGTTAAAGCTATAATCAAAAGAAATATTTGAAGAAGAAGAAATGTTGATCAGTACCAAGCTAACAACTCTCCTCTAAATATTTTGTAAATTTGCCCTTATTCCCAAAGTTATTCTCATAATTACTTTATTTTAATTATTACATTCAATTATTGATATGGATAGAGCTATATTCAGAAAAATATTTGAAGAGGAAATCTTAATCAGTATGTAGCCAACATCTCTCCTCAGAATAGTTTGGAAATTTGCCCTTATTCCCATAGTTATTTTCATAATTACTCTATTTTAATTATGTTATTCAATTATTTATATAGTTCAAGCTATATTCAGAAAAATATTTGAAAAAGAAATGTTGATCAGTACCTAGCCAACAAATCTCCTCTGATACTTACTCTAGCAAGCCAATTAGCAATTAGCAGTCTAATAGCTTGTTATCTTTTCTTATCAGCTGGGGGAGGAGCACTCACCAGGGGGTGCCAGCCTCTTACCAGAAAGCTCAGAATCTTCTCTAAAAATCCCTTTTTATTCCAGTAATACAAGAACCAAGTAAACTATTGAATATTCAAACCATTCTACTAATGCAAGCAAATCATATTCTTATTCCAAATTAATCCCTTAAGTTTTATAATGGAGCATAACGTCATTTTAGAATGTAGAAATGTATTTTGCACTTTGACTGGGCTTTAGACTGCTTTCTGAAATCACCATACTTCTCATTTTTGAAACAACCTCATTCATTCAATATTGATCCCAGAGAGCTGAAATTTAGCTTCACTATTGACAACATCATTGGGCACACAACTATCTTTCATTTTTTTGATACCTGGTCTAGTTATTTCTAAATCGGACTTCAAAAATGAAGGATAGTTAAATTCTAGAAAAAAATATTGATCATGACTTTAACTTGCTCTAAATTCCGTTCGGAACAAAAACTTTAAAAAATGAAATACATTTGCATGCCTAAATATGTTTTCTATGAAACATGTAAACATCAACTGTGTTACACTTTTTATGAAGCCAGGAGGTTGCTTGCAATAACATATGTATTAGAAATCAACATGTATGTCTTTCGGCCCCACCCAGGGGAAATTGTGAGGATGTCACAAGATAAGTTTAGAATATTTGACCCCTACAGAATCTCAGCTTTCATAAAATATATAGTTTTTTGAGGTTTTCCTGTACATAGACCAAGATATTGGTCTATCTTTACATGAAAGTCACACTTGAAGAACGAAGGTCCCGAGCCCCCTTAAATACAGATCAAAGAACCAAACATATCTGCAGTCAAGGAGGTACGACTTAAAATGAAGTCATGTCGGTAGAGATACGACAATTTAAATTCTAAAGACCAAAGAAACATAAAAATTACAGTTATGAAACATTGGAAGATTGTCAAGCTGGTAACTCAGCTTTTTCACATGATATATCTTTTCTATGCTATGGGGAACTTAAGGATTACTTTCAATGTTTATACTGTTGAATGGAAATCATATGAGCTGCCATCCATTGTCTATGAAAAGAGATGGCTGAATATTTTAACACACATACACACACATATCTATCCGTGCACAGGACTGCTCTGGAAGCCTAACACTAGTTTCACTTATTTATATTAGGATTAGGATAAATATCCTATTTCCCAATATGAGTGTTCTTTTTAAGTTTAAGCTAGAGTTAAAAGGTTACACCGTCACTTTGAAAGTATATGAGATCAGCTTGGCATGAATAAAAAAAGTGGAAATGATGTCATGGTTGTTTTAGATACGTCATACCATGCAATATTACAATAAACTCGAAATGAGCCCTGAAACTCTGCCTATTTTAAAAATTGTATTACATGGTTATGAGACCAATCGTATGCAGTATTTTGGAAGGTTATCATGTTTTTTTGTGTTTTTTTTACTTTGTTCTTAAGTTATGCAATCTAGAAGTTGAAATTTGCCCCTTACCTCAATTTCAAAGGGAAATCGAATAGCAACGGTTTTTAGATTTGAAGGGGCAAAAAGTATATCAAAATGTGATCAAAGTAGGACAGTGGCGAAAATAATTTCACCAGCGATCCTCTGGTTGTTGAAATTTCCAGTCTGCCAAGCAGCTTTGTACGCCTGTAGCGGTTTTACTATTAAATTATTACTGTGACGTGCCCAAACTTTAAATTGAAAGGAGTCATCTGACTGCAAAGAAATTGCGTGCAGGGAGCAAAAATAATCTAGGTATTTGGAATTTCATGTCTGAGAACATTAAATCCAGAGAATTGAACAAAACCATTAAAAGCAATTGGTTCACCATCAATGACGGCAAAATTCCAATAAAAAAATTTAAAAAAACATTTTATTGATCATTGATAACCTCCAGCTCAAGCTGTGTGAGGGGGCCAAGGGCAAGTGCAATCTTTATTTTGTCATAAGCCACAAGCAGTGTTATCAGAGTACCCGCAGAGGCCGCGAAGGGTCTGTATGTTGAATGACTAGCTATCATATCAGTGTGTTGAACAGTATAAGCATAAGGTTCCAATATCTAAATAATAGTGCGCAGTTTAATAAATGTGGACTCCATGGGTGCGCAAAGTAAGCATTAATTAAACTGCCACAATATTAACACGGTATACAGTATATGTTTCCTTCTTGCCCTTCTGGAAGAGGGGATCACTTGAGTAGTCGTCATCCGTCAGTACATCATGAAAGACAACAAATCAGCATCGTGGGTAGTGCATGTGGAACATGTGCTCCGAGAGCCCAACCTCCCCACCGTCAAGGAGCTTATTGTGGAAAATAATAGTCAAAACTGCTGTTCAAGACTATGCGTCAAACAAGCTGCAAGAGGAGGCAAGAACAAATTCCACCCTCAGGTATCTTGCTCCTTACCACATACACAGAATCCCCCATTCCTGCCTGTGCAACGTACTAGAGCACTAGAGCAAACAAAAAATCAAGATTTCTCCTAGATGTATATCCCCTCTCAAGGGTCACAAAAAGGATGAAAAAATATACAGTGGATATATGCTCTATATGATAACTGAAAGAACAAGAAAACCAGGTACACTTCCTTCTCAGATGCCCCAAACACGAAGAGATGCGACCAAGATACCCTCAAATATTGCCAGAGCTTCTCCCAGCCACATTACGTGATTTAGTTATTCATGATGAACACCTGTATGCTGGACTACTTCTAGATGCAAGGCAGCCAGATGTCAACCAACACAGGTCCCTAGAACACCAAATGCGTATCCAGATAGAGGCTTTCACAAGAGACTACACATTGCTCGAACTGCGCTAGTAAAGGCAGCAGAATCATGAGGTGTATAATTGCCGATCAATGTTATGCTTATTACCCTAATCTGTGTAAGAAAACTCGTGATTTATTTTGGTTAAATATGAAATTACTTTAATCTAGCCCTATTATTTAACCATTGTTTTTCTAACTTTATGTATACAGTTCCTATTGAGGAGGGAACAATTCTACAAGAAAGGGAAGAATCTAAGTTATAAGATCAAGCACTGACAAGCATTCAATGCTTCTCATATACTACCTACTGAGCTCTCACCCCTTACATAGATACCATTTTTACCCATCCCAATTCCATGATTTATCAGTATCAGTGCAAAGATAATAATGCTTACAGTAAGAAGATTTTGCTCTATTGATAATTTTAGGGGTATTAAATATACAAAACATATTTTTAAAACATTTTCAAAGTTTTATTTTAGAAGAAAATATTTTAAATTTGAAAATATGTGGATTTTTATGATAAAAATATTGCCACCAGATCTCTCTGTTAATCTGTAACAGGCCCTTTAGAAAAGGGCCCATTACGGTTTGAAAACCCAAATGAGCCCGTACAGGCCTGTAAGGACGAGCCCATAACAGGCCCTTCATGACGGGCCTGGTACTGGCCCTAAGAACGGTAGCGTAACAGGTTCTGGGCCCGCAATGGACCCATAACGGCCCCGTCAATTTTTACCTGTGTATAACATGGCTTGCCCTAATGGCCGTGTTGTCTAAAGCGTTGCCTAACTGCTAGCTATCCTTCTCCACTGTCCAGCTACGAATCTAAGCTTGGGCAAGCGTATGAGGGTCCGAATTTCTCCAAAATGACTAGGCACAACTTAGCCGCAGTATGGCAAAAAGAGACTCAAATTGAAATTATAAGTTCCATACAAGGCCATATAACCATAATGTACATGTACCGCAATTAATCATTTATAATTATCAGCATTATAGGAGGAGACGTACTTTTACTGTATGCCTAGTCATGTCCCAACACAATAACAGTTTATTTCAATTAAAATGTTGTTCATGTTCCTGTGTACAGAAGGAACAAAATAATTCTAAGCGAGTGTAATAGAAAATGCCCGCCCCAAAGGAATCTTGTGTACTATCTTGTGTTGGAAGACGCCTAGCAGTCTGGCCAACCACGTGATAAGACTTTGGGGTAACATATCGATACGCTCTGGTAACAACCAAAGAACAGTTTGGGCCACCCTCTTGTGATAACCATATCAACTGCAAGAGATGTCCTAATTTGCCCTGCAAGTCTATTTTTAGAACCACTCTTTTAGGTTACCCGAGATGTATGCACAAAGCATCTCCACGTTAAGCAAGCAGTTGGTTAGAAGGGAGCGTCGCAGGGAGTCGTAGTGAACCTTCCCCCTTTCTCTCTCTATCTCTCTCTGTTGCATGAGAACCCTTTTGGAATATGGAGACCACCTCAGGAACAAGCAGCAATCGTGGAAGAGTGGCCCTGATATTTGGAGGTTTCGTCGTCCTTTTATTGGTGGTTGCTGCTGTTGCCGTTATAGCAGGTAAATATAAACTACATTATATATTAAAGAGAGAGAGAGCAAAAAAGAGAAAGAACCTGTAGTGTTCCAAAACAGTGTTCTATTCATAATTATAGACGTAGGAGCATACACTTTGATGAATGTGGATAAAGTCTTTGCTCCATTCTTTTTTTATGACCACTTCTTTTACATCTTTTGTCAAAAATGGGAATAAAGTGTTTTTTTCAAACTCACCGAAGTACAACTTCGGAAAATTAATATCACAATTAAAATCAGCATTGAAAAAACTGTAATACATTTCCCTCTGTGTAGTACTCGTAACTATTCGTATACCAAATCTTAAGCAATTTCCCGCATGAAATGTTAAGGTTCACCTCAGCCAGAGAACCTACAACATTTTTTTCAGGGAACCTTTTTAACTTTTTAAGGTAAGGTTTACCCATTCCAGTGAATGTCATAGTAATACGTTTACCTTCTTTGGTAAACGTTTAACGGAGATTCGATATGTGTCGACCACATCAACCAAGGACCTGATGTTTCAATTAGTGATGGTGATGACCTCAGACAAAGGAACTACACTTAGCAGAAAACATGTTATGGCTTATTTCATTTATTTATTATTATTATTATTTTTTTTTTGGGGGGGGGGGTGAGGGGGGGATACTATTTCTGATAACATCTTTAAGTTAATAGGTTGTGGCGGGCAGTTTGAGGTTGGATTGTTAGGGCTGTACTGAGAAGTTTTAGAGACACTATGTAGGAATATTGGCACTGTTTTTATGCACATCTTCGAACAGTAAGTGACTTATGTTGTTCGTAACATTGGAATTCTTTACAATACTTGGTGTGTTCTTCCGACGTATAGAACATGTACTGCCATGAGTTAGTACACTTAACCACGCTTCAGCATTTACTGCAGAAGAATTTTATGGTGTAGTGATAATCTTAAAATCTCGCACAATTAAAGTGAATTCATATCCATAGCATGTTTCAGTGTCTAAACGTAAGAACTGGAGTCGTAAACGCAGCAACATCATTTTGTAATAAAGGAGAAGAGGACGAAGAAGAGAAAGATAGAGAAGAAGAAAACATGCAGGAAAAGAACTGTATAAGCCATTTTTACACAACAAAGAATATAGATATTGATAACTGGACTGCCGTGGCATTTTTATTGTAGATGTGTGTTTCATGTGCCTCATAACGTACTCGATATTAGTATGTTGTAAAGGTCATGCATCACCATAATGAACCCTCCCCCCGAAATAAATGTTAACCCCATACGATATTATCAGGTTACATCTAAACCTAGGCAGGAAAAGGTTTACCCACCTAACACAAGTAAAGGTCTACCTGCACCGCCATTGAAGTCGGAAATGTTAACCTGGTACACATATGTCAGGGTTAAAGTTTACCCAAATCGGGTGCAGCTCAGTTGCACACAAATAGGGTATACGTTCACATATAATTTTTACAGTGTACAAATGTATGTGGAAGCAATACGATGTTGTAACGGAACACAGTCCAATAACGCAACCACTGGAGATAGCACGGAGGAAGACGCCAGACTGCATCACTTATCTCTCGACCTTGACCAGCAAGCGCTTTAAGTTGACAGAAGAGCAAAACACTGGAGCAAAACAAGAAATTTCAGTTAAGACGGCTGATTGCAGAAGGACCTGTGGCTAAGACGGCCTTAGTACAGAAATAGTATCCCCCCCCCCCCCCCCCCCCCCCCCCCCCCCCCCCCAAAGAAAAATTAATAATAATAAGAAATAAATGAAATAAGCCATACCATGTTTTCTTGATTAAAAACTTTCCTAATTACGAAACTAAATCTGGACAAAAAAGTTGAACATTTACCCGTAATATTTTACAAAAGAGCTGTACTCATGTAATATTTGTAAGTTGCAATTAGACCGTTGCAATCTGATTATTGTAATCCCAAGGGTGTACAAAATCACGGC
This sequence comes from Maea johnstoni, assembly GCA_963942565.1. NCBI lineage: Eukaryota > Metazoa > Annelida > Polychaeta > Spionida > Magelonidae > Maea > Maea johnstoni. The sequence goes on along the minus strand of OZ012700.1, from coordinate 15,737,591 downwards.
AAAATTTCCGTCAATATCCAAAGAACATATGAACATACCAGAGTGAAAAAGGCGTTGTACATTGAGTAGTCCTACAATTGTTCTATTCCCGCTGGCGCGGATGAAACTTGAGATTTGCAACCTAAACAAACTTGTGTCAAAGTTGGTTTTATACATGCATTCATTTTACAAGTTTTCAGTAACGTTTCCTTATCATTCATCACATAAAATTATTGTTTTAAGATGAAAGCGAGCAGATATACTGATCACACATGAGAAATCTTATACATACATATCTTAATCAGTCGGCCATTTGAAGAAGTTGCTGTCATGCAACCGGCAGTACAGCAATTGGTGGTACACACACAAACACACACACACACACACACACACACACACACACACATATATATATATATATATATATATATATATATATATATATATATATATATATATATATATATATATATATATATGTACATATATATATATATATATATATATATATATATATATATATATATATACATATATATATATATATATATATATATATATATATATATATATATATATATATATATGTACATTGTATATATATGAATATATATATATATATATATAAATATATATATATATATATATATATATGTATATATATATATATATATATGTATATATATATATATATGTTTGTATAGGTATATACATATATACATATATATATATATATATATATATATATATATATATATATGTATACAAATCCCACCATTAGTTGACAAAAGACCAACCATGGGTCGACAATTGTCGCCAATATGGTAATATCTGCTGTCGACCAAAGGTCAAAGCTCCCCACTTGAATACAAAACAAGTTAGAGTGAATTGTTCTATGTCATTTATCAGTATTCATCAAGCTAAGGTAGAAATGTCATTTTCTAATTTCTAGTACTCATAGTTTGCAAGTTATGACGAATTCAATTCTAGGCAGATTTACAACAACACCCATTAGTCGACGCACATATTTTTCTTAATTTTCTCAGAAAAAACGGAATATGTCCTGCTTTTGTTATGTTGTACACCTAAAGAAGAACTTATAATACCCATTTTGCATCATGACACGCAAAAACACTTTACAAAAATTAAGTTATACCAGATATATATTTTTGCCTGTCCACTTTGGTCCTATAAAAGTTGGGTCTGATTAGCAATAGGTGGAGCTGCAAATTTGGTGCACTCACTGAAACGTTGCTCAGTGGTTATGTGGATATCTATTGAAAACATTAGGCAACTGAGACTAGAAACAGCATTTTGTCAACAAGAACAATAGAAAACTGGGGCAAAAGTAGGGCAATCAACTTTTCTCCAGTATTGATGTGTTGAAGTCCCTACTGCCACTGACACAACTGCGTCAGTCTTCTGATCTGCGTCCTTCTACACAACAATGATATTATTCGGGCTGTTGCCTGGTATATTGGTAACACCAAGAGAACCCTCGATGAATGTATGTGTAAACATTGCAGGTATGTGACACAACACAATTCCAGTCAAGAGGACCACCAAGGTCTTGGCGAATATCAGACCACGTGTCTTACAATTTGGGGAAAGAGATCCAGATTCGCCCATATCTTTAAGGATCCGACTAGAACTTGAGCAACTATGGATCTATAGATTTTGCTCCACAACACCTAAACGGGCCTAAACGTATTCAACTAACTGGTCTGATGTGGTACACTTTCTTAACCCATGCGGGTATTGGACCTGTTTGCCCCTGTTTACTTCATTTTGTTTACAAGAAAATGGTATCAAATATCAATTATCAGTTAAATTTATTTATAACAATCAAAGCAAACTCATAAATAGGCGAAAAAAGCAGAGGGAGAAGGTGAAGTTTCTGGTAAAGTTATAATTTTTTTTTTACTTTTCTCCCAAAGTTCACAATCATTTTTCAGATGCCCTTTCAATTATTTGACAAATAAATAAGCATGTTGTAATCTGCATTTCTTAAAATAAAGTGTGCTACTCAGTGTAGATGCGCCTGTTAATATAATGTACCGGTTTAGGCTAGCTGACACAATCTATTAATCCTTAAATATTCGGGGCAACAGATAGTATTTTATTTGGAAGTGTCTGCGTAACCGGCTGGCCGGTTATGCAGCCCCAGGGGCTACGAAGCCGGTCAGCCGGCCATGCAGTCTATTCTTCAGCATTTGGCTACATAGCTGGAATATCATCAATGTGTATAGTGCATGTAATATTAAGAAAATGTATTTTTTCATTAACCATGATTGGGAATAGAAAGTTTGTTGTTGCAAACAAGTACAATTAACAATATATTAAGAAAGTGCGCCACACTTTCAGCCACAGTTTAGCAGTTTATACATCATTACATGAACATTCGTAAGATGTTAGTAGAAAGTTCATTAGTGCAAACAAGTACAATTGAATATATTAAGAAAGTGTGCCAGCCTTTCACTTACATACCATAAAAGTATTGCTTAAGATATACTGAACACGCATGTTGAGTGGTGTACCACTCTTCGTTTTTTATTTATTACAGAAGTTATACTAATTTGTGTTTCCCCAACCCCAAAATCTGAATCATAGTTTTGCCATCTCAATGAACCTTAAGAACGCCATTTCCTTGTATACCGACGGGATACCTTGATTTTTAACCCCCTCTACTGGTGGTGGCTAATTTGGTCAATACAAATTGTTGCAAAAATCCTGAAAAATGACTGAAACCCTGGCACATGGGTGATCATCTAAGAGTATTCAGCAAGAGCTACCCGATGAATACCAACAGGAGAGAGTTTATATGGTTTACAAAATTCTTTGCGTCCTTGGGCTTAGCATGAAAGAAGCCTCAGCATTGGAAGGGTTTATAGAAATCTGTACCAAATCTCTAAGAGCATTGAATATAGAAGGCGGAGTGCGATTTGGTAGTGCCATGTTGAGTGGCAGGGCGTAGTTGATTCAGGTGTTCAAGATTTAGAATGGGCCACAAAATAGTCATCGATGGTTTGAACTGAGTGATTAAGCTTTATGATGCTGGTGGCCAATTTGGTCATTACAAAATCATTGATAAAAGACACGACCAAAATCGCTGATGACCAATTTAGCCACCAGCATCATAATTAGGCTTAGTCACTCAGGAAGTGTGGCTCACTTTCTTAATATATATATTGTTCTTGTTTGCAACAATAAACTTTCTATTACCAATGAAAAAATACATTTTCTTTATATATGTACTATTATAATACGTATAGAAAGAAAATGTATTTTTTCACCCTGCTGTCTAAATCCCTGTGGGCAAGTCATCTATACTCATCTTATGGAAGGAATTGAGAATAAGGATTGGCAGCTAATCAGAGTGCCTTCTTGTTCTCTTGGGGGATTGTACAACACCCTGCACTTTAGTCACAGTGCACACCTGATGGCTTTTGGGGTCAGTCTATTACAATTACTTATTACTTTAAGATTTTGACTGTCTATTACTTATTACATGCTATTACTTTTAAAATCGGTCTATTACCTTTTACTTTTCTATTACATATTATTTATTACCCCATGTCTGGTACTTTACACATTGATGATATTCGGGCTATGTAACCAACTGCTGGAGTATAGGCTGCATAGCCGGCTGGCCGGCTACACAGCCCCCGGGGCTGCATAGATGGGCAGCCCCGGGCCAGCCGGCTATGCATCCCCTTCCATTTTATTTTGCAACCAAAACATGAAAACTAGAGGGATGACTCTGTTCGAGCCAACTTATAGACCCCAACAGCTAATACTTTGAGTTATTACTAAATGTGGTATTTCAGTCTAGGGATAAATGATCTGACCCGAACCACAACAATCTTGCTAGTCTTTATCAACTGATAAAGTCTTGTATAAGTCAATGTAATGTTGTTCAAAAGAAAGCAAAATGCAGGCGAAAATCGTACAATTTAGTTAGGTGACCTATATCTGACCCCTGTTTTCAGCAGTGCGGTCACCTGCATTTGTCAAAGTACAAATAACAATTCATTTACTACTTAAATAAGTCCTTTATTTATTCAGGTTCTCGGTCTCCTCCACTAGCTACATCTGCCTAGTCATGACTAAGCTGCAATATGGCAGAAAAGGTGACTGAAAAATAAAAATTCTAGCTACTACTAGTACTTCAACTACTTCTACTACTACTACTACTACTACTACTACTACTACTACTACTACTACTACTACTACTGTGAATACCACTACTTCCACCAGATACAACTGGCTTTTCAAGACTGCATTATGGCAGAAAAAGTGACGAAACATCCAAATTCAAACTGCCGCTACTACTACTACTACTACTACTACTACTACTACTACTACTATTACTACTACTACTACTACTACTACTACTACTACTACTACTACTACTACTATGATAAATCTAGGTACTTCGACTAGGCTCGGTCATGTTGAACCCTGTTGGCCGTGGTCAGGGACAGCTTTGTATGTATATGTATTTGGTATTTACAGACGTTGACTAAGGCGCTGACTTGACTGACAGAGGGACGTTTTATTCAAATATGACACTATTACAAAAGAACTTGAACTTTTTGATTAAATTGGAATTTCCCGATTTTGTATATGTTGGCATGTCATCCATTAGGAGACACGCATGTTTTAATAATATATCACAAAAAGTAGGATGGATATATATATAAATATATATATATATATATATATATATATATATATATATATATATATATATATATATATATATATATATATATATATATATATATATATATACTATTTGAAAAAGCAGATATACATGTGTGTTTACCATGTAACACTGACACTATTAAAACTGGATGAAAAATAATTAACAAAAATATATCCAAGAAAAACATCCCAGTCCCCAGATTTTCCTTGAAAAAATACTATGTTACGTCATCCAGTCATTGACGGCAATTATGGCACAGTTAGTATACAATACTTTCATTGTGGCCATACAATGAATCTATAGGTCTTCTAAATCTCGAATATTTCGCCTTTCTGACTGCTTGCCGAGCTGTACAGACTCTATCACCTATTCAAAACAATGACCTTTTTTAACTGGAACACATGAAAAACCAAAGTGGTCTATATTTCTGGAAAAGTCTATGAGATACAGACAACAGAACAATCAAAACATTTATTCGAATCACGCCTTTCCCTATTTTTCTGCTGCTATATCAAGAACATATGTTGACTTGTCTGTCTGGACAGGGATAAATAACTAATTATACATTATTTCTTTACATTCAACGGAAATGCTCTGTCCACCACCTCATACAATTCCAATAATGGTACACAATGTGATTTATTTGACACTTCACCTCAAATTATCTATTCCCCCTGTCTCTTAGTTTCAGTGGAGGTATTTGCTAGTTATTTGACATCATATTCTCTGATAACTGCCTCACTTTCCCTCCCTATTTGCACAAAGTATAATCGAAGGTGATAAACCAAATTCTCTTCACGGTATTTCCAATTCTTTCATCGGATTTTCATTTTTCTTAATGCATATTTGGTTTTACTTGCTCACTAGTGACACTGATAAATGTATACCATGTTTACTTGAAGATTGTGGGTCACAATGACTCATATGGGTGTTACATATCCTATTCAGCGCCACATTGAAAAGCCTCAAGTGTATGTGTTTTCTTCACGAGTATGCAGTATTTAGAGCGTATCGTCTAGGTAGCATCGTCACAAAACGAATGATTTGAGAGGACACTGTGACTTATAGGTGTAGAAGAACTTATAAACTAGACGTTTTAACTCATTTGCATTTGGAAAGTACAGGTGGTATAACAGCATACTTGGGACACTTGAGGTTTAACAGAACGATTCATATCGGATTAGGCTGTATTTCTTCCTATGTTTGGGTAGAAACAACTAAATGTATATCTTGTTTCCAAACTAACCATACCCTACAGAACTCCATGGGGATGTGGTCGCGCACTCAGAGCATGTGCACAATCCAGGTGCTAATAGATTATTTTTGAAAAGAAAAAGCATAAAGCCCTGACACCCCCCCCCCCCCCCCCCCCCCCCAATATGCTACGTTTTGGGGTATTTTACAGGGAAATGGCATTACAACTAATGATTTTAGGGATTTGCTTCTGGAAGGTGCAATTTTCATAGTAGGAACTTAAAACTTACCACAAATGATTTCATAAGGATTTCTATGCTTATCAAATGTTTTGTGTTAGTATGAAATGTATCTGACCCTTGCTGTGAGTGATTTTGGGGTAAAAACCTATAAAATAGTAGGATTTTTGTAATTTCCCACAAGTTGAATGTCATCCTGTGGACTATTCCAAACTCTCAACTAAATAATTCTGGTTTATAAAACTGCCCAGGAGGGTGTAGATAGAGAGAGTGAGTCATGTTTGCACATATCATGACATGCTACGTTTTGGGGCAATTTACAAAAAAGATGGCACAAAACAGGTGATTTTAGGGATTTGCTTCTGGAAGGTGCAATTTTCATAGTAGGAACTCAAAACGTGCCATAAATGATTTCATAAGGATGTCTATGATAATCAAATGTTTCGTGTTAGTATGAATTGTATATAACCCCTGCTGTGGGTGATTTTGGGGTAAAAACCTATACAATAGTAGGATGTTTGTAATTTCCCATTTATTTGAACAAAGGTATATCATATCTTATACCCAGATTCTAGACTGATGTTGTTACAGAACATTAACCAAGAATAGGCATATAGGAAAAATAAGTTATGTTTGTTTGACTTGCTAAATTTGGGGGTATTTTACTGAAAAATCATCAAAGTTCCTACTATGAAAATTGCACCTTCCAGAAGCAAATCCCTAAAATCACTAGTTTTAATGCCAGTTTTACTGTAAAATGCCCCAAAACGTAGCATATCATGACAATATTCAAACATAACTCACTTTCTGTTTTTATACCTTCTTGGGTAGTTTTCTACACCAAAACTATTTAGTGAGAAGTTTGGAATAGTCCACAGCGTGACATTCAAGTTGTGGGAAATTACAAAAATCACTCACAGCGGGGGGTTCATTGAAGTCATGCTAACCCAACATATTCTAAGATCAAAATCATCCTCTTTAACACATGTGTAGCAAGCTTTGAGTTTCTATCTTGAAAAATGAATTTTCTAGGAGGAAAACCCCAAAAACATGCTTTTTGGGTGGTTTTTAGCATAAAATGCCCGAAGATTGCCTTATGCAGCAAAATCAGACATGTCATCCACCCGTGCACTAAAGCCCACCCTATGTGGAGATGAATAAGCATGGATGACGACTTATAACGAAAAACACCATCAAAGATATTTCTGGAGCTCTTTTAGGGATTTGGCCACCCGCCTAGGTGGTGGGTGTGTCCTTTTTTAGAAAAAATCTGGCTCACAGAATCGAGTTAAACTATCTGGTGCTGAAAGTAAGAAAAAATGTATTCTGGTCCTGAATATTGAGATTGCCCAGCTCTGCTACTAGGAGAAAACAATTCTGGCCTTGCCAGAGCAGAACTTTTTTCTGATAAGGTCTCCCTGCCTCAGTTGGCATACATGTTTATCATTTTCTGCGACATTTTCTCAAAATCAGTACTCGCCAGTATTTTGAGAAAACTAAATTGCAAAGACATGGTAAAACCACTGAACCTAGGTCACTGACAAGTTTATTGTATGTACAAAAAACCTGATATAATCATTCAATATGTATATATAATCTCAAATCAAAACAAGCTTTGTAAAGATGTAACTACCTCGCTTAAGTATGCGAGTGGGTCGGCAAATATATCATTCTTTTAACAAAAACCATCAATCCCAGTCTAGTAAAATTCAATATTTTGAAGGGAAAACGACTGGATATAAAAGGAAAAATATCCAAGTTACAGACGACCAAATTGAACATATGGTAATTGGTATTGAAATCCTATGGCTATGTACAAAAGAAAGAAGATTGTTGGATTCATGACGAATTCAAAGTCTTATCTAATACAGCAAGATATTCAATGTAAGATAGCAGCAATAAATTGAAATGTAAGCAGTTCTCGACCAAACGTAATATGCAAATGAATTTTAATGAGAGTTTATATCATAATTCTTAAAAGGGCCTCCATGAATATAGTAATTCTGAAAGTTATTTGCCTGGCCACCTGGATAAGCTGTGTGGCAGAGAAAAATATTCTATATCCTTGCTATATTCTCTTATAATGTGAAACATTCCAGCATGGTATATAATTTGCATTTTGAGAAACAAAGGTTCAGTGACTAAAAAAGAATGCTGAAAAAATACGTTTTTTGTCAAATAAGGAAATACTAAGTTTCCAAGCTCCTACCTACACATTGTATCACAAGAGACAGATCATTTATCAGCTAGGGCATCTTTGTAAAATAGCCTTTATAATTGATTGAGAAATAATCTCATGTACCTCTTTTTTATGAAATCCACAGGTCCGAAAATCAGGAAATGTTCATGTATTTGAGATAATTTCCTACTTTCACAAGCTTATATTTGACTAATGGAAAAATCACGTAGCATTTCTAAATGATTTGTCTGAAAATGCAACATTGGCTGATTTGTTCATATTTTGTCCACAGGAGGTGGGTTGAAAAGGCATGCCTTACTCTCTCATAATCAATTGCAAAACAACTATACCTGACAAAACAGGGTTCATCCCCAAAATGGGTTTTGGCTGCCGGGCTACTACTTAATTACTACTACTACTAGTTCTACTACTACTACAACTACTACTACTACTACTACTACTACTTCTACTACTACTACTACTACTACTACTACTACTACTACTACTACTACTACTAGAGCTAGTACTAATACTACTACAACTATTTCTACTACTACTACTACTAGTTCTTCTAGTACTACTAGTTTTTCTACTACTACTACTACTTCTACTACTACTACTACTACTATTTCTACTACTACTACGACTACCACTACTACTTCTATTTCTACTACTACTGCTACTATTTCTACTACTACTACTACTACTACGTCTACATTGTGTGTTGTCGGTAAATAGGCCTAACTTCTGCTGATAACTCTCTCTAGAAAAATCCTTTCCATTTCGCCCAACTTTGTTGCCTTTTAGTTTGTAAATAGCCGTAAATGACCACATCTTCAACCCTTTGCTAAGTAATGCATTTGTGCTCTTTTGTGCTCTATGATTTGATAAATTGATTCTTGAAGTGGGCTTGACAGTAAAAGTAAATATGCCATAATCATGTCCCCATAAAACGCTACTCATGTCACGGTTAGCTGGGCACGAAAAGTATTTCTTAAACAAACAATCATTCCAAACTTCAGATTACTGTGAACTATTCACCAGTGATTCAGAGCTAACCAGATGGTTAGATTGTAAGGAAACAATATTTCATTAGACCTGCTACTAATGTTACAACTACCACTTCTACTAAACTAAAAGTTGGACACCCCTGTCTGTAAACGAAAATATGGCCATAAAATAACAATAATCCAGTCCCTATTATTTGATTATGTTTTTTAATGAAACAGTCTATTTTCATCAAAGATAACTATATGATTAGTTATCCTTGTTGTGATGTCTGCGAGAAGTCAGACATCTTGCCGTACACCGTTTCTACAACAAGGCTAGCAATTTTATCATCAGCTCCCCCCAACCCCTAACCGACATAAATATTGATTAACTTTAAGCACAACAAGCTCTAAGTTCAAGGTAATTTCAGCAGAATGAGAAAACCTTTCGTCAGATTCGCCTGACACAGAGCGAATGGTAAGGGAATTCGTGATTTACAAATCTTAATCTTAACTACATCCTGCCGTTCTTATTTCCATATATACACCATGTTGCCCCATTCAATTGAACGTTGTTTGATATATATATTTAAAACATTTTGTTTTCACAGCTGTTTTTTGAAAGAAAATAATACCTCATTTTTCCCAACCACTCTAGAGGGAGGGTAAATTAAATTTTACTTTTTCCTGACCAATTGAAAGAAAAACTAAAAAAAAACTTATTATTTCACAAGCATTTTTAGCGGAGATATTTCAAGCAATGGCTGGTTGCATTCTTCTTCATTCTCAAAATATAATCAAAGGACGTCATTCATCTTTTTGTATAATGTACAACAATCAGCTGCAGTGGTCATACAAATTGGAATGTGATTTAAATGAATTTGTTATGGCATACAGGTAGATTGGATGTTTATGTAGATACAATACTGAAAAAACAACCTCCGTATAAGTAATTCCCCCAGATGGCTAGTTATGTTGATAAAATATCTAGCATATGTCAGCTGATGGTTGCAATTGTTGAAAATAAAGTATATGTCGCCATAAGGTTGGTTCTAGTGATGAAATATAATTGGTGTTCCTTAATGGTCGGATTTGTGGATTCACAAAATACCCCTTAACCATCGGTTGACACATCAAAAAACTATATCTTTTAAAATAAACCAATCATGGAATATTTTACCACAAATTAACATCTCTTTTGCAAATAGCTTGCCTTGCTTATTGGGGTTCTCCTCATACCTTAAATGGGAGATATATGAAGTGTCAGCCAATGGTTGCCAAAAATAGCATGGTCACCTAATGGTCACTTTTGCTGTTATATATATATATATATATATATATATATATATATATATATATATATATATATATATATATATATATATATATATATATATATATATATATACCGTGTGTGTGTATGCGTGTGTGTGTTTAGGAGGGTATAGGGGTGGTCAGAGCCCTCATTATTTTAACGAGCCAGGATATGTCCACTGACAAAAATTGCCTTATGGCATCTGTGGCATCGTAACATAGAAGAACATATGTAGAACTAAAATATCACTGCCCAATAAAAGCAAATTCACCATGAAGTAACATGTGACACCCCTCGTCTTAAAGGTATTTTCTAACAAATACTTTTTCTCTATAAAGTGTCATTTTAAACACAACTTTCTTATCATACTGCTATGACCCTTTACAGTTGCTAGTCATAATGGCATACGACGTTCAATCATCATTCTGTAGATATATTAGTACCTTTATCGTTTGTGTGTCATTTGTTTCACAATCTAAATTTGGTTAATACTTTGTCTTGATAGTGGCATAAATGCTTTGCAAATATGCGAAAATAAATAGAAATCAATTATTCAAGTTAGCGTTAGAGATGATATGTTTTTCAAAACTCAGGACATTCTTACCAAAATGTTCCTTTTCAAATAAAATTATTTGCACGAGACATTTTTGTACCTTTCAGTTTTTGCAACAAAAATGAATGATAAGGAAGAGGAGCCTAAAGTGGATGTGATTAACCTAGGCAAGTATATTGCAAGATCTCAAAGGCGCTGGTAATAGAAAATATTGATAATAATAATAATAATAATAATAATAATAATAATAATAATAATAATAGTAATAATAATAATGATAATAATATAACTTTACCATTACTAATTCTGTTGCTGCTATTGATGATACTCAAATTATTGCATTGAGGTAATATCCATTGTTTTGATATTAGTCTTAAAGTAAATGATTATAATGAATGGTCTAATATAGCTTAAGATGATTACAATTTGATTTCTCTTTTAAAGATTTCATCAAAATCACTGAAGGGTGGCTTGGTTCGGAGGGGCCTGGATTTGACAAGAAGGGGAATCTCTACTTCACAGATGGACTTAGAGAAGTGAACAACAAATACGAAGGCCGAGTCTTAAAGGTGAACCCAGACAATGGAAACGTAAGCATCATAAAGGAGCCTTTTACCTGTGTAAAAGTTGTACTGTAAAACATACGGTTAAGTTGTATTTAGTGATTATCCAGAAAGACACATTTTATTACATTACAAGTATCATAAGGGATATTGTTACCTGTGTAAAAGTTGTATGACGGAAGAATATCAAATAGTTGAAAAATACCATCCTCGCGAGAAAGATACATTTCCAATATTCACCAGTATTTCAGCAAAATGATATATCATTTTGGTAGATCACAAGATACAAAAAGACATGGTTGTATCTCAATTTAGTTTCTGTCTTTATATATTTGGAATCTCTCTTCTTGCTGAGGTGTTCAAGAATGGACCTTCTTTAAGTAAATAAGAAGTACCTTTTGAGGGAAATTAATCAATAATTGAAAAGAATATATATTCACATTAATCATGCTTTTAGATATTGAATTTTCTCCATCGATTATTCATTGATAACCATTCTTCTAAAGAACGTCTTCCTGATAAATCTTCTATATTGACTACAGGGTTATATGCTCTGTATCTTGCCCCTGATCAGATGGAGACTGTAGATGATTCAAAGTCTGCTCTTCAGGCCATTTGGTGCCGAGACTGGAAGCACTATCTTGTTCTCATGGTACTGGAGTGCAGTACCACTAAAAGGAATATTTTTTGATTTGATTCTCAGTCATGTTGGCATCAGGGGTTATGAGGAGGTCGATGCTGCTACCAAGACTGGTCTTTTGAAAAGAGTTACAAATGTTCCCATTCCTTTCAGCGATTTTAAGAAACACATCAATGTCATTATGAAATGCAAATGGCAGTCCGAGTGGCATGAGGACAGTGTTTTAGTGAGGATACAAATTGATCATACTCA
>OZ012700.1:15699980-15719980 GCA_963942565.1 Maea johnstoni | reverse complement strand
CCTTTCACGCCCTCTTTAATCACATACTGATTATTCTATTCCTGGTTTCAGGTACTGAAGGAATTTCTGGTCCAGATGGAATGGACTTCGATGAGGAAGGGTATCTTTTAGTTACTAACTGGGGAAGCTTTCATATCGATGTGTTTGCACCCCATGGTGGCGAATCCGTTCTGCGCATCAAGTGTCCATTTGCCAATCCAAGCAACCTGGAGTTTAGACCAAACTCAAATGAGGTCTTTGTGACTGATCAGTCAGTGAATGGATTGTGGAGGTTCGAGTGGAGAGTTAAGGGGCGTAGGAAATGGGCCTACCTTTAGATGTGATAACTGCTGAATTATTGCAATATATCTGTATTGGCTAAACTTTAGAATACTTAGGGAAAATGTAAAAATTAGAATGCATTTCACTACAGCATGATATAATTTAAGTACTGTTTGACTGAAATTGATCCTCAGAACTGTGTTTTGATTCATTCACTTGATAGTTCAGTTATGTGGAACTTCATACCAAAGTAAGGAAAATAAAATATTACAGCAAACCAGACTTACTTCACTGAAACTTATCATTATTATTATTATTATATATATATATATATATATATATATATATATATATATATATATATATATATATATATATATATATATATATATATATATATATATATATATACATACATATATATATATATATATATATATATATATATATATATATATATATATATATATATATATATATATATATATATATATATATATATATATATATATGTATATATATATGTCGTGTACCAGAAGTCGATCCGTACCAATCGACGATTGGTACATCTATGCTGTACCAGAAGTCGTTAGACTTCTGGTACAGCTATTACTTGTACCGAAAGTCGATCGACTTCTGGTAGAGCATTAACTGTACCAGAATTCGACCGACTTTTGGAAGAGCGTAAGCTGTACCAAAAGTCGATCAACCTTTGGGACAGCCTTTAAACCTGTACCAATCGACGATTGGTACAGTTATTATTTTCAGATCTGAGTCCTCGGTATTGATAATAAGTCTATTGTTTTTTAATATCACTTTGACTTTAATTTTATCCAAATTATTATATTCAGACTTATTTTCAGTGTATAACTGTATTGACTTCCCTATATTCAAAACTTAGATAGGGAGGGGCTGTTGTTTTAATTATAGAAGTAAAACTACTCAATACCAATTTTCACCAATTTCTAAAAATACATCCAGTGTATTGTACTAAGATGAACATTGTGCAAATAATCATGGGTTGATAAATAACGCATACTAGAGGTTTAAATTAAAAATATGTTTACACCACTATCAATAAATGCAACTAAATCAAAATCAAAGAGTTAACACGGGCTATTGGCGTATTGCTTAATGCCTTTAAACAAAAATGTAAAGGTGAACACTTGAAAAACTCAGATCATTTGCACAGGAAGATGGTCATCATTATTTCTTAAGGGATGCTATACAACCCCTTTCCTTTTTTCTTTAATCAAAGACATAGAATCTAATAACTTGAAAAAGAAAATTGGACTTATGTTTATTACAAAAAAGTCTGTCAACCTTCCCCCTCACAAAAACAAAAATTTAAAAAATGAAAATAAATTTGAGTTAAAAAGGTGAATTGGTTGATAGATAGGCAAATTCGTTAAACTAAATTCATTAGACAAAAACAAAACAATAGTAAATAATGTGTTCACTATAAAGAAAACAGTTTGTGAAACATCCATATTTAATACAGTCCACTGAATTGACTGCCAATCACAATCGACCTTTGTTACAGATCACCTTTAGGTACATGGCCCTCATAAATGAATGGTTGTCCCAATCGACGATTGGTACAGCTATGCTGTACCAGAAGTCGATCGACTTTTGGTACAACTAAAGGCTATCCCAAAAGTCGATCGACTTCTGGTACAGTTTAATGCTGTACCAGAAGTCGATCAACTTTTGGTACAGATAATGGCTGTATCAAAAGTCGATCAACTTTTGGTACAGGTAATACTGTGGATTCACAAAAGATTTTGTAGAGTAAATTTTGCGAATTTACAGAAAATCGATGTGTGCGTTTTTTAACTTTGCGAATTGGCCGCAACATGGAGTGCCAGAAGTTGATTGACTTCTGGTACAGCATAGCTGTACCAATCGTCGATTGGTACGAATCAACTTCTGGTGCACGACATATATATATATATTTGTATATATATATATATATATATATATATATATATATATATATATATATATATATATATATATATATATATATATATATATATATATATATATATATATATATATATATATATACAGTACGGACATTTAATTCCTGCACCAGACGACCGGACGTCTGCCCGTGCCTGGTTGTAGAAACACCCATGGATATTATGTCACAAATATAAGCAAAGCACAACGATGACCCACGTAGCTTGCGACTCAAAGCTACCTTCAGTTGTAAGGGTAATCCATGCATCCAAGCCCAGGTAATTAGATGGCAATCGGGCGTGCGGTCGTGTATTCTGCCCGGCTGCTCACGCATTTAGTGCAGGAATTAAATGACGGCACTGTATATAAATGTATATATATATATATATATATATATATATATATATATATATATATATATATATATATATATATATATATATATATATATATATATGTATATATGTATATACATAATTGACCCATGTCTCAAGGTGTAGTTACGGTTGTGGCCAATTCAGCAGTAATTTCAGCATCTGCACTGACTCTGAGTCTGACTGTCTTTTCCGACAGGGCAGGACAATATGGAAGCACGTGACTCCTGTGGTAATATGGTTCCCCCGATGCCACATGAGCTGGGAGTAGATCGGGCGCGAAATACATCCAAATAATTTTCCCATACATAATGTCAATCCATGGTTTCAATGTCATTTCTGACTTCGATTCTTTGTTGCTCTGTTTTTAAGATCAACTTCTTTCCAAAATACGACATCACGACAAATCATATTCCACTTGTTCAAGGCATGCTGCTGCCGGTTGCCGTTTACAACAGTTGAAGTCTATGGATTTTATGGGCAGGTTTTTTTAGTTCAATATGGGTTAATATGAACCCATACCTTTAGGCATACTGCAAAATAAACTCATATTATGCTGCCAATTCTATACAGTTTATGCCTGAAGTGATCATGTGCACTTCAATTACTAAATCGGTACCATTTGCATTCTTTACCCTGTCATTGGATTGCCTTAATGACCCCACACTGGAGCTAACAAATGTCTCACTAGTTACAATTGTGGTATGCCTCTGCATAATAAAATGAAGTACATGGTACGCCAATGAAACTAAAATTTCGAGTTGTTGTTTATCTCATATTTTCAAAACGGTACATGTGTGAATTGAATTAGTGCTGCCATCTATTTTTGCTACGGCCAGCACTGATCCCTATTTTCTATGCAGTAAATCCAAATGTTAGTTCATGTAAAGCAACCTCTTTTAGCGGAGAATGGTTGTTATTGATTGCTAATGGCCTCGCTGCTTTTGATACGCTCCTCATAGGCAGTTTCTGCTGAATCCCTTTTCTATCATCTAAATTTCAACCAATCAAAATCTATTTGCCTCAATGTATTTGAATATATAGAAAATGTTCATATATGTATATATATATATATATACAAATTAAGATTGAGATTGCCTGTGATCATAAATAAACTTAAGTTCTGTCGTGGATTTATACGGCTTGCAAAGGAGACGTTCTTTCATTCATTCACGGTTCTTATCCAGAGATCACATGCTTCTTGACCAACAGTTTGCTTTGAACGGTTTTGAAATTACTCTGATCACGAAGGGGAATGCATAAAATAGCAAGGTCAATGTTTGGGCTCACATGCATGGTTGGGGTAAAGGTTGAAAAAACGAGCCCTTGCTTGAAAGGTGGGTGTCTGCAGTAGATGCGGAAATAGGCATCTGGGCCGATTTAAAAAAGACTAGTGGCGTCACACTGTACTGAAGTACCTTAAGCTAAACGGTATGTGTTGAGATATCTGACATATTTGTAACTCGTTTGTTCCCTTATTTGTCCTTTTCTCTGTATTCTGTTCTGATGTATATAGAAAAAGAAGCATGATGCAATTTTGTAGAAGAGTTAAGGTCAATAAACAATACATACACATACTATCATAAGTTGCGTTATCATAATAATAATGATAATTATTGTTTATTGTTATTCGGGGTTAGGTAAAAAAATGTTTGCAATCCCACTTACACTTGGCAAGTCACAAATTCGCTTTAATTTGGCGGAAGTAGTGACACCAAACAAAATTTCAAATTCTAACTTTGGCATTATCAATATATGTATATATATATATATATATATATATATATATATATATATATATATATATATATATATATATATATAATATATATATATATATATATATATATATATATATATTCAGGGTCCTTCAAGTATATTGTGCTTTTCTTCAACATTGTTCATTAAAACCATTCATAAACAGAGACGGCAGATTTCCCAGATCTGAAATGCAAGTCATAAAATTCCCTAAAAAATAAGTGACGAGATAATGGCCCCTAATGGTAGATTTTTTGACATGTCCCCTGAAGATGGTATTTTTCGAGTATGTATATATATATACATATATATATATATATATATATATATATATATATATATATATATATATATATATATATATATATATATATATATATATATATATATATATATATATATATATATATATATATACAGGGTGTCCCAACAAAATGCCACGAGCTACATTTCCCTAGATTTCATGGAATATAGGAAGCCGGTATCTATTATTTATACACCGTTCGAAAGCTACATATCTCTGCTAAGGTCCATGAAAAAATCACAATGAAATGATATTCCTGTGGGGAGATATCCCCCAAAACATGACACCTCCTCTGAAATGAAATCACGCGCGACAGTTACTATATATATATATATATATGTATATCATACCTGTCAACTCTACTGATTTGAGCAATACTCTACTGATTATCAGACCCCAAAAATGCTGTCTACTGATTGATCACCTGATTTGAAGAAATCTACTGATTAGCTACTGATTTTGCTGACTTTGAAAATCCTCCATCTTTTTCCCAGCAAGTAGGTCAGCCTGCTCCTTTTTATCCAGTGTATCTCACCTAAACCCATTTACTGTCCTGATTCCTATCAGTAGGTATTAATAGCTAATCACTTACTAATTGGAATTATCATTCAGCCATGTATTGTTCTCGGATTAAGAGGGAAAGGTGCATTGTGTGCTAGCGTCATCAGATAGCACCTCAAGAAAAATTTAGATGGCTATTGCAAGGAAAATTCACCACCCTCGTAAAATTATTTTCAATCTTCAAAAAAGAAAAGATTTTTCATAATATGCTGAAAATGTAGGCCTAAATATTGTTATGATATTTTTAGTTCAAAAGCAACATATCTGTGTGTTTTTCATAACTGTGAATATATCATCATTCGTTAAGTGTGATCTGCTACATAAAATAGAAGTTATTTCAGTAACATATTTGTATGGTTATGAATTTGCCAACTTCTGTGAAATATAATAGCCCACTCCTACGCTAAACTACTAACCTGTCCCCTGGTGGCCAGGATTTGAACTAAACAAAATGCCGCGAAAGAAGCCCCAAAAGTGAACCGCTTGAAATCCCCTGAATTGGGATGGTTGAATGTTGACAGGTATGGTATATATATATATATATATATATATATATATATATATATATATATATATATATATATATATATATATATATATATATATATATATATATATATATATATATATATATATATATATATATATATATATATGTGATCATACATATCCTCCAATCAACTCATTCACATCCCATACCGCGCATTCCTGAACATGCCCCTCCCCTTTCCTGACTGCGGTCTGTTTCTGCTCTCTGTTTACCTGTGCGTGAGCCTCTGAGCTGGGAGTGACCCCGTTAACTAGGTCATACAGGTACGCGAAAACACGGTAAGGTAGGCCGTATGTGTTTCATCGTGAAGGTTTTGATTCGTGTTCTGCATTCTAAATATATTAACGCACTTCTGTCGCCAGAATATCTGAGAGACATATTACGGATACCTGTAAGCTATACCTGTAATAAGGCCCAGTCGTGGGGCAACAGCAGTCCGTGTATTGTGCTCACTTGGTGTGTCTTGGCAACAGCCTGAGCACGTATACTACTGATGTTGCTGCTGCAACAGGTACTGCCACTGCAACTGTTATAACAACCAACACTCTTGCTGCTGCTGCTGTTGTTGCTAATATTACTACCCCAGTACTCCCACTACTACATCTACTCCCACTACTACTACTACCACTACCACTACCACTACTACTACTACTACTACTACTACTACTACTACTACTACTACTACTACTACTACTACTACTACTACAAGACTATAAACCGAATACCTTTACTACTACTAGTGCTACTACTACTACCGTTACTGCTGCTGCTACTACTACCACTACCACTACTACTACTACTACTACTACTACTACTACTACTACAAGACTATATATCGAATACATTTACTACTACTACTACTACTGCTGCTGCTGCCGCTACTGCAACTGCTACTGCTGCTGGTGCTACTACTACTACTACTACTACTACTACTACTACTACTACTACTACTACTACTACTACTACTACTACTACTACTTCTACTACTACTACTGCTGCTACTGCTGCTGCTACTACTACTACTACTACTACTACTACTACTACTGCTACTACTACTACTACTACTACTACTACTACTACTACTACTACTACTACTACTACTACTACTACATGTAGGTGGGCCAGGAAAAGGAATACAGCATATCCGTATAGACCATGCGAAATATAGCATATAAAGGATATCTCTTTATTTTGGCAAGTCACCATCATCCCATTTGCTTTAATGTGTAGAAAAGTCGAACATTTCTTTAGAAAACAATACCTTTTCACTTTAAAGTCAGTGCCTTTCAGTGGGTTGCTTTTGAGTTTTGAGAATAAGTGTGCCTACTTACTGGTGAGTTCCCTGAGGGGGTATTTAACCTCCTCATCTATTTCAATCTCGTCTTCCAGTTGAGTGGGCAACTTATTTCAAGAGATCCTCTCACTCGACGACCTATGACCAATGTCGTCAGGACTTTTCAAACTTTTGAAAATAAATCAAAAATGGAGCATAAAATCCCAAAATATTTTAATCAGAGTTGTAGATAGAGTTCATATGAACAATTGTCCTTCAATTTTTTCCTAAATATTGCTTTTTTCCGAAAGATATCACCAAGATTGTCAGACGGGTCATACTGGACAAGCACGAATGGGTTAAGTAAAGCAGAAGGGAAAACAAGAGTGTGGCCAGGGAGGCTTTCTGTCCGCCATCTTAAATAGAATGGATTAGAGTTTTGCTATCTAGTCTCTTTTTCATTTATGACTAACCTTTTGAGGTTTGAAAAGGGTTTTGGTTTATTGTATATCAAACAATCCCATAAGAAGCTACATTTGTTTGATTGCCGTACACTACTACTATAGGGCTAGAAGGCATCTGCGAAGTCGATCAGTCTGGAAGGTTAACGATAGCGAAAATGGCTAATCAATTGGTAAATAGGTTCATGTTATCTGTAATATATATATATATATATATATATATATATATATATATATATATATATATATATATATATATATATATATATATATATATATATATGTCGTGGTAGAAACTGCGATCCGGTAGGATCGCCGATCCTACCAGTAGAAACCGCGATCGCAGTTTCTACCGGTAGAAACTGCGATCGCAGTTCCTACCAGGATTATACTGGTAGGAACTGCGATCGCAGTTTCTACCGGTAGGATCGCCGATCCTACCAGAACAATCTTACCATACCTTGGTAGAAACTGCGATTCAGTAAAGGCTGTGATAGTATTGATATATTTAGCAATCTATGGTAACCCATAGTTGCAGTAGTAAGATATTAAGTTCTTTGTGAGAATTTCAAAGCAAAAAGCCCCTTTATGTTTTCATTAAGACACTTATAACAGATAACTAATGAGTATTCACCTTTGAATAGCACCATTTAAATATGAACATGCAACATATTCTGGCACAATATTACTTCATGAAATCTCTCTTATGCAATCTTTCATGCAATCTTTCAACATAATCACCTATCGTTCAACGGGTAGCTTTAATTATTTATACAAAGTTAACTTCCAACAGATACTGGTACAATGTGACATCATAAAAAAGGCTTCAAATATTTCTAACACAGTCACACAATAGTATTTAACCTGTTTATACAGTATTATGAAGATACTATATCTATTTACTTCGATATACAAAGTATTGAATAAAACTTTGTCTCCAAGTACTCATTTCTTCATTCAGTTGTTCTTTAGAAAGTAGAAAGTAGTCTGCTACTCTCATATTTTAGAAAATAACTTGGCAATAAAGCAAAATTTCACAAAATATTTGAAGGAGAGTTGGTGTATGGCATGTGATCAGCATTTCTCGATCAAATGTTTTCCAGAAAAATGTTTGTAAGCAAAATATTTCCAACATTGTCAGGGCTGTTTTGGCCACTCTGAGTGTAAATGGGTTAAGTTATTGAATTTGATATTCATCTTCAATCCTAGAAAAGTCAAATTGAAAACATTTAATAACTATCAGCTTCACATTAGCAAATCACCACTCAAATTGCCTATACCCAACAATTATTACTTGGACGTCTACATTGTAACCTTAATTTCAATATAATTACATGTAAGTAACTTTTAAGCGCAATTGAACCAAGCCCATATTTCCTATAATAACAATTGGATTACTAGGATTACAATTTGAAACAAAGCTAACCATCTATCCTTCAAATTGTTTTAAAAAATATATATTTTGGGCAACAGATTTCCACAAATTGTTTGACTGCTTTTGGCCGCTGTGCGCATTAATGGTGTAAGGATTGAACACCATTGACACCTTTGTTGCCACACCTACATTATTAATATTTTTTTCATTAATACATCACATTCTGGCAGGCTCTGCTTTTTGTTCAATCATGCACTAGCTACTGGTCATACCAGACTGATGCAGGGGAGAAGATTCCTAAGATTTTAAACTGTTTCCAAATCAACCTAATACAATTGACAAATACAGCGTCAAGTTTATTTGCAATAAACCACACCCAAAATGTTGATTGAGATTGGAATCAGCCGATTGACCTGAAACTGTCTTATTACAAAGCAATAAATCATCTCAATTAAATACTCAATTCCTGGATGTGTTAATATTTAGATAACAAAGCAACATTTTGAGAAATATTTCACTGAAAGTTGGTGATCCTGTTTGGTTTTACAATCCTTCTTCTAATATTTTTCAAATTATATTGAATTAAAATGAGATTTGTTAAAAGTTGAAGGACTATGCACACTCCAAAAATGAATGGTTTAAATGAACGCCTGTAGTGTTTTACAACTCATCTGCCATGGAGCTGCTCATTCAAACCCTTAAATAGTGATAAAGGGGATCGCAGTTTCTACCGGTAGGAACTGCGATCGCAGTTCCTACCAGCATAATCCTGGTAGAAACTGCGATCGCAGTTTCTACCGGTAGAAACTGCGATCGCAGTTTCTACTGGTAGGATCGGCGATCCTACCGGATCGCAGTTTCTACCACGACATATATATATATATATATAGGCAGAGATATATACAAGAATGTGTGACTAACTTGTCTCAGTGGCCAGTTAGATTTCACTTAGATGTCAGGCTAGGGGCCCGAAAGGGTGTTTATATCAAAATGTGGTTAAAAACAGGATTTTTGATTATTATACATACTATTTTGGGCCCCTAGTCTGAAAAGTCTAGAGGCCCTCAGCAAAATCCAAGGGCATATGCCTCTGAGCCCCTAGGAAAGTCGTTACCTAAATAAATACCCAATCGCAAAACACTGACCCATTTAAATACAAGTCACTGCATAGTGCTCATCATTATGCTGGTCTCCCACATACGAATTTTAAGGTGCGACAAGGTGCGAATTAAAAAGTAGTTATTCGTGTGTTGTCGTGATTTATCGTGGTTGTTCGCAGTGAGTCTTAGGTTTTCGTGTAAAACTTTTGGGTGCGACAAAAATACTGTCGTATAGAAGTCATTTTGTGTTGTACATTGTCGAACATCGTTGTACATTGTTGAACATCTTGTCGTAATATGTTGTACATTGTCGTATGAAATTGTACATTCACGTACATTTGCGTACACTCGTTTAATGTATGACACAGTGTCACTATGTACATGACCCACTTCAGAATGAAAAAATAGGCTATAGGCCAAAATTTAATCTACAAAGCCACGAATTGCCAGTGATTTCACCATACATCGTAGTGTACTTAGGAATTTTGCCATTTTTAGTTTGAAAATATTCGTAATTAATCGAATATTGTCGTAAGTAGACGTACAACTGGCGTATATATGCGTATGTATGAGGTAATTATTCGTATTTATGTCGTGCATATTCGCACATACTCGCATACATACGCACCTTCATATCCGTAGCCAACTACGAATATGTTCGCCTAATTACGACTTAAGCTAGAATCACACTGGGCTAGGAAGGTGCTAGGACCTGCTAGGACCTGCCACGACATGGAATTTCGTTGAAATCATTCGTTCAATTCCACATCGTGGCAGTGTCCTAGGTGATGTCCTAGCAACGTCGGCGTTGTCCTAGCTGGATCCTAGCTGGATCCCCGCTGGAGCCCACGTCGTGAATTTTTTAATTTAATTTTTTTTTTACTAACACATG
This sequence comes from Maea johnstoni, assembly GCA_963942565.1. Taxonomy (NCBI): domain Eukaryota; kingdom Metazoa; phylum Annelida; class Polychaeta; order Spionida; family Magelonidae; genus Maea; species Maea johnstoni. The sequence continues at coordinate 15,709,106 of OZ012700.1, read as the reverse complement.
TTTTAGGATAATTTATAACACTGGAATTTTGTAAAAATCTTTTTACCAACACATCTTCTAGGATAATTTAAAACACTGGAATTTTTTTTTGATTTTTTAACTAACACATATTTTAGGATAGTTTAAAACACTGGAATTTAATTTCGCCGACACACCTAGGAAGTCCTAGCTACGTCTGGATACAAAATTAACATTTATATTTACGTCGGCGACGCGTCCTGAATGTGCTAACACCGTCGGCGACGTGTCGCCGACACATGCGAGACAGTCTTGACTAACATACTCACTTTGTCAAGATGTCCTAATACTGTCTCAACAAAGACTTCATGATGCAATATTAGGTCGCCGACGTGTCCCCGACGTGTCGGCGACGTGTCGGCGACACCATCAAGACATGCTAATTTGCATATTTGTCGTGACTGAACACCTAGGACTTTTGTCGGCACTCACGTCGGGCATGTCCTAGGTACGTCTTGGCGAAAAATCGTGGGTTGTCGTCCCAGTGTGATTCTAGCTTTAGTATGATAGAAAACGTACAGTATCGCACATCTGATGCTGTAGTCGTACATCAATCGTACATGCTGTCGTGGGATGTCGTATACTTTCGTAGTTGAACGTACATATCTCACGAATGGAGAAAATCAGCAATTTTATAGCCAATTCGTGGCTTCAAACGTACACTTGTACGTGTATGTTCGCACATTGAATTCGTATGTGGGAGACCAGCATAAGTTGACCGCATACCTGTATACAAGCGATCTGTGAATAAACTTAAAACAAAACAAGGAAACGCTGCCAAGCAATGGCTCAAGCGTACTATAGCTTGGAAAATAATAGGGCGAATTAATACTGTAAGCGGATTTATACTTAAAGCTGCCTAGCAAATAATATTAGCACTATTGTTATATACATGTACTTATGACAAGTAACAGCAGGGACGCATATATAGGGATTGCAATCTGTTCCACGTGTGATCAGCATATGGCTAAGCTAATTCTTTAGCAAAAGTATAAGTCTTTGAGCAATAATAATGCTCCATTTTATTCTTCTGAATAAATTTCTAATGCTTAACCCATCAAGTAAAAATTATGTTTAGAAAACACACTCTTGATTAAGAAAATATTTTGTGATAAGAAATTCAGTAAATGATTTATTATAGATTTTAAATGGAGCCTTATATGGAGACAGCCTATTGGTGCGACGGCGGACAGTTAGTGCGGAGCTACACCTCTGCCCGATCTGGGCCCCTTAAAGGGCAAATGCACCATCATGATGATTTAGGTTCAAAATGTGCCTATACATGTCACCTTTCAAATAAGACCACCTGCAAGTCTGTCCTCCTCAGCAGTCCTCAGATATGGCTTATGAAAGTTAGTAAAAAACTGGCCTGAGTCTGGGTATAGAGGCTGACATTATCAGAAGTGGTGCTTAGGAAGTGACTGCCAGTCCTGCTTCTGATTGGTTGAGAGATATCATTGGCTGGAAGTGACTGCCACTGATATCTCTCGATTTGGCTAAAGCGATTGAATGATTTGCAAACACGTGTGTTGTTGTTATTATCATCATTATTACCATTAGTAGTAGTAGTAGTAGTAGTAGTAGTAGTAGCAGTAGTAGTCGAATTAGTTGTAAACGTAGTAGTAGTAGTAATAGTAGTAGTAGTAGAAGTAGTAGTAGTAGTAGTAGTAGTAGTAGTAGTAGTAGTAGTAGTAGTAGTAGTAGCAGTAGTAGTAGTAGTAATAGTAGTAGTAGTAGTAGTAGTAGTAGTAGTAGTAGTAGTAGTAGTAGTAGTAGTAGTAGTAGTAGTAGTAGTAGTAGTAGTCGATGTCGTCGTCGTCGTAGTAGTAGTAGTAGCAGCAGTAGTAGTAGTAGTCGATGTCGTCGTCGTCGTAGTAGTAGTAGCAGCAGCAGTAGTAGTAGTAGTAGTAGTAGTAGTAGTAGTAGTAGTAGTAGTAGTAGTAGTAGTAGTAGCAGTAGTAGTAGTAGTAGTAGTAGTGGTAGTAGTAGTAGTAGTAGTAGTAGTAGTAGTAGTAGTAGTAGTAGTAGTAGTAGTAGTAGCAGTAGTAGTAGCAGTAGCAGTAGCAGTAGTAGTAGTAGTAGTAGTAGTAGTAGCAGCAGCAGCAGCAGCAGCAGCAGCAGCAGTAGTAGTAGTAGTAGTAGTAGTAGTAGTAGTAGTAGTAGTAGTAGCAGTAGTAGTAGTAGTAGTAGTAGTGGTAGTAGTAGTAGTAGTAGTAGTAGTAGTAGCAGCAGCAGCAGCAGCAGCAGCAGTAGTAGTAGTAGTAGTAGTAGTAGTAGTAGTAGCAGTAGTAGTATCCTTATTGTGGTCTTCGTCTTCATTATCATTATTTTTACCATTATTATTTTCGTCACCTTAAACAGTACTGGTGTTAGTATAAGCTTGGATTAAGAAAAGAATGGATATGTAACGAGAGACCAATTACTATATGCCCTATAGTTACATGCTAGCCTCATGCCAGGACTAGCAGATAAGGCAGCAGCACGAGGTCACGTGGGAACAAGGACCAATCAGGGCTCCCGCATCGCTTACATTACAGAGAAACCTTATCTCCACCACCTGCTGGGGGTGCCCAGAGCACCTATTAGCGACTATTAATTGACACTGGTTGAGGCTAGCATGTTCAGGTTGACCGGCTGGTTTCCATTCCATGTGTTTGGTCTTCTAAGGTATAAGTATGCTTATGTAAATACCACAAGTACATAACCATTTTCAGTGCAAACTAAGGCGATGCGATAATGGCCAATCCCAGTACCAGAAACCTGCACCCTCATGCAGCCAATGATAAGCCAGACGTGGGATTTGTGAACTATGGGTCTCCAGATATATGTCACGACGACATTGACACGATCCATACTGCAACACCATATAAGGGAAAGCCACCTCCATTACCAGGAACAATCTCTGAAGTAGCTGATGGCGGTGTGGAGATGGCATCACCAGGTGGCGCTGCTCTATGTAGGGAGGAGGGATCGGAGACTGAGGAGGACGAGGAGGGAGAGTGTGGCTATGGACAGTGTCATCCTCAGGGACTTCAGATCTGCAACAATCCCAAGCTACTCTTGGCCTGTCTCTGCTGGTTCGGCGCTATTCAAGGTAACTTTGGTGTAAGGGACTTCTAAAAGACTTTACCCCTACTCCAAGCCCTATATTAGAATAGATGGCAGCAAAGTGTGTTCAACTACACAATAATGGTAAAGCTTGAAGAAAAAGGAGACTAATTCAATCGTATAACTTAATCAGTTCGTACTGATATAAAGAGGTGATATATATATATATATATATATATATATATATATATATATATATATATATATATATATATATATATATATATATATATATGTATATATATATATATATATATATATATATATATATATATATATATATATATATATATATATATATATATATATGTATATATATATATATATGTATATATATATATATATATATATATATATATATATATATATATATATATATACTATGTATATACACACATATATAAATATATACACACACATATATAAATATACACACACACACATATATATATATATATATATATATATATATATATATATATATATATATATATATATATATATATATATATATATATATATATATATATATATATATATATATATATATATATATATATATTCATCGTCCAACCGCAAAAACTTATTGCTATCGTATTAGAGATCAGTTATCTTTGGAGTTTATTTAAGGCAATATATATATATATATATATATATATATATATATATATATATATATATATATATATATATATATATATATATATATATATATATATATATATATATATATTGAAATGTTTATCAATTGTAACATACCCAACTTCTGTTGCATATACCTTATGTATTAGAATGATTCTTAAAGTGATGCACATACAGTTTTCCCTTCATATCCGAAAATATATCTGGATATGACAAATAGTGAAAATTGTTTATGATTTATTTGGAAGTGCTTGATACGTGAATGTAGGTCAGGTTGTCATATGTTTTAGAGGTGTAATAATCACAAATCATGGGTCAAATAATGTTGATTGCTTTCAAATGAAATATTTTTCATTTGTAAAGATTTGACTTTAGAATAATTGAGATATCTATGTTGAACTAAATCAAACCAAAGAAATCTAACTTGGTCACAGCTTGATTATATATTCGATAGCTTATACCTCAAACTGCCATCTGGAGTTTTAAAGGGTATCAATTCTTTTCCGGCTTATTTCTATTTATCTTATTACTTTGAGAGGGGGCGGGGGAATTTGCACAAATAAAAAATAACCTAAGGTGTGCTTAAAGTCTGCTGTGCCTCACTGTATAGATGTACCAAATACATTACAGATGAATTGAACTTGAACGCTCTTATACACGGTTTGTCCTGAACGGCAATACTAACTTCGTTGTCAGTACCTTAGAACGACGATTACAATTATCAGCCAAGGATGTTGGGTGTATTGTATGTTTATTCACTGTACTGATATTGCACAAAATCATTATCGGCAACTGCAGTGCCGGTATCTAAATTCCTGCACTAAATGCGTGAGCAGCCCGGGCATAATACATGACTGAACGCCCGATTGCCACCCAGTTTCTGGGTCATAGATGCGACCACAGATCCCTGACCTCACAACTGAACGTTAATCTTTGATTCACACGCTACGTGGGTCATTGATGAGCTTGGCTTATATTTTGACATCTATGGGTCTTTGTACAACCAGACGTCCGTCGACTGGTGCGAGAATCATATGGCTGCACTGTTTAATGTCTGGATATATTTTTACTGTATGGATTTTCAGACAGAAACATTTTCAATGATATTGTTCTGGCGTGTTACAGGGTTTGTGCTAAATGGCATTACTAACGTCGTGGTCAGCACGTTAGAGCGACGTTTTGAATTGTCGGCCAGTGACGTTGGAATCATCATCGGCACCTATGACGTTGCTGCGGGACTGGTCGCGTTTCCCTTGACCTACTTTTGCGCCAACGCCAACAAACCAAGAATCTTGGCCTTTGCAGCATTTGCGTTAGGAATTGGGTCATTCGTCATGTTTCTTCCCCACCTGACTGCTGGGCCATACCTTGCAGGCCATTCAGCATCATCGACATGCGATCTGGGAGGTACTTTTATTGTTTCGTATTTTGCACTGTATTCTATTGTATTGTATTGTAATGGATTGCATTGCATTTCTTTGCATTGTCCTGTTTTGTTTTGTATTTCATTGTATTCTAATTAATTGAACAATGCAAGGTTATGCAAAATTGTCCTGTGCAAATGATACATTGAATGAAAATAGAGACCAAAACTAAGTAATTATTTTGTATTTTGCACTGTATTTCATTGTATTGTGCTGCATTGTATTGTAATGGATTCCATTGTATTGTCTTGTTTTGTTTTGTATTTCAATGTATTGTAATTAACAGAGCAATACAAGGCTATGCAAAGATATACTGTGCAAATGATATATTGAATGAAAGTAGAAACCAAAACTAAGTGACAGTTAAACAAACGAGCAGGGTAGACAAGCACATCGCGGGTTAGTGAATGGTCATATAAACCAATAAACAAACAGAACCTAGGTAATGGCAGAATAAAGAAGAACATGCATTCACTATACACAAAGGTCGCTCATCCTAAAATCTATTATTAATTGACAAGCTGAGGAAAGCATTTGGGTCGTTTTTTGTTTGTCTTTTTTGTCTTTTGTTAAGGTTCTCATGCCAGGACCATGTCTTTATTACGCTAAAATAGGTTTTGTTCAGGATATCTTGAAATCATGAGTATTTTGCATTAATTATGAGAACATACTTAAATACCTATACAAAAGGGCCAGTCTCTACAAGTATTACATATTGATTATCCTTAAGGGCATCTTTCAAGTTTCTCATCAATCATTCTCTGCGACTGAATATTGATTTGTATAGACGTTATTTATTGTTTTGTATTCTTTAATAGAATAATGCAACAGTGTTGATAGAGATATGGTGATCGTGCATTTGCAGTAAGGACAGTAAGAAAAAGACAATATCCCCATAAAACAATCGTCTATTAATCAGGTTTTACAATTGTTAGATAAAAAAACTGCACATATACAATTTAGTGCGTGTCGCAGTTGATAAGTGTAAATTGGACAAAATAACACTTTAAAATATATTCCTAAAATAAAGATAACGGCAACCATAAGTGTACGACAATAGTATCATTTTGAATAATATGCAAATTTTATATATGTGCAAATGTTTAATCACTAATCGGCTTATTTGTTAAAACATAGTATATATTAGTTCATTGTTCTTTAGTTCTTATTATAGACTATGCAAACTCAGTTCCTCTGTTTCATCATTCTACATTATCATTATTTTGAAGGAAATGGTACCATGTGTGATGGAAGTGAGGGAACTGGCCTGTCAAACTATTTGTATGTTTTCATTCTTGGCAATGCTATTCACGGTATTGGCGGAGGAGCTCTATACTCTCTGGGTGTATTATACCTGGATGAGAGCGTACCTTCCAAGTCATCCGCACTATATGTGGGTAAGGAGGATATATACACACATAACATGCATACATACATACATACATACATACATATATACACACACATATATAAATACATGCGTTGCATACATACATGCATACAATATGTACGTACATACATACAGACGGACAGACATACTTGCATACAAATATATATATATATATATATATATATATATATATATATATATATATATATATATATATATATATATATATATATATATATATATATATATATATATATATATATATATTTATATATATATATATATATATATACATATATATATATATATATATATATATATATATGTATATATATATATGTATATATATATATGTATATATATATATATATATGTATATATATATATGTATATATATATATATATATATATATGTATATATATATATGTATATATATATATGTATATATATATATATGTATATATATATATATATATATATATATATATATATATATATATATATATATATATATATATATATATACATATATATATATATATATATATATATATATATATATATATATATATATATATATATATATATATATATATATATATATATATATATATATATATATATATATATATATATATATATATATATATATATATATATATATATATATATATATATATGGTAACTATACTCAGTGAATGCTCATATTATTCTAAACAACGGTTTGGAAAATGATCATCAAATGGTATTATCTTATAGAATTAAGTGTTTGAATAGTGACAGGTTATGATGCATTTAGTATAAAGAACAAATGTGTATCTTCACTGTTGCACCAGGAATATGATAAGTCAGAGGGTCGTAACCTTCCGTTTTATGCATAATTTAACCACCGTTTTTGTGAATACAATCAAGAGTGACTGAATCAAATTTTGATGTAAACCATACTTCATCATGCCGCAAACGTCAAAAAGGTATGACTAGCTTGCATTCTGCTTCTGAAGATATAACAATTGTATTATCACCAATATTTTAGGGATCCTTTTCGCGTTTGCCGCGCTTGGGCCCGCTCTGGGGTTCCTACTCGGGGGACAGTTTCTGAATATCTACGTGGACGTTGGAAGGACAAACATTGAAAAGTAAACATAATATCATGTTAAAGTAGTTATGATCTTTATACCTTTCTAATAGATATATCAAAAATGTGAATATAAACTCAGCAAAGCTGGAACAGCTTACTAGGTGTCTCACAAAACATATGATTAGATACATCAGATACAAAGAAAAATTGAATTTAACTTAACGTAACCTTGATAACTCGTTCACTTTTATAAACCAAAATATGACATTATATATTAAGATCCCGAAAAACATTAATGCTCATCCGGAGTGTGCCACGCGATGAGAGGACTAAACCAATATTCTATTCTAATCTTAAACTTTATTTTATTTTCAGCTTAACAGTAAAGCCCGGAGACCCTAACTTTGTGGGCGCATGGTGGATAGGATATGTGATTTCGGCTGTATTGTCTCTAACAGTCTGTCCTTTAATACTTGCTTTTCCACCTAAGCTACCAGGTGAGTTTAATATGAAATACAAAACATAAAATTGGTATTATAATAATTCTATCAAATCGGTAGATCATTTACGTATACGGTCGTGAGTGTTCAAGAGTTAAAGTCTTATACAGCTCTACTGTTTCGTATGACTGATTAGGAAACAAACAATTATATCAACGTTAGTGTAAATTGGATACCGTAGAACACACAATGTACGCGTATGTTTATACATATAGCGTACATAGCGTGTGGTATATAAAAACGCTGTACTTTTCTTCTGTACTTTGGCACTGTCAGCGGCGGCTACCGTCGCTAACATAAAGATACGCTATGATGCAAAAAACTCCCCAATTCGCTACATTTGGGACACGAGCCATATGTGTGTTCTACAGTATATGTGTAATATACTACCCCCATAATCATGCCCGTACGAAAAGTTTCATGCATGAAAAATGGTTGCATGAAAATGGCATGCATGAAAATGAAAACATGAACTTTACACGCATGAAAATATAAACTTTCCATGCATGAAATGCATGCAAGGAAATATTTTTTCGCCACAGAAATGTTTGTTCATGGGTACACAACTTCAAGCATAGACTTTTCACCCATGAAAATGTTTGGGCAAAATTGTCATTGGATGCATTGGATGCATGGAAAGTTTATTTTCACACATGAGAATTTCATTTTCATGAATGAAACATTTCGCACGGGTGGTCATATGATTGTGTGTTGATAACACTATTGCTGCTGGTAGCTAATCTGGTATATATAGAATGATAAAAAATGGGGGGAAATGACCGGAGCCTTGGCACATGGGTAGTTATCTGATAGGGTTCGGTACGAGCTTTTGCAATAAATACCAACATGACAGGGTTTGGATGATGTTTGTTAATTTTTGCGTTCTTGTGCATTAGACGAAGATAGTCTCAGCATCAGGAAGGTTAAATTAGTTTTTGTATCACTGATACCCTGCAAAAGCATGT
>OZ012700.1:15689980-15694980 GCA_963942565.1 Maea johnstoni | reverse complement strand
TGCAGCCGTCTCGACCGCAGACAGCCCACTTTCAAGCCAGGGCGCGTTTTTTCAACCTTGACCACATTCATGCCTGTGAGCCCGAACATTGACCTGGTTATAACCTTGTGATTAGAGCAATTATACGAACATTCAAAAGTGAACTCTTGTTAAAAATAACTAATGACAACTGTATGAGAACCGTAAATGAATCAAAGAATATTTGTTTTCCGAGCTCTATTATTGTACGGCCGAACTTAAGTTTATTTTGGTCACATACAGCATCATTCTAATTTTTTAAACATTGATATACATGTGTGTATATATATATATATATATATATATATATATATATATATATATATATATATATATATATATATATATATATATATATATATATATATATATAATATATATATATATATTGCATCAAAGAATTTGGAGTGGTGTACGCATCCCAGGCAAATAGGTCACTCGCAATGCCAAACAACATTTGGTTTACTGTTGCATAAAATAGACGCCAGTGACGTACAGTGGCAACACTAGGTGGCAGCACCAATCTAATACACACGTGTGCCGTTTTGGAAATATGAGATAAACAACAAATAGAAATTCTAGTTTTATTGACGTATGATGTATTTCACACTACTGTGCACAGGCATACCACAATTGTGACAGGGCAGATAATGCAAATGGCGGTCGAATCAGTGTGTATACTGCACTTGGTCACTTCAGGCATGAACTGTATAGAGATGGCAGCATGATATTAGTTTATTTTGTGGTATGCCTCAAGGTATAGTTACACATAAACCCGTAATTGCCTTCAGAAATCTTACTGATGCATAGTTAGCTCGTCAAATAAAAAGGTTTGGATGCTGTCTTTTTCCCTTTATTTTTCATTTGTTTTGCACTATCCCAGAAGTTTAATGTTATAGTTTTCATGCATGCTGGGTGTCTACGTGCCCTGTACCTATATATTATATGGACCCTCTGATATAATGCATAATAACGGACATATAAGCTACATTCTAGGGATGTCGGATTGAACTCTTTAAGCCCCCACTGAAGCACCTTTAATGCGGCTCGGCATTTGATTTTCTTTCATTTAAATATTAGTTTTTAATTTTTGATTCGCATTATGTCTTAAGGTGGCGGAATAACATACCACATAAAACAACCCAGATAAGAATTTACACAAGGCAAATGTATGATATAGTGTAAATCACTTAAATATGGCGTGAACATTATACAACTCAATTACGGTACTGCCCTGGATAGCATGATCTAAGTATAGCGGTAAACGGGAACAGCAACAGCAAGTTCAATTAAGAATTTGATAAAGACGGGATTTTATAATAGCGCATATTATTCCCGCTATACTTAAGTGATTTACAGTAATAGTCTAATTGGTTTATATGTTTTTCTATTTCAGTATTACCAAAACTGTTCCTGTATAACTGGATCTAACAGCACCTACCTGGGCGCTAAGGAAGGCTACTGTGATACCGACTGTAATCTCCTGCCCGTCTTCCTTGTTCTCTTCATGTTTCCACTCATATTCAGCATGTTCCTGCCGGGACCTATTGTTATATCAGCGACCATGAGGTAAGATCTTCCTTGTTCTCTTCATGTTTCCACTCATATTCAGCATGTTCCTGCCGGGACCTATTGTTATATCAGCAACCATGAGGTAAGATCTTCCTTGTTCTCTTCATGTTTCCACTCATATTCAGCATGTTCCTGCCGGGACCTATTGTTATATCAGCGACCATGAGGTAAGATCTTCCTTGTTCTCTTCATGTTTCCACTCATATTCAGCATGTTCCTGCCGGGACCTATTGTTATATCAGCAACCATGAGGTAAGATCTTCCTTGTTCTCTTCATGTTTCCTCTCATATTTAGCATGTTTCTGCCGGGACCTATTGTTATATCAGCAACCATGAGGTAAGATCTCCCTTGTTCTCTTCATGTTTCCGCTCATATTCAGCATGTTCCTGCCGGGACCTATTGTTATATCAGCGACCATGAGGTAAGATCTTCCTTGTTCTCTTCATGTTTCCACTCATATTCAGCATGTTCCTGCCGGGACCTATTGTTATATCAGCGACCATGAGGTAAGATCTTCCTTGTTCTCTTCATGTTTCCGCTTATATTCAGCATGTTCCTGCCGGGACCTATTGTCATATCAGCAACCATGAGGTAAGATCTTCCTTGTTCTCTTCATGTTTCCACTCATATTCAGCATGTTCCTGCCGGGGCCTATTGTTATATCAGCAACCATGAGGTAAGATCTTCCTTGTTCTCTTCATGTTTCCGCTCAAATTCAGCATGTTCCTGCCGGGACCTATTGTTATATCAGCGACCATAAGGTAAGATCTTTCTGGTTCTCTTCATGTTTCCACTCATATTCAGCATGTTCCTGCCGGGACCTATTGTTATATCAGCGACCGTGAGGTAAGATCTTTCTGGTTCTCTTCATATTTCCACTCATATTCAGCATGTTCCTGCCGGGACCTATTGTTATATCAGCGACCATAAGGTAAGATCTTTCTGGTTCTCTTCATGTTTCCACTCATATTCAGCATGTTCCTGCCGGGACCTATTGTTATATCAGCGACCATAAGGTAAGATCTTTCTGGTTCACTTCATGTTTCCACTCATATTCAGCATGTTCCTGCCGGGACCTATTGTTATATCAGCAACCATGAGGTAAGATCTCCCTTGTTCTCTTCATGTTTCCTCTCATATTCAGCATGTTCCTGCCGAGACCTATTGTTATATCAGCGACCATGAGGTAAGATCTTTCTTGTTCTCTTCATGTTTCCTCTCATATTCAGCATGTTCCTGCCGGGACCTATTGTTATATCAGCAACCATGAGGTAAGATCTTCCTTGTTCTCTTCATGTTTCCTCTCATATTCAGCATGTTCCTGCCGGGACCTATTGTTATATCAGCAACCATGAGGTAAGATCTTCCTTGTTCTCTTCATGTTTTCGCTCATATTCAGCATGTTCCTGCCGTGACCTATTGTTATATCAGCGACCATGAGGTAAGATCTGGAAACCAGGCGTAGAATAAACAATTTGGATTGGAATTTGCGATTTGAACTTCCGAATATTTACTCTTTATTCTTTCTTATGGGACGTGGCAGAAATAGGTTCTTCAACTCGTGTGGTAGAAGATGATATTTCTTACCCCCGGGGATAGAGGGTCGTTCCAATATGAAAATTCTATCCCTCGTGTAAGAAATATCATCCTCTGCCACACTCGTTGAAGAACCTCTATTACTTTAAAATCTTCTCCTTGTATTTTGCACGATAATAGTTGTTCATTGTCTTCTGATATCTTTCACCATCTAGAAGGTACATTGTATCTATCTTAAGAAACCCCATCAAAGTTGATTCTTGTCAAAATTAGGAAACTTAAAACTAGCTCACTGTCGAAATTGCCATAAATGGGGTTCAATCTAGCTTTAGTTGGGTAGCGGTCATATTGGATATGAAGATTTTGTTTTAGTGTTAATTCGTACGAGGAAACTGATGTTTATTTCATTCATGATAGTATACAAGAAAACAATTTAAGGAGATAGGGTAATTACCTTTGTTCAGTCCAACGATTCGATATTCATAATACATTACTCAATCTGTTTTACAATAAATATTATGACATAATGTTTGTTTTTGTAAATTATGTAGAATACTCACCGCTTACACACATTTTATCTGTTTCCAAATGACAGTATTTCCATTTTGTCATTTGAGGAGGAAAGAAATGTTTCCTAAGACGTCGTTGGGATAGGTTGTAGATATATTCTAATAATTTATTTTGGTAAATATGTTCGTTGGATTGGAAAGTGTTACAGAATTTTGGAGGAATTATTATTCCAACTTCATCCTCTTATTTCTAAGGTTAACCCTCACCAGAAGAAAATAGAAATAAAGTCTATAATCTGACTATTTTGTTTGCAAATGGTAAATATCGCCTTACTTCCCTATTATTAATCTTATCTTTAAACTTTCATTATTTCAGATCCGTTCCTGAAAAATTAAAGTCATTCGCACTTGGTGTGATGTGGGTATTTCCTAGATTTTTAGGTATGTACAAAAGACTAATTTCTCGTCATTTTAATATAGAGAATGATTGTATTCCTGTTCAGAACGTGCATATCTTCTTTAATCACCATAAAACATTAATTGGAGCACTATAAACATAACGAACGATACCACATGAATTATAAAAGCACATAGCAAACGATAAAACATGAATTATGATCGCATATGTGATGTGTGAGTTTGTAAATATATCTATCTATGTGTGTGTGTATATATATATATATATATATATATATATATATATATATATATATATATATATATATATATATATATATATATATATATATATATATATATACATATATATATATATATATATATATATATACATATATGTATGCATTTATATATATATATATATATATATATATATATATATATATATATATATATATATATATATATATATATATATATATATATATATATATATATATATATATATATATATATATATATATATATATATATATATATATATATATATATATATTGTCAATATCCGTTTATTCCAGGTTTTCCAATAGGGCCAGTGGTGATTGGTGCTGTTTTTGATTCCTCCTGCATTCTCTGGCAAGACAACTGTGGAGAGCGTGGATCCTGCTGGATATACAACAGGGATACAGTCAAATATTATTTCCTATTGATTTTAGCTGGGTTAAAATGTGTTACTTTGGTATTTCTCACTCTTTCTTATGTTTTGTATAATCCTCCAAGTCTTCCTGAACGCAACGCGAATGGGCATGTAACTAGTTAACCAACGCATATCAGTAAGCGCCCGAAGATGCCTGGCTGTTTTAGGGATAATTGTTTTGAGAGAACCATATTTTTTATGAAATATAAGTATAACTCTCTTTCAAGTAGTTTGATAATTCATGCATGATTCCGAATTTATCTTCAAG
>OZ012700.1:15644783-15687283 GCA_963942565.1 Maea johnstoni | reverse complement strand
GGACTGGTCGCGTTTCCTTTGACCTACTTTTTCGCCAACGCCAACAAACCGAGAATTTTGGCCTTCGCAGCATTTGCGTTAGGAATTGGGTCATTCGTCATGTTCCTACCCCACCTGACTGCTGGGCCGTACCTTGTAGGCCATTCAGCATCATCGACATGCAATCTTGGAGGTACTCTTATTGTTTTGCATTTTGCATTGTATTTTATTGTTTTAATGTATTGGATTGCATTTGTTTGCATTGTTTTGTCTTGTTTTGTTTTGTATTTCAATGTATTGTAATTAATTGAACAATACAAGGTTATGCAAAAATGTCCTGTGCAAATGATACATTGATTGAAAATAGAGACCAAAACTAAGTAATTATTTTGTATTTTGCACTGTATTTTATTGTATTGTGTTGCATTGCATTGTATTGTAATGGATTGCATTGTATTGTCTTGTTTTGTTTTGTATTTCAATGTATTGTAATTAACTGAACAATACAAGGTTATGCAAAGATATACTGTGCAAATGATATATTGAATGAAAAAAAACTAAGTAATAGTTAAACAAACGAGCAGGGTAGACAAGCACATCGCAGGTTAGTGAATGGTCATATAAACCAATAAACAAACAGAACCTAGGTAATGGCAGAATAAAGAAGAACATGCATTCACTATACACAAAGGTCGCTCATCCTAAAATCTATTATATATTGACAAGCTGAGCAAAGCATTGGGTCGTTTTTTGTTTGTCTTTTTTTTGTCTTTTGTTAAGGTTCTCATGCCAGGACCATGTCTTTATTACGCTAAGATAGTTTTTGTTCAGGATATCTTGAAATCATGAGTATTTTGCATTAATTATGAGACCATACTTAAATACCTATACAAAAGGGCCAGTCTCTACAAGTATTACATATTGATTATCCTTAAGGACATCTTTCAAGTTTCTCATTAATAATTCTCTGCGCATGAATATTGATTTGTATGGATGGTATTTATTGTTTTGTATTCTTTAATAGAATAATGCAACTGTGTTGATAGAGATATGATAATCGTGCATTTGGAGTAATGACAGTACGAAAATGACAATGTCCCCATTAAACAATCGTCTATTAATCAGGTTTTACAATTGTTAGATAAAAAACTGCACATATACAATTTAGTGCGTGTCGCAGTTAATAAGTGTAAATTGGACAAAATAGCACTTTAAAAAGTATTCCTAAAATAAAGATAACGGCAACCATAAGTGTACGACAATAGTATCATTTTGAATAATATGCAAATTTTATATATGTGCAAATGTTTAATCACTAATCGGCTTATTTGTTAAAACATCGTATATATTAGTTCATTGTTCTTTAGTTCTTATTATAGACTATGCAAACTCAGATCCTCTGTTTCATCATTCTACATTATCATTGTTTTGAAGGAAATGGTACCATGTGTGATGGAAGTGAAGGAACTGGACTGTCAAGTTACTTGTATGTTTTCATTCTTGGCAATGCTATTCACGGTATTGGGGGAGGAGCACTATACTCTCTGGGTGTAGTTTACCTGGATGAGAGCGTACCTTCCAAGTCATCCGCACTCTATGTTGGTAAGGAGGATATACACACACAAAACATGCATACATACATACATATATACACACACATACATAAATACATGCGTTGCATACATACATTGTACATGCATACAATATGTACGTACATACATACAGACGGACAGACATACTTGCATACAAATATATATATATATATATATATGTATATATATATATATATATATATATATATATATATATATATATATATATATATATATATGTTTATTATATGACCACTGACCAACCTCTCTTTTGATTGGTTAATTCAGGCTACGACCACTTCCTATACTAGGGAATATCTCCCAACCAGTCCATCAAAACAGTTGATGGACTGGCAATATTGACTGATCAGGCACACCATCCAATGAGAGTGCCAGAATAGTGACACACCCCCAGATTTTCCCAGCATGCCAACAGCCAAGCAGATGGGCTGTGACATGAACGGCCACCATTTTGCCCCCCCCCCCCCCCCCCCCCCCCCCCCACGCCATAAAAAAAAAAATTTTTTTTTTTTTTAAATGAAAAAAAAAACATGAAAAAAAAAGAAAAATTTAAATAAAAATTTAAGAATTTAAAAAAAAAAAAAAAAAAAAAATGAAAAGAAAAAAATGAAATTTAAAGAATAAAAATTAAGAATAAAAAAAAATTAAATTAATTTTTTTTTTTTTGAAATATAAAATAAAAAAATAAAAATATATATATGTTTTTTTAAATATGAAATAAATAAATAAGAAAAATAAAATTAAAAAAATGAGGGAGGGATTTGATACAGATCTGAACTTTTCTAATTGGACATTTGGAAGCCACCTGATAGTGGTAGTTTAATCAAAATGTTTCTTAACAATCTGTCTGATGTGTAATTAATGCTTCTTCCATTTGTCAGTGGTCATATAATAAAACAAATATGGACTGATCCCTCGAGCAAATCAGGTTATATGGACCTCGGGAGAGCAATATTGCCCGCGGCCTTCGGCAATATTGCTCTCCCTCGGTCCATATAACCTGATATTGCCCTCGGGATCAGTCCATATTTGTATATTATATATATATATATATATATATATATATATATATATATATATTTGTATGCAAGTATGTATATATACAATATATATATATATATATATATATATATATATATATATATATATATATATATATATATATATATATATATATTTATGTATATATATATATATATATATATATATATATATATATATATATATATATATATATATATATAACAGCAAAAGTGCCCCTTAGGTGACCATGCTATTTTTGGCAACCATTGGCTGACACTTCATATATCTGCCATTTAAGGTATGAGGAGAACCCCAATAAGCAAGGCAAGCTATTTGCAAAAGAGATGTCAGTCTGTGGTGAAATATTCCATGATTGGTTTATTTTAAAAGATATAGTTTTTTGATGTGTCAACCGATGGTTAAGGGGTATTTTGTGATTCCACAAATCCAACCATTAAGGAACACCAATTATATTACATCACTAGAACCAACCTTATGGCGACATATACTTTATTTTCAACAATTACAACCATCAGCTGACATATGCTATATATTTTATCAACCAAACCAACCATCTGGGGGAAATACTTATAAGGAGGTTGTTTTTCAGTATTGTATCAACATAAACATCCATTTTACCTGTATGCCATAAAAAAATCATTTAAATCACATTCCAATTTGTATGGGAAAAAGTAAAATTTCATTTACTCTCCCTCTAGAGTGGTTGGGAAAAATGAGGTTTTATTTTCTTTCAAAAACAGCTGTGAAAATAAAATGTTTTTAAATATATATATATCACACAACGTTCAATTGAATGGGGCAACATGGTGCATATATGGAAATAAGGATGTAGTTAAGATTAAGTTTTGTAAATCACGAATTCCCTTACCATTCGCTCTGTGTCAGGCGAATCTGACGAAAGGTTTTCTCATTCTGCTGAAATTACCTTGAACTTAAAGCTTGTTGTGCTTAACGTTAATCAATATTATGTCGGTTAGGGGTTTGGGGGAGCTGATGATAAATGTGCTACCCTTGTTGTATACACGGTGTACGGCAAGATGTCTGACTTCTCGCAGACATCACAACAAGGATAACTAATCATATAGTTATCTTTGATGAAAAAAGACTGTTTCATTAAAAAACATAATCAAATAAGAAGGATTGGATTATTGTTATTTTATGGCCATATTTTCGTTTACAGACAGGGGTGTCCAAAGTTTAGTTTAGTAGAAGTGGTAGTTGTAACAATAGTAGCAGGTCTAATGAAATATTGTTTCCTTACAATCTAACCATCTGGTTAGCTCTGAATCACTGGTGAATAGTTCACAGTAATCTGAAGTTTGGAATGATTGTTTGTTTAAGGAATACTTTTCGTGCCCAGCTAACCGTGACATGAGTAGCGTTTTATGGGGACATGATTATGGCATATTTACTTTTACTGTCAAGCCCACTTCAAGAATCAATTTATCAAATCATGAGAGCACAAAAGAGCACAAATGCATTACTTAGCAAAGGGTTGAAGATGTGGTCATTTACGGCTATTTACAAACTAAAAGGCAACAAAGTTGGGCGAAATGGAAAGGATTTTTCTAGAGAGAGTTATCAGCAGAAGTTAGGCCTATTTACCGACAACACACAACGTAGACGTAGTAGTAGTAGTAGTAGTAGTAGTAGTAGTAGTAGTAGTAGTAGAAATAGTAGCAGTAGTAGTAGAAATAGTAGCAGTAGTAGTAGTAGTAGTAGTAGTAGTAGTAGTAGTAGTAGAAATAGAAGTAGTAGTAGTAGTAGTAGTAGTAGTAGTAGTAGAACTAGTAGTAGTAGTAGTAGAACTAGTAGTAGTAGTAGTAGTAGTAGTAGAAGTAGTAGTAGTAGTAGTAGAACTAGTAGTAGTAGTATTAGTACTAGCTCTAGTAGTAGTAGTAGTAGTATTAGTAGTAGTAGTAGTAGTAGTAGAAATAGTAGTAGTAGTAGTAGTAGTAGTAGTAGTAGTAGTAGTAGTAGTAGAACTAGTAGTAGTAGTAGTAGTAGTAGTAGTAGTAGTAGTAGTAGTAGTAGTAGAAATAGTAGTAATATTAGTACTAGCTCTAGTAGTAGTAGTAGTAGTAGTAGTAGTAGTAGTAGTAGTAGTAGTTCTAGTAGTAGTAGTAATTAAGTAGTAGTCCAGCAGCCAAAAACCCATTTTGGGGATGAACCCTGTTTTGTCAGGTATAGTTGTTTTGCAATTGATTATGAGAGAGTAAGGCATGCCTTTTCAGAAAATGTCGGATGACACTCTGGCATCCTTTAGCATTTTGAGATATTGGCCTCTCTAACCCACCTCCTGTGGACAAAATATGAACAAATCAGCCTATGTTGCATTTTCAGACAAATCATTTAGAAATACTACGTGATTTTCCCATTAGTCAAATATATGCTTGTGAAAGTAGGAACTTATCTCAAATACATGAACATTTAGCATTTTTCCGATAAAGGCTATTTTACAAAGATGCCCTCGCTGATAAATGATCTGTCTCTTGTGATACAATGTGTAGGTAGGAGCTTGGAAACTTAGTAATTCCCTATTTGACAAAAAACATATTTTTTCAGCATTCTTTTTTAGTCACTGAACCTTTGTTTCTCAAAATGCAAATTATATACCATGCTGGAATGATTCACATTATAAGAGAATATAGCAAGGATATAGGATATTTTTCTCTGCCACACAGCTTATCCAGGTGGCCAGGCAAATAACTTTCAGAATTACTATATTCAAGGAGGCCCTTTTAAGAATTATGATATATACTCTCATTAAAATTCATTTGCATATTACGTTCGGCCGCGAACTGCTTACATTTCAATTTATTGCTGCTATCTTACATTGAATATCTTGCTGTATTAGATAAGACTTTGAATTCGTCATGAATCCAACAATCTTGTTTCTTTTGTACATAGCCATAGGATTTCAATACCAATTACCATATGTTCAATTTGGTCGTCTGTAACTTAGATATTTTCCTTTTATATCCAGTGGCTTTCCCTTCAAAATATTGAATTTTACTAGACTGGGAATGACGGTTTTTATTAAAAGAATGATATATTTGCCGACCCACTCGCATACTTAAGCGAGGTAGTTACATCTTTACAAAGCTTGTTTTGATTTGAGATTATATATACATATTGAATGATTATATCAGGTTTTTTGACATACAATAAACCTAGTGACCTAGGTTCAGTGGTTTACCATGTCTTTGCAATTTAGTTTTCTCAAAAAACTGGCGAGTACTGATTTTGAGAAAATGTCGCAGAAAATGATAAACATGTATGCCAACTGAGGCAGGGAGACCTTATCAGAAAAAAGTTCTGCTCTGGCAAGGCCAGAATTGTTTTCTTCTAGTAGCAGAGCTGGGCAAATTCTCAGGACCAGAATACATTTTTTCTTACTTTCAGCACCAGATTGTTTAACTCGATTCTGTGAGCCAGATTTTTTCTAAAAAAGGACACACCCCCCACCTAGGCGGGTGGCCAAATCCCTAAAAGAGCTCTAGAAATATCTTTGATGGCCTTTTTCGTTATAAGTCGTCATCCATGCTTATTCATCTCCACATAGGGTGGGCTTTAGTGCACGGGTGGATGACATGTCTGATTTTGCTGCATAAGGCAATCTTGGGGCATTTTATGCTAAAAATCACCAAAAAAGCATGTTTTTGGGGATTTTCTCCTAGAAAATTCATTTTTCAAGATAGAAACTGAAAACTTGCTACAAATGTGCTGAAGAGGATGATTTTGATCTTAGAATATGTTGGGTTAGCATGACTTCAATGAACCCCCCGCAGTGAGTGATTTTGGGGGAAAAATAATCAAAAATGAGTGATTTTTGTAATTTCCCACAACTTGAATGTCACGCTGTGGACTATTCCAAACTTCTCACTAAATAGTTTTGGTTTAGAAAACTACCCATGAAGGTATAAAAACAGAAAGTGAGTTATGTTTGAATATCTTCATGATATGCTACGTTTTGGGGCATTTTACAGAAAAAATGGCATTAAAACTAGTGATTTTAGGGATTTGCTTCTGGAAGGTGCAATTTTCATAGTAGGAACTTTGATGATTTTTCAGTAAAATACCCCCAAATTTAGCAAGTCAAAGGTTGGCAAACATAACTTATTTTTTCCTATATGCCAATTCTTAGTAAATGTTCTGTAACAACATCAGTCTAGAATCTGGGTATAAGATGTAATATACCTTTGTTCAAGTAAATGAGAAATAACAAACATCCTACTATTTTATAGGTTTTTACCCCAAAATCACCCAAAGCAGGGGTTATATAGAATTCATACTAACACGAAACATTTGATTATCATAGACATCCTTATGAAATCATTTATGGCACGTTTTGAGTTCCTACTATGAAAATTGCACCTTCCAGAAGCAAATCCCTAAAATCACCTGTTTTATGCCATCTTTTTTGTAAATTGCCCCAAAACGTAGCATGTCATGATATGTGCAAGCATGACTTACTCTCTCTATCTACACCCTCCTGGGCAGTTTTCTAAACCAGAACTATTTAGTTGAGAGTTTGGAATAGTCCACAGGATGACATTCAACTTGTGGGAAATTACAAAAATCCTACTATTTTATAGGTTTTTACCCCAAAATCACTTACAGCAGGGGTCAGATACATTTCATACTAACACAAAACATTTGATAAGCATAGAAATCCTTATGAAATCATTTTTGGTAAGTTTTAAGTTCATACTATGAAAATTGCACCTTCCAGAAGCAAATCCCTAAAATCATTAGTTTTAATGCTATTTCTCTGTAAAATACCCCAAAACGTAGCATATCGGGGGAGGGTGGGGGGGGGGAGGGTGGTCAGCTCTTTATGCTTTTTCTTTTCCAAAAAAATATATTAGCACCTGGATTGTGCACATGCTCAGAGTGCACGACCACATCCTCATGGAGTTCTGTAGGGTATGGTTAGTTTGGAAACAAGATATACATTTAGTTGTTTCTACCCAAACATAGGGAGAAATACAGCCTAATCCGATATGAATCGTTCTGTTAAACCTCAAGTGTCCCAAGTATGCTGTTATACCACCTGTACTTTACAAATGCAAATGAGTTAAAACGTCTAGTTTATAAGTTCTTCTATACCTATAAGTCACTGTGTCCTCTCTAATCATTCGTTTTGTGACGATGCTACCTATAGGCGATACGCTCTAAATACTGCATATTCGTGAAGAAAACACATACACTTGAGGCTTTTCAATGTGGCGCTGAATAGCATATTCATACCTGTCATGAAACTCAAAAGACTTCCATAATACTCAGGGTAACACCCATATGAGTCATTGTGACCCACAATCTTCAAGTAAACATGGTATACATTTATCAGTGTCACTAGTGAGCAAGTAAAATCAAATATGCATTAAGAAAAATGAAAATCCGATGAAAGAATTGGAAATACCGTGAAGAGAATTTGGTTTATCACCTGCGATTATACTTTGTGCAAATAGGGAGGGAAAGTGAGGCAGTTATCAGAGAATATGATGTCAAATAACTAGCTAATACCTCTACTGAAACTAAGAGACAGGGGAATAGATAATTTGAGGTGAAGTGTCAAATAAATCACATTGTGTACCTGTATTGGAATTGTGTGAGGTGGTGGACAGAGCATTTCCGTCGAATGTTAAGAAATAATGTATAATTAGTTATTTATCCCTGTCCAGAGAGAGAGAGAGAGAGAGAGAGAGAGAGAGAGAGAGAGAGAGAGAGAGAGAGCATCATATAGGTACCCTTATATATATCTTTCCTGAAAATGAGAGAGAACAAGTAGCATTAATAGGGGTATTGCCCCACGAGTCAAGTGAGCTTTGCTAGTCTCCCACCATTGTCCGAGGTCAAATCGGGTCAAGGCATTTGATGAATTTGCAAATCACTTCAGGTCAGGTGATGGTTTTCCAAGGTACTACGTTATTCCCCATCATTAACACACTGACAAGTCAACATATGTTCTTGATATAGCAGCAGAAAAATAGGGATAGGCGTGATTCGAATAAATGTTTTGATTGTTCTGTTGTCTGTATCTCATAGACTTTTCCAGAAATATAGACCACTTTGGTTTTTCATGTGTTCCAGTTAAAAAAGTCATTGTTTTGAATAGGTGATAGAGTCTGTACAGCTCGGGAAGCAGTCAGAAAGGCGAAATAATTGAGATTATAAGACCTATAGATTCATTGTATGGCCACAATGAAAGTATTGTATACTAACTGTGCCATAATCATACCATCAATGACTGGATAACGTAACATAGTATTTATTCAAGGAACCAAAATCTGGGGACTGGGATGTTTTTTTCGAATATTTTTTTGTTAATTATTTTTCATCCAGTTTTAATAGTGTCAGTGTTACATGGTAAACACAGATGTATATCTGCTTTTTCAAATAGTATATATATATATATATATATATATATATATATATATATATATATATATATATATATATATATATATATATATATATACAGTGTTATGTGTGTGTGTGTGTGTATATATATATATATATATATATGTATATATATATATATATATATATATATATATATATATATATATATATATATATATATATGTGTGTGTATATATATATATATATATATATATATATATATATATATATATATATATATGTAAATTTGACGCATTCGCCTTTTTAAGAATTTGCCGAATCTTAATTTACTGACCGTCATCATGTGTAATCGGCAAATTGAAAACAGACGTTGTTCTTACATTGATACTAGTATGGTTTCCGTGGCCAAGGGCTGCCGATTGAAATTTACACTGATAAGCCGAGAGATTCTGATAGGCACAGGTTGGTGTTGGCTCTCATCTCGGCCTTTGATGAGTGAAGTCAAAAAACGGTCACTTGTAAGTATCAATTATAATTCACCCCTGGACACCCGTTATGAGAATGAAATAAATGTGTACCGCGTATCTGTCCTAATCTCCCTCCATTTCGTTTTACCGATCAAGTGTGATTGGCAAATATCGGTAAATTAAAAACATCAGTAAATTAACACGATTTACATAAATATATATATATATATATATATATATATATATATATATATATATATATATATATATATATATATATATATATATATATATATATATATATATATATACATACATATATACAAAATCCAACCCTTGGAATACGTGAGTATATTGCACCCATTAGGCAACGTTCTGTATCTCTGCAATACAATATATTACGATTTTGAGCTAATGTTCAAAGTTTATGAATACACTGTGCAGCATACAAATTCCTCTTTATTTTCTCATAGGACATAGATATTAAAATATTCATTTGTGACGTGTCGCATAATGGTCAAGCACTTTTTTGCAACGTACATATCCAACCATTAGGTGACGTGACTGTAGGAACATCATCAAGTCCAACCATTGGGCAATTAATATATTTAATGAACCAAATCAACGATAGGAAACATCATCAGATCCGACCATCAGGCACGAAACATGTTTGGTAAACCAGATTTTCCATTAGGACACGATATACATATTCTTGAAATCACACTTGGCAGATTTTGCATTCAATGAATACTGCTTAGGTCTAGAGAGCTTCCTGTCCTAGGTCACGCGTTGTTACAAGGCAACAAATTTGCAAAATATAGACTTTTGCACCATATAATCATAGAAGAAAATCCAGAGTTTTCCGGAACTAGGGTTGGATGCCATGTGTCGGCAGTAGAATGGGTGAAGTAGGGGGCGGGGGGGGGGGGAGGTTGACTGTAACGTGTTCGTGTTCGGCGTTCATTTACACTACAGGTCTGTAGTGTAAATGAACGCCGCTATAGCTACGCGTCCCCACCGTCGCGTTCTATAATTAGCTTCCAATTACTTGTGACGTCATCAAAACTGTAAAATCGCTAATTTCACTGATTTAAAAAAGGTTATTTAATTTCCTAAAAGTGTATTCTTAGTACAATTAGTCCATTGAATGTATCCATGCTGTTTGACCAAAACAGAGTGGACGCTATCATACATAACTGGAAGAACCAAGTTTTCTCTAATGAAACAATCCAAGGCGTTCCACAAAGGCATTCGACGTTTTTGAAGCCGCCTATCGGCGGGTTCCGGAACCTCGCGTCAAGGATGAATGCCATGTAAAGCAATGTGTGGTACAATTCTTATCAAGTAACCAATAAACGGTATTGATTCCATCTTCCACAGGTGTGTGCATCACTTATATACTATTTTAAACGGGAGTTCAACATTGCATGACTTACATTCTCAGAATGCCAGTGGCTTATCAAATAATTTCATTCTTAGAATTTATCATGATTTCTTCATATTGCAATATCAAACTAACAATGAATTACTAATTCAATATTGTTTTTCAACTACGCGAAACAATGCAATGAATGATTAGGTCGTTCAGGTCTCCAAGCAACTGAGCACTGTATGGCCTAGTCAAGTTTAGTGACACAGCTGACCATGACAGTAGGTGTGGTAGACCACTTCCCCATGGATTTATGTAGAAGAACGGATACGATTAGTTTGGAAACAAAATATACATTTAGTTGTTTCTACCCAAAAATAGGAAGAAATACAGCCTAGTCCAATTTGAATTGTGCTGTTAAACCTCAATTGTCCTAAAAATGTTGTTATACCACCTGTACTTTTCAAATACAGATGAGTTAAAACGTCTAGTTTATAAGTTCTTCTACGTTGTATGTGACACCCCATAAGTACACATGTACCTATAAGTCACTGTGTCCTCTCAAACCATTCGTTTTTGTGACAATGTGACCTAGACGATCTGCTCTAAATATAGCGTTTTGTGATGAAACACATGCACATGAGGCTTTTCAATGTGGCGCCAAATAGCTTGAATGGGGATTTTGAAACTAAATGCTAGGTAATCTATACCTGTCCTGCAACTCAAAAGAGTGCATGATACTCCAGGTCTCACCATGGTAGGTCAATGCGCCCCACACTCCTCAAGTAAACATGGTATATATTTATCAGTGTCACTAGTTAGCAAGTAAAACCAAATACGCATTAAGAAAAATGAAATTTCGGTGGAAGAAGGGAGGGAAAGAGGGGTAGTTATCAGAGAATACTTAGTCACGTATGATATCAAATAACTAGCAAATGCCTCTACCGAAATTAAGAGAAATGGGGAAGGGACAATTTCAGGTGTAGTTTCAATTAAATCGCATTTTTGTTGAATGTAAAGAAGTAATGTATACGTAGGTTATTTATCCCTGTCCAGAGAGAGAGAGAGAGAGAGAGAGAGAGAGAGAGAGAGAGAGAGAGAGAGAGAGAGAGAGCATCTTATAGTTAGCCTTATCTACCTTTCCTGAAAATGAGAGAGAACAAGTAGCATTAATACCTCTCCTTCAGTTGAAAGAATAAGGGTATTGCCCAACGAGTCAAGTGAGCTCTGCTGTTCCCCCATCATTATCCGAGGTCAAATCTGGCACAATGCATTTGATGAATTTGCAAATCACTTCAGGTCAGGCGATGGTTTTCCAAAGTAGTACGGTATTCTCCATCAATAACCACACACACTGACAAGTCAAGATATGTTCTTGATATAGCAGCAGAAAAATAGCGATAGGCGTGATTCGAATAAATGTTTTGATTGTTCCATTCTCCATATCTCATCGACTTTTCTTTAGAAATATAGAACTCTTTGATTTTTGATGTTTTCCAGTTTAAACAGTTGAAAAAAAGTGATTACATTGATTTGGGTGATAGAGTCTGTACGGCTCTGCAAACAGTCAGGAGGGCTAAATATTTGATATTCAGAAGACCTATAGCCTCGATGTATGGTCACATTGAAAGCATTCTATACCAACCATGCCATAATCATACCGTCATTGATAGTATTTCGGAGATACAATACTTCTGAAAAGCATCGCCATTTGTCAATGACTGGACGACATCACATAGCATTTTTTCTAGGAACCAAAATCTGGGGACTGGGATGTTTTTCTTGAATATATTTTTAGTTAATTAATTTTCATCCAGTTTTAATGGTGTCAGTGTTATATTAACACACGTGTATATCTGCTATTTCAAATAGTATGGATATACCCTACTTTTTGTGATATATCATTGAAATATGCATGTCGCCTAATGGTTGACATGCAAACATATACAAAATCGAAGAATTCCAATTGCATCAAAAAATTCTTGTTCATTTCTAGTACTTTGAATGTAACTCATCAGTAATGGAACGAAGCGATAATGCTTTATTGGAAATAATAACTACAAATAATATGTATATATTTGTATTTATATATATATATATATATATATATATATATATATATATATATATATATATATATATATATATATATATATATATATATACATGTATATGTGTGTGTGTATATATATATATGGTAACTATACTCAGTGAATGCTCATATTATTCTATGATCATCAAATGGTATTATCTTAAAGAATTAAGTGTTTGAATAGTGACAGGTTATGATGCATTTAGTATAAAGAACAAATGTGTATCTTCACTGTTGCACCAGGAATATGATAAGTCAGAGGGTCGTAACCTTCCGTTTTATGCATAATTTAACCACCGTTTTTGTGAATACAATTAAGAGTGAATGAATCAAATTTTGATGTAAACCATACTTCATCATGCCGCAAACGTCAAAAAGGTATGACTAGCCTGCATTCTGCTTCCATACCAAGATATAACAATTGTATTATCACCAATATTTTAGGGATCCTTTTCGCGTTTGCCGCGCTCGGGCCTGCTCTGGGTTTCCTTCTCGGGGGACAGTTTCTGAATATCTACGTGGACGTTGGAAGGACAAACATTGAAAAGTAAAATAAAAATCATGTTATACTGTTAGTTCGGAAAAGATTGCGGTAGTTTATTTTCTGCGTTTTTGTAACGTTTAGCGTTAAGCGCTCAATTCGCAGAGTTAAAAAACGCAAAAATTGATTTTCTGTAAATTCGCAAACTTTACTCTACACAATATTTTGTGAATCTACATTAATAGTAAGAATCTTCATACTTTTCTAATAAACATATGAACATAAACTCAGCCAGGCCGAAAGAGCTTAGTAAGTACCTCGCAAAACAAATGATTAAATACACCAGATACAAAAGAAATATCATTTAGCTTAGGAACAAAACGTAGCCTTGATAACTCATTATCTTTTATAAACCAAAATATGACATTATATATTAAGATCCCGAAACAGTTCATGCTCATTCGGAGTTTGCACAGCGATGAGAAGACTAAACTAATGTTTTATTTTATTTAGCCTCAAACTTCATTTTATTTTCAGCTTAACAGTAAAGCCCGGAAACCCTAACTTTGTGGGCGCATGGTGGATAGGATATGTGATTTCGGCTGTATTGTCTCTGACAGTCTGTCCTTTAATACTTGCTTTTCCACCTAAGCTACCAGGTGAGTTTATTATGAAATACAAAACATATAATTGGTATTATAATAATTCTATCAAATCGGTAGATCATTTACGTATACGGTCGTGAGTGTTCAAGAGTAAAGTCTTATACAGCTTTATTGTTTTTGGAAGACTGATTAAGAAATGATTTAGACAAATCTTTTACACAAACAATTATATCAACGTTAGTGCAAATTGGATATATATACATGTATGTAGTATACCCCTCCATAATGGTCATAAGAGTGTGTGTTGATAACCCTGTTGCTAACTTGTAGCTAACTTGGTAAATATAAAATGAAAGTTGAAGCACATTCGATTAAAATATACTCCTTCAAATAAATATGCAAACCTATATTATTCATTTTGTCCAGTGTTTTCTGAAACAAAAAATGTGTATACCTATTGTACAGTGTGCACATTATTGCTTAAATATAAAATAGGGCCAAAGACCATCCATAATATAAAGGTTCAATGACCATACTGAACACACTCTGAATTATGAGATTCCTAATCATTTCTTTAATTTTCAAGGCAAAATAACTTAACCCAATTTGTTTTGTATTGTTTGCATTCTCAACGAATGATATGATACAAAATATGATTTTTATTCATGGTAGGTTCCAAAGCTATCCGTGAGACGCGTGTTACGCAGGCGCACTCGAGTTCCAGTCAAACGGTCGTTGAAGGAGAAAACTTTACTGGCACATCCCTTAAAGACTTTCCTACTGCCTGCAAGTGCCTCCTTAAGAACCCCACCTTCATGTGCCTTGCGCTGCTGGGGGTCCCTGAGGGGATACTCTCCAGCGGCGTGGCCTCCTTCGCGCCCAAGTACATCGAGAACCAGTTTGCGCAGACGTCCAGTTGGGCAGCACTCATAACAGGTAATAACTCATATTGTTATACCTCACCCTATGGTAAGAATCATTTAATCATTTACGCTATCAGCCAGGAAGAGTGGAATAATTCGACAAGCAGGTGAATAATTGCCGGTCAATAATCCACCCTATTCCATGTCTGCCGGCCGCATTTGATTAATAAGACCGGGTGAAATGTGTTGGGCAGGTTGACAACTTACTATTAGTCAGACTAAAATAACTATGACATTAGCTTGCCGGAACATTTATCAGGTGGTTGCAAGATTTCCATAACGGATATGGCGATTACAATTACAGTTTAAAGTACACTGCATGGTGCACCGATTCATTAGCCTGTTTATTATATGAATGCTGCCGCAAAACATCGAAATCAGCTCTGGTTGTGTCCTACAATTTTGCTACTTGTTAGACCTTTAAAATGTTCGGCATAACAACACAGTTATTGCCTGTCTTGTTGGTGGATAGTGCAGATTATCACCCCTCGAAAGGAATTATTTCCCTCGGGCGTTGCCCTCGGGAAATAATTCATTCTCAGGGTGATAATCTGCACTATCCACCAACAAGCCAGGCAATAACTGTTTATTATTATGCCTCACGTGAAGATTCTTGATTCTGGTTGGTCAAGGGCCATGGATTAATCGTCATGTTTTCCTCACTCCTTAGCAACATCTATGGGCTAATTGATTAGTTCATAGCAACAGCTATGTACAAACTGATTAGTTAACGCTAGCCCGAGGAATACCCATGAAACACCCACGGAGTTTGCCGAGTGACCTACCGGTGAAACTAATTCAACAAGGCAGACGACGAGTATTTATCCAAGATCTCTGATGTTTGTAATTTTACCCCTTTTGTGTTTTGTATTCTGTTCGGTATAATAAAACAGATATGACATCCCTGTGGGGTGTCCACCAGGAATAACTTCCCCGAGAGGGAAGTTAACGGAGAAGTTATTCCTGGTGGAAACCCCACAGGGATGTCATATTTGTATAATGTACTGTTGTGATGTAGGGTTAAACCATTCATGCTGGAAATGTCCTCGTTTACATTTCTCCTTAACGTATGTTCAAACTATGCTTTCACCTGAAAGATTTCATCAAAATTGTCTGGCAGATTTTGACTGCCGCAGGAATAAATATGTATTGTCCTTTATACATTATACAGTGTATATATAATGGGTTAAATACACTGTGTGTCTTTCACAGGTTTTGTGTCCATACCTGGCGTGGTTGTGGCAAAACTCGTGGCAGGAGTGATCGCCAAGAAGCTGAATCTGCAGCTGAAAGGGATGCTTCGTCTCTGCATCATATCTGCTGACGTCTTCATTGTTGCCACTCTAGGATTCTTCATCCTCTGTCCCACCACAGACATTGTTGGTGTTACTCGACCTTATCTACCCAGGTATACCTATATATATATATATATTTATATATATATATATATATATATATATATATATATATATATATATATATATATATATATATATATATATATATATATATATATGTGTGTGTGTGTGTGTGTGTGTGTGTGTGTGTGTGTGTGTGTGTGTGTGTGCATTTTCATTAATGGTCCAAGTGATTGTTCATGTTAGAAACAATAAATGAACATTCCACGGCAATAGCACTATTGGACTTGTGACTATTAAACATGTATCCTAAAGATTCGGTGATGATATATTTAGAACTACTTTTGAAAAAGTGAAATGAAATATATATGGTATTTATCTTTTGTCTCTGCACAAAATAAACCTAGCAATTAATTACTAAAAGATAAAACAGACAAAACATCGCTTTTCATATAACTACTAAATTAATATCCCATTTTCTTAAATTTTCTGTTTGAATTTCATCAATATTCTACTACTGTAGAGCTCATCATCAGTGATATGTAGTTTGAATTGATTTTTTGTTGTTTTCACTAGTTTTATTGTGATGGTTTATATTTCTTTTGAAGTCCTGGGTCGAATGCGATAGACATAAGTGACACCTGCAATAGTAACTGTGGATGCAGTACTGTGACATATGAACCTGTGTGTGGCGATGACAACTACCAATATTTCTCTGCATGCCACGCGGGCTATCAAGGATTTTCTAATACATTAGATAACGAAAAGGTAGGTTTATGTATATATATATATATATATATATATATATATATATATATATATATATTATATATATATATATATATATATATATATATATATATATATATATATATATATATATATATATATATATATATATATATTTTTTTATATATATATATATATATATATATATATATATATATATATATATATATATATATATATATATATATATATATATATATATATATCTGTGTGTGTTTGTGTGTGTGTATATACATTGATTTGCCTACTTTAATCCCCTTTGGGGCACATGGGTACTCATCTGAGAGTACTCCGTGAGAACTATCCAGTGAATACCAACATGAAATGGTTTAGATGGTTTTCAAAATCTCTGCGTCCTTCTGCTTTGTATGAACGTAGCCTCAGCATTGGAAGGGTTAAGGAGGTGCTCATTTTCATGAAGTTTACCAGCAGTGTATTCAACCACTATAATCACTGTACATTTTGCCACATTTATCATGTTTTGATATAGTTGATATAACAGTGATAGACAATAAGTTTAAATGAATCGTCTATACCCGCGTGGAGCTCCCCCTTAAGATGCCTTTATAGGACATCTCTCCCCCGATAGATGGCACCACGACCAAAATAGTAAAACTGTTATATCGAAATCCATAAAAAAAACATGGAATTGGTTCATGAGATTTGAATGAGGGTAACACCATCAAAATATCACTTATCCGAAATCACTAAAATGCATGAACAGTATATTCAATCGTGACGTATATAGACTGTTGGGCCATCATGATGCACTAGTATAAGTAATCTCCATTCTTGCCACTAGAGGGATGTTGACAACTTTGTTTGCAATATAAAAAATCACGACCATGAAAATAACTTTGGTTGCAGTATAATTACTCCACTCAACCAGCTAGGGTACGGCATGTCAAAAGTGTAAATAATATTACACTGTTCAACGGAGAGCTGAGTCTAGCAAAACTTTTCAATAGAGACATGCTGAGACTGCGTGTATCATGCCGGCCTGTCTATTTCATAGAAAGTTTGCTTTGGTTTGCTTTGTGTTATCTACCTTGTCTGTCTCTTGCCTGGAAGTGGAATGACACCTAATTGCTTACGAATGGTATGTATGTATGTATGTATGTATGTATGTATGTATGTATGTATGTATGCATGCATGCATGCATGCATTCATACATTTATGTACATTCGTCCGTAGGTGTGTATACATGTATCTATGCATGCATGTATGTTTGCATGAAGGTAAGGAGGTAGGTAGGTTAAGATAGGTATGTGTGCGAAGATTATTTAATTACACACCACGCCTTATATCGTTTTAATCGTGTATTTAGTTAAGGTACTTCAGTACAGCGAAGCGCCAATATCTCTTTTCCAATCGGCCGCAGACGGGGTGCAGCCGTCTCGACCGCAGACAGCCCACTTTCAAGCAAGGGCGCGTTTTTTCAACCTTGACCACATTCATGCCTGTGAGCCCGAACATTGACCTGGTTATAACCTTGTGATCAGAGCAATTATACGAACATTCAAAAGAGAACTCTTGTTAAACGTTTGAGAACCGTAAATGAATCGAATAATATTTGTTTTCCAAGCTCTATTATTGGACGGCCGAACTTAAGTTTATTTTGGTCACATACAGCATCATTCTAAATTTTTAAACATTGATATACATGTGTATATATATATATATATATATATATATATTGCATCAAAGAATTTGGAGTGGTGTACGCATCCCACGCAAATAGGTCACTCGCAATGCCAAACAACATTTGGTTTACTGTTGCATAAAATAGACGCCAGTGACGTACAGTGGCAACACTAGATGGCAGCACCAATCTAATACACACGTGTGCCGTTTTGGAAATATGAGATAAACAACAAATAGAATTCTAGTTTTAAATCCGTAATTACCTTCAAAAATCTGTGACTGAAGCATACTGTAAATCTGGAAATTAGTGCGTCATTAAATTTTGCGTTTTTTTCATTTTCAGATTTTTGTTGCATATTATTTTTGCGTTTTTTACCATTGAGAAGCGCCATCTATTGTGAAGCATTGAAACTAAACTACCCAGGATATTCAATGCAATGCTTGTTACTAAACCTCCCAGGATATTCAATGCAATGCTTGTTATGATGCTATTTAATAGGTGGCGCTTCTACTACTGTTATGATATTATTTACAGTATACTGAAGATATCCTGAGATTCTCAACAAATTAAAACACAGAGCGTAGATGATGATAAACTTAACCACTTAATCATTGTGAATGAACAGCAGTACTAGTCAGAAAAGAGAGCAGTGTTAGCAACTGGTGTAGCAGGTGGCAGGGAAGACACTCAATTGCGAGTAGGACAAGAGATCTATGCAAGAGTGTCTGTTGTCCCTAACAACCAGTACACACTCATACATATAGTACAACCACAGCTATTTTAAGGCTGGTTGCCACTGCCAACGGACCGGACCGGTCAGTTACTCCAGCCAGTGACCTAGAAAGCTCTGGC
This sequence comes from Maea johnstoni, assembly GCA_963942565.1. NCBI lineage: Eukaryota > Metazoa > Annelida > Polychaeta > Spionida > Magelonidae > Maea > Maea johnstoni. Next base: position 15,667,696 of record OZ012700.1, on the reverse strand, counting down.
TGTGAGAAACTAGTACACACACATGCTTTTTTAATGCTGTTTGTCATGGGCAACGAACTGGCCACTTGCTCTGAACCAGTGACATGGTACATTGTGGCCGCCTCGCTAAGTACCAGTATCAAAATGCTTTTTACATTTGTAAATAGAGTACATTTTGCAACCTGAGTGTGAAAGAAATGATAATTTCTATAATAAAAACATTCTAGTTTTTCTATCTGAAATACTCTCCTCCTTCTCACCCCTGAACACTGTTGAATGTATAATATTGCCTTCGTTTCAATGTTATGTACATGGCGACATCTAGTGGATAAAAACTGAACTAAACTTATGGATTTTTGGCGTCAGGAAATAAGTGCGTGTCTTGTGTGACGCAAAAAACGCACTAATTACCTACACGCACTAATTTCCAGATTTACAGTAGTTAGCTCGTCATATAAAAAAAGTTTGGATGCTGTCATTTTCCCTTTATTTCTCATTTGTTTTGCACTATCCAGAAGTTTAATGTTACAGTTTTCAGGCATGGTGGGTGTCTACGTGCCCCGCACCTATATATTATATGGACCTTCTGATATAATGCATAATAACGGACATATAAGTTACATTCTAGGGATGTCGGATTGAACTCTTTGAGCCCCCGCTGAAACACCTCAATTGCGGCTCGGCCATTTGATTTTCCCTCATTTAGATATTAGTTTTTAGTTTTTGATTCGCATTATGTCTTAAGGTAGTGGAATAACATACCACATACAACAACCCAGATAAGAATTTACACAAGGCAAATGTATGATATAGTGTAAATCACTTAAATATGGCGTGAACATTATACAACGCAACTACGGTACTGCCCTGGATAGCATGATCTAAGTATAGCGGTGAACGGGAACAGCAACATCAAGTTCATTTAAGAATTTGATAAAGACGGGGATTTTATAATAGCGCATGTGGGTAAAGCGCTATTATCGCTATCTTATTATTCCCGCTATACTTAAGTGATTTACAGTAATAGTCTAATTGGTTTATATGTATTTATATTTCAGTATTACCAAAACTGTTCCTGTATAACTGGATCTAACAGCACCTACCTGGGCGCTAAGGAAGGCTACTGTGATACCGACTGTAATCTCCTACCCGTCTTCCTTGTTCTCTTCATGTTTCCGCTCATATTCAGCATGTTCCTGCCGGGACCTATTGTTATATCAGCAACCATGAGGTAAGATCTTCCTTGTTCTCTTCATGTTTCCTCTCATATTCAGCATGTTCCTGCCGGGACCTATTGTTATATCAGCGACCATGAGGTAAGATCTTTCTAGTTCTCTTCATGTTTCCTCTCATCTTCAGCATGTTCCTGCCGGGACCTATTGTTATATCAGCGACCATGAGGTAAGATCTTTCTAGTTCTCTTCATGTTTCCTCTCATATTCAGCAAGTTCCTGCCGGGACCTATTGTTATATCAGCAACCATGAGGTAAGATCTTCCTTGTTCTATTCATGTTTCTACTCATATTCAGCATGTTCCTGCCGGGACCTATTGTTTTATCAGCAACCATGAGGTAAGATCTTCCTTGTTCTCTTCATGTTTCCTCTCATATTCAGCATGTTCCTGCCGGGACCTATTGTTATATCAGCGACCATGAGGTAAGATCTTTCTAGTTCTCTTCATGTTTCCTCTCATATTCAGCATGTTCCTGCTGGGACCTATTGTTATATCAGCGACCATGAGATAAGATCTTCCTTGTTCTCTTCATGTTTCCTCTCATATTCAGCATGTTCCTGCCGGGACCTATTGTTATATCAGCGACCATGAGGTAAGATCTTCCTTGTTCTCTTCATGTTTCCACTCATATTCAACATGTTCCTGCCGGGACCTATTGTTATATCAGCAACCATGAGGTAAGATCTTCCTTGTTCTCTTCATGTTTCCGCTCATATCCAGCATGTTCCTGCCGGGACCTATTGTTATATCAGCAACCATGAGGTAAGATCTTTCTTGTTCTCTTCATGTTTCCTCTCATATTCAGCATGTTCCTGCCGGGACCTATTGTTATATCTGCAACCATGAGGTAAGATCTTCCTTGTTCTCTTCATGTTTCCTCTCATATTCAGCATGTTCCTGCCGGGACCTATTGTTATATCAGCAACCATGAGGTAAGATCTTTCTTGTTCTCTTCATGTTTCCGCTCATATTCAGCATGTTCCTGCCGGGACCTATTGTTATATCAGCGACCATGAGGTAAGATCTTCCTTGTTCTCTTCATGTTTCCTCTCATATTCAGCATGTTCCTGCCGGGACCTATTGTTATATCAGCGACCATGAGGTAAGATCTTCCTTGTTCTCTTCATGTTTCCACTCATATTCAACATGTTCCTGCCGGGACCTATTGTTATATCAGCGACCATGAGGTAAGATCTTCCTTGTTCTCTTCATGTTTCCGCTCATATCCAGCATGTTCCTGCCGGGACCTATTGTTATATCAGCAACCATGAGGTAAGATCTTTCTTGTTCTCTTCATGTTTCCTCTCATATTCAGCATGTTCCTGCCGGGACCTATTGTTATATCTGCAACCATGAGGTAAGATCTTCCTTGTTCTCTTCATGTTTCCTCTCATATTCAGCATGTTCCTGCCGGGACCTATTGTTATATCAGCAACCATGAGGTAAGATCTTTCTTGTTCTCTTCATGTTTCCGCTCATATTCAGCATGTTCCTGCCGGGACCTATTGTTATATCAGCGACCATGAGGTAAGATCTTCCTTGTTCTCTTCATGTTTCCTCTCATATTCAGCATGTTCCTGCCGGGACCTATTGTTATATCAGCAACCATGAGGTAAGATCTGGAAACCAGGCGTAGAATAAACAATTTGGATTGGAATTTGTGATTTGAACTTCCGATTATTTACTCTTTATTTTTCTTGTGGGACGTGGCAGAAATAGGTTCTTCAACTCGTGTGGTAGAAGATGATATTTCTTACACCCGGGGATAGAGGGTCGTTCCAAGATGAAAATTCTACCTCTCGTGTAAGAAATATCATCCTCTACCACACTCGTTGAAGAACCTCTATTACTTTACACTCTTCTCCGTGTGTTTTTGCAAGATAATAGTTGTTTATTGTCTTCTGATATCTTTCGCCATCTAGAAAGTACATTGTATCTATCTCAAGAAACCCCATCAAAGTTGATTTTTGTCAAAATTAGGAAAATTAAATCTAGCTCACTGTCGAAATTGCCAGAAATGGGGTTCAATCTAGCTTTAGTTGGATGGCGGCCATTTTGGATTTGAGGATTTTGTTTTAGTGTTGATTCATTCACGAGGAAACTGATGTTTATTTCATTCATGATAATATGCAAGAACACAATTTAAGGATATAGGGTAATTACCTGTTTTACAATAAATACTATGACATATATAATGGTTGTTTTTGTAAACTATGTAGAATACTTGCTGTTTACACACATTTTATCTGTTCGCAAATGACAGTATTTCCTCCTTGTCGTTTGTGGAGGAAAGAGATGTTTCCCATTAGGTTATTGGGCAATGTTGTAGATATTTTCTATTTATTTATTTTAGTAAATGTGGTCGTTTCATTAGGAAATATTACAGAAGTGTTGAGGAAATATCATTCCAACTCCATCCTCTATTTATCCTGTTAACCCTCACCAGAAGAAAAAATAAATAAAGTCTATAATCTGACAATTTTGTTTGCAAATTGTAAATATGGGTCGGCCAAATCTATAAAGCAAAATCTAAGATTGGTCTCGCCTTACTTCCTTATTATTGATCTCATCTTAAAACTTTTTTTTCTTATTTCAGATCTGTTCCTGAAAAATTAAAATCATTCGCACTTGGTGTGATGTGGGTATTTCCTAGATTTTTAGGTATGTACAAAAGACTCATTTGTCATCATCTTAATACAGAAAATGATTTCATTCCTGTTCATTACATGCATATCTTCTTTAATCACCATAAAACATTTATTGCATAACTATAAACATAACGAACGATACCACATGAATTATGAAAGCACATAGCAAACGATAAAACATGAATTATGATCGCATATTTAATGTGTGAGTTTGTAAATATATCTATCTGTATATATATATATATATATATATATATATATATATATATATATATATATATATATATATATATATATATATATATGTGTGTGTGTGTGTGTATATATATATATATATATATATATATATATATATATATATATATATATATATATATATATATATATATATGCATGTATTGTCATCGTGCGTTTATTTCCAGGTTTTCCAATAGGCCCAGTGGTGATTGGTGCTGTTTTTGATTCCTCCTGCATTCTATGGCAAGACAACTGTGGAGAGCGTGGATCCTGCTGGATATACAACAGGGATACAGTCAAATATTATTTCCTATTGATTTTAGCTGGGTTAAAATGTGTTACTTTGGTATTTCTCATTCTTTCTTATGTTTTGTATAAACCTCCAAGTCTTCCTGAACGCAACGCGAATGGGCATGTAACTAGTTAACCAACACATGTCAGTAGCGAAGATGCCTGACTGTTTTGGGGATAATTGTTTTGAGAGCACCATATCCTTTATGAAATGTTTATCCGAATTCAAAGTAGAACTCTCTTTCAAGTAGTTTGATAATTCATGCATCATTCCGAATTTATCTTCAAATGTTGTGTATGGCCAGACGAGAGTGTCAAAGGGCAACATTTGGTTAATGTTCGTTTTAACCAAGAAATGCTTAAATACGAGATGAAATGTCTCTATTGTTTATATATACTGTTAATTTTGTATTTGTTGGATCGATCAATTTTTGTGAGATACTACTTTTGTTTATTCAAATTTACTCGCACGTTTTAATTATATTACAAATTAATATTCATATTTTATTCATAACAATGTAGCATAGGTTTTTTATTCGTATAGTAGCCCATTAAACGTCTGGAGCTTACATATGGTCTTACAAAATTAAACACAACTCACTAATTCTATCACAATCTAAAAGGAAAATGAAGTAGGATTATTAAACCTAGCAAGAACAGTAACATTCAATGCAATATTTATCAGAATATTGCTTTGTTATCAAAATCTTTACATATATGTCAGACCATGTGTATGTTTCAGATGTAAACAGGTTATTATGAAATTATTATTTATTTCTAAATGTATATATTTGATAATATGATTAATTTGATTATGCAGTGCTCTTTTATCAATCGTCATTCATATAAGATGGGAATTATCAGTTTTAAGACATGCTGAATTCATGACGTTTACATCACAGAGAAATGTTATGTCTATGCAACATGGATTATATGCAAGGGAACTAAAATGTTAATCTTCAAAAGAGTAACGATATTCATATGAAAAACAGAATAACTAAAATGTAGACTCAGCCTTTACTCAAGTGTATATTTACTGTAAATACCTTGCCATTTATGTTCGCTCAATTCGCGCTTTCTGAATGCATCTGAAAGGTAGTTCAATGTAAGAAAATACTTTCATCAAAAACTTTATATTAACTATATTCCCGCCTAGGATGATAAATACTAGAGAGTAACCTGTCTTAGAAAAGTTGAAATCAAAGATAATACGCCGTTGAAAGTTCTAAAATAGATAATCTGTCCATGAATTTTGGCAAGAAATAAACTGAAAAATGTACATGCAAATTGTGGTATTTCGATTATTCAAAATGAACATATAAGGAGAATTATGTATAGAAAAAAATCTGATTTATTAATTGTTATCAAATACTTCAAATATATATATATATATATATATATATATATATATATATATATATATATATATATATATATATATATATTTATATATATATATATATATATATATATATATATATATATATATATGTATATATATATATATATATATATATATATATATATATATATATATATATATATATATATGTATATATATGTAGAGAGAGAGAGATGTATGGTCAGTGGTACACTTAATAATTCAAATTTCTATAGTTTCAAATCGTATTGGATATTTGGAATTTTGGGTATATTTTCAAAGTTTCAAACTTCGAAACCGTATTAGAAATTTGAAACTTTGGTTAAAGTTTCAAAGTTTCAAACTTCCATACTTTCAAATATCCAAATGTTCAAACTTCCAAAACGTGTTGGAAGTTTGAAACTTTGGTCAAAGTTTCAAAGTTTCAAAATTCCATACTTTCAAATATCCAAACTTTCAAACTTCCAAAACGTGTTGGAAGTTTGAAAGTTTGACATGGAACGTTTAATAATGTAAAATGTGAAACTTTCAAATATACGGTGATCGGGCTGCTAATAGAAGCTGCCTTCAGTTGCAAACACGACCCGCATTTCTTCATTGTTATTATTTATCATCAAGACGCTGTTCTCATTAAGGCTATCAAATACGCATTTCTTAATTTCCTATATCTTCAAATATTGCAATTATGGATATTGATTATGCTTAAACTGTCATTGACGCTAATGAACATGAAAAGTGGAGCGACCCAATTGTCTATTCTATTATTAGAAACGGCAGCTTCTAAAATGCGGAACCGGAATGTATGTAAAACTCGTGCCCATATGATGGACCATGAGTGAAGGAGGGCATAATGAAATTTATTTTCAAGACCGTCTTTTTGGGAGGGTAAATAGAACTTGTTCCCGACTTAACCGACCATTCCAGTGGATGAATATCGATCAATATACATTATATATCTACCTTTCTGTCTGTCTGTCTGTATTACTGTCTATCTGTATATATATCTACTATCTATCAATCTATCTATCTTTTTATGTGTGAGAGCCTTAGATAAATAAAAAAATTCTTTGTCTAATGTGAGAGCATCCAAACACACACACACATAACTGTATGTATGTGTGTGTGTGCGTATGTGTGCGTATATAGATAGGTAGATAGAGAAATACGGAAAGACAGCCAGGCAGATGTGATTATATACTTCATTGATTCCATCATAACGTAGTTTATGAACCAATTCATGAACGCACACACACGCATGCATGCATGCCCGCGCACAGTCATTTATATACCACCCTCCCACCCCACGCACATAAGATCTAACTAATTCGTTCCCGCATACTCTAGGGGGAGGAAAATAACACTGTTTTACCGGTAGGGTAAATAAAACTTTATTTCTTCCAGACCACTCCAGAGGAAGGGTAAATAAAACACATACGCACGCACACACATACATACATACATACATACATACATACATATATGTCTATGTGTGAGTTCGGATGCTCTCACTTTAGATGAAGAACCACATTTTATTTATATAAGGCTCTCACACATGAATAGATAGAAAGATTGATTGCTAGATAGTAGATATATATATATAGACAGAAATACAGACAGACAGGTTAGATAGATGATATATATTGATAGATACCTATTCACTAGAGTGGTCGGGTAAGTCGGGAACAAATAAAGTTTTTTTATCCTGCCTATGGGTTAGTCGGGAACAAATAAAGTTCTATTTACCCTCCCCAAAAGAAGGTCTTGAAATTAAAGTTCTTTATTTGCTCTTTCACACTTGGTCCATCATATCAACACGAGTTTTACATAATTCCAGTTCCGCATTTTAGAAGCTGCCGTTCTAATAATAGATTAGACAAGTAGGTCACTCCACCATTCTTGCTGCTTTGCGAAAATTATCCTTTTTACTTATAATTGGCAATTAACATTTGATATTGTTTTGATATTATTGATATTATACAATGTATAATATATCAACATAACATTGTAACAGAACTACTTGCGTACCGCTAGGAAAGGTTTGGAAATTTGAATTATTAAGTGTGCCACTCTGCGGCTTTTCTAAACATGCAATAGTATAAATGTGTAAAGACTTTTGGAAGTTTGAAAGTATGGAAATACGGCTGTAATCTCATATATTCAAACCCGTTTGAAAGTACGGAAGTTTGGATATATGGAAGTTTGAAAGTTTGAAAATACAGATATTTGAAAATTTGAATATTTGAAAGTTTGAATTATTAAGCGTACCACGGACCATGTATGTGTATGTATATATATATATATATATATATATATATATATATATATATATATATATATATATATATATATATGTACATGTGCTTGATAAATTTACTTATTGATGGAAATTTAAAACAATATGTTGCTGAGAATAAACACACAGGGTGGTCGCGGTGGTCAGTGCCTATGAATGAATGAATTTCTGAATTGCCAATGAAAACCCTCTCAACGAAAGAGTCACTCAGACGAAAGGTTAACTCGGACGAAAGGTTAACTCGGACGAAAGGTTAACTCAGATGAAAGGTTAACTCGAGCGAAAGGGTAACTTGGACTTAAGGGTAACTCAGATGAAAGAGTAACTCGGACGGAAGAGTAACTCGGACGAAAGAGCCACCCAGACGAAAGGGTAACTCGGACGAAAGAGCCACCCAGACGAAAGGGTAACTCGGATGAAAGAGTAACTCGGACAAAAGGGTAACTCGAACGAAAATTCATGTTGATGACGAGCATATTCACCTGTAGTTTCATCCTTCCGGCGTTGGTATCGGCTTATCGGTTTAATGTGATATTGTATGCACATATAGAACTGCTGAACATTTGACACATTTTTTTAAGTTTTGACTATTGCCTTATCAATATACAACCTCAGTTGTAATATACACGGAGCGCTGTGTCAATTTTAAGTTCGTTTAGATGCATTTTACAGACGGAATCCTCTTTTTCTATGTTTTATATTCTAGTTAGAAAGAATACAGCATGCTCTATTTTTCAATCGTAATATTTTACTGTAGTCGAAGGATTGTATCTTGACCATGGTATCTACGTCGTGAATCATACAAAGCCAAATCCTATTGTTAAACTCTTTTACTGACGTCACTGGGTATATTAGGATAAAGGTTTTTGCTCATAGATATTCCATAAAACAATTACCATTTTTGTTTTGTTATTGAGTTTATGAGAAGTAAAGACATGATGTTCGGTTAAATAAATGTACTTTTGTAAACCAGGAATATTCACAAGATTACACAACTCAAAATGAAGTACATTACAGTGAAATAAATGAAATAAGTAAAAGAGTTATGTTACATTTCCTACTTTCAAGCCTTCTCATTTCGTGCATTTAGCAGTTAAAATGAATAACACGTTTGAGTGAAAATATTCGAATATTGCAGCAAAACTCACATGTATATGTTTATCCTCACCTTATGTCATTATATAATTACTCTTAAGTATTGTCTAGATTTTCTTCTTGGTTTGCCACCCTATTTTTAAAGGGCGGCTCAGACATATAAAAAGAGGAGCTTTTTTGTTTATGCAGACGAAATGCGTAGATTATATGGTACCAACGCAACCTTGTAACAAATATTTTGGAAACTCGTTGTTGAAAATTGTATATGTACCTTAATTCTGTTAATAATAAAGTTATTTTTTGAGGAAATGGAACCTGCCTTATGTCTCTTTAGTACCATAAGAACATTAGGTGACCGATACGCTAGACCTTTCAGCCCCGGGGCAGCAATAGGATGCAAAATAAAGAACAACGACCTCTGTTATAGTCTGTCTGACTCGAGTTTGGCAACCGTTTTTTCCACGTTTTTGTTTGCCATCCAAACTTGGCAAACCTCCTTGGAGCACTACTACGTGTATGTACAGACATACTTTTTGTCTCAGCTCCGCAAAATGTTGATTTTGCTCATTAATTCCTATTGTAAAATGTGCACATTGACGACAATACGATCTCGCGTGTTTGTCTGTTCCGAACAATACAATAAGTTTAGATGGAAAACTCGAGCGTTTTGTCACAAAAAATGGAAAAAGCAGTTGCCAAACTCGAGTCAGACAGACTATAGCACATGAACATATAATCTTTCACCATTGTGGGGGAAAGTCATAATTACATTTTTGAGTATTTTTGTAATTTGTGTGTGACAATAGACCAGTATTTTTTGGCTCCTAGTGACTTTTTGTGATTGCTTCCGGTAGTACAATAGCAACGCGCACGCATACAAAGGGTGGCCCCGACGCTATTGTTCTGTGTCAAAGTTCCCACCATTGGCCGCCCTAACTGAGAACGGGGCGTTGGTATAATCACTGTGTACGTTATCTGATAGGTAAAACGTTGTTCCTCATGCCAATAGTGCAACATGTATTAACCCATCAAATATTAAGGCTACTTTCGTCAAAGCGCAAGGACGCAAAGATCTTTGGAAAAACATCCAAATCCTATCATGTTGGTATTCATTGGAAAGCTCTCGCTGTGTACTCTCATATGAGTACCCATGTGCCAGGGTTTCAGTAATTTTTCTCAAGTCTTTTTCTTTGCATCATTTTGTATTGACCGAAATTAGCCACCAGCAGTGTAAGGGTTAAACCAAAACCCCTGGTCTCAGCAACGTCAGCCTAGTTTGGAAAGGGATGCAAGGTTTGGGTTTGACATTGCTTTCAACAGCTAAGGCCATATGTGAAGAGGAAGAACCACAGAACCGGGGATAAATTCCGTATATCTAAGTGAGTCCGGTTGGGCGGTGGTTTTCGCCGGGTACTCCGATTCCCTCCACCACTATATATATATATATATATATATATATATATATATATATATATATATATATATATATATATATATATATATATATATATATATATATATATATATATATATTGTTTCCACATGCGAAACGACCCATCGTCCACTGCTGGTATATGCCTTCCCACAAGTGAGCTGAACTTTTGATGTTGAAAGAACAGATGACCGTTTTCATCTTTTCGTTACGTGGTCTAGATTGTAAGAGTAAAATAGAAAACAAATAAATCACCGTATCTAATTTACGTCCCCTACACTCGGATGTTAAGCAACCGGTTTCGGCCCTTGATTGCATGCATCCGGTGCATGTACGGGCTCATAATTAGAATTTCCCTGAACACCAGGAAGCCACTCACCACTGAGGCCGCTCAGGTAAAGACGGGGACTCGTAATGTTCTATACGGATAGGGATGAGAACGAGAGACGACGTGAGTAAAATCATTGATTCATTTCGCCATTGCTTTCTTGCGCGCAATTCAAAGATTGTGTTATTATTACTTTCATTATTTTAGTAATTTTGAATGGTTTCTAATAGCGCCATGGTACGATAGTTGTATATCATAGGTACATCATGGCACGTGCCTTATGAACGGTATGTCTATCAGGAAATTGCAGTTTTTTTCCGTGTTCTAATTTCATTGTACAAAAAATACACACACACACATACACACATATATATATATATATATATATATATATATATATATATATATATATATATATATATATATATATGTATATATATATTATATATATATATGTATATTTATATATATATATATATATATATATATATATATATATATATATATATATATATATATATATATATATATGTATATATATATATATATATATATATATATATATGTATATTTATATATATATATATATATATATATATATATATATATATATATATATATATATATATATATATATATATATATATATACATATATATATATATATATATATACATATATATATATATATATATATATACATATATATATATACATATATATGTATATATATATATATATATATATATATATATATATATATATATATATATATATATATATATATATATGCATGAATGCATACATACATACGTAAATGTATATAATTCAGCACTTTCACATTTAGAAGCCATTTTTTTGCAGTTTAAAAATGTATGTGTGTATATATGTATGTATGCATTATATATGCATGTATGTATTGATTATGTAAATATGTATGCATGCATGCATGCGTTTGATTGTTTATTTGTATGTGTGTGTATATATATATTTATGCATGTATGTATGTATGAATGTATGTATGTACGTATGTATGTATATGTGTATGTATTCACGAATGTCTGTATGCATGTATGCATGTATCTGCGTTCTAATATATCTATGTGTATATGTGCGCGTTGTTGTGACCTCAGAGCTTGCTTGAGTTGGCGATGGAAAGGGCTTTCTCTTGAGTCAGTATAAGATTTAATCCCAAGTTGTGTTTGAGCCATGCAACATTTATATGAATTCCCGTCAGCACAACGCTCCATAAGAAACTCGTGAAAGTTGCAGTCACGCTATCCATGAACTATCCTGATCTCAGCACGTTAGCATAAGGGGATGATCAAAAGCCGGCCTTCATCAATAAGGAATGACATATATAGGTCATGTATTGTAATAAATAGTTTGAACGATTTTCCATCATACATCCAGGTATATACAAATGAACTTGGATATGACGGACTCAATGGGACCAGGAAAATTGGTCCGTCATATGCAAAATCCGTCGTATACATATGACGAATGCTTGATATGCATCGGACTGGGACCAGACATTTCGTCCGTCATATGCAAAAATCCGTCGTACAGTGGTCCGTCATATCCAGGTTCACCTGTAGCAGTATAGGTCCTCTATTTCAAGTAGGCTCCAAAGATTTCTTCTGTATAGACTTATTTGTGAAAGCCATATATGATTAAATTGTAAATACTAAATGTGTACATCATTCATTGAGCTTGCGTATATTGCGAATAATGAAATAACACCAGGCTATTAGGTTTCCGTTATAAAAGAACTGAAAAAGAGATTGTTAGGTCCCGTCTTTAACTAGCGTGAACTTTGTCATATCCGGCATAAGCTTTTCCAGTTTTATTCTAATTATAACAGTATAGCATATTTCATCCTGAGCTCAAGAGGCCTATTGGCTACAAGCAGGGTTTATCAGTTGCCCCCCTGCAGTGACCCGTACCGAGGGTCGTGCCGCGAGATCTGCTAGCTTCCTTTTTATTCCGATGTTTGTCTAAGCTATTTAGTTGCTTATTCGAAAATGGAAACATATCCATTTTTACTTAACAATAACAGTGCTCCCATTGTTACATAACAATGGCAATACTCCCATTGTAACTTAACAATAGCAATACTCCCATTGTTATCCAACATTAGCAATAATCAAATTCCAACAATACTCAAATTGTTGCCTAACAATAGCAATACTCCCATTGTTACTTAACATTAGCAATACTCCCATTGTTACTTAAAAATAGCAATACTCCCATATTTACTGAACAATAACAATACTCCCATTGTTACCTGGCAATAGCAGTGTATGTATGTATATTTATTGACTATGATTTCCATCATGAAAGATCACATACAAATAAACAGATTTACAGCATTGAGTACAATTATATAATCACAGTACAAATTAACGTAGAATTGAGCAAAGATAATATAAGATTAGATTTACATATATAAAGGATAAGAGGAGGAATAATTATACATTCCAAAAGGGATAGCCTATGTACGTAGCTTGGGTCTAATATCAAGAATGACAATAATCATCGTAAGGACTATAATTAACCGACCCCTTTTCTGGTCTTAACCCTCGCATTATACATCTGCATTATGTATGACGCTCCGGTTATCCAAACATCTAACATACAACAAAAATCGATGCCATTAACATAAGTTCCCATGACCGCTTTGAACTTTTCATTCACCGTAGCATGGTTGCTCGCACTGTAGGCATCAAATATCAAATCTATCTCCTCGAACATACGCTCTCGTATATCTCGAAATGCAGGGCAGACAAGGATCATATGTCTTGCATCCTCGATAACAGAGAGGTCACAGAGGTCATACCACTTATTGGAAGCCGTTAAATTCTTTAGTCTTATGTCGTCAGACTATAACATACTACATCTGAGTATTTTTGCCATCACCTCACAGGATCCCATTCGATCAGGGAAAATGTCTGAAATCTCCCACCATACGCTCCAGCAAGTTGAGACTACTGTGTGATCTAGCTTGGATAGCCAAAAAAACATTCTCGAGTTCCCAAGCTCGCGCCCAAACAATACTTTTCCACATCGGTTTAGTTAAGTACCGTTCGTTGGTAACCATTAGAATAACTGAGTCAAGAATCCCGAAGGTTTCAGCAGTCAAAAGAAAATCTAGAACAGGGCTGCGGAACTGGTTATCTCGGAAGTCCTCTAAGCTTACGGCGAAAAACATGAACCTTTCTCGGAAGATAATCTTCACTGGTTCATTATCTTCTAGAGACAAAACGTTATGCATAAAAAGTAGTTTTTTAACTTCAATAAACCTTTCAAGCCTCATCCATCCTAGAGCGAAGAAGGTGCTGACTTTAGGGGATCTATTAAAGAATCTTTGTATTCTCCTTCCAGCGTATTCTTGAAATTCCTCTATCAATATCAAATGTTTATCATTTAGAATCAATAGCTCGCAACCATAATTAGCTATTGGAACAACAACGGACCAGAATATCAAGTTACAAGTCTGGATAGTCAGCCCGCACCTTCTTTATCCCCAGACCTGATACAGCATTAAGAGTACGCTTAGCTTTAGTAATCCGCTCTTCTAGACCACTCACATCCTCTTCGTAAATAGTTGCACGAATACCCACATGATCACAGTTGTTACGTTCAGCAACAACATCATCTCCTAATCTAAAAGTACGCAATCCAGAATTCTGATTGTTTTCATGCTTATCCTCACCATAAAACAAATTGCCACTTTTCTTGGCATTAAAGTTATACCGCCAGGTGCGCCCGTGGGCAGCTACGATGTCCATTGCACGATCCAGTTTATACTTTGAAGTACTACAAGTGGCAAGATCATCGGCATAGCCAACAGGCGTACTTGGCGTCCTGTATAACACACAACAAAGCCCGGAGGATTTCAAATCAGTAATAAGAGAATTTATAAACACGGTATATTTCAATAACGACAAAAAAAACCTGGTGAATTCCACAGAGGAGTGAATACCAGCCTGAGGTCTCTCCATGAATCCGCACACAACATCTAAAGTCTACATAAAAGTTATATAAAATTCGCCATGTTCTGCATCGAATACCAATTTCATATAACTGAAAGAAGAGCCCCTTGATCCATACTGTATCAAAGGCTTTTGCCACGTCAAAATATGCCACCAGGCATTTCCTACTAGTCTCAAGTGACGTGACAACAGTCTCCTGAAGTAGTAAGGTAGTATGAATGCATGAAAGACCCTTCTTGCACGCGCCTTGCAGTTCAGAAATAACATAGTTTTCTTTCCACCAGCCCTCGACCTGATGCCAGATGACTATTTCCAGGATCTTATTAAATACAGATAAAAGGGTAATACCCCGGTAATTATTCGGGTCAAGAGGGCAGGTGTCCTTGCCTTTGAAAAGGGGCACCTGCGTCCCCACCCGACAACATACCGGAATATGCTCGGAGGACCTGATCATATTGCACAGTAGGGTAATGGAATCAACCATCTGTGTTCCCGCATATGCAATATGTTCAGTTGTCACGCCATCAAAGCCTGAAGCTTTACCTCTATGCAGGTCAGAAATTGCTTTCAAGATCTCAGATTTAGAGAAAGGTAGGTTGAGGAAATCATCATCGGCCGAAAAATCATCCTTGTAATTCTCAACAAAGTCCATCACCCTGTGATAATGTGTGTTATCGAACCGCGGGGAGTCCTTTGGTATACCTGAATTCTCGAAGTGACATTTCCATACTTCTAGAACCTCGTTAATTTCATGAGTAACTTTTCCATCATGTTTCTTAATGGCATTAACCCTACATGACGCACCGCCCCTTGCTTTCTTTAAGAGCCTCCAGAATATATTTTTGTCTAATTCAGCAGGATGGATGGCCTCTTGGATCTGGTCATTTTCATAACGCTTCCTGATGGCTTAAAGAGCTCTTGCGAAGGACTTTTTGTTACCTTATAACTAATAAAGTAGCAGTTATCGGCATGACCGAGTCTTCCACACGCAACCCATTCCTTATAAGCAGAAACTTTCAAAGGTTCGAGTTCTTTAAGTTGAGAATTCCAAAACGGTTTAATATGCTTTCGAAATCTGGAGCGCGGTAAGTGTTGAGTTGCATCGTGAATAATCCCTATCAGGCGATCAAAGGCTGCATCAATGTTATCTGCTGTATTAGTGAGGTTGATCAGATGGCAACTAAAATCATGAAGCTCAGGACCAATAGCTTCAACGTAATTATTCAACGCACCTGCTGAGATTAGTTTGTCCCAACATACTCTCTCACTCACAAAATCATTATTCTTTACAATTGATAGACCTTTCACCATACAACTAGCATAAACCGGAAAATGATCAGATGTATTAAGTGGGTGCTCCTCCTCTATACGGCATCCACTGATTTACCCACTCATTGTATTAGGCACCAGTATGTAGTCTAAGGTAGAAAAACTAGAGGGGCCTACATGAGTATGGATGGGACCAGTTGCAGAACCCATAAGGTTAGTAACACATAGATCATGTCTAGTAATAAAATTCAATAATAACTGACCCCTCTTTGAGGGTGGCTGTGTACCCTTAGGTCCTCCTCTAGTCCCGACATCAGCATTAAAATCCCCACATATCATTACTAAAGAGTCATCACCTAACGCCTCTACTATAGAAGATAACTCATCAAGACAGTTGGGAAAGGAGTCATCACCCCCGACAGCTGGTAAGTATACTGATAGAATTGACAGTGCTAGGTCATTTGCTAGTTGAATCCTAATACCACAGATTCTATCATGACATATACTACTAATAACTGAAATACCTGCTAGTTTTTTATCCCAAAACAAAGCAACGCCACCTTACCCTCTTGAGGATCCAAAGGTTCCTGGTGAGGAAAATTTGCTTGATCTAGCACAAAAGTTATGTGTGAGAGAGATATCGTCAAGAACACTCAATCTATTTTTGTGGAGCCAGTGCTCACTAATAGCAACCACCATATTCTCACTCAGTAGATGTCTAAGGTAAGGTATAGATGATAGGTACCCCCTCGAATTCCAACATGCAATAGATATAGTGTCTATTCTATCCATAGTACAGATAGATAAAACGACAAGCACAGTAATTGAAATTAGCAATGACATGGTAGTTGTTATTGTTAAACAGTACATGTTCTAGATAAAGTACAACAGGGCGCCTAAACAGTAATGAAGGCAGAGGATATAGCATCTAGAAATGTGTAAATAACCTAGACAGAATATTTCCAAGTACCCACAACAGAAACGAGGGCTATACACGTAGTATTTGAGATGTAGTACATAATCAATAGTTTCATCTAAGCCCCAAACATAATACCAAACGATGCCTTTATAGTATTTATGAGGCAGTAGATAATCAGCACGAAGTACGTCTAAGTACCCAGAATAGGAACAGAGGATGAACTCAAAGTATTTGAGAGGCTGCAGGTAATCAGGACAAAATTCAAATACATATCTAATGAGGCGACGATGTGAAAGTAAATTAGACAAACTCCTTCCACGTATCCATAACAAAAACGAGGGCTATGCATATAGTATTTGAAATGTAGTATAAAATCAGTATGAAATTCATCCAAGTACCAATCATAGTACCAAATGCTGTTTTTACCGTATTTGAAAGGCAGTAAATAATCAGCAAGCAGTTCATCTAAGTATCCGACATAGTGCCCATTGTTACCGAACAATAACAATACATGTACTCCCATTGTTACCTGACAATAGCAATACTCCCATTGTAACCTAACAATAGCAATACTCCCATTGTTAACTACAATAGCAATACTCCTATTGTTACCTAACAATAGCAATACTTCTATTATTACCTAACAATAGCAATATTCCCATTGATACCTAACAATAACAATACTTCCAGTGTTACCTAACAATACCAATACACCCATTGTTACCTAACAATAGCAATACTTCCATCGTTACCTAACAATAGCAGTACTCCCATTATTACCGAATAATAGCAATGCTTTCATTGTTACCGAATATTGTTGCATGGTACCTCTTTTAAGATACCCCTACCTGTTTTACTTTTGTCCTCAAACTTTTTAAAAATAGCAGGACAAAACTAGAGAAAATGTTTAAAAATGGGCTGAATTTCCAACATATTGTCGCGCATTTCTTTTTATTTTCAGCTCATTTTGGTTTGTTCGTGCACAGACTTATAGATTATCGATCTTAATAGATGTAAATTTTCATGTAGGTAATGGAGTAGGCCCTTGTTTTGCTCGTACAAACTGCATTTCAAAGCATACTATATTTTGCACTATATAAGATTTAATTGTTCGGGTTAAATTAAAAATGAACACTTTTTCTCAAAAAATGGACGCAGGTATGGGGTGAGTTATCACACATAATGAATTGTAAAAAACTATAGTCCGTACAATTTTCATTTAATATAAGTTGTAAAAAATAGTCAGGAGAATATATCATTTTTTGATTTGGTAGTTTTTCAAACCCTTTTTTAGGCGCGCTTTGAAGTAGGACACAGTTTTCTATGTGGGCGGGCCCAACTTGATTACAGTTCGCACTCTGGCGGCAGACTCCGTTATTAAAATGACTGTAAAAGCTGGTAATGTCCTTACCATTCCAGAATACGGTCGGCCACTTCAGTCTGCAGTGCAACTATGGATCATCTCACCACCACGACCTTGGCCACTACACCCCTTTCAGCATCCGGGCATTTGTGGATAACACCGGAAACAGCGCCACCACGTGCGGAGAAGGTGCGTCAAGCCCGGGGCTTATTTCCAACGTCACAGAACGACAGAAAGAACAGAAGCGAAAAAGACGTGATATATTCTTGACGGCGATAGGGATATTCATCTCACTCTTGTTGACATTCTGCGTCACAACAGCAATTTGGATAGGTAACCATTCTTTAGATATATATTCAAGCCAAGTCATTTCTGAGAAGAAGTAGTAGTAGTAGTAGTAGTAGTAGTAGTAGTAGTAGTAGTAGTAGAAGTAGTAGTAGTAGTAGTAGTAGTAGTAGTAGTAGTAGACGTAGAAGAAGTAGTAGTAGTAGAAGTAGTTGCTGCAGTAGAAGTAGTAGTAGTAGTAGTAGTAGTAGTAGTAGTAGTAGTAGTAGTAGTAGTAGTAGTAGCTGCTGTAGTAGTAGTAGTAGTAATGATAGCAGTAGTAGTAGTAGTAGAAGTAGTGGTAGTAATGACAGTTGTAGTGGTAGTCGTAGTAGTAGTAGTAGTAGTAGTAGAAGTAGTATAGTAATGATAGTAGCAGTAGTAGTAGTAGTAGTAGTAGTAGTAGTAGTAGTAGTAGTAGTAGTAGTAGTAGTAATGATAGTAGCAGTAGTAGTATTAGTGCAGTAGTAGTAGTAGTAGTAGCAGTAGTAGTAGTAGTGCAGTACATGCAGTAGGAGGAGGAGGTGTATTGCTTTTGTTATTGTCATTCCATTCACCTCCCATCTGTCTTCAGGTAACGCCACACATAGCAAGAGTTATGACCCACCAACACATGGTAAGACATATTTCGATTTATATATATATATATATATATATATATATATATATATATATATATATATATATATATATATATATATATATATATATATATATATATATACGTGTTTTGTAATGCCTTCTTAGGTTGAATAAAAAGTAATTGCTTAGTTAAGATTATCTATTAAATAGATTATGTTACAAATATTACAGACATCAGAAAATATTATTTTTCTTTCAAGAATATGAGTGTCCATTTATGCTTTTTTCACATAAGTGTTGCAGCTAAGAATAAATAAAAAAGGAGGTTTTTGGAACAAAAGAAATAAAAAGAAATAAAAGGCCATACAGTAACATGAAGATATCAAAAGGCACACACTCATAGGTATGTTTGTGTGTGTACATGTATATGAATGTGTGATTTCTGATTCAAATATTTCTTTATAACTTTTATTGTTCCAAATGTATACATTTGATAGCATATCAAATATTTATTTTGGTAGTTCGAAAGGCCTTCCTATTGGTCGGTACGATGCTGATCGAAAATTGGAATTATTCTTCCTCCCTCGCTAATTCATCATCAACGGACTTCAGCTTATATCGGCAAAGGTTCTGCAATGAGGTAGGTTTATGCATGGCAATAGGGACATTGATGCACACATTTCCTCATCGTTTATCACCTTGTGAATTTCTGTACTATTTCCATGACGCTTCCATTTGAATTTATGTTTTATATGTAATATGCAACAAATAATGTCGTTTCGTTGCAGGTAACACTGATCTATACAATCAGTGTATTCAAAAATATTTACCATGGTTGCAAAGTAATTGCTTTCAAGTAAGTACTATTTTGATTAACTTGACATGATTTCAATTCCACATGCCTCTCTCTCTCTCTCTCTCTCTCTCTCTCTCTCTCTCTCTCTCTCTCTCTCTATATATATATATATATATATATATATATATATATATATATATATATATATATATATATATATATATATATATATATATATATATATATGTATATATATATATATATATATATATATATATATATATATATATATATATATATATATATATATATATATATATATATATATTTGTATGTGTGTGTGTATATATATATATATATATATAATCTTTTTTACAATTTCAAATTACACACATGTGTAACAGGGTTTTTATTCTCCATAACATGGAATCACAGTGTAACAAATGTATCTTTCTTTTTAATTCTGTATGAAAAGTATAAATTAAATTAAATAAGTGGATGTTCGAGGTCGACATTCATATAGTATACCAACTATTTCTGGTGTATATATCTTCCTTCAAATCCTGTATGAAAGGATTCCATCTATTCACAAACTCGTCAGTTCCCGTTGATACAATTTCTTTAGATTTTAAGATGGAAAGATTTTTCAATAAGCATTTTTTAACTTCTGATAGGGTCATTTCTTTCCCTACTTTCCTTTTCTGGTAAATTACATCCTTTACACTCAAGATTAAAACATTTAATACCTGATTATTTGTAATACCTCCAAATATTTTCTCATGATCAGAAATGGTAAATTGGGGATCATAAATTCTTCGAACCCATGAGACTGTATCAAACCAATATATATATAATCTTATTACAAATATAATGCACAAGGAAAATATTATTTTGTTCTCGCTTAGACCTGGTAGTGTGGAGGTCGAGGCGTCCATCAGGTTTGAGCAAGCGGCGTCTTCAGATATTTCCAAGGTGAAGGTGCAGGCCGTGCAGGCCATCTACCACGCTGTCATATGGAAGCGAGTTGGCTCTCAGCCCGTATTTCAGGGCATGGAGGTTGTTCCCAAAGGCGTCTCGTTTGAAGGTACGACAGTTTATACCCATTACCTACGAATTCAAAGTGAATGTCTGAATCGACTATAAGAATAAAATGGATCGTAAGAAAATTAACTAATTTCGTCACGCTAGAAGTTATTTTAAAGACAATCGATTTACTAAGCTGTGTGTAGCCGCGTCACGCAATAGAAATTCTCTCTCTCTCTCTCTCTCTCTCTCTCTCTCTCTCTCTCTCTCTCTCTCTCTCTCTCTATATATATATATATATATATATATATATATATATATATATGTATATATATATATATATATATATATATATATATATATATGTATATATATATATATGTATATATATATATATATATATATATATATATATATATATATATATATATATATATGTTTTTTATCGTTTTTTCATATTTTTTGATAAGACTCATTTACCAAGGAATAAAAAATAGCCATAATTAGTATTTTTGTACTGATTAATATTGCTATGCATATTTTTTATTCTCTTTCACTTGAATACTATTTTTACAATATGCTCGGCTCGTTTCAGTGAGGGACGAAACCCCTATTTACACAATAACACAGCCTGCAACCCCGACGGATATGGGACCGGGAATGACAGCCACAGATCAAATAAGATCCGTATCAACTATTCCTGGACAGACAACATTAAAACCATTGACAACCAGTAGTATGGCAACTACAGAAATCATAGCAGAACCCGTTACTACCTTACGTCCAACATCAGAAATTGTCACGTCAACGCCACCGCAGGTTACTACACAGTATGACACCTCTACAGAGAGAGAGACTGACGACAGTGCTTCTATACCTCAAACACTATCTTCACAGGTGCCTACACAACATTTGGGTACAACACAAGACGTGACTAAACATACAGATGCTTTACCCCAAACAACTAAACATATCACCACCCCACGCCAAAGTACTACGGAAATCACAACTAAACACATTATCTCAAGACCTCAAACAACTGAATACGTCACTAAGACACCAACAACTTCACTGCACTTCACTACTCAAGCAACTACAGAGAGAATCACAACTGAACGCAAAACATCAGAACGTCCAACAGGTGAACACATCACATCTGCACAAGCTACAACTGAACACATCACATCTGCACAATCAACAAATGAACACATTACATCTGCATGGCCAACAACTGAACACATCACACCTGCACAATCAACAACTGAACACATCACATCTGCACAATCAACAACTGAACACATCACATCTCCACAACCAACAACTGAACACATCACATCTGCACAATCAACAACTGAACACATCACATCTACACAATCAACAACTGAACACATCACATCTGCACAATCAACAACTGAATACATCACATCTCCACAACCAACAACTGAACACATCACATCTGCACAATCAACAACTGAATACATCACATCTCCACAACCAACAACTGAACACATCACATCTGCATGGCCAACAAATGAGCACCAAACATCTCCACAACCAACAACTGATCACATCACATCTCCACAACCTACAACTGAATACATCACATCTCCACAACCAACAACTGAACACATCACATCTGCATGGCCAACAAATGAGCACCAAACATCTCCACAACCAACAACTGAACACATCACATCTGCACAGCCAACAACTGAACACATCAC
>OZ012700.1:15629783-15637283 GCA_963942565.1 Maea johnstoni | reverse complement strand
TGCTCAACTCTCCCTACCCTAAAAAGCAGCAGGCTAATATAGGAATCCTTGGAGGTTAATATATATATATATATATATATATATATATATATATATATATATATATATATATATATATATATATATATATATATATATATATACACTGCTCTGCTATGATTCTTGATGCTGATTGGTCAATAGGTGTTAGATCTGGAGCCGTTCACCCTTTGCAGATTCAATACCACACGGCAGAATCCAATACCACCACTTTGAGAACCGATTTAATTTGATATCACCACTCTGACAGTGTAGAGGTCACCAGCCTCGTTCTGACCTCCAGCGGTGCGCATGGGCATTGTGTGAAAATGGCCGAAACACGTGCTCGTCAGTTCTTCGCTTCGACGTTATTTTTCGTCGTAGTTGACTGAACAGAGTCTGAATATCGGTAATAGTGCATGGAACTTCAAGATAAGACTAGTCAGAACGGATATGGATTGTTTTTGTTGATTTTCCCCATGCTTTACTGTCGAATTAGCGGCAGTAAGTCTGCGCTGGCTCTCTGGTTGGGGCCTGTAACAGTGCTCAGTGTCTGCCAGTGCTCAGTGACCAGGGGGTCACTGGCCCCTAGTTGTGAGTGTCCTTCCTAGTTGCTAGTGACCCCCTATCTAAATATACGTTTCTTCAAAGATAGTAATGGTTAACATACTATACACCAAATCTCTATATAGTATATATAGTATATACCTATTATATAGTCTCTATAGTATATAAATATTACCTGCCATCTTTCAACTGGTGTCACCCACAGCTGTTGCACAAGCAACAGTGCCAGGTGTCCCCCAGTTGAAAATTGACTAAATTTTATGTGAAAGTGTTAGAGATTTCAGTGGCTGCCAGCTCAACCCTGGTGGGCACATTGGTAGAGCACTCGCTCTCAGCACTTATTGTATGATAACACTATTTATGTCTTTATTTCTTGTTTGCAGGTTCGAATCCCATTCATGGCTTTTTCCATTATTGCTTGTTACTAACCTTATTCTAATAAAATTATGTGTAGTTTGGAATAATAGTATGTATATATAGTTTGAAATTCAAATCGGCCCTCTTTTGCGCTTTTTATACGCTCGTTATCAAAAATTAAAAAATACCCCTAAAGCACTGATTTCTGGCCAAAAAAGCACCCTTATTTTAATAAAACATTGATTTTTTCCACTAAATAAATACCCCTTCTTTTATCAAAACACTGACATTGGATGAACGGGCACACATATTTCAACTTAAGATTATTAAAATTTCCCTATGTGTTTAGCGGCAGCAAGTGGCAGCAGCTAACTCGGAAGCCCAGTCACTTCGGGAGTCACTCGGCGTCAGAGCCGCGTATATTTCGTGGATTGTAAGGGGATTTTGACCCCCATACTTCGTACCTGGGTACAAAAAAGTACCCTTCTTTTACAAAATCGGGGACATGCGCAGGTCATAAAAAAAGACCCCTTCTTACGCGAAATGCGTAACGCAGGTGCGGCCCCCATCTGTACCTGAGTGCCCCCCCCCCCCCCTGGGCTGATCAACCGCGTAGTGTAAGCATATTTGTAAAAATCAACTGATCATATATATATATATATATATATATAAATATATATATATATATATATATATATATATATATATACTGTAGAACACGAAATTCACGCGTGTCCCAAGTATAGCGAATTGGAGAGTTTTGCATCATAACGTATCTTTATGTTAGCGAAGATAGCCGCCGCTGACAGCGCCAGTACAGTAATAAAAAAGTACAGCGTTTTTATATATAGCGAAGCGGAAACACACGCTAAGTACGCTATATATAAACACACGCGGAAATTTCGTGTTCTACAGTATATATATATATATGTGTGTGCGTGTGCGCGTGTGTGTGTGAATGTATATTATCTTTATAACATAACATTGAATCTGCATTGAATATTGAATATATCCACTATGATGAAGTTATCATCAAAATGACTAGGTATACCTCCATCCTAGCTACCATCTAGGAGACGTTCTCGTTATTAACTCTACAATATACAATCATATTCCATCTAATACTAAACATAGGCTATTGCAATAGTAAAACTAATCAACTGTGTAGAATAAGCATATATGTAAAGTATAAACTGATTATTTATTGTATCAGATATTAGATTTTTTCATATTTCAATATATAATTGAATGGGTAGATATGTCCTCTGCCATGTGCTGGCTGGAGTGAACTGCAAAATGACTTAGCATATACCCAACCCAGGTCCCATATGAGTGGGTTTCCAAATACCAACCTTACCATCTAGTCTTAGACAGTGATCACATCAATACAAAAACTATCCAATCTGGTAGAATATGTATCTATAAAAAGTAGGCTATAGTTATTTTTGGAATAGCTCAATGGAAATGTCATATTTCAATATCATGAAGTTACATGCGCAAATGTGTTCACTACTGTGATGATGTGATCGTCAAAATGACTAGTTGTATATGTACCAATCCCAGCTGCCATCTGGAAGAGGTTCCCATAATAAACCATATAATTTACAATCCAAACCATCTAACACTCAACATTACTTATTGTTATACTAAAACTAATCAACTGCTTAGAGGAGGCATATTTGTAAAATATATACTGATTATTTTTTGTATATGTAATTTATTTATTTCATATTTCAATATTATTGAAATGTTTGAATTGGTATGTCCACTGGCATGTGCTGGCTGAAGTGATGAGTAAAATGAGTGAGCATGTAGCAACCTTAGAATTTACAATCCAAATCATCCAGCCATAAGCAGTGGTCATGGCAATACAACAACTATCCAATCAGGTAGAATATGTATCTATAGAAAATAGGCAATAATTATTTTTTGAATATACAAATGAAAATATAATATTTCAATATCATACATTTATATGTTTCTCATTATCAACCCATTTACAAGCCAAACCATCCATGCCTGAACATTTGCTATGGAATTACAAAGATGAACCATTTATGTAGTGTATATTCTTTATAGTATCCAATACTAATTTGTTTAATAAAATCACTGAATCATTGATATTTATCATATTATATTTTAAATATATTTTCATTATGTCTTTCTGGTGAATTAAGAATGTACACTTTACAATCCAAAACAGATAACCATATGCTCTCCTAAAAGTCCTTGGTTATGATCAAAAATAGTTTTAAGGTGTGACCTACAAAAAATATTCATGCATGGAGGTTTAAGGGATTCTTATGATAAAGCAGAATCTTTCATTACAATTTTTAAAGGCTATTTACTGATGAAAAAAAGGTTAAAATTATCACATAAATTCATACTCCCAAACCTATCACTGTTGGCATCTTAAAATGGTTTTACATGTATATATATATATATATATATATATATATATATATATATATATATATATATATATATATATATATATATATATATGAGTGTGTGTTTGTTTAATATGTAAACGAAAGCAATAGGTGGGTCATCCAAAAGGGACAGTAACAGCCAGAAGATAGTTTTTTTGCATGGGTCACTGGTAAATAGTTACCAGTGACCCGGGGGTCACTACACTACTGGGTGGACTCTGATAACTAGCTGCCAGTGTCCTAAAAAGGACACTCACCACTAGTTATGGTTGACCCGAGTCCCTGACAGCTAGTTGCTGATGACCCGGGTCACTCAGCTCCAGCTGCCAGTGACCCGCGGGTCACCAGAGAGGGGGGTCACTGAGCACTATCACACCGGCCCTACTGTAGTACTGAGATTCTCCTCACGCCGGTCACGGCTCAATGCGATGTATTTGTTCTTTTTTCTTAGCATGAAAAGAGCAGGTGATAAATTTGTTACGCCCCTGTTGGAAAGTGGAATCTGGCCTGCTATCCTCCCTCAGTCATCCAGATCCCACTCGGCTCGCGCCTCGTGAGATCAGTCTGGATGACTTCGGTTGGATATCAGGCCGGATTCCACTTTCCAACAGGGCGTAACTACTAATATATATATATATATATCCTGTACTGAATGCAATGTCTACCCAATTTACGTTTTAAGTATACACATGATCTGGATATTATGAAACTGGCTCTAAAACAAAGCAGCATTTTGCGAGGTTTTAGACCGAAAGTTATTTGTCCCTGCTGTCGGTATTAACCCTATATTTTTAAACAGTTTTCAGGAACTTGCCTATCGAATGAGATTTGTACAAAGTTGTCAGACCAAATGCCCATTTCAGACGTAAAAGCGTTTAAAAAGTAAAAATGTCCGATGAAGGCATAAACGTGGATTTGAATACATTTCAAAGTACGATTTTTCGAGCTGATTGATTTCATAGAAAATTCAGAGCATAAATGATATCCATATTGTATTACCAAGTTTTTGCACAAAACTGTTTGAATGATTCGTATCCCCACGGCTTTTTTTTGTAGGGTGCTATCTTTACGCCGATGCTACGTATGGTTATCCGGACATTGGGGGAAATACAACAACTATCACTTCACCTACTGTCTCGACAGAAACGCCTTCAGTCTTGACATTTTACATGTATATGTATGGACAAGGTATTGGTGAGTTTCTATGGAATAAATCGATATCCTTGGGGTTGCAAATCGCTGGTGGCGGTTGCAGATTGTTCCACATCAGTCTGTTGCAATTGGGCCCAGTTAGCATTGATCGCAGGTGATCACAGGTAGTTTTCAGCGTCTTCAAAACCATTTTTTGGAAAGAGTTTTTTTATTGACTTACAGTGCCGACATTTAATCCCTGCACTTAATGCTTGGACAGTCCGGGCATAGTACATGACCGCACGCCAGATTGCCACTCAGTTTCCTGGGCATGGATGCATGGATGACCTCAGAACTGAACGTAGCTTTGATTCGCACGCTAAGCGGGTCATTGGTGTGCTTGGCTTATATTTTGACATGTAATTCATAGCTGTTTGTACAACCGGGCATTGGCAGACGTCCGGTCGTCTGGAGCAGTAATTAAATGTCTGTACTGTACTTGTCCAGCCAGACCATGGGGATACATAACAAAAATATTGCCATATCAAATATTTGTCTACATGCAAGTAGACCATATGGTATGTATATATTCATATGGGGAAAATAAAGAGAAGAGACAGTGACGGATAAGAAGTGACCAACAGTTATGTATAGACACATATACTGTACTAATAGTGATTTTTGAACATGTTCTATATTGTATTTGTCCATTTATCATATATGTGATGCCATAGACCTTTGTAAGTTGAAAACAGACCCAATATTTTCCATTTAAAAACAGATCCCATATTTCACACAAAGTATTCTTATTAGTTCCATAATTAATTTGGCTGCTAAAATGTTAATAAATATTGATGAACCAAAATCTGGCTTCGATCACATGTGACTAAATTGGTTTTGGAGAGGCCATTGTGGAAACGTCGTAGGCTGTTGTTCAGTAGTCTGGGATTGTTGACGAATAGCCAGTGACTGATTTGCAACCCATCCCACTTTATACAGGCCTCAACGCTAACTCAAAATGATACTGGCCCTGTAAGACCAGTAACACCTAGCATCTGCTGGTCCTGCAAAAATTTTACTATTCCTACACTTTTTCATTAACATAACGAGAAAGAACATTACATAAAATTCATCACAACATTTATCTTTATAGATTTTATATTCATTTATTTCCAAAACATTTGGGGACATTCTCAGGGGGGAAACTTTTTAACAAGAATGTCTCCAAATGTTTACTTGGCCTGTAGGACCAGTTGAGGTCTTTTTTTACTGGCCCGAAGCTGTTTTGGGGAATTTTTACTGGCCTGGGGCCATAGGTTCACCCTTAGCGTCGAGCCCCTGTTATAGCACAGGCTGATCAAATGATATGTCCGGCGTTTATCTATTTCACTGCTGAGGCTGCTTTCATCCAAAGGACAGGAACGCAAATACTTTTGAAGACCATTTAAATCCTGTCATGATGGTATTCATTGAATAACTCTCACTGAGTAATCTCAGATACGTACCCATGTGCCAGGGTTTCAATCATTCAGGCTTTTTGCATCATTATTTTATTGTCCAAATTAGCCACCACCAGCATAAGATTTAAAGAAAGAGATGTTTTCAATCTGTTTTAATAATCATGTTTCAGGGGCACTGACTGTGTCTATGACGAATGCGTCAGGTGACGTTCTGACGTTATGGCGTCATGAGGGTGACGCGGGCAAACAATGGTACGGTATTGACGTCAGCCTACCTAGCGGTACGTACCGGATACAGTTCACCGCAACGTACGGCAATAGTATCCATGGCGACATCGCCATCGATGACATCACACTTGTACCGGAAAGTAAATTTAAAGATCAAGGTAATATTTTTTTTTTATTAAAAAAGCCTTCATAGCGATATTTGTGACTTGGGTCATCAATCTGTGCGAAAATGGGTCCTCAACCTAATCATAAACTGATGACATGTTACAACATTTGGTGGCTGATTAAACCTGAGGTCCGCAAATCGTCTTAATAGTCTCCTGGTTTTCAATGATCTGTTCAGCAAAGAGATGGGTTGAGTAGAACTTTTCATACATATAAAGAAAAGCAATTATCAGGAGTACAACTAATTAGAAATTATTCATTTGAAGAGCGTTGGTCAATAGTTGACTATCAGTATCTGGGAGAGGACCTCGAAAGGGCAGATGCTCTCTCATAGCAATGTATCGCATCTGAACAAAGATTACTTCTTTGAGATTGTGATCAATATACTGTATAACTGTTTAATTTGGCGTGGTTTTTAATTTGGCGTTTTTTGGCGAATGCCCATCAACGCCAAATTAAAGATTGCATAAAAATGTGTCTACATAAAGATGGCGTTGTTCTGTCTGCTCCAGACGCCAAAATAAATACAGGGAAAATACTTTTTTGAAAAAAACGCCAACTTAAGTACACGCCAAATTAACCAGTTATACAGTAATATATTGTAGCAACATTATGAAATACGCAATAAACTATTTTTACCTTACTCGAGTCAAAAGAGATGTTAACCTGATGTGTACCCGCATAAGGTATGAATATTGTGCTATTCTGTTAGATAATACTAAGGCATTATTTAGTCTTATTCTTGCATTGCATTCTTGTTCGCTAGATGATACGTACCAACATCGCTGTGTAAAAGACAAGGGCTTGATAGAAAAGTCACGTGTATGTGACGGTGTTAAGCACTGCTTGGATGGCACCGAGGAATTAAAGTGCAGTAAGTAAAGAAATATATATATATATACAGTCAAACTTGCGAATAAAGACCGCCCTTGGGAAGTAAAAAAAACGGTCTTTGTTCACAGGTGGGCTTTGTTCGGGGGATTGATTACTGATCTTATTTTCATAAGGGTGCATAGATTGCAAACTATTTTCTCACTGTTTTATCTGTTTAAAAATGTATCACAAATTGGTGGGTAAAATGTAAAGAAGACTAAAATGTATCTGATTAAAAGGTTTATTAATATCGTATATTATATTTCATA
>OZ012700.1:15600775-15628275 GCA_963942565.1 Maea johnstoni | reverse complement strand
AAGGTACATTTTTCATAATAGGAACTCAAAACTTGCCACAAATGATTTTTATAAGGATGACTATGATTATCAAATACTTTGGGCTAGTATGAAATGTATCTGACCCCTGCTTTGAGTGATTTTGGGGTAAAAACCTACAAAGTTTTAGGATTTTTGTAATTTCCCACAACTTGAATGTCATCCTGTGGACTATTCCTAACCCTCAACTAAATAGTTCTGGTTTAAAAACTAACCAAGAAGGTGTAGATAGAGA
Source organism: Maea johnstoni (assembly GCA_963942565.1). Classification (NCBI taxonomy): domain Eukaryota; kingdom Metazoa; phylum Annelida; class Polychaeta; order Spionida; family Magelonidae; genus Maea; species Maea johnstoni. The sequence goes on along the minus strand of OZ012700.1, from coordinate 15,628,022 downwards.
GTGTGAGTCATGTTTGCATGTTTTCATGACATGCTATGTTTTGGGGCAATTTACAGAAAAAAATGTCATAAAACAGGTGATTTTAGGGATTTGCTTCTAGAAGTTGCAGTCTTCATAGTAGGAACTCAAAGTAAAAAACCTTTAAAATAGTAGGATTTTTGTAATTTCTCATTTATTTAAACAAAGGTATACTATATCTATGAGCCTTAGTCAATATCTTATTTCTCATGCATAATCTGCATTTTCTGGTTTTTGCCATACGTTCTAGCTTGCCAGCTACATGAGTTCCGGTGTAACGACAACTCCTGCCTGCAGCGTGAGTGGGTGTGTGATGGCTATCCTGACTGCCCGGACAAGGAAGACGAGCACAACTGTGGTAAGACTTTTAAGTTGTGCTATTAGTAAGAGTTTATATATATATATATATATATATATATATATATATATATACACACACACACACACACACATATATATATATATATATATATATATATATATATATATATATATATATAGATAGATAGATAGATAGATAGATAGATAGATGATATATAGCTATAGATATATATACACACACATTCACACACATACATATATATGTGTATGTATGTATGTATGTACATATATATATATATATATATATATATATATATATATATATATATATATATATATATATATTTAAAGGAAACCTTATGGTTACACCACCACAAGACTTAAATCAAATATATTTACAAATAATCCTTTGCTGATTCTGTAATGAATTTGCCAGCATCCAGATAGTACTTTTTGAGGGACACCATCGAACATAAATCACCTAAGTTATCTCAATAATCTACCCCATTGTTCATTAATAGGTACCTGTGATGAAGGTGACTTCCAGTGCAGGGATTACTCGTGTGTAAAAGGGCATGCGCGATGCAACGGAAGCAGCGAATGCCGTGACTCTTCTGATGAAAAGAATTGTGGTATTTAAGCTATTTATAGGTTTTTAGTTAAATCAGTTAAATTTTTAGAACTCAAAATACAAAATTTATTATAAATCAAGATTCAAAACAAAATGAACAATACATTGCATATCAAAACCGCTGGACAGTAATTCATGAGGATATCCTCATGTATAGGGCGCTGTTTGTAACATCCCTACTTTTGTTGACAGAAGCAACTTTTGTCAAGACAAAGTACTTTTGTTCACAGACGTTACTTTTGTTTGAAAAAAGTAACTTTTGTCAGTAAAAGTAACTTTGGTTGGACAAAAGTACACATGGTGTGACACATGGCACTACCATTCACCAAATGTAATATTTTAGAATTCTGTCCTAGTACCTTACACCGATTATAGATGACTTGATCTATAGATTGGTTGACGCAATATGCGGCACATAGATCAATTTACCGCAATTCCACGACTGGTATTGTTGAGAACGCATGTGGTGAAATACCTTAATAAATACAAAAGCCATAATTCATGAACTTTTGTGAATGCTGCATCGGATAATATTATGTCTCCTCTGCAACTCTCCACAGTGATTTTTGTATTGATCGTTATAATCCAAAGTTATGTATTCTTTCCTATTCCCATCTTCTGAAAATTTGAAACTGTCCCTCCTAATTAAATGCCTTAGGCCCTTCCTACCCCTTTGCCAAAGAAAAGTGCATCAAGTCAAGCAGGACCTTGTCATGCAGCCCTTTAGGGCAATCCAACTTATTGGTTAAGTGGTACAGCGTCTTTATAAAATCTCCATCTGTCACTGCCTCCTTATGTTTAGTTTTGTCCTTCCCCTCACATTTTAGTAGTCGCAGTTATCCTTTCAACACTTAGTTGGCCTTATCAACTCGCTGTCAGTGCAGATATATTAATTGTTCAATTTGATGGCGGTGATGTCAGAAAGCGTTGGGGGTCAACTCTGGGGTTAACGTATGCTGACTTTGAATAAATCCGCTGGAGCACCTTTCCAAGATCAATTGCCGACAGGCCTTCCAATGCTCTGCATTCACCTTTCTCTGTCAACAAATCTGTGGAAAAACAAGGGATTGTTGTTTTATTATAATTTCAACATTAAAAGATTATTCTTTATAATTCCTTTGTTATTTGGAATACTAAAAAGAATTTGCAGGTCATTTACCAACATTCGGAAATGGGACACTTTTTACCCCTTCCAACCTAACTTTCAGTGCTTGACACAGCTAGGAGCCATGCTTACATGTATCAGCACTGACAAAGCTATACAGCTGCAGGTGCAAATTACTCCTATTAAGTAATTCTGAATTATTTAGAAAGGGCTAGCGCTATCAGACAAAGTATCTAGGTAACTTATTGTAGATTTCTGTCATGTCACTTGTTTATTTGCAAACAAATAGGTTATGAAATCTGTAAGTTTGGTCTCATGTCATGTTTAGGTCAAAGGTGAAGGTCATATTTGTTTTCATTTAGCAGACATCTGCCATTTTCACTGTTTCTCTCTCAAAACTCATTCTTACAAAGAATTCAAATTTTAATTTATTGCCATTATATTAATTATACATTTATCTTCAAACGAGCATGTAAATCTCTATCTTTTGGGGATATATTGTATTTTTTCTAACCTCTGAAAACTTGAAGGGCCCATTTTGTCTGCTCCTTGGTATTCTCAGCTGTTCTAGCCTCAGATAGGCAATCCAATTTCTCCCCATTTAGTGTTGCAAAGCGTTCAGTGCTGGTTGAGGCTGAAGGGGGGGGGGGGGGAGGAGCTTCTTCCTCATGTTTCACTGCCTCTAGAGGGGGATTTGGTATTTCTGTATCGGGCAGTGGGTTCCCCATTGTTGCCATTTCAACATCACTGACATCCACTTCTTTGAGCCATCAGCCTGCCACATCATATTCCTCATTCTCCAGTCAGTAAGTGGTGCACTCCGTTGGATTGACATTGGTAGCCATCATTTTTATACGTTCAACACAAACCAGCCTCTCGGGCTCATTTAGTTGCCGGTAGACAGCAAGATCACCAGGAGTGAATTTGGTTGCCATCTTGATGGAGCTGTCTGCTTGGAATCGTGCAGCAGATGATGGTTACCTTTTTTTTAGTCTTTTATTGACTAAATGTATAAAGGAGAACAAATAAACAACTGACAAAATGTTCTTTTATTCAAACTTTTTTTATATGTGTACTTTTATTCAATTTGTCTGCCCAAATGTTTTGTTACCATAGCAACTTGCATTGTGCAGAATCCCGGTCTGGGCCTTATTTTACTTGGCATAGTCAAATTATAATGTTGTGACAATGCCACAACCAAGTGCTATGAATACATATCAGGTCGTACCAGTAGCACTAGACCGAATGGATGTGCCGGAGATTGCTTCAACCAGTCTATAGATCACATACGCCATCTACAATTGGTGCAAGACACTACAACATAAGTACTTTGTCCTGAAAAATGAAGCTGCTGTCAGACAAAAGCAACTTTTGTTAGACAAAAGTTCCTCTGTCTTGACAAAAGTTGCTTTTGTCAAGAAAAATAACTTTTGTTAGACAAAAACACTTTTGCCAGAACAAAAGTACTTTAGTGTTACACATGGCATGACCATTCAGTAACTGTCACATCTTAGACTTCTGTCTCGACAAAATTGCTTCTGTCGACAAAAGTATGGATGTTACAAACGGTACCCCTTACACATGTGATCAGGGACTGACCATTGACCCTTTGCCCTCAACTCTACTGTCGTTCTCAGTATAATTGTCAACGATATCTATAGATCTATCCATATTATCCCTCTCTCAATGAGAAATATCCTAGTGAAAGCCAACTGCATACACCACTGTCAACATCAAGATCAATGTAGTAACATTGAATTTGTTACATTGAATAATGAAAGCAGAACTAACGGGTACATAGATAACATTATATTTCCTGCACAATAGAACTTTGTTTAATAAAAATTATACTTTTCTTGATTGAGTTAATTTCTATGTTGGCTATTTCAGTTATATTTGAAGAAAATACAAGATCACTGAACGGTACTCTTCTTATCTACCACAACTTTACATACCAGCCCATATGTTCACCAAGTTGGCAGAACGAAAGCTGGAGCACACTCGCCTGCAAGCAGCTTGGTTTAGGGTAAATAGTTTCCATAGTAATTGGCACTTCTCATCCTTTCAATAAGAAGGAAACTTTAAGACCAGCATGCATGAATGAAGTTATGCCAGGCGTCTCGCTAGTCATGAATATACATGTTACAAACATATTGTGATATAATAGAGGCCTCGAACGCGAATATTATTAAAAGCTTCAAACACAAAACTTACTGAGCACTTGTTGGAAAAATACTTCTTGTCGCTAGATTTGCCTGTGAATTAAAAAAATGCAGTTAGGAATGTAGATGTTAAATGATAAAGGAATTTGCATGATGGAAAAAACTAACACTTTTGAGGACTGACACCAACTCTTATCTTTGAATTTTTTCGCAAGAAAAAGTTATGACAAATTCAGAGAACTAATGTGTCTTCTTTAAAGACTATGTCATACCAAATATATTATCTCTTCTTAGACATTCAGCGTCTAACCGATACTAATTATAATCAAAATGATTCTCCTTGCTCAATTTCGATGTTAAATATTAATGTCATGTGATTGAGCTAGCCACATAAACTTAGTAGCCCAGTTGTAATGAATGGATAAGTGTTAGTGTTTAAGTCACATCGACACACAAAGGTTGTTTAGTGCCATAAGATATTAGCAAAAAGTGGTCCTTTTGTAATTTTTGAAGAACAATGACAAAGCACAATTATTCTAGGCAAAGGAAGAAAAGGAGGGAGAGTAAGAGTAGAGCCGTCAGATCCAAAGAGGACCAATGGATTTATTAGATGGATGGTATCCAGCAGTACTTTGTGTTTCCCAATTTGTTTTTGTGTTCGCTTTAGGTCTCCTGATACCTCTGCAGCTGTGCCTGTTGTTGACAAACAGACGTGTCTGTCAATATCAACCTACCCATTCAGGGGAACAGGAGAGCAACATGTCGTTAGGTAAATACAATAGATACACTGTTTTCAGATATGAATTTGGTTTAGTTGACCATTACCCTGCAGCCATCAGGAGAGGTAACACCCAATCGTGTTAATGTTTGTTTTTCCATACATACCTTCAACTTCAAATTGATGTCTAATCTTAGACGGTAGGGTAGTGTTAACTCTTAGGAATAACCTAGACCATCTTTTTGTACTTAATTTATTTCATCAACAGAATAGTCATTTTGGAATAATATATATATATATATATATATATATATATATATATATATATATATATATATATATATATATATATATATATATATATATATATGTGTGTGTGTGTGTGTGTATGTATGCATAGGTCAATTAAATGAGTATATCTTTTACAGATATACAGAGGCAAACTCGACTATTTTAAAGCTTAGCTGTCAAGAAGGAGGTAAGTATATATATATATATATATATATATATATATATATATATATATATATATATATATATATATATATACTAGTATATATATATATATATATATATATATATATATATATATATATATATATATATATATATATATATATATATATATATATATATATATATAAGATTATCGTTTTTATCTTTCATCATTCCTTACTCTTGATAAATTTGCAAAGGCAGGATTTCAACTCTTGCTAATTACTTTTCCTTTTAAACCATTTAGTGGGGTTCAGTTGAGCACAAGCTAACGTTTGTTAGCTGTTAACTAGTCTAGCTACTTTCTAATTTTTTGTGCGGGTTCTAAACAATTGGATATATTTGTATGTTGGACATTTGGGATATTGTAAATTTCTAATTCCGTCGATTGTAGATATAGACTTCAAACTTTGATGTCTGTGTATTCTGTAGATTGTGTTGGTATGATTGTGTTGTAGATCGTGTGGATGTTGACATTTCGTCAGGTTTTAGTCCGTTGATCTTTTGTAGATTGTGGACGGAAGGCTGCGAGCCTTTCCTCATCCTATATCATTGGAGGAGATCTGGCTCAAGAAGGCGCCTGGCCCTGGGCTGGCCTGATGCAAATCCTAGAGGCGAACGGCAACATATTGCGTTGCGGGGCAACACTTATCAACGAACAGTGGCTTCTCACTGCCGCACACTGCGTGTAAGTGAAACCTACAGTGAAGATGTCTAATTCTTGCACCAGTCGACTGAATGTCTGGCAGTGACTGGTTGTTAAAGCGACCATTGATAACAAATCGAAATGATAAGCCAGACATATTAATGATCCACGTAGCATGTATTGAAGCTACGTTCAGCTGTAATGTAAGGGGCCTGCGTTGGTACCCATACCCAGGAAACTGGGCGGCAATCGGGCTTGCAGTTGTGTATTGTGCCTGGTCTGTGCATTAAGTGCAGGAATTAAAGCCAGACTATTCAAATTGTGAAGGAAGAAGAAATTTCTTACACAACTACCCAGATGGTCATGTCTACTGTATTGCTACTGACTGCATGCTAGCTCACCCACCACTGCCTGGGATCAAATCTCAGCCTGGGCATGTAAGAAAGTTGACTGTCAGGCATTGGTTTTTGATGGGACCTCCTGTTTCCTCCGTTGGCTACAACTGGCTAGTCATGGCTTAAGTGCAAAATGACAGAAAAGGTGACAAAAAATCGAAATTCCAAATTCATATGCAACCGCACACCATGCTGTCATTAGGGGGCCTGAGCATATATAAGGTCAATGGCCTGTGATGTTACAGCTAAAATAGCTTTACTTTGCAGCTACAGCACTTGCACTAAATTCCTACAGTAAATCTGAGGGAAGACTGAGCATAATAGAAAACCACATGCCCGATTGCCACCCAGTTTCCTAGGCATGGATGCATGGATGACGTTATTATTGAAAGTTAAATAGCTTTGATTTGCAAGCTACATGGGTCATTAATGTAATTGGCTTATGTTTTGACGTGTTTTCCATGGGTAATTGTACAACCAGACACCAGCAGACGTCCAATCGACCGGGGCAGGAATTAAAGATCTGTACTGGAACTCTAATTACCTCTAATTCCCTGACTGTGCAGTTGGTTATGCCTGGACAATAGCGCTACAAGTCAGGCACTGCTCTGATGGCTGTGTGGTCTAAGGCGCCGCCACTGACTGCACACTCTCTCTCACCAATACCTGGGTTCGAATCCCGGCCTGGACACGTGAAAAAGTTGCCAGTGACTTTGGGTTAGGCGGCGTTTTCGCCTGGCACTCTGGTTTCCTCCATTACTTACATCTGGTAAGTCACGAATCAGCCACAATTGGCATAAACGTGACGAAAAACGAAATTCCAAATGCATAATACTTCTCTAGCAGGCGACCGGTCACCTTGTACAGGAATTAAATTTCTCCCACTCTGAGGTGTATTTTACAGTTAAGGATTTGTGGTCTCCAATGGGTGTTCTTCAACGGGGTCAAAAGGTCAAACTTATGTAATTGTCCAATCAGATCCCTCAATTTCAATCAATGGGTCACTGCTGCTGGGTCAAAGGTAGATCCAACAATAGCGCGCGTGGATTTGAACAAACGTCACGTACGTGATCTGGCGCCAGTTTCTGGGGAAACAAACGGTGCACGTCACAACAAACGCGTATTACCATTGTTGAACTAGTGCGCGGGTGACCTTTGGCTGACCTAGTTTAGCTAGCTAACTTCACGGTAAAACGTGTAAATTTCTCCTTTTTATCGTGGGAGAAAGAGGTTCTATCACTCGTGGATGGAAAGAGGAGGAATCTTGCACTCGTGAGTTATTTTGTGTCTTGGGACTCGGCAAGCCTCGTCCCAAGACACAAAATAACTCACTCGTGCAAGATTCCTCCTCTTTCCATCCACTCGTTATGGAACCTCTATGTCTTTGTAGTACATATAAATCTTACACCATTTGATTGGTGTGTGTGATCCACGTAATTCATCTTTGTAACCATTTGTTTATTACAGTCGTAGGGCAGAGTCTTATACTGGAATGTGGGTATCCCTAGGGTCGGTCAAAAGCTTCAAGCTTGACTTTGTAACTAATAGTATCTTAGCGGACCCCACCCATGAAGTGATAGACAGCGTTGCCAAGGTGATCCTGCATCCCAACTATAATAAGGAGAGGCACCACAATGACCTAGCTCTCCTGAAACTCTCCTCACCAGTTACCTACTCTGACAAGATGAGGAGGGTCTGCCTTCCCAAGCCTGGGGAGCACTATGGACCAGGCAGCCATTGCTTCACCACTGGCTGGGGGCTCACAAGGCATATCAACGGAGGTAAAGTAGTTTTCACTTTTTTGAACTTTCGAATCTTATTTATCTGTACTTTTCAGGGGCTCACAAGGCAGAGAAACGGACCTACAGTACTTTTTCATTTTTTGAATTTTCGAATTTCATTTTTTATTACTTTTCAGGGGCTCGGAACGCAGAGAAATTGAGGTACAGTACTTTCTCTTTTTTGGGATTTTGGAATTTCATTTATTATTACTTTTCAGTAGTATTAAGTCCATTTCAAACGGTTCTACGACAACATACTCCTGAACAATATCCCCCCCGGACAATACCCCATGGACAAAATCCCCCCGTTCCAACATACCCCTGTAAAATATCCCCTCGGACAATATCACCCAACTAGTACAATATTTTCAAACAACCTCTATAACAGTGTAAGTAAGATAATAATTTAGGGGTCGTGGCAGCAAACAAACAATACTAAAACGTCAGACATTGATATTAAATAATTAGTTTGGCAGTGAATTATTTATGATTGGAAATCAGACGGGGTGTCCTGCTGTTAAGTTCAGACAATTGAAATACGCAGCTTTTAAGGAATTCAAAAGTTGGGAAGAGGGGGCAACCTGCAAGAAAAATTCAAAATTCAGCACCAACATATGAAAATATGACCTTGTCGTCTGTCAGATGTCAATTTCAAGCACATACTTGATCTTTTTTCCTTCTCAATATCTTCCAAAAAAGCATGTTTTCACCTTGGCATTCTACATTCAATACATAGAACCTAGAGAATCATAATTCATTAGCAGGCATAGGTAAGCAATTTAAAACAAAAAAATGAACTCTGTGGCCACAAAGTCTGAGCTGTAGTTGGTGACCTCTGTTTTTTCCCACTGCCATGGTGGTGGATCGGCTTCACCATTTTCTCTAAGGGCAGGTCAGCTCTTGGCATCTTAGTGCCTAGGAAAGTAACCATATCTGCCTTGTGCATTGTCACCTTTTACTGTGTAAAGTATTGATTATTCACAAAATGCTCTGTGTCGAAGGATTGAGAGCTGAGGTTAAGGTTAGCTTTTGATCACTAACTGTTCCTAAGTTTCTTCATTCACTGCACAACAGTACTCACTCCTTTCCACACAATGGTGATAATCCCTTGTCTCAAGCAGTAAAACTAGCTGACACAAATGTAATTCACTGATGCTAAACTTAACCTGCCTAGATCAATTAAAGTGGAAGTATTTAGTGTGGACAGTAAAAACCCACATGAAATGCAACTACTGTGGCCTACTTGTACACTTATGTTCACATATCGGAGGTTCTCAGGACCATTTTCTACCCAAAAAGTGTTCACTGTACGGATAAGGGGGTGTTCACTCTTCATAAAGCTAAAATGTATTAGAAAAAAAACTGGGACCGGGGAAAAGTGTTCACTAAAGGGGGTGTTCACACTTTCAGGGCATTCATTATCCCGAGGTTTCACTGTATTAATAAATGATTTATTGATATCAGTTAATGGAAATGATTTATTAATATTAATAAATGATTTATCAATATTAATAAATGATTCATTCATAGTAATTAATACTTACTAATGTTAATAAATATTGGTTAATATTAATTAATGATTTATTGATATCAAGAAATGATTTATTAATACTTATAAATAATTCATTTACATTAATAAATGATTTATCAATATCAATAAATGCTATTTCGGTCCATTTTGGCCTTCCATACTCATTGACTTAAACTGTGACAACTATGGTCAGATCTAGTGTTTTATTTGTTGTAACTTGATTACTGTTTCAATATTTCAAATCATAAGTAAATGAACAGGAACACATATAACTTTATTTAGATTAATAGTACAAAACAATTTTTACTAGAGGCGGGGATGTAGTAGGGGTGGATTTTGTCCGGGGGGATAATGTCCATGATACTATTTGAAACTGACCTTGTTATTTTCTCCAGCAGACCTGCTTCCTGCAGTATTTGGGAAAACCTTGCAATTGCGTACCCACAAAGTTTTTTTTACAGTTTCTATATCCTGAGGGGGTCTACTACATGAATCAGGTGAATGCACTCCGGGCACCCCTGGGCAATTTGCATAATATGCAAATGAAGTCCGCCATAACGAAATAAATGATTTTATGTAATAAGTCTTTGAAGACATGGTCTAATTAGCTATAAAAAGTCACAAAACCTAGGTTTTCAGGGTCAGAGAACATGAAGATATCAGATCTAGCCCTTTTTTACAACTTGCTTATGTTGTTATGCTAATTAGGGGAGTCCATTATGGAAACTGAAACTGGGGAATGCCATCATCGTCGGTATTCTCATATTTCATCAGTTGTCTGTGGGCTGAGGTAGTTTTCATGTGCATGAGATGTGCCCTGTGTTACCATACCGTGAATATAAATGAAGCTGACTATCCCAGTTCGGAAAAATTAGGGTAGACGTTTGGTAGGCGAGAAAAATGGCGCTCTTTCTCGTCACCAACACGTCAAATATTTGGTCAGATTTTGAGGTATGGGAAACTAAAATGACTATATCTTTTGTTTAATAATAGTTACAAAACAGTGGTTCACCACTCAAAATGTGTGTTGCAGTATATCCTAAGCAATACTGTAATTTTATTTTACTTTGATTCGGGAACTAGGTCATAAAAGGTCAAAAGGTCATAATAATGGAGCCCAACAAAAGTCCGCAGTAGAGGGTACCAGTTCAAAATGTTATCAATTTCTAGTGATCATTCAGCAAAGGGGAGAATGAGGAACACATTGATACCAATTAAAGGTCTTGATCATAACATATGTGCTTTACAGGAATAGGGAAAAGTTAAGGTTATGAATCCTTGATATAGCTTAGCAATCTGTATATGCAGGCCCCAGAGTAGTGCTTTTCCAGTAGCAGAGTTGCCTTAAGTCCATGGAAGACAATTTGAATTAAAACAAACTATCTATACTCCATTGGAATTTTCATTAACTAATCTCATCGTAGGTGTCAGCGCTAGTGAATGCCTTTCATGATATGCCTCCCCCCTCCATCCCGTTTAAATGTGCGTGACTTACGGGATTAATTTTCATGACTTCCTTTTCTCTGCTTTTATTTGACAATCTAGCCCATACAAAGCATATATGGCCTGAAAGGCCTTATGGTGAGCGGTATATACACTGAACATCAGAAAGCACCCCAAAAGAGGTGGGGAGTGGAGAGGTTTAGATATAAGGGTTAAAATTAGAGCTGCACTCACGGAGGGAGATCAACTCGTGAGCTCACCACCCATTTGACTCGTGAGCTCATGAGCTCATGGACATTCCAATTTTCCAAAGAAATACTTATCTTCCAGCCCAGCTATTAAGAAACAAATTTTTTTGGCAGAGATATATTACCATTGCCATGTTTACTTAATTTTAAAACGTGCTGACGAGGTACAAAGGTCAGTATAACACACAATACAGCTTGAATGTATACATTTGAGATTGTAAAGAAGACACGACAGCGATAAGCAGTTATGTATGTTAATAATGTGAGTTAGGTGCTGTGTTACGTTTGTGTTCCCAACATAGACGAGCTCACGATTTGAACATTTAAGCTCGAGCTCGGCGAGTTTGCCCCATGGCTCGAGCCACTCGAGTTTGTGAGTGGTGAGTGCAGCTCTAGTTAAAATAACTGAAAAAATGGTGATTTTGATCAAAGCTCCTTTCCACTAGTATTGCCAAGAAGCTGTTTACTTTCACAAAGGTGGAGTAAAGTTTAATAAAGAGGAAAGGGTATCACCTTTTTTCTTTGCTTCATTCGAAGTTCATCATCATTTCATGCTGATTGTTCATGTACACGAATCAACTAAAATGACACATAGATCTTAACCCTTATGCTGCATTTTGGCTGATTTAGCCATAACAAAATGATACAAAAACAGAAAAGTTACTGATACCCTAGCACATGGGTACTCATCTGAAAGTCCTCGGCAAGAGCTATCCAATGAATACAAACTTGATAGGGTTTAGATGGTTTTCAAAAATCGTTGCATTCTTGTGCTTTGGACAAAAGTATAGCCTTAGCATTGGAAGGGTTAAGATGCAGTACGTTATGATCTCTATTACCCTAAATTGGTCACTTTTGGAAAGATATGTGTTGATTCCTAGCACAAAACAAATGTCTAAAACATTCGATATTGTTTTACATTTCCTTAAGTTGTATCCCCTCAGGTACAACATATCAACAAAATTCTCTGGACATAAATAGAACTGGTGCAGGCAACCATAATTTGTGCTTTTATAATATTCACATAGAACATTCCTATAAAATAATTATAATGTACTGTTGGTAATGTTTTATTGACAATTTTTGGATATAAGGCAAATTGTTTAAGCAATTTGGAATTTCAATTTTCCTATTTTTTCTGCCATATTGTGGCAAAGTCATGACTAGCCAGTTGCAAGTGGTGGAGAAATCGTAGTATCTGAAAAAAAACACTGACTAACCACCGACTTACTAATTGGCAACTTTCTCACATGTCCAAGCAGGGATGAAAACCAGGGCAGTGGTGAGGGATAGCTTGAAGTCAGTGGCAACTTCTCAGTCAACAAGGCCATCAGAGCATGCACCTCACATTGTTTATGGTGGCTAAGGGAACAAATTATGAATAAAGAATCGTTTTGGGAATTTTACATTTGTTAAAGCTTATATCATTATCCTCATATAGTCTGACCACCTGCAAATTTCTTGCTCATCACCGAGTGGAATAAGAGAGCACATAATCCTCAAACCTCTTATAGGCTTACGCACAAGCGAGGGATCATTTTGGGCTGCATTCTCTATATTGAATTGCACCTAAACATGGGTGTATTTATCACACATTATGGTAGAAAATGAGTATTTGGGAAAGAAGGGTATTATATATTTTTCCAATTTTGACTTTGATCCAAATATTTGGTAATCTCGATGTTGAGTATTTGAATATTTGAATGCAATGGTGATTAAAATTTAAAACCGAGCAAAAATGAGACAAAAGTAAACCCTTTCCCTCTGTTTTGATCTTTTCTCCTTCTTTGTGAAATTAAATGGTTCCTGGGGCAATAGTTGTGGACAGGAGCTGTTTAAAATCACCATGCATATATTTCTTCAGTTTTCTTACCCCTTAGATCTTACCCCCAGCTTGAAATGTACTTTATGATGCTCAGTTTACTACTCATCATAAGGAAGTCAAGAAAAGTAATATAATCCCGTTAAAGATAGTTTGTTTTAATTCAAATTATCTTCCATAGATTTAGCTCTGTCACTGGAAAAACACTACTTTTGGACCAGCATATATGAATTACCAAGCAAGGATTCATAACCCTAACTTTTCTGTTTTCCTGTGAAATACATATATTTTGATCAAGTGCTTTGATTTGTTATTAATTTGTTTCTTATACTCCTTTGCTGAATTATCACTAGAGATAGATAAAATTTTGAACAGGTACTATGTACTACAAAATTTTTAATAGCGCTCTAAAATTCTAATTTGGACCCCATTGTCATGACCTTTTGTGGCCTATTTACCAAATCAAAGTGAAATACAATCACAGTATTGCTTAGAGCATACTAAAACACAATTTGATAGTTAAAGCACTGTTCTCTGTCAATTGTAACAAAAAATATCGCCATTTTAGTGTCCTCTAGCCCAAAATCTGACCAAATATTTGAAGTCTGGGTGACGAGAAAGAACACCATTTTCCTCACTTACTGCCAAGTTACCAAAGGTCTACCCTAATTTTTCCTAACAATGGGATAGCCAGCTTCATTCACTAGTACATGTATGTTAACATAAGGCACATCTCATTCACATGAAAAAAACCCAGCCCACAGACTACTGGTGAAACAAGAAAATACAGAAAGATGAAATTCCCCAGTTTCAGTTTACAAAATGGCCGCCCCTAATTCGCATAACGACATTAACAAGTTGTAAAAAAGAGCTAGATCTGATATTCACATGTTCTCTGACCCTGAAAACCTAGGTGTTGTGACTTTTTAGAGCTAATTAGATCATATCTTCAATGAGTTATTACAGAAAATCACTTATTTCGTTATGGCGGACTTCATTTGCATATTATGCAAATTGCCCAAGAGTGCCCGGAGTGCATTCACCAGATTCATAAAGTAGACCCCCTCAGGATATAGAAACTGCAAAAAAACTTTGTGGGTACGCAATTGCAAAGTTGCACCCTGAATTGCCATTTCACTGCAGTGCAACTGTGTGAAAATTCAGTTTCGTCTTATATATTAGACGCAGCCAAAACCATAAATTAGAGAACAGGTATTTCATGATTAGATAATTTATGCTATGCAGTGATCACAATTACTTTTATAAGTATCAAAACAGTTACAAATTAATATTGGTTATGAAAAATAGATCACTCCTGAAATGTTCCTGTTAGGCTACATGCTAAGATTACCATACATGCTTGTTGGAGAATACCACTCATTCCGAGTAAGGAAATTGTAAAAGAATACATAAAACCTTTATGATAAAAGGCAAATATAACTAGAATATTTCACAGCCAAAGAATATCTGATAATAATAATAATAATAATAATAATAATAATAATAATAATGCAATACTACTACTACTACTACTACTACTAGTAATAATAATAATAGTAATAATAATAATAATAATAATAATAATAATAATAATAATAATAATAATAATGCAAAGTAATGATGCAATACATGAAAATGATATTCCATGAGAAATTTGATTGTATGTTCTTCTTGCAGTCCAAGTACCTAACCACTTGAGGCAATCCAAGATGGCGCTGCAGTCTACTGCAACCTGTGGACACTTCCGTCCTCATCTGAATGAGTCAGTTGAATTCTGTGCGGGCCATCTAAGCGGGCTACCAGCTGTATGCAATGTAAGACAATCGATAGTCTCCATACGGGTCTTCTTCGGCGGAGGTGATAGTGGCTCCTTGATGCTAGAGATATAGGAATGAAAATGCACCGCCCTTGGGAATGAGCCTTATAGAGAATATGAATAAATGAATGAAGGTTTATGGGCACATCGACACACAGAGGTGTCATAAGATATTACCAAAAAGTGGTCCTTTGTCAATGTTGAAGAATAATCACACAACACAATTATTCTTGGTGAAAGAAGAAAAAGAGGGAGAGTAAGAGAAGAGCCTTCAGGTCCTAAGAGGACTAAGGTATATTTTAGATGCAGGGTATCCATACACAGATCCACACATCCCTCTTCTTTTATAAGGTGAGCAGGGTGCCCACCAGCATAGGGTTCTCCGGAGGGGGCCAACTCCTATTGCACACCATAAGAGAGACTCGGCAGTGGTCCTATACATGGGTATCAGAGAGGCAACAACAATAGTGCATGCTTAGCATTGTACACGTGAATAGCATTAACTAAATCTTTTGAGCAGTCAAAATATAATAATCCTACTTCTGCTACTTTATGATAAAAATGATAATAAACTGAAAATGCTGCAGTGAGCACTTGATACTTCATACACCACTTGATTAAATCCCTGAGAGGGAGGCGGGTTAACCCATTGGCACTCAGAGCGGCCAAAACAGGCCTGACTATTTTGTTGATATTTTCCTCACAAAAGCGTTTTTCTCAAAAATATTTGAAGGAGAATTGTTTATCAGAATATTACCAACAACTCTCCTTCAAATATTTTGTGAGAATTTGCTTTATTTTCAAGTTATTTTCAAAAGTATGAAAATAGCAGACTTGATTTAAAAAGCCTTTCTCATGGAAGTTACACAGAAGTCATTGAGGGGCGTTAGTAACATACCCAGGGGGTGGGATTTGGAATTTGGAGCTTCGTTTTTTGTCACATTTGTGCCATGTTATGGCTAATTCATGACTGGCCAGTTGTAAGTAGTGGAGGAAACCGGGGTAACAGGCGAAAACCACAGCCTAACTCCAAGTCACTGGAAACCTTTTCACATGCCTAGGCCGGGACTCGGACCCATGCAGTACTTGGTGAGAGATAGTGTGTAGTCAGTGGCGGCGCCTTAGACCACGTGCCATCAAAGCAGGCCTCCAGCAGGTAGGGGGTTAGGGCTTTATACTCATTCAAGAAATGGAATGGAATTGTTGATAAATTTACTTGAATGACTTTGTCTCTTTGTAAGGCCATTCAAGTTTATTGTATTCTTTTACTATGTGACTTTTAGCAAATGTGACATTGCGATATGACCGAAGCTGTTGAAAGCCACAAAACCCCATTCCTGCCTTCCTTCCTTCGAATGTGACATTTTTTTTCGTTTTTCGTCACTTTTTGCCATATTGCAGCTAGGTTGTGGCTAGCCATTTGTAACTGGTGGAAAAACTGGAGTTCCCGGCGAAATCCATCGCCTAACCCCACAGGCAAAGGCAACTTTCTCACATGCCCTGACCCAAATTCGAACCCAGGCAATGGTGAGAGACAGCTAGCATGTATTTCCATTTCGATATAGATATGCAGTTGATCAGGTTATGCAGTTTTCCATTGTTTGTTTTCAGGGAGACAGCGGGAGTGGTCTGGTGTGCCTATCATCCAGAGGTCATTGGGTCCTTGTTGGGGTGGTCAGCAACGGACCGTCAATCTGTACACGACCCTTTGTGGCAGCCATCTTCGCTCGAGTGGACACGGACTGGATCATGCAGCATATTACATCATAGCAATTCAACAGTTCAATAATATTGAACCTTACTATATGCAACAATATTTTATTGTGGATGTTCTGTGTTGCACATGTACCTACCGTCCATATATCATATCAGAAATGGGAAAAGAGGTAGGGTTTATGTCTGAACCAAGCAATTCAACAGTTCTTTTACCCGTTCAATGCTAAGGCTACTTCCATCCAAAGCACAAGGATGCAAAGATTTTTGTAAACCATCTAAACCCTGTCATGTTGGTATTTATTTGATAGCTCTTGCTGAGTTCTCTCGGATTAGTACTCATGTGCCAGGGTTTAGTAATTTTTCAGCTATTTGCATCTTTTTGTATTAGCAAAAGGGTTAAACAATTTTAACTATCAGCACACAACCGATTTAACATATACGTAACATCAGAAATATATGAGTAGATTGGGATAAAATGACCAAAGCTCATGGACTGTTTCAGTCTAAAAATGGCATTTACTACGATAATTTTGAAATTTTAAAGAAGAGAACACACGCTATAAAAATCGTGGGAATTTTGTATGCACATATACCATAGGGGTAAATTTGTAGGTTTCCTTACAAACATTTTATTTTTCATTTTGAAGAAGTTTTTTGAACTTAGTCATTTAAGATTTTAAGATAATTTAAGTTGTTCATTTCTGATGTTATATATTTCTGATAATATTGGCAATATGGATAGAATAATGTATGTGTGAATATCAAACGTAGCATATATGTAGATCATAGTAATGTTTAAACTTGTTTTTTAAGTTATTACCCACTTGTATTGTATCAGAAACAGTAGTCTTTGAATTTAGAGGGAACTTCCCTGTTTGATTTTAAGGAATACAGTTCATCATATTATGATTGCCGTTTACCCATAAATATTTAATAAGTGTTAGTCAATACTAGCAAAAAAAGATAAGGTAAAGTAGAAAAATAGAAAAAATGGAATACCCTTTATACTGGGTATAAAAGTTCCCGCTTCATGAGTGTGAATAGGAATTTCATATGAAATTAACATGCATATTTTAGTGACCTGTCGTAACTATCTTTTTGACTTAATTTGTTTCACGTCTTATAGGTGGCACTTTACGTTTCCAAATGTTGGTCTTTATTGTTTACCTCCTCTTTAGTAATATCGACTTCATCATTATCTATTTTTAGCTTTTTGAAATGTCTATGGTTATTGGCCAGCTTCAGCTACCCGCATGTAAAGATTATTTTGAGGCGTACTTGTTCTTTGCAGATTTGGTCTAAGGTGTTGCCACTTACTACTATGCTTCTCTCCCCACTGTCTAGCTTTGAATCCAGCGGGGGGTGTGTGAGAACGTTATCAGCGACTTAGGGTTAGCCGGAGATTTTCATTGGGTATTTTGGTTTCCTGGGTTAGCCGGAGATTTTCATTGGGTATTTCGGTTTCCTGGGTTAGCCGGTGATTTTCACTGGGTATTTTGGTTTCCTGGGTTAGCCGGTGATTTTCACTGGGTATTTTGGTTTCCTGGGTTAGCCGGTGATTTTCAATGGGTATTTCATTTTCCTTCACCATCTACAACTGGTTATTAGTCATGAATAAGGCTAAATATGACATAAAAAGCGACAATAATGGAAACGTTTAAAATTCAAATTACAAAGTACATACATATCTTGTAATGGAGATTATTTTTATGTGTACTCGTAGCACAAAAGGTTCTATTTCTCATGAAAGAAATCAATTGTCCGGACAGTACCAAATGTTTCATTCATATGTATAAACATGCGAGATTTATTTTGAAGATATCTGTATAGTGGAGTGTAAATAAACTATTTAAATCATTGTTTTTCTTATATTTACCAACAGAATATAAGGGATCCGGGTTACCAAATTCTATTACAAACACATTTTACATCCCTTTAGCATGGTCTTTAATAACACAAGTTTAGCACTAATTACACTGCAGGTGCTGAACAAACAGCCATGACGCTCACACTACGCACTGGGTCTAATGTGATAGAATGAAAAAAGCTCTGCCCCCCCCCCCCCCCCCTGTGTCTAACTCTATGCCCATACACATCTGAAGCGTCTACATGGTCTGACAAAATGGAGATATTTTGACATATTGACAAGTATTGGATTGCAACTTGTTGATACATATTTATTTACAACTCTTCGAATATCTTTTCAAATATGTATCCTATTCAATGAGTTACGTTTAAAATTAGCAAACCATGTGTGCACTACGGATGCAGTAGGTTAAATAGTTTGTCTTTCAGTCTTAAGTCGAAAGTGCTTTCTTTATCTGTGTGTGCCTTAAGCGTCCATTATTTCCACACTAAGTAATATCACAGTAACCAACACATTTTTCAAAACAAATAGTTGGGGAAATATTACGATGATCAGAATCTGACAATCAATTTTGCTTTTATATTTAGTTTATATGCATGCATTTGTTCTCATAAGAAATCAATTTTTATGAATAGTATTCAAGGTCCAAAATACATCTTGTCAGGGAGAAATCAGGGCAGGAATATGTCAACAGAATCTCAGAGTATCCAGAAGCATTAATGCAACAGAATACATCTTAAGTGACCAGGACATCTCATGCCTTAAATGAAATGCAAACAGCATTTAATTCAATGCTTTTGAAATACTGCATTAATTTTGTTAATTATCCTGAATAAGTAACACGAACTACCATGGACGGGTGCCCAAAATATTTAAGCATCAACCAAATTCTTCATTGCTAATATATGAAATGTACAGAAACAAACTGATTTATTAAAAACTCTGAAACCACTAAATAATATTGATGATAAAAGTATAAGCAACTAGTCATGTTCAGATAGTTTCAGTACTTAGCATTTTATTTCATTAATTATTACACCTTGCATTCATTGACATCCAACAATAGTATACATACATATATATATATATATATATATATATATATATATATATACATGTATATATATATATATATATATATATATATATATATATATACGTACATACATATATATGTATACATATATACATATATATATATATATATATATACATACATATATATATATATATGTATATATATATATATATATATATATATATACATATATATATATATATATATACATTTATATATACATTAAGGTAGTACAGTCCTAAGGGCCCTTAAGTGCACAAGTGGAGGGCTGATGCCTTTCATTCCTGTATCACACCAGATGACCTTTTCAATGATATCTCTCTGATATAAGCAAAATTAGGAAAATATTTGAAGGAGAAATGTTCATCAGAACTAAAGCTACAGCTCCTCTTCAAACACTTTATGAATTCATGTACCATACCCACTCATCTGAGAGTATTCAGAGAGAGCTTTCTAATGAGTACCAACAGGACAGGGTTCTGATGGTTTTCGAAAATCTTTGCATCCTTGTGCTTTGGACAAAGGTAGCCTCAGCATTGGCTGGGTTAAGGATTACTTAAGAAATAGCTAAAAGAATTAGGTCTTTTTCAGCCACTATAGGAATGGCTGAAGCTTGCTGCTGCCACCATCAAAACTAGCCAAGGGTAGACAAATGGATGAAAAGCTATTCTAAAAGCCCCAGAGTGGCTTGAGGTGAAGGACAATAGCTATTCTACAAGGAGCCAAAACTCAGATTAAGAAATCTAATGCTTTCATGCTCTGTATATAAAAAAGAAAATCGTTGGCATTGTCTTAAACTATTTATTCCTGTAGCGCCCAAGATTGTCCGGACTATTTTCGGGACCTCTCTCTGACACAAGAATACATGTGTATCTTGGAAAAAGCTGGCAGAAGCTTTCTTCATATATTTTGAATTTCTAATCTATTCCAAATAGTATGTTGATGTTTATTTCTTCCAAAGCACAAGGACGCAAAGATTTTAAACCCTGTCATGTTTGTATTCATTGGATAGCTCTTGCTGATAACTCTCAGATGAGTAACCATATGACAGAGTATCAGCCATTTCATTTTGTTTTGTGCATCATTTTAAGGGAACTCTAGGTATGAATGACTGAAACAGTAATAAACTTATTTGATTATTTTCAGTTCTCACAAAGACGAATCATTCCCAAATGTCAAAGTTCCTTGACACATTTATGAAAAGGAAACATCAACTTAAATATTTACATGATCTTCTTGACTTGGGTAACTCATTGAACAAACACCCTGCAATAATTTCCCATTCAACAAAAAGCAGATCTAATATCGAATCCACCTTAAAACGCATTAATATTTACAATAGAATGTCAAACTTAGCTTACAAATGCTGATCATAATGGTGGGAGGAAACTTGAAAATGAAGGGCATTAAATATAGCTATCCTCACAAGGAAAAAGTTATATCTATCATCAGGTTCAAAATATATCATTCCCATCTTTCTGTGCAACAGTCTCCATACAGACAAGGCATTTTACACATTATATATCCAGTATCTATTGCAGCAGGTTTATTTTGTGGTACCTTAGATGGATAAAAGAATGGATATGTAGCGAGAGACAAATTACTATACGCCATAGTGAAATCCTCAGTATGCCATGGGTCTCGAATCTGGCCTAAGTATGACATCACTAGGAGACCAAGACCAATGAGGGATTTCTTATCGTTTTAATTAGAGAAACTTGCGCACCAACATGTGCATAACGCAACTTTTGGGCTATTTGCCACAGCCATCCTGGTCAGGTTGATCAGCTAGTTTCATATGCATTTGTTCTTATTCATCTAAGATGCTACCCACACTCTGAGGGTGTGTCCAAAACAAAAGCATGAAAAATGGCAACTGGCCTTAATGACCACTCAACTATGAAGTCAGCCCTCTTCAAATCTGAGAAATATGCAAGTAATTAGCTGTGCCAAAAGCTATGAAATCAGCAATGCTTAAATTCAAGGCTGCCCATAATATATCTAGCTCTTGCTCTGTGTAACTCCCCCAGGAACGAAGTCAACTCCACCTAGTGACAATACGGAGAACTAAAAGGTGGTATCTCAGCTTTATAAGCTTGACAGCCCTCACAGATGTCAACTCCACCTAGTGACAATATGGAGAACTAAAAGGTGGTATCTCAGCATTTTAACCTTGACAGCCCTCATAGATGTCAACTCCACCTAGTGACAATACAGAGAACTAAAAGGTGGTATCTCAGCATTATAACCTTGACAGCCCTCATAGATGTCAACTCCACCTAGTGACAATACAGAGAACTAAAAGGTGGTATCTCAGCATTTTAACCTTGACAGCCCTCATAGATGTCAACTCCACCTAGTGACAATACAGAGAACTAAAAGGTGGTATCTCAGCATTTTAACCTTGACAGCCCTCATAGATGTCAACTCCACCTAGTGACAATACAGAGAACTAAAAGGTGGTATGTCAGCATTTTAACCTTGACAGCCCTCAGGTGTTATATAGCATGCACTCCTTTCTATTTTTTACTTTTCATTCAATTTTCACCCACTGTGTTAGGTGAATAACTTGACTACAAAACACCGGGAAATTTTGTGAATTGCCGACCCAATCATCTTCACTACTTACCCTTTAGAGGGGTATCAAACTCTATAACACTACACTGTTACTTTATATTCTTACATCGATCATCTGATTGGGACTTATACTCCATTTTGCAGG
Organism: Maea johnstoni; assembly: GCA_963942565.1. NCBI lineage: Eukaryota > Metazoa > Annelida > Polychaeta > Spionida > Magelonidae > Maea > Maea johnstoni. The sequence continues at coordinate 15,605,507 of OZ012700.1, read as the reverse complement.
CTTGGACAACCTGACCAACACTAGAAAAACTAGTACACTACATCGCACCCTTTTACACATATAGCATTCTCTCCAGTCTTGAGTGGGAATTGTATTTTCTCTCAACCACTTGAGCAAACTAAAAGCACCACCCGTTCTTGGCATTGGAAGACAACTCTGGTTTACAAACCCTAATACAGCCCCCCCCCCCCCCCCCCCCCCCCCCCACCCCCAAATAAAAAAAGAAAAATTCCAGCAAAATTGTCTTCACTTAAAGTGCATCCGTGATTGCATAATTGAAATCTACACATTTGTTTGTCAAACAAATTCTCATCTCATTATTGACTGTTCAGGGTAAGGAGTAGTATCATATTCCTTCACAACCCTCTATACAAAGCATGGTTATGATACTTTCTGAGGCTGGGAACAAGGGGCCTTCACAAAGTATTTAAAGCTGGGAAAAGGGTGTGATTGACATGTCAAAATAGCTGCCATATCAAGGAATACATAAATAAACAGTTCTTGTCAATTAAAATGTTATTTGAGTTATTTTTTCCTTTTCTAGTTGCCAAGTTGCCACCCTCTCCGGGTATGATGTTTTCTGATAGTACCCTGTTCTGTGAGGGATCGGTAGGGTAAGGGTAGGGATTGGCGCCTTAAGATTTTCACGATATGATACCAATATTTCTGTAAGGGTTGGATACCTAAACAATATTTTAACGATACTGCTTGCCTCCCAGGGACCTAATTTTCTGAAATTTACACTGTCAGTTTCGAAACTTTCACTAAAAATTAGCGAACTGCCTACCAGGCTGGACGTCCAGATAGAAGCTAGGTTACTTTTATATTCATTTTCAATCTTAAATGACAGGATACGTTACTTAACTTTTTCAATACGATACTTTTTCCCATAAGATATCACAATTTGGAATCATATCGAGTATCGTTACCTATTTTTAAAAAAAGCCTGGAAATTGTGGTGATAATTTGCTAACCAAAGCTAATTTTATAAAAAGAAATTCTTGAAAGGATAAATTTTGATTGGAACTTACACCATCATATTTTCTTCAAATGTTTTTGATTGACGTTTCAATTTATTTTCGAAAAAATCCAGACGATACTTTTTAAGGGGAGCTCTGAGAAAGAAGAGGTCGATGTGTTCCAGCCCGTTGCATATGAGCCAATACACAAACACACACAAACATATGGGCCCGGTCCATTAACTGGCTATTTAGTTATTGCTATTGCCACATGAGGGAGCTGTTAGCATTTTATCTAGTACCAAACATCACCCTAGGACACTGTAATGCCCTCTATGCTACTATTTTCGTATTCTAACTTTTAGGTCTTGAGAGAACGATTATTTGGAGTACCAACTCCTTGGTAGAGATTGTGGTTCCTTCTTGTTAAACATCAATAACTTTATATCCTTTGTTTAGGAGACATGCACTTAAATCTTAAATATGTGAATTGATAAAAAGTTCTAGTACCAAACAAATTCTAGTGTATAAATCTTTGGAATGATCTTAATAAAGCATGTTTGGAAAAAAAATTGAAGGAGAATTATTAATTAGAGCATTACCAACAACTATCCTCTAAATGCATTTATTTAGTCCAAAGTTAGTTTCATAAGTATCGTTGACAGAAATATAATTTGGAAAGTATCTGTGTAAGAAATGTAGATATAAACTTCAACTTTAATTCTCTTTCATAATAGTTAGTATATTTTTACTTTATTTGCGACTGAGGACACTCTTTCAAACATTTTGTGCATTTACTTTTGATCCTCAAATTATTTTCTAAAGAATTGTAGACCCAGAGAGCATTTTCCAAGGATCGTAAGCATGGATTGACAAAAATCATCTACAGTTAACCCATTTACACTCAGAGCGGCCAAAAGGGGCCTGACAAATTTGAAAGTATTTTACTTACAAAAGTGTTATCTTGAAAATATTTGAAGGAGGAATGTTGACCATATGCCAAACAACAACTCTCCTTCAAATATGTTGGGAACTTTTGTTTTATTCACAAGTTATCTTCAAAAGTATGAAAGAACCAGACGATACCTTCTTGAGAGTCAATAGGTTAAGTATAGGTGAACAAGATATTTTTCAAAGAGGTGGGTAGAGTAGTTTCTTCATATATATTTCCATAGTTTCTCATATTTTACATAGTAATATAGTGTTTCTTACATGCATCATGTATGTGCCAGTGAATGGCTACTTGAACTAGAATAACTAGTGTTCTTCAAAAAAAACATGTTTGCCAAGCTTGTCCTAACCCACTTACACTTAGAGGAGCCAAAAGAGGCTTGACGATTTTGGAAATATCTTATCTACAGAAACATTTTCTTGAAAACATTTGAAGGAGAATTGTTGATCAGAAGCCAAACAACAACTCTCCTTCAAATATTATAAGAACTTTCTCTTTATTCGAAAGTTATTTTCAAAAGTATGAGAGTAGCAGACAATATCTTCTAGAAACACTTGAGTGTTAATGGGTTAAGGACTAAGGGGAATAAATTTCAACTCAAACACAAATATTCCTCCTTGTCCATAAGAGTTACTAGTCTGTGATATAATTAACCCATTAATCCTTACAGCACCAAAATGCAGACTGACAATTTTGATGAAATCTTGCAGGCAAATGCAAGGTTAGGAAAATATTTGGGAGAGGAACGTCAATTGGAATATTATTAACAACTCTCATTCAAAATTTTCGTAAAAATCATTCTCAATTCAAAAGATATTGTCAAAAGAACCATAGATCCAGAAGAGAATTTCTAGAGGAAAGTATAAGCATTAATGAGCTAAAAAGTGCATTACTCCGTTCTGCAACTGGTCGCTTTCTATGGATCATTACTAGACATTAGCTTCTATTGCCACTGATACATGGCGCCACCTGTGGTCACCCTGGTCACCGGGAATAACTGGAAAGACCTTACACTGACCGCCTGGTGAGCAATTTAATAACTCAATCAGGGTACTCTCAGTACGTTTTGAATCGGTATAATTTGCATGTTAAATATATACAAAGTATATGCAAAAAGAAATTGATTGGTCTAAGACTAGGCTACCCTTTGTCTGCCTGAAGGATGTGGTTTTTCCATCGACCAGGGTTATAAGAACCCCATAATACAGGTGTCTGTCTATAAACGTGTTAATGCTCGGTGGCAAAATTCAGTCTGACAATTTTGAAGAAATCTTTCAAAAATATTTCAGGCAGAGATGTTAATTGAATCGCTAATGGCATATCTCCTTCAAATATATTGTAAAACCAACCACGATTGCCAAGTTATTGTCAAATTTATCATAAATTTAACAAACAATTTCTATAGGAGTTCTTAAGCATTAACCCTTTACCCTTATGCTGCTGGTGGCTAATACAAAACAATGCAAAAATCCTTCTGAAAAATGACTGAAACCCTGGCACATGGGTACTCATCTGAGAGTGCTCAGCAAGCAAGAGCTATCCAATGAATACCAACATGACAGGGTTTAGGTGGTTTTCTTTGCATCCTTTTGCCATGAACAAAAGCAGCCTCAGCATTGGAAGGGTTAATGGTTTCATAACTGCTCATCTGTAGTAATTGTAGACAAGCACTTGAGGTGAACAATGTAAATGCTTCACACACCTTATTCATTCATCTGTTTCTAGTTCAGCATAAAGATGTTGCGTTTTTAAATGCAAATCACTAAAAAACAAACTAAGTCTTTATATAATAATGCATTAAATATACAAAGCCATACCAATCTCCCAATATACAGAATACAAAAAATATCATGTTTTGTATGAAACAAATTATGAAATACTTCACAGCGTAACATATGTGCTGGTAGATTTCACTCATCCATTTACACAATGCGAATTCTCCCATAAAGCTTGACTCTTTTTGGGTATCTTTTGGAAAAGATCTAAAGTGTGGACAAACATTTTGTGCATGCATTGTCTATTCCAAAGTAGGTATATAGGTTTAACCCTTTTGATGCTGAGGCTAATTTTGTCAAATATACAAACATGTAGATAATTTTGTAAGTCTTTTTAACCCTGTCATGTTGATATTCATTGGAAAGCTATCATTGAGTACTATCATATGAGTACCCATTTGCTGTAACGTCAGTCATTTTTCGGCTTTTTTTCGCATGATTTTGTATGGACCAAGTTAGCCACAAGCAGCACAAGGGTTAAGTATTAAGCCCTACATTCCATGGGGATTCTGAGAATGAGTGGGTTAAGGTCTTACGACACTTTTTAAAATCTCAGTTTAATTTTCCTGAAACTTTGCATGAGGTAAGAATATAGCACAGCGATCTTCAAAACAACTTAAAATCATGGGGTCATCAACTTAATTTTTTTTTCACAGGTTTTTGAAAAATTAATGCAATTTATGTTACAAACATCTCATTATCCTAATTTGGTTTCTTTCATTGATAAATTTATCTCTTCAGAGATGCTGACACTGCCTGAAATACTGTTCTGCCTTGTTGAAATTATTTATCTGCTGTTATATAGGAATTATTGGGCAAAATCAAGGAATTCGAGAAACAAGTTTTTAACCCAAAATTGGTATAAGTCAGAATTGCCTGGTTTAATTTTCACCAATTTTTGTCTACAATATCTCCACAATGCTCTTAATAAAAAGACATAAAGAAAATGACAGGTCATCATGTTAGTTTTCGAACCACAGATGGTCAAAAACTCTTAGGATACTATTTATAATAGGCAGATATTATCATGATTGGTACATATTCAA
>OZ012700.1:15568275-15598275 GCA_963942565.1 Maea johnstoni | reverse complement strand
CCAAGTACATCGCTATGTATGAAAGAAATATGACTTGTGAACCACTTCTAGGACACGAATAAGCCTTGATATTGCAGAAAAAGTGACGATAATCGAAATTCCACTTCTATGCCTAAGTTTTTCAGTGATCGTTCTCAATATTTCCAAGTATGTATATCACGCCGTAGAACAATGGATCCAACTCATCAGCACTATTGTTCTCGCCATAGAACAATGGATCCAAACCATCAGCACTATTGTTCTCGCCCTAGAACAATGGATCCAACTCATCAGCACTATTGTTCTCGCCGTAGAACAATGGATCCAACTCATCAGCACTATTGTTCTCGCCGTAGAACAATGGATCCAAACCATCAGCACTATTGTTTTCGCCGTAGAACAATGGATCCGACCCATCAGCACTATTGTTCTATCTTAAATCTGTGTTTAATGTCATGAAGCGTTGTGTTTTCGGTGTTACGCGGGCCCGTTGGCCTTAGTGGGTAATCCGTTGCTCTGCGGGAGAGCCTGCGAGGCGCCCGGGACTGCAGACTGTGACTGCTGTTTTTCCCGAACCTCAAAAACCTCTGTGATCGCTTGCCGGAAGCAGTGAAAGTTATAGTCTATTAGCCCTGCAAGAAAAGGAAAAGAATGGATTGGTTATACGTAGAGCTTTCAGACGCAAATCTCATGATCAAACTATAGTGATAGCTGTACAGACCCAGATAATCGAAATCCCAAATTCCAAACACTGGACTGTCGGCTAGGAATGTAATCGACAAATCGATTAATTGCCATTTTCACTTGGAAATTAAATCTAACAGAAAGTTTGGGTAAGAAATCGAAATAATCAATATTCTTTACCCCAAATCTGCTGTATGTGCCATGCCCATTTTCACCGGTCCAAAGGCGTTCACCTTTCAGAGGTTTCAATGTACATAGTGACTCTTACCTTGTCTGTCGAAATTATCCTCTCGTAGGATGCAGACTAGAGCTAGATATTTGTTCACCTCCTTAAGGTAGAGCACTGTGCCGTTGTTGAGGCGAATCGTGGAAGCTGATTGGGTGTCGAAGGCTCCTGTATCGCTGTCCTCCTTTCTGCTGAAATCAAAAGCAGATTTCAGTGAATTAGTATGAATTCAACAAATGGATTTATACTAAATAATTCTAGAAATGCTAAAATGAAGAAGTATCGTAAATTCAGTGATTTAGTATGAATTCAACAAATGGATTTATACTAAATAATTCTAGAAATGCTAAAATGAAGAAGTATCGTAAATTCAGTGATTTAGTATGAATTCAACAAATGGATTTATACTAAATAATTCTAGAAATGCTAAAATGAAGAAGTATTGTAAATTCAGTGATTTAGTATGAATTCAACAAATGGATTTATACTAAATAATTCTAGAAATGCTAAAATGAAGATGTATTGTAAATTCAGTGATTTAGTATGAATTTAACAAATGCTAAGATAAAGGAGTATTATGAATTCAGTGATTTAGTATAAATTCAATAAATGAATTCATACGAAATTACAGAAATCCCAATACTTCTTCATGTTAGCATTTGTTGAGTTTATACCAGGCCAATTAAGTGAAAAGTGCTAACAAGTGCTAGAATGAAGAAGTATCAGAAATTCAGTACATAAGTATAAATTCAACAAATGCTTAACTGAAGGAGTACTGTGAATGACTTAGTATAAATTCAACAAATACTGAAATGAATAATCTTCTTGAATTCATTATTTAATATTTTGTATTTCAAAAGTCATGTTCAAAGATTGCTGTGACCTATCAGACTCAAAATTTATTTCATGTTTAATAATTTCTAAGACTTTTTCACCTTTTAAAACTTCAAGTTTCATGAACTACGACTTATTTAATCTTCAACACTTAAATGAAAAAAATGCTAAAATGAGCTCAACGTACACAATGACTCATTCAATTTTAGAATTGTCTGTGTCTTTTTAAACTTGCAAAACTTCAAGTTACAATTGAAATGTGCAACTATTTCAACCTGAAATACTTCATTTTTAAGACGTATGTGACTTACTCAACTTGCAATTTGTGATTTAAACAAATTTCAAATCAAGCTTCATGAGTAGCATGACTTATTGAACTTTCAAACTTCCAAGTTTCACAAAATTCTGCGACTATTCAAATTTATGTGTACTTTTTTGCGTGACTTCAAATGAATAATATGAGAAATGATTGTTACTCACCCATAAATACAGGAAACATCTATGACTACATCTATCATATCACAACACAGTTCATACGACTGCATATCAACCGGGGAATTGTCTGTAGCGATGTAGATTTTACTCACAACATCAAATAGAAATGCTTTCTCTATACCAGAATTCTGAAAAAATGGATAAATACACATTCAAAACTGTAATAATGATTTATATACCAGAATTCTGAAAAAAAATGAATTAATACACATTCAAAATTGTAATAATCGATGAAGAAAACATTGAGTAACAAGAACTAAAAGTGCATTCCCTAATTCTGAAATCTACAAACAATATGATCACATAAATCGTTGATTCTAACATGCTTTAAATGGGCATGAGTAAAATCCTTTGTAAACTTAAAACCTAGACCCAAAAAATATCAATAACCCATCCTAGGGATGCAGATCGTTGATTCTAAAAAAGATCTGATCCGATATTGATATTTCTAAAATGATATGATATCTTAATGATAATTTGAATATTAATCACAGGCTTCAATCGGCCTGCGGGAGGTAATTAATCAAGTGTCGCCTTGCGGCCTGTTCTTTTGTAGCTCAATTCCAAGTAGGTTCTTGTTTCTGATATACTATTAAACGTTTATCTTTAAGCATATTGTTAAAAATAATTTAAAATGATCAGATACTTTTCCTTTTCCTATTGAATTAAAATCCACATCCCTAACCCATCTGTGCCTAGAATTCCATTCAAGAAATATTGGCAGGATGCTATATCATTTTTGAAAATTCTTCCAGTAAAAAGCAAAAATTGTAAAAGTATTTGAAGATTTCATACCTAAGAATAAATCAAGAATATATTAAAAGATGTTTGATGGAAGGCTGTTGTATGGGTTTGGTGAATATTTCTCAATTGTGTATTTTATAATGATAATTATATGAAAAAGACTATCCCCCTCCAAAAAAGGGGTAATAAGTAGCAAAATTGCTTCCAGCCATGCTGTGTAGGAATAGGTAGATATAGATAATATGGTACTTACAGAAATAAATATATTTAGTAGGTTTTCTAGAATGGGTAGCTGAGGGATTAGCTTCTGTACCACTTTACTGAATGCTTCAAATATTGAATGGTCATATATACTTGTTAAATAAAAGCTGAAAGATAAAAAGAAAATATACGTCAACACACTTTCATTGATCTTTTTACAAGCAATTTGACAACGATTCATTGATCTTTTTGAAAAATGCTACTGAATTATATAGGTAGAAAAGACAAATTATCAAATATCAAATGATCACAAACATGATCACCATTATCATTAGTACCATTATCGTTTTTATTATAATCATCATTATTCCAACTTCTATTTTTAACTTTATCACTATTTTGCAGTAAGATTAACAGGTCAGAATGGTCACAAAGAAGATGTACCATAATTGGATTTTTTGGACATGGCAATGATTTTCTGTTTTATCTAAATAGCTTAGAACTTTTACCAATGGAACTAATTGCGATTGGACCTAATAATCTGGTCAACGTTACCCTTAAAAAATGCAAAGTTAAGACAAAGAATAAACTCATCCCCACCCCCCCCCCCCCCCCCCCCCGCTGGTGGATTTTACCTACTTATAAAGCTTACCTTAAATGCAAATTATCTAGGTCTGCGTCTGCCAAATCATCGTTGGCTCTTTGATGTATGTCTCTATGCGTCTCTATCTTGTGATCGTCTGATAAACCGTCCACTTTGTGGATGAACACTTCAAACTTGATGCTGGGGTTGACCTTGTATGCCCTCGACACAGTTGTGTGCAGTTTCGCTAATGCTTCCATATAGTCATCCTAAATGATGAAGAGAAATGTGTGCATGGAACTTTTTTTATTTTCAATCAAGAGTGTCACACGTAGTGTCAGGAGTGAGCCATCAAAAGTTTCCTAAGCTGAACAATACATTAACTTTTTATTCATCTTTATAACAATACTGGATTTTATTTCTATTTTCTTGTTGCGAAGAACCATTCATTTCCTGGGCTATAATGATACAGCTAAAAACGCTTTTTTTCAATACATATGACAGGACTAAATCTTTGCCAATGCAAGTAAAAGTATGTGATGATATACAGCGTGAGTGTCATAAACCATTTGCTTACACGTGGAGTGTGAACATATTTTGCCTCCTATGACCAAATCTCATATATAAAGATTCAATATCCAAATTTAATTGAAGAGGAATTATTAATCCCAACTGGAACAAGATATTTCAGTCACATATTATTTAAAATATTGCCTACTTCTTGAGATATTTCCAGATGTCAGATGATGTGCTTGTTTCCAATGCTGAGAATACTTTCATCCATAGCACAAGGATGCAATTTTTTTTTGAAAAGCATCTAATCCCTGTCATGTTGGTATTCATTGAATAGCTCTCACTGAGTACTCTCAGATGAGTACCCATGTGCCGTGGTTTCAGTCATTTTTCAGGTTTTGTGTATCATTTTGTAATGCCCAAATTAGCCACCACCAGCATAAGTGTTAAAGGACTGAGTACTCTCAGATGAGTACCCATGTGCCGTGGTTTCAGTCATTTTTCAGGTTTTGTGTATCATTTTGTAATGCCCAAATTAGCCACCACCAGCATAAGTGTTAAAGGACTGAGTACTCTCAGATGAGTACCCATGTGCCGTGGTTTCAGTCATTTTTCAGGTTTTGTGTATCATTTTGTAATGCCCAAATTAGCCACCACCAGCATAAGTGTTAAAGGAGTAGTTAATGCTGTACCCACCTGAGCATCTACCACGAATATCAGTGCCCCACATCCTCCGAAGATATTATCAGAATCGAAGGTGGGATCGAGAAAATCTACCTGTCCTGGGAAATCCCAGATTTGGAACTGTACAAATGAACTGTTTGAAATATCTGAAATACAAAGAAGATACATTAATTACAAAATACAAATATTAAGTACACCTTTATTTAAACAATCATACTAAGAATTCCAAATAAAATTTGAGATAAAAATAGAGTACATGTAGTATCGTTATTTCCAACTATGATACCCCATGAAATGTCCCATCCAGAAAATCTGACACATTTGACAATAACCTAGTAGCGAAGCGTACTTATTTTTAAAATACATGAAGGAGAGGTGGAAGTTTGGTTCAGACTCTTCTTCTCCCAAAGAAAAATAATCATTTTGTATGGTTGCAGGATTAAAAATGGGTTTTGGTGATTTTTCAAATGTATATGAGAAATAACAAAATTTGTCATAGAAGATGTGGCATAGAAGACCAAAAGATCTTTTCACATTTTACTGGCATTTAACAACCCAATATTATTAACTTGTAAACATGCCAGAGGGCCTCAGGGAAGATCCTTACCATTGGACTGAGTTACCCTCTTTAAATAAAGATTATTATTATTATTATTATTATTATTATTATTATTATTATTATTATTCTAGCCATTTGGAGGGAAGTGGTATCTATCTTAATGCTGATTGGCTTGTAATTGCCTTCCCGGCTTGTGATTGGCTGATCTAAGCAGTGATACGTTGACCAACCCAATCATTATCAAATTTAACCAGTCAGGTAATAATTCAAACAGCTGAGTTCAATACTTACCGTCTTTGACTATTTTGTTTGTACTTTCTAGAAATAATGTCTCATTTGGCGACATTTTATGGAACACAACCTTTTGTATGGAAGATTTGCCACTCCTGCAACAAAGGAAATAAAGAGGAAATTAAATAAAACCAAATATTTTCCTAACAAACCATCTCATAGGACATGGCTTAAGTGTAAAGTTCCCTCTTGAACACACTAGGCTATACAATGTAGTTGGTGTAGGGATCTGAACTTCTGAAGTATATGAGTAGCTAAATCCGGACAGGCAGAAATTTTGGAATTGCTGTTTTGGACTAGGAATGTCATCGATAGTCAACCAGTCGATAAATCGACATTTTCACTTTGTCAATTAAATCGAATCGAAAGGTTAGGTATCGAATCGAAATAATCGATATTCTGTACCCCAATAATGCTGTATGATTATTGATAAAAAAATATACTTTTCCCAGACATTTTCCTGTTAAACTAACACAAAGTAAAACTCTGACTTAATATTGAAGTATTTTCTATGGCTTTTGTAAGAGAAATTAGAAGGAATGGTGTACTTTACTCAGGCATATGGCCAAGACACGAATCAAATCGATATATATCAGAAAGAGTATAGCAATTAATCAAATCGCAAAAAAAGGGATATCAATGACATCCCTATAAATAATTGTGCCCTACGAGCATGTTACGGCGTATCGAATCGAATCGAAAAATATATCAATTAATCGAATCGTTAAAATTTCATATCAATGACATCACTATTTTGGACAGACCCTGCAGTTAATCCTTAAGTGTTGTACCAAGCTACCTACCGTCGTAGTCCCATTAGTAATATTCTGGGTCTGTTTTCAGGTGATACATTGCTGACCTCGCTCTCCTGGTCGTCAGGGCCGTAGCCAAAGTCTTTGGGAAATGAACCCACAGGTCCATAGCTCCCGTACTGTTCCTCATCTTCATATGACTGAAAAACAACACAGATTTATATTAATAATATCTATAAGAGAAAACTTTCAGAAAAGTGAGGGTATATCTCCCATACTGTTCCTCATCTTCATATGACTGAAAAACAATTCACAGAGATTTAATAATATTCATAAGAGAGAAAACTTTCAGAAAAGTGAGGGTATATCTCCCATACTGTTCCTCATCTTCATATGACTGAAAAACAATTCACAGAGATTTAATAATATTCATAAGAGAGAAAACTTTCAGAAAAGTGAGGATATATCTCCCATACTGTTCCTCATCTTCATATGACTGAAAAACAACACAGAAAAGTGTTCCTCATCTTCATATTCATACTGAAACACAACAGAAAGATTTAGGATGGCGGTTTGTGTAAGCCGACTTCACATCTATACCTACACTGCCAAGCAAGAACCTAGAGGTGCTTGCCCTAGTAAGTAAAAATGGCTTCCGGGCAAATAAAAATTATACTTATTCCATTTCACTGAAAACAACACATTTAAGATAAAATAGGGAAAAATGAACATTCATATAGTTCCCATACTGTTCATTAGGTCTTAAAAATTGTTTGTTTCCTGTAAAGGGTGATGGCAGCTGCAGTTACAATGCAGTGTTATAAGCCTGTATTCATGTCCGTTGGAAGTTTGGGAAGGTTGAAAAAACAGGGCTCGAAATTAAGATTTTATCCAGGGAGCCCAATTGCATCTTATAAAGCTACCTAGAGATGTTGTGTATAGAAACCAATACATCTTTGGGCTCCCTGCAGAAATTTGAGGGAGCCGCAGGAGAATTCTTGGGAGCCCTAAGCTGCTGACACCCCCTAATTTCGAGCCCTAGATTCACCATTTTTTGAGTAAAAACTTTTAAGGGTCGCAATACAGAAAAGGGTGCTATATCAAATATCATTATTAATTAAATACAGAATCCTAATGACTGAAGTATGGAGCACATATTTACAAAATCATTTGATAACAGAGGGACATTGTTACTATTGTTCTGACTGCGATAGTCCATGTCATATGACATTATAAAGTGCAAAACCTCAGTCATGTGATGCCAATTATAAATCCAACAGCGGTACCTGAAAATGATATTCAATATCTTTTTCTCTAGTTCAACCAGTACCAAAAAAGGCTTTATGTTAGTGGTTTCCTTGGCATGTTTGGGGGGTGGGGGGTAGGTACTTTTTGCCCTGAAGCTACTTAACCCATTCACACTCAGAGATACCCTAGAAAGTAATGCTGCTACTTTCATACTTTTCAAAATAACTTGGGAATAAAGCAAAAGTTTACAAAATATTTGAAGGAGAGTTGTTGTTTGACTTCTCTTTAACATTTCTACTTCAACTATTTTCCAGAAAACGCTTTTGTTAGAGAAATATTTCCAAAATTGTCAGGCCTGTTTTTCTGAGTGCTAATGGGTTAATTTGCCTGGACAAGCTGAGATGTTGTTGCTTGCCAGGGAAGGTACCTATAGATGTGAATTTGGCTAACACTAACTCTCAGCCAAGTCCAGTAGCACAAGTGACCCCCACCCCAGATGCTCCCTGCCAGTAGTTACGATTGATTTTTACTTGCCCGGAACTTGGCCATAGGCCATTTTACTTGCCAGGGCAAGCTGACAGGTTGCCTGCCAGGGGATGCATGTCTAGATGTGAACTCAGCGTACACGGTGTAGCAGGCCGAGGCCAAATGCTCCATATCAGTAGCACTTCCTGACATGACTGTAAACAGCCATCTAATTAGCGAGGAGCTGAAACACTTCCAAGTACCACATAGATTACAACGCCACACAAATACAGAGAGATATTCCTGCAAAAATGATGCGTAAAAACTGGAGCACTCTCTTCACTGTATATTCAAGGCTGTACAATACATGTATCAAATTCAACAAAAAATTGAATTTATATAGGCTTTGAGACAGATAAGGCAAACAATCTCTATGAAGGGACATGATTTCAGATGATTTTCATTTTGCCAAATCAATTGACGGTTATATATCACTGTATATATTACTTCAAGAGTGCTGGGGTATATGGAAAGATAACACCCCAAACTTACACATCAGTAGGCCAGGGTTTTAGTCAGCAGGGTGTTTGGGCATCATTTGGACACCCACACTCTCAAAATTTGTATCAGAAAATATTCATCTGAGGTATTTCCATAAATGTCAATTTCAAGCAAATAGTAACTAGATGAGTTTCACCTCAGTATATTTCAAATGACAAATTACAAATGGATATTATGTAGGGCTCCCGCGATACACTTGTATATACTCGCTGCACCGCGGATTGCCGCGATACGAATAGTATTCGAATATACGCATTTGTATATTCGAATACTGACAAATATACATAAAAATGAAACGCCCTACCTGTTTGCGGCCATAGAAGTTGAGGAAATCACTTCAAATCAGCAGCGCTGAGTGCGCTGAGTTTTGAAGTGCCTCCATTTTACGTTGTGGGCGCACGATTACTAATGCCGGTGGGCACACGATTTCTTATACCGGTTGAGTTTGGGGACCATTCCTGTCCTTAAAAGGTAAAACGGCGCTCTGGTTTTCAGATCGTTCTACGAATATTAGTATTCGTGACCCTATATTTGTGAATATATTCGTATTCACCACCTACTGTATTCGTGAGAGCCCTAATATTATGCCTTTTCTTAATTTAAATAATATGGTTTATAAAATTTTGTGTTATCTCAATATATTGTGTAGTCTCTGGAGGATGACCAAAAATTATACATTTTTGGCACCCAGTTCAATACCATCTACCAAAAAATTTACAACATTTTTGGCACCCAATTCAATACCATCTACACTGTTCTGTCACTGATATTTACCAAGAAGCATTTCTATATCCAAAGAAAAACTTACTTCCTGGCCACTACAGCACCATATCAACCACAAGTCTGCTTAAAACATTTATCTTTCTTCTCGAAATAAAACAGACAACCAGGCCCATCTGAATTTCAGGGAACTTGACAGAGTGTGTGTGCTTGAGTCACATATTTGTCTCATCCAACACCCAGCACTAATGAAGCAGTTCCTGCCAAAAGGTTTGAGCGGTCAACTAGCATTGAGGGTAACACAAAAGTTTTGCCGATACAGTCAAACATGCCTGAGCGACCAACTCTATTGAGAGACCACCTCTATTAAGAGCCTACATTTTAATTTCCCCTGGTCTAACATTACAGTTTAAATGACCCTTTATGAAGAGACCACCTGTTTTAAGAGACCATACTTTAGTCTTCCCTTGGGTGCTCTCTTAATAAAGGTTTGACTGTATTCAAATTTTACCTGCTTGATAGTGCAAAATAAAAGAAAACATTCTTGATTTGCTGAGAAATAAGGATGATCAAGAAGAGCCATTTTTCTCAATGAGGTAATGGAGATTTAAATGGTGACTCAATAAAGATGGTGAGACACATATAGAGGAGGATGCATTCCCTGCTCAGTTACCAAGGACTTCTCATTCATTTACACCTTTCCTTCACCCTTTATCATGGAGTTCACTCCACATTGGAGGTGTTCTCAATATTACAGAGTAGGTAAAGATTGGCAATGGCTTGGCTCACCCAGAGACCGATCGGAAGTCTCTGGCTAACCCCATTAAAGCGGAGATGCCGATGAGTGACCCCCTTTTCCTTCAGGTCTTCCGACCTTAGGGTGGGTGGCACCCTTATTCTCATCCCATCTTATGCAGGGTTCGACTTTCCCAGGGGCCTGGGGGCATATGCCCCTAGATTTTCCTGTGGGCCCCTAGATTTTTCAGTCCAGGGGCCCAAAATTGTATGAAAAATAACCTGAAATCCTGTTTTTGACCACTAATTTTTATCGAAAGACCTTTTCGGGCCCCCAGCCTGAAATCTAAGTGTCAGACCCTGTTATGGGTCTGGGATACTTCAGTTAGGCGGTTACGTGGTAAGTAAACCCTTCACACTTACACCAACTTTCCACCCCATCCCCCGACAAAGAGGCCACACACCAGTTAGAGGGTTTGTTGACATTTCAAGTGACAGCCAGTGATCTACTCAGGGGGCATTCCACAGTAAGCCTTCCGTCTATCACGGGACAATTTTGACAACTCAAAGGCATTTTAATCGTTAACCACTTCATTGTTTTAGACAGTTTTGCTATATAATACAAACTGGCATTAAGGCGTATCATTTAAACTCTTTGTGTGAAAAATTCCTTCATAATTGAAGGAGATAATTGAGCAAATACAGTCGTCTATCACGGGACACAAAATGGAAGTGGATTTTTCTAAACATTTTTCTCTTGCAAAATTCTCCTCAAATACATGCACTCTGGCATTTATGCTTAATACAATCTATTACCAAAATACTTACCTTCTAAATGATATATTTTGAATGGTAAAATATTCTGTAGTTACATAGAAAACTGAGCTTTTGTGAAACAAGGTCTGTCTATCACGGGACAGTCTATCACGGGACAAAAATTCCACAACAGTTCTAGGGTATCTTGTAAGAGTGTCAGCACTCCTAACCTTCCAGAAACTTGTGTACAAGTAGAATATATGCATTTCTAAGCGATGATGCCTTTACAATTTCATTTTAATTCTAATTTATAGTGTTTGTGAGGCATTTAATTGGTGTGTAATGAAAAAAATTTAATTTCTAAAATATATATTTTTCTAAAAAGGCTATCACTACATGCAAAATTCCATTGTACTTATAAGCATTTGTATAATAACTTAGAATAACTTATAACACCTAAAAACTACTATGTCAGCAGAAAAACAGCTTTTTATGAAATTATGTACGTCTATCACGGGACAAATTTGACAACTCAAAGGCAATTTAATCTTTAACCACTTCAATGCTTTAGACAGTTATGCTATATCATACAAACTGGCATTAAGGTGTATCATTTGAACTCTTTGTTTGAAAAATTCCTTCATAATTGAAGGAGATAATTAAGCAAATACAGCCATCTATCACGGGACACAAAATGGAAGTGGATTTTTCAAAACATTTTTCTGTTGCAAAATTCTCCTCAAATACACACACTATGGCATTCATTCATAGTATAATCCATCACAAAAATACTTAGCTTCTACATGATATACTTTAGATGGTAAAATATTCTGTAGTTACAAAGAAAATTGGGCTTTTATTAAACAAGGTCTGCCTATCGCGGGATAGTCTATCACGGGACAAAAATTCCAAAACAGTTTTAGGGTATCTATTAACAGTGTCAGCACTCCTAACCTTCTAGAAACTTGTGTACAAGTAGAATATATACATTTCTAAGTGATGATGCATTTCCAATTTCATTTTGATTTTAATTTATAGTGTTTGTGAGGCATTTAATTGGCGTATAATGAAAAAATTTAATTTCTAAAATATATATTTTTCTAAAAAGGCTATCACTACATGCAAAATTCCATTGTACTTATAAGCATTTGTATAATAACTTAGAACAACTTAGAACAACTAAAAACTACTATGTCAGCAGAAAAACAGCTTTTTATGTAATTAAGTCTGTCTATCACGGGACAAATTTGGCAACTCAAAGGCAATTTAATCTTTAACCACTTCATTTCTTTAGACAGTTTTGCTATATAATACAAACTGGCATTAAGGTGTATCATTTGAACTCTTTGTTTGAAAAATTCCTTCATAATTGAAGGAGATAATTAAGCAAATACAGCCATCTATCACGGGACACAAAATGGAAGCGGATTTTTCAAAACATTTTTCTGTGGCAAAATTCTCCTCAAATACACACACTATGGCATTCATGCTTAGTGTAATACATTACACTAATACTTAGCTTCTACATGATATATTTTAGATGGTAAAATATTCTGCAGTTACAAAGAAAAATTGGAAAAATTGAGTTTGATGTCCCGTGATAGACATTCAGTGTCTATCACGGGACAGACTTTGATTGTCATTTATTCTTGATTCTTAGAGATTTTCTATAGGAGAACTGCATCAAACTATTCATTTTAACTCATAGGAGGAGAATATGTAAAGGCTGCATTCTATGTTTGTGCATATAAGAGATAATAAAACTTTTGGATGTCTGACTGTCCGTCACGGGACAACAGCAAAAGAAATCATGCTAAACTGCACATTTTCCTTCAAAAATTTCAAAAACTTCAACATGGGCTATGTAAAAATGAACGATTAGGGTTTATTTCCACTTTGATATTCAAAGAACAATTTTAGAACCTTAAGAAAATGAACAATATGTCATGTCCCGTGATAGACACAATATTTTCCACAAATTCCACTTTCAAAGTCAATAACTTAAGTTTGGGCCATCATAGGAAAAAAGCAAAACCAGTTCTGAAAACTTTGAAAAGTTCTCTTTCAAATGCATATAAAATGAACTTTAGTTTAAAAAGATGACAAAATGAGTAGTCAGGACCAAATTACTGTGGAATGCCCCTCAGTCCTCTCTAGAGTCTCACCAGTGACCAGTCACAGAAAATATTGATCCAATTCAACAGGTCCACAGGTGCTTAGGCATTGATGACTGGGAGAAAAGTTGCTTTCCCTCAGTTCACCAAAAATGAGAAAATTAGTTGAGCCTGTAGGTAAGTACATGTTGGTGACACAGACAGTGTCAGTGAGTGGGCTGGCCAAATATGAGAGCACATTTTGGAGATCCAAATTCCAGATTAGTCATGTCGAACAAAAATAAACTGAGCTTGGATAGGGTCTCCAATAAGCTCTTTCCTTTAGATCAATAGTTTATCATTATCATGTTTTCGCCAACAGCATTAGATCTCTACCTGTCTAAGTGAAATTAAGTAGAATTCAAAACTCACCATGTTCAATGTTTAGGCCTACCATTTGCGGATGTCATGTGATCTTACTTTTCCGTCTATCTACGCATGCGCGGCACTAATCTCGTTAAAGCGAATTTATGTTTTAGAGCTAATTTCACTGCCACGATACACATTATTTCATATAGTATCAGTGTAAATCATTTTCAATATCAAAATTTGTTATTGATTGGAAATTCATAAAAAGTTTGCTCGTACCCTCAGAGTCAAAATGGCGCTCCGCTCAAAGCAGCTGGGTGTTTTTGTCGCGATTTCACGTGAGTAGGCTTGTTTATTTTCTATGTGGGCGGTACGAGACTTGCCATGTGCTTTATTGAACACCATTATGACAACGCAAATGACATTATGTGTAGGAATAATGCTCTGATTACCTATTTGCAACCCTAAAATTGGGGAAACCCACTTCATTTGTAGATGTGCCTTGGATTAAATGTGAATGAACTGTCAGAAGATGAGTAGGCTTGTCTACCCCTTGTCATCTTGAGTAAACCTACTTTAGTTTTGCCTGTTGGCCTTTTTGGTATTGTGCATTGTATGAAAATATCTGGTTTACTGACCACATCTTGTTTTGGGTAACTTTTGACAATTATCACATGCATAAATTTTGAAATCAATTTCATGAATTTGATGTTCCAATGTGATATCTAGACTCCAATCATTGATGGTAAATGTAGCACAAAAGTCAATTACTGGATGTACACAACCAGCACATCTCGTTCAACAGCCTTTGCACGACTTCTAGCCCAGGTGCTGACGAGAACTACAGAAGAGGTGCGTTCTGCACATGTGTATGAGCAACTTTCTATATCATCATCATCATCAAATACTGTCGCACTCAGGTTTGAGTATTGTGACAGGCGCATGTCTAAAAGGTGTTAATGGTTAATATAAAGGGTGGTTAGTTAGAGCGAAGCATGTAGAGGAGAAGTGGAAAAGATATTTGGAGAGCTGGTCTGTTGGGAAGGATACCCTGGTATGCACCAAGTCAGAACAGTCAGTGTTTTTAGTCTTGTTAGGCTTGTTAAGTGGTTAAAATAGATTCTACTGACGTCCAGGGTCACCTGACTGAGAGCAGATCTGAACCCTTCAAGAGATTGGATGCTGGTAATGTCTTGTGGAAGGGTATTCCAGGCTCGTATAGCAGTCGGGAAAAAGCTGTACTTGTAGTTGTAGGATTCAGTTGATGCCTCTATCTGCCTATAGCCGCCTCTGGCCCTACTTCTGGTGTTGTAGTGACCCATGATTAGTTGGGTAGCCGGGATGCAGACCAAGGCGTTGTTTATCTTGTAAAGCATGAGTACCTGATCTCGGATGCGCCGTTGTATTAACTCCTCCCAGCATAGATTTTGCAGCATGGCTGTCACACTCTCCCTACCATACTTGTGTTCCACAAATCTGGCTGCACGTCTCTGGACCATTTCTAGACTATTAATCGTCTGTTGATGATGCGGGGCCCAGACGGTTGAGCAGTATTCTAGCTTTGGTCGCACAAGAGTCTGGTAGGCAAGGATCTTTGCTTTCTTACTGGCACCTTTCAAGTTTCTTTTGACGAAGCCTAAGGTCTTGTTGGCTTTCGCTGCAGTGGTCTTGATGTGATGGTTCCAGGTAAGATTGGAGCTGATGGTAACTCCAAGGTAGGGTGCTGATTCAACACATTTCAGGACCTCGCCTTTAAGTGTGTAGTCAGTGCAGGCAACTTTGGTTTTCCGGGCGATGTTCATGGTGTTGCATTTACTGGTCATATAATGTAAACAAATGCGAGAGCCCTCATTCGTCTGTCTGGTAAGGATGCCACACTGAGGCAAGATTAGGTGTGTATAGGGCTTCAGTGTGGGCCCAATGGTAATTGTTCTGTGGCTTAGATGAATAAAACAAAATGGATATGAAACCAGCCGGTAGGGCTGTCATCGATACCGGCGGTATCGATGGATCGCTGGCGAAACCCTAGCGATAATCGATACGCCAGAAATGCTGGGGTATCGATTCGCTATAAAAAATAATAAAAAAACTGGTTGGATACGTTGCAACTCGCGAAAACTGCCGTAACCAACCAGAAATCTTTTTAAAAAAAGTCCAAATAAGCGAGAACTTACCTCAATTCAAAAACGGAAGTTGAATTGAGGACGGTCGATCTCTGGCGCACTACTGCGCAGGTCACCGCAATGCATTGTGGGGTCCCGTCGAGACGATGACGGGCGAAGACATATCGGCGCTAATGGCGAGATCGCAAATTGTAGGTAGATTTTAGTTATTGTTAGAGGCGGGGATTGCTGGGGAATGAAAATTTAATGCTTGAAAAGCTAATTGCATATATATTAGCCAAAAACCAAGCGTGAGGCAATTTCTAGTGTGAATCGATAGCGAATCGAAGTGCCGTATCGGTAAATATCTTTTCGATTATCGAATCGCTAAAAAATCCTTAGTGATGACAGCCCTACCAGCCGGTCCACCTAAACAGGCTAGCCTTAACCATTGTCAACTTATAGCCCAAAATTTGTGCTCTGCGCATGCCCAGTTGATGCTTGCGATCAGGTTTCACTGTAATGTAAATGATACAAGAGCCCTGATAGGTGCTTTTTCCAACGTGACCTCACACTAATGCCAAATCAGAGATCCCTGACATGAGTCCATCCCTTCACTATATAGGCTAAGCGCATAGTAGTTGGTCTCTCGCTACATATCCATCCTTTTCTATATCCAAGTCTGTGGTGACCAATCCATGTTCTCTTCATCTATGGTGGTAGAGGCCCGGTGTGAGTGAATGGTCACCCATTAAGTTACTACTCACAGATTTCTACAATGTTCATTAGAATTTCATATAGGAAGGAGCTGATGGCTTGGAAAGCTTTGATTGACAATAGTTCAACAATGGTAATCTGCCTGTGGTGAGGCACTTTCCACATAGAGATATGCTATGCATTGTATCTCTGCCACCACACCGGTGTAACAGGAAATTTTCCCCCCCTGAAAATCTTCCCACCCGGGGGGAATGATATCCTAGGAAATATTCCCCCCACCCTGAAAATTTACCCCCCCCCCCCCCCCCCCCCCCCCCGGGGGTGAATTTTCCTAGGAAAATTCACCCCCGGGGGGGCAAATTTTCCTAGGAAATATTCCCCCGGGGGAAGAATTTCCTGGGAAACCTAGGAAATTTTCCCCCCCGGGGGGGGGGACATTTTCCAGGGGGGGAAGATTTCCTGGAACAGGAAATTTCCCCCCCCCCTGAAAATCTTCCCCCCCCGGGGGGGGAGATTTCCTAGGAAATTTTCCCCCCACCCTGAAAATTTTGTTTTCAATTTGTTATTAATTCCATCCAAGCAAATAGTGCTATGACAAAAGGCACAATGTATCATATTTAAGGTAAAAAAAAACTGAGCAGAGTTTGTAATCACTGGGATATTTTTCCTGTGCATTGAGAGGGGTAGTGGGTGATCACTAGAATTTTAGCAACTGGAATGAAAAGGAACCATTAGCAAACACCCCTTCCCTCAGTGGGTAGAAAATTCAGGAAAGTTTTTCTCCTTTCTTCCCTCCTGGGGGTATCAACTACCAGGAGGGATCCTAGAATAAGGAATCATAGGAAAACTGCAAATCTACCTCCTGACAGGGGTATTGGCATTTTCTTAGAAAAAAAATAATTGGAGGGTACAAATTCCTAGGAGAATTGCCCCCAGGGGGTACAAATTCCTAGGAAAATTGCCCCCCCCCCCGGGGGGAATAAATTCCTAGGAAAATTGCCCCCCTGGGGGGTACAAATTCCTAGGAAAACCTCCCCCCCGGGGGGGGGGGGGCAGATTTGCCTGGTGGGGGGGTATTTTTCCTAGGAAATATTCCCCCCCGGGGGGCAAATTTTCCTAGGAAATATTCCCCAGGGGGGGAGAATTTCCTGAGAAACCTAGTAAATTTTCCCCCCCGGGGGGGACATTTTCCAGGGGGGGAAGATTTCGTGGTACAGGGGTATTGGCATTTTCTTAGAAAAAAAATAATTGGAGGGTACAAATTCCTAGGAGAATTGCCCCCAGGGGGTACAAATTCCTAGGAAAATTGCCCCCCCCGGGGGGAATAAATTCCTAGGAAAATTGCCCCCCTGGGGGGTACAAATTCCTAGGAAAACCTCCCCCCCGGGGGGGGGGGCAGATTTGCCTGGTGGGGGGGTATTTTTCCTAGGAAATATTCCCCCCCGGGGGGCAAATTTTCCTAGGAAATATTCCCCAGGGGGGGAGAATTTCCTGAGAAACCTAGTAAATTTTCCCCCCCGGGGGGGACATTTTCCAGGGGGGGAAGATTTCGTGGTACACCGGTACTATTTCGTGGAATATTTTGATAAGTGACGTCATTAAATGTAGCCCATTGGTCAAAAGGTGTGATGCACATGGTCACATTTACAATCAACAATGACATCATCCTCAAAGTGTGAGAGTACTGGACGGCCGACTGGCTAATTGCTCAATTCAAAACTTTTTACAGCATTTCGTAGTTCGTAGTTTAGCCGCTAGGTGACACTCCATGTATCAATTCGCTATGTTTTAGCGATGCGATAATCAGAGGTAAGGATCACATGATCCGTATCGTGTGGGGGTATCGATGACTCTCCTAGGCAGGCCTCTATGCTAACAGTGAACCCCTGGAACCAGGCCAGTAAAAATTCCCAGGGCTCAACATATAGCATAGTCCCATCTCCCGGGAGATCTGAATTCCGAAAACAGCCATGTCGGGCTACCCAAAGATGGATTCAGGTAGTCCCGCTGGACTACCTGAATCCTGAGGAAGTTCTCGACTAAAATGCTACAAAATGGTAGTGAAAAACAAAAAGATATAGCATCGTTTAAGCATGCAATCTACAAAATAGAAGAAAAAAGCATAAGTACCATTAATTACATGAAAAGGTGGAAAAAGAACCTTTTTGCCTTTTTGGAGTAAATGGCGGGGCAACCTAAAATACTGGCGGGACTACCTGATTTGGGGTCCAGGTAGCCCCGCCAGCCTACCTGGTCCTTCTGGGGACCGTCGAGCCCTGCAGGCCTTTGAAAAAAGACCACAAATGCCAGTAAACATACATTTTGTGATGTTCTTGACTTCCTGTTAACAAGTTTCCCCCTTAAGAATGTCCTCAATTATTTTTGAAATGATTGAAGAAAAAATAAATGAAAATGAATGTTGTCCACAAATTTATGAAATGGTTTTTCTTGATATGTAAAGAAAAATTTGTAGGACAAGTAAAAAATTTGCAGGATCAGTAGATCCTAGGTTTTACTGGTCCTATCGGGCCAGTAACATTTTGAGTAAGCGTTGAGGCCTAAGTGGTTTTAGAAATTGGGTAACAGCCTGTCTCACACCTACCCAAAGTTTTGTAAGGTAAGAAAGGTACCTTGTGGGGCTAGCATCATCATACAGCATCACCAGAAATGTCTATCAAAAGAGGTTACTAATACTTCGTGTTATCTTTATAGATCTTTAGCTGCAATTGAGTTTTCAAACTTAGCACTTAACACCAGTTACAGTTTCTGGTGAATCTAGCAAGCTTCCAAACAATGCTCTGAGACTAAAATAGCTAAGAAGTAGAATGCTAGGAACAAAGTCAACACTGACCCTATTAGCGACAGGAGATTTAAAAACCAAATTGATATTTCAGGATTTTTACCGTTCTGATTATCAACACCTTAGATATGTCAGTCCATCGATCTGGTCTGTAATGATAACAGCTCTAGAAGGAACTCTTCAGGGCTCGATGATGCTTTTTGAAACAGCTGCCCTGCAGGGCAGGTGACCTGGTACTTCTACCTGCCCTGAAATATATTCACCTGCCCTGAAAAAAAAACTCCCTGACAGACTTTTTGGTTTCATTTTATTCAATGTGATAACTGTGTGTACCTTAATCTTTGTGTTTCATGCCATAATTGTTTTCTGCACTTTTGATAAATTATTATTGGTGGAAGTTGACCTTTGTTTCGTCTGTGTAGGTTAGATATCACCACACCTCCCCCCCCCCCCCCCCCCCCCCCCCCCCGCCTTATTTAAAGTACGCCAGACACTCCCTGCTTGCTTTTAACCTGTAGTTTAGACTCTGTCAGGGTTCGTTAAATTAACTTTCAAAACCTCCTGCTCTGCAGGGCAGGTGACTGGAACTTATACCTGCCCTGAAAACTTTTTACCTGCCCCGGGCAGACCTTAACGTCGGGCCCTGCTCTTGACCAACAAGTCCAACAAATGAATGACGAGTGGAGCACAGCCCTTCAGTACAGTCTGTAATATGGCGGGAATGAGTGTGAAGTTAGCATGAAATTAAGGAAAATGAGGAAAAGGGTCTTTTTTTGGCAAATTTACAGTTCTGGAAATGAGCAATGATTGGTCTAAATATGGAGCAGTAGTTTGCTGTTTGTCAGATTGATAGTTTGTTTATTGTAAAAAAAAAAGAAGAAAGTTTTCTTTTTACTGTTCATCTGAGAACTACATTCAAACCTACATCTTTTAGATTTTGATCCTGTTTTATCTATAACAATCTTGTTTTAAGCTGTTTTGGATACACATATACATATATTCATTTTGTTTTAGTTCAGTTTTACCTGTATTAGGTTTCAATTCTGTTTTAATATCCTTGCTGTGCTGACATATATTTATTTATATATAGTGTTTTAACCTAACTGCGCTACCATATTTCTAGCACTTGTAACTTTGATAAGCAGAAGTTTGATGATTCGCAGATGAAATGGTTGCTGACCACCGAAAGGCTTCCCTAATGAACAAATTGTCAAGTCTTAGTCTAGTGGATGGTGCTGCCCTCTTTTAGTAGGAAGCATTATGGAAATTAGCTTAACATTTAGTGTTTATGACTCATCTCAGAGCAACCTGGAGTGGATGTATTAGATTTATTTGAAGGAATGTCTGTTTCTTATATTCTGATTTTTCTGTAGTGATTTGTATTTTTTATCAAAAGGAAGTTCTAAAAAGTAAAAATCGAAATGATTTACTCAGATTACTCTTGGTTTCATTTTTGGTTCAAAAACAATTTAGTATAAGTGACTTGATGTTCACTTTTAGTTCTTTCTTTCCACAATAGGTGTCTCTAGTGTCTAAGCATGTCCACACACAAGATCTGAATGATGGCTGCAATGAATTATATAGAAAATCAATTTGCATTCATCCCATGCGATCCTCATTCATCAAGAAGATAGCATCTGATATGACACATGCTAGATTGGTTGAGATTAATGTTCTGGAACTCTCAATTCTGTTTAACCCATCCATGCCTATAAGAGTTCCAGGCCTCAACTTCCAAGAATTTACACAGGCCTTGCAGGGTCAGTTACCCTTAGTTTTTTTCTAGCCCTGACATTTTTGCTGGCCCCCAAACAGTAACATTTTGCAGCGCCCCACAATACCCTCATATCTCAATAGCCGAGAAGGGATATTTGCCTCTTTTTTTTTTAGCCCTGATGAATTTTTACTTGCCCATGACTGCCTTTGTATTGGGCCTAAAAAAGTTGTTTGTTTCCTGTAACCCTACCCTAACATGTTTTTATTCATAAAAAATCCCTACCCTACAGTTTTTTCCGCCCTCCCAACTCCCAATCAATTAAAAATATGCATAAAACACACATTTTTGACCAAAAAAATAATGATTTTTTTTTTATCTACCTACCTACCTACCCTATTTTTTTCTGGACCATTACAGGAAACAAACAAATTTTTTTCTAGTCCTTGCATATTCCCTTCAAAATGTGTCATCTAGACCTATGATACTTATCAAATAGTAGTGAAATAAACATGGCAATATGAAGCATGAATATTCAGTTATTCACTGTCTTGGACCTATCATAGAGAATGATCAGTTCCCATTTACCTGAATAAATAGGAATTAAGAAAATTTGCCACCAACCTAATGACTATATGTAAACTATTGTCTAATTGATAAAAAATGGTAATTTCAAGCAAGTGACTGTTTCTAATGTGTGTACTATGAAATATTCTTGAATATATTTTACCATGTAATTGTTAATAGTTATGATCCTTATTTATTGCTGTCGCACTTTCAGAAAAGACACCCAAAGTTTATATGATTACCTATTTTGGAGACCAGCTTTAAAATTCAGGCTTAGGCCCTGGTTTCTAGGTGTCCTGCTTTGCATATTTTTAGGGTTTTGGTGCCCAAGCCATGCCCAGATAACCAGCTGGCTATGCCATGCTGGGAGCTTATTACGTATTAGCCTAATACAGTCACCCAGAGACTTTACCTGTAATCTTGTGCAAGGTGCCTGTGATTAAGGGTATTTCATGGAGAAAGGAGGCATAAGGTTTAGTTCTGAAATTGCTCACCAGGTGGCCACATATCTCTCCAGAGTAAAAGCTAGTCTATATGCAGCCATCCAGAGATTTTGCCTTTAAGGCAGTGCTAGGTACCTGGTGATGGGAAGGCATCCTGGGAATGAAATGGCATAAGTTTTGTTCTGAAATTGGTCACCAGGTGGCCATCAAGGGATCCCTCCAGATTACGAGCCAGTCTATTTGCATATTTAACTTATAAACCATAAGGTTTAGATCTGAAAATTGTCACCAGGTGGCCACAGTGAGATCTACACAGGCTAGGAGCTAGTCTTAGGGACTTAGCCAGGACCCATCCCGTCTGTCTTTTGGACAGCCAGTTTCCTAAAAATCTCTTTTTTGACAGGCAAAATGTTCTTTGGAAAAAGTTTGATTTTTATTATTTTTGACTAATAATCTTATCATTTCCTAATAAACCATCTCCTAAGACCTGGCTGAAGTGTAATTTGCCTTTATGACAGAGTAGGCTTTTTGAATGTAGATGGTATAAGGATTTACAGGGGCGGATCCAGGATTTGAGAAGGGGGGGTTCGATTTAGTTCTGAAAAGTGACACCGGTGGCGCCACTGACAATGATGATTTCTTAAAACACCACACAGGGGTCAATAAAAAGCGACATTCAAGTGGAATATGAGGCAACTTAAGATACTTTCTGTTTCCAAAATAAATATTGATTTCTAGTCCTGCACAAAAAAACATTTTTAAAACACACCCCTTGCTTTTGATAGAATTTGACAAAAAAGGTTGCCATGGCAACACACATATTTGCTCCAATTCCTAAATTCAGTGATATATCATTACTAGATACTTTCCTAAAATTTTCATACATACTGACAAAAGAATGGATAAGATAGAGGCAGAAGACCGTATAGGGTTGAACTTTTTATGACTTTTTCATTATAAGTGGAAAATGCAGAATGACAGGGTTACAGTTGCAGCATCATATATATATATGATCGCTTCATTGATTAACCCTTTATCACTCAATGACGCAATAACTCGTAACATGAGTGCAGCTGCACTTCCTCAGTAGCGAGTTATTGCGTCATTGTATTTGTGCACTTATTCCTACGAAGCGAGTTTTGGCGTATTTTGGGTACCACGATCTTAGATCGCTGGTACACAAATGATTGTTAAATAAAGATACAATATTATTGCCCTTACCTTTTAATCGTAATCTATAGTTATTTAATGCTTATTTTCGGACTCGAAGTCCGTGATTTTCGGCGGGAAAACTACAGGAAAACCCCCTCCAAATATGGAAGTCATGGGGAATTCCCGCCAGTGACGTCGTCGTGTTGTGGCGTCCTTAGCAACACACAAAACCATTGATATTCTCCCGGATTTTTTTGTTGTTTCTGCCATCAAATGGCTAGTTTAAACAAGGATAATTCCGATGAAGAGTGGAAGAGGATCGACTATCGTCCCCTTCACGATCCATGGGAATCAGACGATGATATCCCACTCATTTAACCACTCAACGAAGACGAACTTGCCGAGGTGCGTTATTGACAGTGCGTCAAGCGCAAAATCAGACAAAAATCAACTTTTTAGTTAATATATTCTAAACACAAATAATATCATATTTAACGAAATGAAAGATACAAATAAAAAATGGAAATTACTCGTTTAACTTGTTTAAAGCACTGCTCCCTATGCACTGCAGTGCACTACGCACTGCGCAACAATGTCTCTGAGGAGTAACCCCTCATGCAGTGCAGGGGACATGGCAACATTGTTGCGTTGAGTGATAAAGGGTTAATTCATTAAAAATGACCTTTTTCAAATATTTATGAAACATTGAGGACTGTAAAAGATGATAGTGAAGTTTAATACTTTCACTAAGAAATAGATTAAAACATCTTGGAATGGTTGCCACGGCAACATGTATTTGGTTTAAATGGTTGTCATGGCAACCCTCTCCCAATATTCTGTTTATTCAGAGTTCTGAAGTCCCAATACTTCTCATACCCACCCCCCCCCCCCCCCCCCCCCTGAATTGACCCAAACCTCCTTATTTGAACAAATGGATGCATTTAGAATAATCATTCTTACGATTTAATTCACCTTTAGTTATCTATACTTAAATGGTTTATTTGATATACCTACATAATTTGTTACGTTACGTATTTGTCTTGGCACCGCTGTGCCTTGGATGAAGAAAAGAATGGATATGTAGCGAGAGACAAATTACTATATGCCCTATAGTTAAGTGCTGTACTCATGCCAGGAGTACCAGATAAGGCATCAGCTCGAGGTCACGTGGGAACAAGGACCAATCAGGGCTCTCGCCTCGATTACATTACTGAGAAACCTTATCTCCACCACCAGCTGGGGGTGCCCAGAGCACCATTTCGGCCTATTAGCGGCTATTAGTTGACACTGGTTGAGGCTAGCATGTTCAGGTTGACAGGCTGGTTTCGAATCCACCTGTGTTTGGTCATATAAGGCTGTGCTAATAATGATTTTTTTCTTTATTAATGTTTTGGATTATCATTATTTTAAGACTTCATGCCTTTCAGGCTGGTCAACTGATCAACATGTTAGTTGCCTGAACACAACTCATCATAACGATAGAAAAAAGACAGAAACGAAAAATCAGAAACGACATGGCATGGTGGCGCAAAGTGACTCACCAGACTGGGTGGAGGGGGCTGGACGAACCCTTTCTCGACCCCCCCCCCCCCCTGGATCAGCCATCATCTTGATATATTATTAAAGCTTCCTGTAGATCATTAAGTTGAAAGTTTTTGTTTACTTAGAGGTAGATGATTTTACTCACCATCAGGTCAGTTCTTAGTAATCACTTTTGTACAAACTAAGCTAATGGTATACCCCAGACAGCAGGTTTTCTTCATAGGATAAGAATAATTCAAACTATGAATGGATGATTTAGAAGTTTGAGAATTCAACGAACCCCACCCCCCCCCCTCCTATCACTTAACAAGCCTGAGGTTTTCCAAGCTGAAATGACTCTTAGTCATGTTTCTACTATATTTGTACATGCAGTATTCTAAGCCTTCATATCAAACACCCCAGACCTTAATTGTGTATCACATACCTGTCAACATTCAACCATCCAAAATCAGGAGATTCTATTCGGTTCACTATTTGGGCTTCTTTCGCGGTATTTTGTTTAGTTCCCATCCTGGCCACCAGGGGTCAGGTTAGTAGTTTAACTTAGGAAAGAGCTATTATATTTCAGAGAAGTTGGCAAATTGATAACCATACAAATGTGTTACTGAAATAACTTCTATTTTATGTAGCAGATCACACTTAATGAATGATGATATCTTCACAGTTATGAAAAACACACATATATATATAGCTTTTGAACTAAAAATATCATACCCACATTTAGGCCTACATTTTCAGCATTTTATGAAAAATCTTTTTTTTTTTTGAAGACTGAAAATAATTTTACGAGGTGGTGAATTTTCCTTGCTATAGACATCTAGATTTTTCTTGAGATGCTATCTGATGATGCTAGCCCACAATGCACTTTTCCCTCTTAATCCCAGAACAATACATGGCTGAATGATAACTCCAATTAGTAAGGGATTAGCTATTAATATCTACTGATAGGAATCAGTTGCTACAGACAGTGAATGGGTCAGGTGAGATACACTGGATAAAAGGGAGCAGACTGACCTACTTACTGAGAATGAGATGGAGGATTTTTCAAAGTAAGCAAAATCAGTAGCTAATCAGTAGATTTCTTCAAATCAGGTGATCAATCAGTAGGCAGCATTTTTGGGGTCTGAAATCAGTAGAGTTGACAGGTATGGTATCTGTTCGCTAACAGCATAATCTCCTAAAACAATAACCATCCCTGTCTGACGCCAATCAGCTTGTAGCCGTCTCAAGGGCTGACGAGACAAAGGACACGCAAGAATTGCAATTGGAACTGGTGGCCGAAGCGAGTATAGCAATTAGTTTTGAGGTTTGTCCACAGGTGGCGTAGTGGTGCAAAGTGACTCACAAGCCAGGGGGGGTTCGACGAACCACTCAAACCCCCCCTGGATCCGCAACTGATTTGAAGTAGATAAGTAGCTTTTTCTGGACAGGCAGAAACTTTGGACAGGCATTTGTAAGATCCTGGCTAAGACTCTGGCTAGTCTATATGCAGCCATCCATAGATTTCATCTGTCCGGCCGCGTTTAGCTCCCAAAGA
Organism: Maea johnstoni; assembly: GCA_963942565.1. Taxonomy (NCBI): domain Eukaryota; kingdom Metazoa; phylum Annelida; class Polychaeta; order Spionida; family Magelonidae; genus Maea; species Maea johnstoni. Next base: position 15,572,209 of record OZ012700.1, on the reverse strand, counting down.
CATTGAGAGTATCCGTTGGAAAGAGAGATGGGCATAAAATTTAGCTCTGAAATTGGTCACCAGGTGGCCAGAGTGAGATCTTTCCAGATATGTATCTAATCTATATGCAGCCATCCATAGATTTTACCTCACTGGCTGGGCTAGGTGCCAAAAGATTTAGGGTATCCCATGGAAAGAGAGATGACTTAAGATTTAGTTCTGCAATTGTTCACCAGGTGGCCAGAGTGAGATCTTTCCTGATACTAGTATGTATCTAATCTACATGTAGCCATCCATAGATTTTACCTTTAAGGTAATGCATGCTATTGGCCAAGTGATTGGGGGTATACCATGGAGACACTTGAGAGAGAGAGATGGTTTAATATTTAGTTCTGCGATTGGTCACTAAGTGGCCTGAAAATATCTCTCCAGGATTGTATCTAATCTATATGCAGCCGTCCAGGGATTTTACCTGTCAGGCTGTGCAAGGTGCCCAGGAGAGAGAGAGAGAGAGAGAGAGAGAGAGAGAGAGAGAGAGAGAGAGAGAGAGAGAGAGAGAGAGAGAGAGAGAGAGAGAGAGAGAGAGTAGAGAGAGAGAGAAATGGCTCAAATTTTAGTTCTGAAATTGGTCACTAGGTGGCCACCAAAAGATCTTTCCAGGCTTGTATCTAATCTATATGCAGCCATCCGTAGATTTTACCTGTCAGGCCTTGCCAGGTGCCTGGTGATTGAAGGCGTCCGCGGAGAGAGAGAGAGATGGCGTAAGGAAAGCTAGTTGTTTCAGGCAGGTTACGAGTTGTTGACAACTGCTTTCACTACAGATACGTGAGAAGGTTGTAATCCTCGGCGTTTAGAGGCGAGAGCGAGCCAGGGAAAGGTTACAGTTCCAAGAGACCTGCTTCCTGCAGGGACGGCAGATTTTTACATCCATCACTACTATCTAGGGACCGACGTTAACTTATGAAGGCACTTGCCCATTCGGGCAGAGCGACCCCAGGTTTTGCTTGCCTGAATTTTTTCTTACTTGCCCCCCAAAATGTTATTTTGCACTTTGTTCATTATTACACAGTGACATCCTATTTTGGATACCTCTTTAGCATTTTTATGAGAATAAACTCGATAGAGGCATACAATTTAGAATGACAATTTAACTGTGAAGGGCATTGTTTTGACGAAATAACGACGATAATCTTGGTCTAACTTTTGTATGGGGTAATAGAGTGGGAATACTGACTTGCCTGTTCGGGCTTTTAGATTAGGCCATGAACTTACCCCAGGCAATAGGGCAAGCCTTAGCGTCGACCCTGTATCTAGGATCTACCAATTCTCAAACATTAGGGATGTCTGCTTGCTGGTGGCTAGTTAATAAAAATCAGGTTGAAAGAAACTTGCATAATTTTGGCATATTAGGCTTTACCTAATAACTACTAGTCTATTGACCTGTTGAAACTGTGAAAGGTTTAGCTATTATCCAGAACAGTGAAGTTTTGACAGTTTCAAACTGAAAGCTAAGGAATATCAGCGATAGTGAAATTATGAAAATCTACCATTACTGAGTTTCTTGAAAATCTTAAGTATTGTCATAGTAGCTTTTGTCAACATGTCCATTTATATCTGAAAAACAAATAAGAAAATTCTTCTTTTTTTAATTGAAAATTTCAAGGTAGATTCTTAACCAAATCTAAAGTTACTAATCTTTTCAAGATATTTTATGTACAAGTTATTGTTTTAAAGTATCATAGGGTTAGATGTTGGTTTGTCTGTATAGGATCTAAGAGGACCAAAGATAAAATCATAATTGATTAGGCTAAAAAAAAAATGTGTTTGTTTCCCTAACAAGTTTTTATTTAAAAAAATCCCTACCCTAAAGTTTTTTCCGTCCTCCAAACTCCCAATCAACGTAAAACAGGCATAAAACACACATTTTTGACCAAAAAAATACTGCAAAAATATTTATTTTCCGACCTACCTACCTACCTTATTTTTTTCAGACTGTTACAGGAAACAAACAATATATTTTTCTTGGCCTTACCCAGAACTTGCTCACAGACTACTGATGGGATAGCTTGCATCCGTGCAAACAGTGATCTCGAGGAATTGAAAAAAGATAAATGGTCGCCCACATCCTCACTGCGGCATCGTGGAACGTCTTCTTTACCTAACCCTGGCAGGCCATCTCCCTTGCATTCTCCGCCGCTGTGATAGATTACGTGTTAAATTGTCTCGGAGTGGTGCGGTCGCCCGCGTGGCCCGTTTGCCGATTGCTTCAAGGGAGACACTTGTACATGCAATTCTATGATGAAATTGGATGTGGCGCTTGATGAATGGCTGGAGCCGGGGGCAGGCTCTGAGGTGTGTTATGATGCTGACTTGTGCCGATGGAGGGTCGTTGGAGGGGGGGGGGGGGGCATATTGGCAATTGTAACATTGTTGGGCGTTCATTTTTACAAGGGAGACCACAATATATTGAGATTACAACCACAAACATGAATTTACTAATCGAAATTAGGCATTAAGCCCTTTAACAATGTCATTGGAGTTTATATTGAGGTGGAAAAACCTTTAAAGAAATTACTCTTCCAAAATTTTGGGCGTCCCTGGAGGGTAGTTTTTGAGGGTGTGTATGTCCAAAAGATGCCCAGATGCCCTGCTGGCTAAGAGTATGGGTGGGGGGGGCGGGGGGGGGGGGGGGGGGGGGGGTGGGGAGAAGATCACGGGGAAGTTTATGTCAAGGGAATGAGGCGAGACTGTCTAGAACTGAGGAGATCTCGTTTCTTGCTCGAAGCTACGTTACGTTACGGTATTTGCTTCTGACTACGTCTTCATCAATTCCCCCAGCAGCTTCATAGCTATGCCGAAAAAACACTTCTGTCTAAACCCTCCCCCTCAACCTGAAAAATAAAACAAACACTGATATTTAATACCCTTTACTGTTAATTTAATGCAAACCTCCCTTTCCCCTATTTCCAAAATCTTTATCTATTTCACAATAGCATCATGTTTTGTTTTAAAGGTCTGTTTAGACCTTCCCCTCCCAAAAAATTGATGAATAAAAGTCACTGATAATTTCCAAAAATGTCTCCGGGCCAGTAAAGAAAGCCCTCAACTGGTCCTACAGGGACAGTAAACATTTGGGGACATTCTTGATAAACAAGTTTCCCCTGAAGGATTGCCCCAAATGTAAATGAAGATAAAATAAGTAAAGATAAATGTTGTCCATGATTTCCATGCAATGGTTTTTCTTGTTGATCTTTAAAAAAAAATTGTAGGACCAGTTTAAAATTTTGCATGACTAGCAGATTGGTCTTATGTGGCCAGTAACATTTTGAGTTAGTGTTGAGGCCTGGACACTGTTTCTGTACATTTTGCCTTATTTCAATAAGTGAATACATTTTTATGGCAGTAATCTGTGTATATTGTGGTCTCCCTTGAAATACAGGACGCTCCAATATTGTACAATTGGCAATTTTGGCCACCAGGTTTCTAGATCCTGGCTAAGACCCTGATCATAACAATCTTAATCCTTTCTCTGGTGGTGACTAATTTGGCCAATACAAAATAATGCAGAAAACCTTGAAATTGACTGAAACACTATTATATGGGTACTCAAATGCGAGTACTCAGCAAGAGCTTTCCAATGAATACCAACATGACAGGGTTTAGATGGGTTTCAAAAATCTTTGTGCATTTGGACGAAAGTATCCTCAGCATTGGAAGGGTTAATTAAGCCTGAGAACCCTAGCCACATAGTGCTAGCCTGGTTCTCAGGCTGTATTAGGTATAATACCCCCACCACCACTACATATACTATGTAGGGTTTGATGTCTCTCTCAAACTATAGATGGCAGCACTTTTTTCCTGTGTTGCAGTTGATAATACAGACTACAGCTCAAGTGTGTCCCCCTTGAGGATTTACTCAGAACTAGACCTGGAGCGAAATCAACTCAGGTCGGAT
>OZ012700.1:15553275-15563275 GCA_963942565.1 Maea johnstoni | reverse complement strand
ACATGGCGGCGGCGTTCGATCGGCAGTCATGCAAACCGTGCAGGTGCGAGAATTCTCGCAGTTGGTAACATGTTGCATGGTCCTGAGTGCGAGTATACTCGCACTCGGCACAAAGAGGGTTAAGTTAAATTGGCATCATATGAGATACATACATAAATAAGCTACTTTTATATAAAGGATACCACAAATTCTATGTATACTCTTCAAACCACATTTAGCATCAAAACCATTTAATCTGCACAAAATAGATGAAATACCTTTTTACATATGAGACCAACTCAATAAACTTTAACGGGGGCCTTTACTATTTTTTCACAGGGTCTTACTTTATCACTAATGATTGCACTACGGAAATGCTACAGGTACCAAAGGCAACCACACGTAAAGGTACTAGATTTTCCAGGTTCAGAGATTCAATTAGCAAAAGTAAAATATCCAGGAAAAATTATAGGCACACCCTAAAAGTATTTAATGTGCAAGCATGAATTTCACTTGGTCCTTCACGGGCCCTCCAAGTTTTCATGGTGACTCTAATGAATAATTCCAATTTTTACTCCAAGGTTGTACCTAGGTTTACCATAGTCTGTGAGGGACAGTGTGGAATGGCTACCCAGCTTTACCTCACACCATGGTAATGCCTGGTTTCATCCAGCTCCTGCATCTGGGAGCTACCCCGGAAAAACCTAGGACTACCATGGTCAGGCATAAACCATGGTAATTCATGGTTCCATCTAGCTTCTCTGCCTTGGTCTGACCAGGTAATCCATGGAGCTTACCAAGGATAAAGCTAGGTCTACCATGGGCTAGCTCACACCACGGAAATACATGGTTTCATCCAGCTTCTATACCTGGGAAATGCATGGGCTACCCTGCATTTCCCAGGTGCTACCCAGGAAGCATGGAGAAATTTTGGCAAGGGAGGGGGAGAGAGAGAGAGAGAGAGAGAGAGAGAGAGAGAGAGAGAGAGAGAGAGAGAGAGAGAGAGAGAGAGAGAGAGAGAGAGAGAGAGGGAGAGAGAGAGAGGGGGGGAGAGAGAGAGACAGACAGACAGACATCTAGCAAGTTAGGCAAATCTGGTTGCCCTGCCGGCATTTCATGTTACTTTAAGTATTTGATAAAAATAAAGTTTCATAAAGTCACTTTCATTGTAACCAAGTAAAGGTTTTCCTTGCTGGTTTGTACATGTATGCTTAAAAATTATCGAGATAATAAACTGATTTGTCTAGTATTACATTTAATAAGTGCGATAAGTCCCTTCTTGAAATTAAAGCTTAGGCTGGTCTGGCATGTTGCAGGTGCAATAAACCTGCCAGGCACTGATGTTTTAAAAAAAAAAATTGATTCTTTTTTTTGGGGGGGTGGGGGGCTGATCTGGTAGTCTGCACTGTGGGATAATGTGTAATGTTGAGCTCTATATCTTTATATATGTATTATAAGGACTACCGAGTAATTAAGGCTGAGAGGTCAGTTAAGGGCAGTCCAGGAGACTCCAGTATTTATAATCGAAATGAGTGGAAAGATGCATTTTGGGGGGAATCTTGTAGTCTGTACTGAGGCTGGTATTATGTGAAATGTTGAGCCCTAGATTCATATGTATATATTATAAGGACTACTGAGTAATTAAGGCTGAGAGGTCAGTGTGGAAGACTCCAGTATTTATAAGGGAAATGAGTGGAAGGATGTATTTTGCTGCCCTAATGGGATTGTCACTAATTGATGAGCTGCAACTTCATTAGAAACTTGCATTGTTGTCTTGTTCAGTACATAGAGCTATTTGTCCAAGTTAACCCATTCACACTTGGAGTTCCTCTGGAAAATATTGCCTGCTACTTTCATACTTTTGAAAATAACTTTGGAATAAAGTGAAAGTTCACAAAATATTTGAAGGAGAGTTGCGGTTATACATCTGGTTAACATTTCACCTTCATATATTGTCCAAAAAATGCTTTTGTTAGAAAAATATTTCCTAAATTGTCATGCCTGTTATGGCCGCTCTGAGTGTAAGTGGGTTAACCCATTCACACCTGTATGTGTATTCATACCTTATGTTGCTGGTGGCTAATGAAGCCATTACAAAAGGATGCAAAAAGCCTGAAAAATGACTGAAACCCTGGCACATGGGTACTCATCCGAGCGTACTCGGTGAGAGCTTTCCAATGAATACCACGATGACAGGATCTAGAAAAATCTTTGGATCCTCTGGACACAAGCAGCCTTAGCATTGTGTTAAAACATTCATTGTTGTTTTGTTCAGTACATAGAACCATTTGTCCAAGTTAACCTATTCATTCCTGTAGGCAGGATTCTTAAAATGCCTGTCTTAAACTACAATCTAAAAATTTCCATGTTTAGGTTCTCAGCTTCTTCAGATCCTCATGGTTTGTTAGGAAAATAGTTGGTTATTACCCCCCAAAAAGTTATGATTATAAATTCTTCAAAGAAGCTTTTGCCTGTCCAAAAGGAGGTTTTCTGGAAACAGCCTGTCCAAAAACAGACTGGAGGGGTCCTGGCTAATGGTCCTTTGGTAATATCATTGTACGGTATCCCGGGGCATTATTTGGGAAAATATTTGATGGAGAGATGTTTTGCATAATTTGGTGATAAAGCATACACTTTTTTTTGAAGGAAAGATGTTGGTTGACTTCTGATAAACAATTTGCATCAAATATTTTCTTTGAAATATTTTCAATTATAAGAAGTTTAGATGATCAAAAATGCTAGGCCGCTCTTAACTGAGCTACAGACATGAAAATGGATGAGAAAGTTCACGCTTTGTATGCTACGAGGAATTTAAGAACTGTGAGTTCAACAGCTGACTCCAGATTTCGTGAGATATCCAGATTCCCCCCTGGGTCTTATAGCATTCTATTTCCTCCACCCTCTTCCTGTCGGCCATGTTTTCAAAACATGAAAAAAAATTATCGCTGATTGTGTCTGTAAACTTGGGTTGTTATTTCTCCGCGAAATGACTCAGTCGGACAATTTAGTTTTTCATGCCGAGAATTTCAAGATGGGAAATGTTATGACAACTGTTTCCATGTGAACTGGTTGTCAGGCAGCCATCTTGTTTGTTGAATCAGAGGATTTTTCAGTTGGCATATCATTGGATGACAGGATGGTTGGATCAGCTGTTCTAAAATGTTGTTATTTTAAGCTGATGGGAATTCTGTGTTTTCTAACATTGAAGATGTTTGTTTGAGATAAAGAAGGAGTAATAGAGTCATAAAGTCATGGAGTTTTTCACTGATGGTTTGAAGAATGGAATTTTGATGAACACCAATCTTTTGCCATATTAACCCATTTTTGCCTGGATATATTTGTACCAGTGACTTCTGGACCTATGATGACTTCGACAATTTCTTTGGAATAACGCTTAACTTTACGAAATATTTGAAGGAGAGTTTTTGTTCTAACTCTGATCACCATTTCTTCATAAAAAAATTCAAAAAATTCTCTGGTCTCTTAGATATTTCCAAGATAGTGAGGGTTGTTTGGGAGCTATAGGCATGCATGCTTGCCTATAGTAAAGCACCCAAAGTGTTTGGTAATGTCTTTTTACTATAAATTCTTTTCAGATTATATATATTTGAACATGAAATATTGGTGATAACCCAAACCAAATTTGGTAACTCACTCACATGCCCTGGCCATGATTTGAACACATTTGTGATGAGAGCGAGCAGTCAGTAGCAATGCCTTAGACCACCTTGCTATTGGGGTAGGCCCTCAGTGGTGAAAGACAGTAATTGGCCATTGGCAATGCCTTAGATCACCAGGCTATCAGGGTAGGCCCTCAGTGGTGAGAGACAGCGGACATTCAGTGGCAATGTTTTAGACCACTCAGCCAAATGTCTTTTATGGACCAGTTTACATCTAACGTGTGAAATGTCTAACAACGTGGTGAAAACATGACATGCCGTCTGTCAGTAGAGAGGGTTTACTTCTGGGCTATCAATTTATCCCTTGGTAAAATATGATAAGAAAATTCTATATTCTTGCACTATATGACATTTATTCTTCCTTACACGTATGTAGCATATCTCATCTCACTAACTAATGTAGTAACTCATTTCTCCCTTTTCAGATTATACATGAGGGATTTTCCCAGGACTTTACCCATCATGACTGAGCCCTAGAACAGTGGTAAGTAACATCACACAATATATATATATTATCTTAGTGCTGCTAAATCTGTTAACCTATTAACATCTGGAGTGTACTTATGGTATGATGGTTGATTAAAAAGCAATATTTTGAGAAATATTTGACTGAAAGTCGTTCCAATATGGTTGCACAATCCCTTTCAAAATCCCTTTCCGATTACTATGTAAAATTATTACCGACTTGAAATAAAGATTATCTATCTATATCTATAAGTCGTATTTAGTGAAATAAGGCATGATATCCTGCTACAATGTTATAGGAATTATATTGAGGTAAAAACAGTTCAATTATATGCCTGAAATTGATGTTTAAAGAAATTATTCTCAAAACAATCTGGGTGTCCTGGAGGATGATTTTTGAGGGTTTGCAGGGTTCCAAAATAAGTTTTTCAGGGAGCCCAATTGCATCTTTAAAAGCTACTTAATTAAAGGTGTTGCATATAGAAACCAGTACATATTTGGGCTCCCTGAGGGAGCCGCATGTGAATTCAAGTAAGCCCTGGGCTCCTGGCACCCCCTAATTTCGAGCCCTGGTTTGGGTGTCCAAACCCAAATGCCCTGATGGCTAAGACTATTACTCACTATGCCTATAAGTATTACACATCAATCACATTACCTGTCCAGGTGTTTGTACCAAGGTTTGGTTGCCAAGCTGGTCAATGAAATTAGTTACTTGGTAACTACATGTTCAAACCTACTTAACTAACACTAACAGTAGGCACTCTCTCTCTTACACCTGAGTATCAAAGCCACAAAATCCACTTCACCTCTTGTGGGTGTGATAAAAGTCTCAATGGCACACCTGTATCAGCTTAACCCATTCATGCCTGGAGATTTACTTGAAGATTTTCGTCTGGACCTGTGATACTTTTCAAAATAACTTTGTTATAAGGCATAACTTTGCAAAATATTTCAAGGGGAGTTGTAGATAAAATTCTGATAAATGATTTTTTTTTAGATATTTTTTTGATATTGCATTATCAAGGGGATATCATCCAATTAGTCAGGAAGTTTTGGCTGATACAGGAATGAATGGGTGAAACCATTTTGATTTTTGCAGTGCACACACATGGTCCGTTATCTTCAACTATAACTGCTCACATAGAGTTATATTTGAAAAAGAACATTTGAAGAGGGATGGTTAATCCCAACTAGAACAACTTCCAGTCAGATATTTCTCCTTATTGCTTTGTGGTATCCATGCAGGGACTTAGCCAGGACCCGCCCTGCCTGTCTTTTGGACAGGTAGGTAAATTTCCTAAAAACCTCCTTTTTGGACAGGCAAAAATTTCTAGGAAGATTTTTCAATTTTGACCTTTGGGGGGTAATAACCAAATATTTTCCTAACAAACCATCTTCTAGGACATAATTGAAGTGTAAATTGCCCTTTTTAACACACTAGGCTATTAACTGTAGCTGGTATAAGGATATGAAATAGATTAGTAGCTAAATCTGGATGCCATTGGGCAGAATTTTTGAAATTGCTGTTTTAGACAGGCATGCCATCCCTTTATAAAAAAGGAAAAGTTGCAGCATGCATTATTAATTACATGACTTGTATATATTGTATGTACCTAGAGAATAGGTAACATTTTACAGTGGTTATGTTGGACCCATAGAACATGCAGTAAGAAGAGACCGATACATAGCGAGGGGGAGGGGGCGGGGGGGTTGTAGTGGCATTCATGCCATCCCTTCATCTAAAGGAAAGGTCGTGGGCACTGTTTGTTCGCCGTGGAAGGCATGCTGCCCTTTGAGAGGAACCGCACTACAATCATCAGCCTCGCTGATAAGATAATGTCAGGAGGGCAAGCCTAGCCAAGTGTGCACTACAAGCCTTAACCCTTATGCTACTGGTGGCTCATTTGGCCAAAACGAAATGATGCAAAAACCTGAAAAATGACCGAAACCCTGGCATATGGGTACTCATCTGAGAGTACTCATCAAGAGCTATCCAATGAATACCGACATGACAGGGTTTAGATTGTTTTCAAAGATTTTTCCATCTTTGTGCTTTGGACAAAAGTAGCCTCAGCATTGGAAGGGTTAAAACAGGAGTTCCCGCATGTACTCGCTGAAATCATCCCCACGTAACATCAACAATTGTGTGGGTGGTTGTATGTTCTTGATGATATCAATTTTTACTGGGTTGGGTACAGGATTTCATCGTAGGAGGACTGTGTATATAAAGGAAAAAGGATATCATATGTGATATAAGAAAATACTTACATCTTACATCTTAGCATTTATGGTCATGATATTTTGTTAATTGCATCTTAGAGTATAATGAACTGAATACGCCTGTGAATTGCAGTTCTTAATAATTCAATACCAAACGATATAAAACATGTATGAAACAGACATATTTTGAGAGAAAAGAATTACCCAAAAAGATATATACTTTATACCTACCTACCCTACTTTTTTCGGTCCATAACAGGAAACACAATTTTTTAGGCCTCCTTTGTAACCAAGTCCTTAGTGCATTTTGGTGATTATAATTGATAATGTGATATTTATTTGAGTGTTGCTTTCTGATAATTTGCCAAGTTGCAACATATTCTATTTAGACTAAATCTAAGTCAAGCCTGGAGCAATCCAAAAGGGCATGGCTTTTTTGTGAAATCTGCCTCATGTTTTGATTAAGAATGTCAAATGGGAGACGATTAACAATTCTCCTTTAAGTACATATATTCTGCAAGTATAGTTCATTTCGCGTTATTATGAAAGGTATCATGGGAAGGATATACTTGTTCAAAGGGAGCTCTTAGCGCGAATAGGTTAACCCTTTAATGCTCACAGCAGCCAAAACCAGTCTGATAATGTTGATGAAATCTTTCAGGAAAAAAGCAAATTTGAGAAAATATTTGAAGGAGAAATGTAAATTAGAACACCATCAACAATTCTCCTTCAATTTTTGTGTAAGTTCATACTTTATTTAGAAGTTATTGTCCTAAATGTAAAAGATCCAGACGACAATTTCAAGAAGAGGCGCTCCTAAGCATGAATGGGTTAACGATTGCCTCTCTTCTTTTCTTTACCACCAGACTCTCTTTCCTTAAGCGTGTTATTTTCCTTGAGGTAGATTGTCTGGGGAATCGCTTTATCCAGGCACCATGGAGGTGCGATACTAAACCGCCTAATGGAAAATTGGAAGTAATTGAAATAACTGAGGTAGAAAATTAGCACATCTTTTCTCCTGGGTGCCATCAAGTCCGTAACTGAGTTATGATGTATTGCTTTTAGGGGTAAGGAGGCATGCAATTTCCTTAAACCCATTCATGCCTTGGGATCTCTTTGACAAGATTTGTCTGGAGTTCTGATACTTTTGGAAATAACTTCTGAATAAATCATGAATTGATAAAATAGTTGAAGGAGAGTTGTTGGTTGGATTAAGATCAACATTTCTCCTTCAAATATCCTCTGAAAATATCTTTTGGTAGAGAGATATCACCAAAATAGTTGCGCTGTTTTTGGCACCACAGGCATAAATGGCTTAATATCGTTGGAGTTTTCTTTTTCCTTTACTTTCCTCCTATATTAACCCATCCATGCCTATTGAGCTCAAACCCGTCTATCTAATTTTGTGATATCTCTCTAAAGAAGTCAACTTTTAGGAAATATTTGAAGAGATTTAGATCAGTAAGTAACTAACAACTATCCCTCAAATATTTTACAAATTTGTGATTGATTCAAAAGAAATTTTCAAAAGTATCATAGGTACAGACAACACTTGTCATGGATATCTCCAGGCTTGAAAGGGTTAAGGCTGAATCGTACCTAGCCTGTTGCTGTTGGCAGAGGAAAGTAGAACACCAAAGGAACCTGGTCGATTAATTACACCAAGTCATCCGTAACTTTCTTACATACCTTTGACTGGATTTGTACAATAGACTCTTTGCAATGGTGAGAGACATTGGACATTTACTGTGCAAATTACATTAGGCCACTCAGCTATTGGGGCGGCCCTTTCACAATATTAGGAGAGGAAAAAATACAGCAAAAACAATTCAGTTTTATATCGAAAGCGAAATCGAAAACTCTAGCATGATCTATTGTTTATAAGCATTAAGTCAGCAATCTCTACATAGATATTTCTGATACAGGTACAATTTAACCCAAACAAAAAATATTCACAATTAACACAATTGTGCCATTGCCTGGGCAAGGCTTAGGTAATACATGAAACATATTCAAGCTATATTCAGAATAACACTCATCCAATTGTGAAAAAAGAGAATCTAACATTCTTCAACAAGTGCTGAATCTTAATGAGATTCGAACCTCCTTCAAATACTCTGCAAAAAAGAGACCTTAAAAGAATATTCTAATTCAACAAGTTCTGAATCTTAATGAGATTCAAACCGTCTTCAAATACTTCACAAAAAGGAGACCTGTTTGTTGAGGAGCTTCCTAAGTTGTTAGACCCTGTGTATAGTGTTATGGGTTAATAACTGAGGTGCACACTGCTTTACAATAACTCACTTGTAATGTTGAATGGCCAACAGTTGCTGGAAACCCGGGAGTGGCTCCATGAAGAAAGTAAGTTATGAAGTACGTTTCAAGAAAGTCTGAAGCAACTTCAGCAATAAGCAAGCTGGATGTAGGTTAACTCCATAATTATGTATATATTACACATATTCACACACACGACATATGTATATATATATATATATATATATATATATATACATAATATATATATATATATATATATATATATATATATATATATATATATATATATATATGTATATATAATATATATATATGTATAGTAGAGAGAGAGAGAGAGAGAAGAGAGAGAGAGAGAGAGAGAGAGAGAGAGAGAGAGAGAGAGAGAGAGAGAGAGAGAGAGAGAGAGAGAGAGAGAGATAGTGGGGCTGGATAGAAAATGTTCCAATTTTTACAGTTATTCAGTTGTAGTGTTTAGTAGCCAACAGTTGTTTGAGAATGGGTGCTCTTAGTGGCTCACTGAAGTGATTTATTAAGAATATTTTTAGAAAGTAGTAGGAGCTTGGGTATACATGGTTAACTTTTCTTACTATTACAATAACTCAGTTGTAGGCCTAAGTAGCTAACAGTTGGCTGCTGTTAGTGGTCGAGACAAGCAAGTGAATTATAAAGAACGTTTCTAGAAAGTAGTGAGCACTTGCGCTCAATTTGCCGTTATGACAAATGAACTGGTTCTGTCAGACTTAGAAGATATATGATCGTGGTGCTGGTACATGGCACGTAGAAACACTGTGCACTCCAAAATGGTAATGTATTGCAACCTGCAACTGCCTCGCTCTCGCTCTCTCTGTTTCTCTGTCTCTGTCTGCTTGTGTGTCTGTCTCTCTCTCTCTGTCTGTCTGCCTGTCTTTCTTTCTCTCTCTCTCTCTCTCTCTCTCTCTCTCTCTCTCTCTCTCTCTCTCTCTCTCTCTCTCTCTCTCCCTCTCTCTCTCTCCTCTCTCTCTCTCTCTCCTCTCTCTCTCTCTCTCTCTTTCTCTCCCTCTCTCCCTCCCTCCCTCCCCTCCCTCCCCTCTCTCCTTCCCCCTCTCTCCTTCCCCCTCTCTCCTTCCCCCTCTTGCTTATACCAACACAGGCACAGTGTGACTCCAATCTACAAGAATGACTAAAAGCCATTGTTAATCTTCAAGGTGGGGTGAAGTTTCCCATTCAGACCAAAATTTATTGGAAATACAATCACAATTTTCCTTTATGACTCGATAAAAGCTGTAATTTGCTTGCAATTTTCTGGTAAATTGCATTGTAGGTGACTGTCGATAATTGCAGTGACATGGTTGTCATGGTAATTTGAGTGATACACACAGCCATCCATAGTAACAATAACA
>OZ012700.1:15476722-15553075 GCA_963942565.1 Maea johnstoni | reverse complement strand
GCGAGCTCTGAATATAGCTGATCTTTTTGGGAAAACTAATTACTGGGGAAACTAGTGTCTCAAACTCTGTTATTGTACTATACTCTGACACATGAAACACTGCTATTGTCAATATTGTCTTAGGCTAATGTGCCTTTACATTTATGCTTTATGCATTATTAACTGATTTATGACTGTAGCAATCAAAAAGGCTAGAGTATTTTGGAAGCATCCGGCTAACATAAGCACATTTTGGCAAATTCAAGGAGGAATATTCGTCCCATCCCATCAACTCTCCTTTGACTATTTTAAGAAGTTTCGCTATGTTACGTCTAAAATTAATCTAGAAGGACATCTTTTTATCAAGACCTCCAAGCAAAAACCATGGCGATGAAATGCTACAAAAGGAACAAGATTCTTAGAAATAATGGCTTGTAAATTGACCTACAAAGTATGACAACTGAATTCTTGTAATCGTAATGAAAATACCAGGTGAATGAAGCCTAAAATAGCTAGATATTCCAGGGTAGTTGCTGGTTGAGATCTTATTGGCACAGCTTATTTAGATATATAAATTTCTTGCATACCGTAGGTTCTTTTTTGAAAATTCCTTATAAAAGTCCTTTTGTAGGAAAGATATAGTAATAAAAATTGGTAGGCCCTTGTGCAGTGCTATAGGTATGAATGGGTTAAAAGATGAATGTCTGATATTTTACATTAGGACTCCTACCTGTTTTCTTGGCATAGTTATCCTGGGTATAGTTACTCAAGTTTTTTATTTATCAGAGTAGTTGTATATGGTACAGATTTCAATGGGTTACGTACGGTTCTTGCGATTTGGTTGGTTGAAACTGATTTAAGGATTAGATAATTGCTGCTCACAGAGGCACTCATGTTCCCTGGATGGTTGAAGCCAAATTGAATTTTCTCTCCACTCTCCATTTCTCCCCCGGGGTAGCCGGCCTGGAAACTGCAGCATCTTCTTTCTAATTATTCTTCACTCATGCCGAGGCGGCGCCGGAAACAAACTGGCAGAGAGAAAGAGAGAGGGAGGGAGGGAGAGACAGAGAGACAGACACATACAGACAGAAGGAGGAAGAAATGGCTTTTTACGTCGTTTTCAACAGCTTAGGTCATATGGCGATGAGATAGAAACCTGGAACTGGGAAGGAATTCCCTACTCTTTACGAATAGTTCCAAGGGGTCTTACAGTTGCAGGAGAACCACAGACTGTCCTTCACAACGCACGCATTTATATAGCGACCAGGCCAACCTTAACAAGTGCAGTCTGGACCTATCACATTTTTGAAAATGGAAAGGAATTCCCTACTCTTTACGAATAGTTTTAAGGGATCTTTTGGTTGCAGAAGAACCATAGATAGCCCTCCACAACACCGTGCATTTATATAGCGACCAGGCCAACCCGCTTGGGGATCCAGCGAGATTCGAAGCTGCACATGTACGGATTCGAGGCTGGCATCGTAACCTGACTAGCCCACAGCAATAACCCTCAGACAGACAGACAGAGTCATAGACAGGGAAACAGAGAGAGAGAGAGAGAGAGAGAGAGAGAGAGAGAGAGAGAGAGAGAGAGAGAGAGAGAGAGAGAGAGAGAGAGAGAGAGAGAGAGAGAGAGAGAGAATACCAGTCAAAAGCGCATTTTGACAGGCAGAGCTTTTGTTATAATTCTGTAGTTTTTCGCCAGATCCAGGGATAAGTGTGTTGGATATTCCGTCATAACCCAGCATGACACAATCACCAGACCAAGCTGCGGTTCTCTGTCTCACACGGGTGGTTGCTTGCTCAATTAATAATACAGCGCCGCCGCGCCAAGCAAACTGATAGACCACAACTAAGTATTATTGACTTTTACACATTTTTTTTTTTCTTTTTGGGTATCGGACCACTCTGAGCTGAATTATCGATGGCCCGATGCAATTGTGGGATGATTTACTCAACCTCTTTAATAATTCATGGTGATTTAATGCAACTGTTTCCATGAGGGACGTTCTGTCTGCAATAAAGCGAGGGATTGGACCCAGCGCAGCGCATGATAAAGCGGGAAAGGATCGGGGGTGGTATAAAGCAAGATCCCTGTCATGAATTAGCAAGAAGGGGGCACTAATTTAAGAGCGTAAAAACTAGAGAGGGGTATTAGATTGAGCTTTGGAGGTTTAGCTAACTCGTTTACGATGCTGCATAAGAAATGGAACTGCCTCTTAATTGAAGAAGTTCTCATTCACACACAGAGTTGTTCCATTTAGTGTGTGATGTACCAGAATATTTCTTAGGGGGAAAGTATTGTACAAGGATATTTTCATATCATTTTATAAACAGTTATTAACCCTTATGCTGCTGGTGGCTAATTTGGCTAATACAAAATGATGCAAAAAAACTGGAAAAAAAAAACTGAAACCCTGGCACATGGAAGGAAATGGTTTTCCCTTAGTGCTCTGCTTTGTCCATGATCCACCAGACCACAACTTAAGATTGGTTATTTAGGATTAAGCCTAAATATGGCAGAAAAAGTGATAATTATTGAAATTCCAAATTCCATCACATGAATGGGGGATGAGCTATTTATGAGTGTCATCTTTTGGCATGGGCATCTGTCTAAACAACAATGAGATGTCGTGAGGGGATTGATAGCTGGGAGGCAGGGAGTCTATCCAGGTGTATGATCATTTACTGCAATCGCGAGTTAGACTAATACAAATATTGCGGAAAAAGTGATGATCATCAAAATTCAGAATTCCACCTACGTGAATGGATGAAGAGTGATTTAATAGTGCCATCTTTTGGCATGGGCATCTGTCTAAACAAGAATGAGATGTCATGAGGGTATTGATAGCTCAGGGAGGCAGGGAGTCTATCCAGGTGTATGATCATTTACTGCAATCCCGAGTTAGACTAAATATGACAGAAAAAGTGATGATTATCGGAATTCCAAATTCCACGTAAATGAATGGGGGATGAGCCATTTATGAGTGTCATCTATTTGAATGGGCATCTGTCTAAACAAGAATGAGATCTCGTAAGGGGATTGATTTATAAAGCTGGTAGCCAGGGATTGTTATCCAAGCGTATGATCATTTACTGACATCCAGAAAAGTAACACACATGTTGCCCCAAGTACCAGGTGCTCAGACATGTGCAGCATTCATTGTAAAAAATATATTTTACTAACCTACTCATGACTGCATGGTCTTAGCAAGCAGGGCATCTGGGCATCACTTGGACACCCAAAACCCTCCTAAATCACCCCTTTAAGGACACTCCAAAAAAATTGTGAGTAATTTCTAAAAAAAAAATCATTTTCAAATATATAATTATTTTTTTTCACCGCAATATCAATCCCATAACGTAATATGGATATTGTGTTTTAATAGCCACAGTTGGAATATAAGCATTTCTCCATATAAATTTATTACTGGCATCAACTTATTCATTTCTCATTTCTAAAGTTGCCCCCTTCAAATTTTCATCTGGATGCACATTTGAAATATTGATATGATAATAAAACACGATTTTGAAAAATGAGTAAAGGTAAGTTGTGTAAAGACTACTGTTTTTATAATACCAGCAATTGAGTCATGCCATTTTGTACTGTGCAAGCCTGCGTGGGTGTTGAGTTTTTACCAAGTATTTTAAGACAAACAAGATCAGTATCATTCCTTTCTCATCACAACCAGTGTCCAGTCACGCCTTCATGGCAACCAAAACATCAACAAGAGAAAACGGGAAAATTTACACCCGATAAAACATGATACATAAAGGCCAGCGATGGCGGCCGGTAAGAGAAACCTGCAATATTTGTGTAAACCACTCTCCTGAGGGCGAGGAGAGAAAGTTCAATCGCGTGATTGATAGCCTAGTAGCTCTTCAGGGTGGGAGGTAGAATTTCTAGCTGGATATTTCGGAAGCGTTTGCTGTCTCATGACGAAGTCTCACCTGTAGGTTTTGAGGCACACATGAAGAACTTTTGTAAGAAATCATGTTATTTCATGTCGTTTTTTTGTTTTATGCTGTGTTTATTATAGTTAACCCTTGTGGGTCCAAATTCCATGCCTGTTTGGATGCTCGAATGGTTGCGCACCCACGACTGATAGTGCAAAGCGTTCAAGGGCTTGAAAATAAGATAATAAGACCAATATACAGCCCATGGTGATGAAAATACGATCAATACAGGTGAACTTTGATATGATGGACTCAATGGGACCAGGAAAATTGGTCCGTCATATGCAAAATCTGTCGTATACATATGACGAATACTTGATATGCATCGGACTGGGACCATGCAAGCATATCGTCTGTCATATGCAAAAATCCGTCGCACAGTGGTCCGTCATATCCAAGTTCACCTGTATATGGTTTGTGACCGTCCCACTTGTAAAGGTAAGGAAACATTTATGTTTGCGGGGGAGGTTTGGGAGGTTCAGAAGGCCATAAAATAATGTACCCTGGCTCACCCTTCCAAAGAAATTCAGAAAAAAGGGGGTCGGGTCTGTTTGGTTAAACAGAGGAATACGATAAATTTCTTAGAGTTTAAGTTTGGATCTCTGCACTTTTGAAGAACTACTGCAAGATGCTGTTTTTCTTGTAATTCAAATGTGCGAGTGTTTTTCTTAATCCTGAACGACATTAGAAGGAATTTCTTTTAGAAAGATTGTTTTTTCTTGTTAGTTGAGTATCATTCTGTGTTTTCAGAGGTGTGACAATACTAGGGGACTATATATCATGGTATACATCTCAGCTTCCTAAAGCACTTACAAGGAATTTCTGTCAAAAACTTTTCTTTTGTCAGTTTCGCGACATGCTGTGTTTATTCTGGGGTGTGACCAAAATAGTGGACCGAATATCATCCTTTCTGTTGGTTAGTAACTCATATCTGCTTCCTGAAGCACAAATAAAGAATTTCTCTCAGAATTTGTGTTTTTCTTGTCATTTTAGTGTCATTTTCTCTTTATTCTGAGGTGTGACCAAAATAGTGGACCGAATATCATCCTATCTATTGGTTAGTAACTAATCTTAGCTTCCTGAGGCACAAATGAGGAATTTCTGTCAAAGTATGTTTTTCTTGTCAATTTCTGTTTATTCAGAGGTGTGACTCTGTACCTGAGGGACCTGAACCTGATACTGTTTGGGGGTTTCCCTCTAAGGTTTTCAGATGATTGATTGAGCCAAAGCATTAGCTGAGTAAGCTTCACATAGAGGTACGCAGTTCTGTGTATACATTTGGAGATGTGACAGACTAGGGGAAATAAGTGTTTGCCCTTATGTTGCTGCATGGTGGCTAATTTGGTCAAAACAAAATGTTGAAGTGTTTGTTGGTTTGCATCTTTATTGCAAACTCATTTGTTAAAGTTTAAAATTGAAATAAAAATGTGTTCAAAACTGAGGCAAAAAGAAAATCAACTTACAAATTGTTTGTTAGCTGCCTCCCTACTTTTCCTGAATTTTCCTGCCAACCATTTTTTTGCATATTTAATAATCATTAAATCAATCAATGAGATCAAAACTACTGACATAATTGTCCAACAAACAATATATCAAGAAAAGTAGATGAATTATATCAGATGAATTGATGGCCGTTATCAACCAAAAACAACCTGACTTATATCTTCATGAATTGACTGTCATTAAGTGCTGTATATTGTATGCTCTGAGATCATATAGCCTTGTTGGGAAAAAAATGGAATGGTAATAAGAAAAAAATACTTATAACTGTTTAACCCATATGCTGCTGGTGGCTAATCTGGCCAATACAAAATGATGCAAAAAGTCTGAAAGATAAATGAAACCCTGGCACATGGATACTCATCTGAGAGTTATCCAATGAATACCAACACAATAGGGTTTAGAGGGTTTTGAAGAATCTTAGCGTCCTTGTGTTTTGCAGCATTGGAAGGGTTAAAACATATATAGAGAATATATAAGCTGTATTGCACACTGGTGTTTACATATTTAATAGTTTCCAGGCAACGTTTTCTTGTACATAACAACTTTGAGTATGAATGTTTTGATTTTCTTACAAGAATGTTCTCTGGCATTCCTGATTTGTCATCTTGCCACTAGTGGTTAATAGGGTCAAAACTCCCTGCAGTGATCAGGGCATGAGTTACTGATAAAAACTGCTACCAATGCAGTGTTGGTGAAAAAATAAACTAAATACTCCCAATAAAAGCAGTGCCTAATCACAATATTTGTCGTTCCCAGGATGTCTGGGTTCCTTAATGCTTGTCTAAAGATATAACAGTGATAATATTAGCTGGTATGACGCATACTATCTATTTATGCTAGCCCACCTAGGTTGATTGTGGTGCCCCCTGGTGTGTGGAATGGGAACCGCCAACGATCCTTACTATGTAGACATCTCACCCTCAACAAATAAGTTGTTGGGGAAAAATTACATTTCAGGGCTCGACATAACAGATAGTCCCATTATAGTCATGACTCTATTCTAATCATGGAAAAATGGCATTTCGGGCAAGCTGAGCAAGACCTCAACTTGCGCCGATTGACTACTATTAGTGCTGGGAATCGTTGGAAAATTTCAGCTCGATTAATCATCCAAATTTTCGATCGATTAATCGCTTATAATCGATTATTATTAATGTTGATATGCCCACTAAACAGTGTCCAATATATGGCCGATTTCCCTTAAATTTTGAATGATAAATGGTCAGGAACTCAAAGTTCATGTTTATTACAATAATCTTTTACTTTTATGCATGGCTTTCATGGTAAGCAAGGCCCCTTTTAAATGGAAACTTTGACCAGGTGAGCAGAAATAATAATCGAAAATGATCCATCTTCTGTTTCAATAATTGATTAATCAGAATCATGGCAAAACGACAGATTAATCGATTATTTCGATTAATCGTCCCAGCACTAACTACTATGATTAGAATGGAAATTAAGAGGTACATTCATTGAATTCATAAAAAATATATATGTTAGGTAGGTCGGTAAAAAATTTTTTTGCATTATTTCCTTTTTCAAAAATGTGTGTTTTATGTTGATTAGGAGTTGGAAGGGCAGAAAAAACTTTAGGGTAGGGACTTTTTGAGTAAAAACTTGTTAGGGTAGGGTTACTGGAAACAAACAACTATTTTATCTATTCCTTTGATAAGAGAATATGAAAGGAGGCAAATTAGGGATAATCATTTTGGTTATTTTTAGAATGGTTAGGTAATATAGGGTACTCCTAGTTCCCACAATGAAGATAAACTGTCTCATCGATTTCAAACTAGTGCTGATAGGTCGCATGACAGCAATGATCTTGATTTATATGCCATGCCGCTGTATAAGTTAGGAATTTGAAATTTCATTTTTCGTCACTTTTTCTGCCATATTGCGGTTAAGTCGTGACTTAACCCTTTCAGACCTGGAGATCTACTTGACAAGTAGCAGTTTTGGCTGATACGGGTATGAATGGGTTAAACCAGTTGTAACTGGTGGAGGAATCAGAGTACCCGTCGAAAACTCCCATGCGGTATAAGCATAAAATAAAAACACTGTGACGAGTGCATAGCAATTAACAATGAAAATTGTGGCAACATTTTCTAAAGTTTTCTAACATTTATTCTAAAAAAAATGTTAATAACTTTGTGCATTTTGCCTGAAAAATTGTTGCTAAAAACATTTCAACATTCTTATGCTGCCCCCCCCCCCTCCCCCAATAAAAAGTTATAATAATTCAACATTCTTGATTGTGTTGGCCAAAAAAACAAACTGGTTTAGCAATACCTGTTATTTATTGACAATGGCTCCAAACTCATCCTGTACTATTAGTGTACCTCACGAGGTAGAGAATAAAACTTCATCAGTTGTTGTCCCGCTTCGTATAAATCATAGTTAGAATGTTCTTAATCGCGAGTTAGGATGACAGGAGAATGTTTTCCTCCCGTTCTCGCTCCATCCCGCAGGATTGGCGAGCATGTGGCCTCGTCAGCCCGCCTAAGTGAAACTATAAGTACGGCATCTCGCGCACCTGTGCCACCATGCAGACACCAGGTGATACAGTTACCTGGCCCCCAATAAGGGCACGGTTGGCTCACGCACAGATTCATTATCAACTCACTATTATACCTGAACCTCGATCATTTAAAGGGCATTTGCATTCTGGGATTGGGGCTAACCCAAAAACTGAGTGGTCTAAGGTGTTGCCACTGACTTCTTCTGGGCTGCAATAAGAGGCACAGTTGGCTCACGGACAGATTCATTAGTATCCCTTTCGATGCTGAGGCTACTTTCCTCTAAGGCATAAGAATTCAATATTTTGAAAATTATCTGAATCCTGTCATGTTGGTATTCATTAGATAGCTCTCGTTGAGTACTCTCAGATGAGTACCCATTTGCCAGGGTTTCAATCATTTTCAGGATTTCAGGGCCTTAATAAGGGCACAGTTGACTCACGGACAGATTCATTATAGTAACTCACTACTAGACCTGAACCTCATTTAAAGGGCATTTGCATTCTCGGAGTCAGAAGGCATTGGGGCTGACCCGATAACTGAGTGGTCTAAGGTGTTGCCACTGACTTCTCGCTGTCTCTCACAACTACCTGGATCCAGAAATTTAGCTTGAATTATGTGAGAAAGTTGCCAGTAACTTGGGTTAGCAAGCGGGTTGTCCTGGGAACTCCATTTTCCTCCATTATTTGCAGCTTCTTCCGCATGATTCAATTCTAATATGACAGAAAATAGAGTCATTAAACAGGGTCTGACACTTAGATTTCAGGCTAGGGGCCCGAAAAGGTCTTTTGATAAAAATTATTGGTCAAAATAGGATTTCTGATTATTTTACATACTCTTTCGGGCCCGAATCTAAAAAATCTAGGGGCACACAGCAAAATCTAGAGGCATATGCCCCTGTGAAAGTCGAACCCTGCTGAATAAAATGTTAGAGTGTCATTATTCAAATGAAATTCCGAACTTCACATTGAATGATCCTGTCTGAGGCTCCAGGTCTCTCAAAAGGCTTCACAGTGTGCAGAGCATGCAGTTCTCGCAGAGTCGTGTAGATAATTCTAATCATCAGATTTCCCCGAGTGACCCGGTACCGACCTATTGTTGTGCAGTGGTCTGTGAGTATCTTGATCCCTACCTCAGGGGAGACTCTTAACGGGCTGGTAATTTCAACACTGTCTATCGATCCTGCCACTTACACGTTCCCCCGTTGACCCAAGGCCCATCTTTACCTTAACCCTTTCATGCTGGAGGGGTCCTTTAAATCTCTCAGGTTGGAGAGTTCCTTTAAAAAATTGCCATCAACATCTTTGATACTTTTGACATATACTTTGACTATAAAAATGGAATAATTCATTAAAAAAATAGTTTAGGCATTAAGTAAAGTATTAATTAATGAATAAAAGAAAATCAGGATGATTTCAGCTTGACATTCTTTTGAAAATAACTTTGGATTGAAGCATTAATTTGCAAACTATTTTAAGTTGTAAATAAAGTTTTAATAAACAATGCCCCTTGTAATATTTTCCACTTATTGCTTTTGAAAGAGAGATCAATAAAATATGCAGGCCGTTTTGGCAACTACATGCATTAATGGGTTAAATAGTCAGGTCCTATTTGGCTTCTGTAGACTGAGGTGAGTAGGTTAAATTGCCCATAACTTCCCTGAGTGCTATTATTTTGATAGAGTATCTCATGCTTACTTGAACCTCAAGGGGGCGATCTCATATACATGGTTGGTATTTCCCAAATGCCGCTTAATGGCCTGTGACCAGTTGCCTGAGACGAAAACGTGACAGTTCCAACACTTTGTACCATTTCTCCCGGCAATAACGTCAATATCAATATCATGTTCCTTCCATTAGCCGTTATTGCGTGTTTGTGTTCAGCACATTCTAGCCACTGGCCTGTGACTAATGTACAGTACTGTATAACCTTCTAGGGCCTCAGAAAACAATAAACGGTCAAGGACTATTAATATCTGTCAGTCTGTCTCAAAGCTGTGATGCTTGTGTGCCTGGTACATGCCCCAGAATTCACACCCTTTGGCTGCTGGTACTCATCTGTTAGTACTCAGCAAGAGCTTTCCAATGAATACCAATATGACAGGGTTTAGATGGTTTTCAATTTTTTTTTGCATTCTTGTGCCTTTAAAAAAACGTTGGTTCAGCATCGAGGGGTTAACCTTTTCGTGCCTGGGTTTACTCTGGAAAATTATCACCTGAGTCTAAGATACTTTTGAAAATCTGCAATAAATGGTGACAATGGAAGTTCAACACTATTTGGTAAAAGGCTGAACAATGAGAATTGTGCAACAACATTGGGTAATAATCAAGAGTTAAACTACCCAGAAGTTACCGTTTTGCTTGTCTTCCTAAGAGATTTGTCAATAAAAGAATATTATAGGACAATTAATTTTATTTTCATAGGTAATTGCTGGTTGACCTCAAAGCAATTATGGAAGTTCAATTTTTGCAGTAAAAGAGGATGACGATGATGATGATGATGATAATGATTCTGATGATGATGGAACTGAACTGGGTAACAATTGGGGTTAAATTACATTTAAACCACCTGTCACTGGTCTCTGTTCTCTTCCTCAGTAGATCTGGCTGTACCAGATGAGTCAAAAGAAGGGAAGATAATTAATTTCATTTTAGTAGGTAATTGCTGGTTTATTCACTTCATTATATATCAACTCAGCAGGCCATGAAAGTCTCTGACATGTTTGGTCCCACCCCCTGTTGTAATTGGCTGTGGAAAAGTGCTTATTCCGTCCATAAATAAAAGTGCAACGGGCAATAAAGCTCTCGTCTGCCCCGGCAATCAAGCAAACGGACACAAGGCCTGCATTATTGCGGCGCTAATAAAGCTATCTGCTTGTCAGTGTGCGGACCCCCGTAAGACAATTACATGCACTCTGATCCTCCTTCCCCCTCCTGCTACTGCTACTGCTGCATGCAGATTCTTCTATTGCTTAACCCTTATGCTCTTGTTAGATAATTTGGCCAATACACAATAATGCAAAAAAACAACAACTGAAAAATGACTGAAACCCTGGCATATGAGTACTCATCTAAAGAGAACTCAGAGAGCTATCCAATGAATACCAACATGATGGGGTTTAGATGTTTTTAAAAATCTTTTTGTCCTTGTGCTTTGGACAGAAGTAGCCTCAGCATTGGAAGTCTTCCAAGGCAAAGTCTACTTGGCCAATGGGTTAACTCATTCACCTGTTGAAACGTTTGTCTGCTTCTATGAGATTTTTGAAAATAACTGAAGAATGATGCATGCATTCTTAGGGCCGTATGCACCAACCCCACTCCCACTTTACTTTCACTTTTCCCTAAAGTCTACTTTCGCAAGTTCACTTTGGTGAGTGTCCGGTTTTGGTATGCATGAACCCACCTCAAAGCCCACTCTCGAGAGTGAGCTTCAAGCAGCTGCATGTGGTCAGAAATAGTAACAAGGTCGGTCATGTGACTGCCCAGTATTATTGGGTCAAGCACTATTTGCACTAGGCATGGCCAAAGGAAATAATACTACTATAGGGTAATGGTACTGCATCCCCCTCTCTGAGTTTGATATTTACTAGCACATTAATAGATTATAAGGTACCAAAAACATTTATAGTGAAGGGGGAGCGGGGGGGGGGGGGGGCTTCAGATTAGTGAAAAACTGTTCATTCTTGACATTTTGTATAAACTTTTCCATTTTTTAACTTTGTGCATTAAGATGTAGTATTGATAGACACAGGGTGTTAATGAATGGGGAAAAAAAGGAAAATAATGTTGTAGATTTTTTTCGCATCACAGTTTGGCAAATTTGCAGCAACAGGGCCTAAAACATTTTTTTCTATGTTTTGCAATTGAAAAGGTTCACTTACTCATCACAACAAACATTTCCAAACACTTTTTAAAATATATTTATGTGAGGGTATTTTTGTTTATTCTGATTATAACTTAATTGCCTTTTTTGAAGATTTTTTCCCAGACTTCTAGGCATAGATGATCTTTAAAAGTATTTAGATCATGTGTCTATCAGCTTCCCTCATTAAACAGTTGTTGCAGACTTTTTCAAAATAAATGTTTATTCTTTTTTTATATAAAAAGTTCAAGTTCACCTCAATAAATGTATAGCTCCAAGGTAGACAAAACTGAAAATATAGGTTAAGATTCTATTGCTGATGGGCCAAGGGACCTTTTTTAAAAGCTTTTGGGGGGTTGGGTGTCTGTCTACGCAGAAGAGAACATTATGTGATAAATCGGAAATACAAATAGAGAGAATAAATCAAGGATAGGGAATAAATGAAAAAATTCCTTGTTTGCCTGGAACTGTTTAATGCAAAAGACCCAAGTTGAAAACTATGGGAAATCCTAAAGGTACACATATATGTTTATAGCAAAGGGAATGAGTGAGAGAGGTCTAACTAAATTAAACACTATAATTAGTATTTATTTCAAAGCATGCTCTATGATTCAATTGAATCTTTGATCACAATTTCAAATAAAACTTCTTGAAGCCCTAATTGAGCTTGTTCAAGCACAAACAGAGCAAATAAAAAATGAATATTTGTTTGTATCACATCAAAGAATATAATTATCCTTTTTTTCTAGATTCTATTTGATTTATCAAGCAATGTGGCATGATATTTTTGACACTGCTTTGTTTTGCTGGAAATAACCTTCATGAAAGTTTTACATAATATGGAAATTGAAATATGGGCAACATAATTGGGCAACATAGTTTAGGAGTAAAATTTTCACACAGAATAGGTTTTCAAATCCTAGGGTACTACAAAAATATATTTACCTAAATGCAAATTTCACTTAATAATTTAAGCTGTCAAGGCGTTGTGCATTTCAGTGCTTCATAAGTTCCTAATATTAACTGTCTGAGAAATGATTTATGCCATAAAAGGAGGAAAAGTAAGAGGAGAGTGGGCTTTGAGGGAGCCCCATACCTCCCTTAAAGCCCACTCTCCAGAACAAAAGAACCAGTCACATGTGGAGGAAATGGAAAGTGACCTAATTTGAGAGTGGTCTTGGTGCATGGCCAAAGTAGACTTTCGTAAGTGCACTTTGGAAAGTGGACTTTCGT
Organism: Maea johnstoni; assembly: GCA_963942565.1. Taxonomy (NCBI): domain Eukaryota; kingdom Metazoa; phylum Annelida; class Polychaeta; order Spionida; family Magelonidae; genus Maea; species Maea johnstoni. The sequence continues at coordinate 15,540,026 of OZ012700.1, read as the reverse complement.
AAGTGCACTTTGGAAAGTGGACTTTCGTAAGTGGGGTTGGTGCATGGGAAAAGTGGGGTTGAAGTGCACCTAAGGCTAAAGTGGGGTCAAAGTGTGGTTGGTGCATAAGGCCCTTAAAATATTTGAAGAAGAATTTTAAGTCAAATTCAGATTGTTAGGTATTTTTAGGGTGGTACAGGCATAAGTATGTTAATCAATCCATGCTCAGTTACAAGTTCCTCTTGAAAATGTGATCTGGATCTATGAAAATTAAAAATGATAGGCAAAATATTCGAAAGAATTTTGTTAGTATTTTTCTGATCTATATTTCTCCTTCCTATATTTTCCTAAATAAGCTTTTGCCTACAAGACTTCACTAAAACTGTCAGGCTGCATGCTTTTAGCCGTTACAAGTGTAGATAGGTTAACTATTTAATGCTCACAGCAACTAAAAGCAGCCTGACAATTTTGACGAAGGCTTGCGGCCAAAGCTTGATTATCAGAAAATATTTGATACAGTTATGATGATCAGAACATTAGCAAAAACTTTCCGTCAAATATTTTGTACAATTATTCTCAATTCCGAAGTTATCATCAAAAGTATTATAGATCCAGACGACAATTTTTGGACGAACTCTCAAGCATTAATGGGTTAAATCCAATGACTTGTGGTATTCAGCGAAGTGATGAGGTTCCCGTTATTCCACCTCTGCATGAATAAATCATGCCTTGATTGCCCATTTGGGCTCTGCTAATATTATTGCCCAGCTTTAGGAGTACTGTTTTATTGCATCTTGAAGATAGCGTATGAAATATTCAGCCACAGTCACATCCAAGATGTTAATGTTGTATGTTGCTAAGATCTTAGGCAATAAAATCAAGTCGTTAACTTGGTATATTCCTCACAGCAAGTCTTAAGGTGTGATGTTAGGCATAGAAAAAGTTGTTTGTTTCCTGTAACCTTATCCTGACAAGTTTTTATTCAAAAAAATCCCTACCCTTAAGTTTTTTCCGCCCTCCCAATTCCTAATCAATGTAAAACATGAATGAAACACACATTTTGGACCAAAAATATTTTTTTTACCGTCCTACCTACCCTAATTTTTTTTCAGACCGTAACAGGAAAGAAAGAATATTTTTTTCTTGGCGTTGCTTTCTCTTGATCGGCCATCTATAGACCCATGAAATTTTGTTACAGACAACACACACCAACATTACTAACTTACCATGTGATGGGAAAAGAGTTAATGATTTTTACTTGCCTGACATAACTTTTTTGCTTGCCCGAAATAAGTAATAGCAAATAGAATTTCATGCTTTATTAATCATGGATTTAATGATTTGAATACCATTTTCTTTCTAAATTTGTTGCATTTTTTGCATATTTGTTGATCTCCATTTTTGTGCCATTTCCTATATAAAAATGTATAGTATTCAGAAAATCAGCTTGCCTATTCAGGCAAGTGCTAAATATTAAAATGTACTTGCCGTGGCAAGCAGGCAAGTGCTTATCCACTCAATGGGGATATGCCTTTAAGGTAATGAAAAAATAACTTCTTAGGCTTTGTAGCTCTTTTTGCATTGTTGCCATAATTCATTTACATGTGGTTGGTAATTTAGTTCATGTAATTGCCACATGAGGGAGTTGTACATGCAGCACTGACTACTGACTACTCTTGCATACTGTTGCACCATCTATCCACAAGGGATGACATTTCTAAATCTGACCTAGAAGGCTGGTCCATTGCTGCCCTATAGAATTCCCCTCTCGCAATACTGACAACTCTAGCATACTGAAGCGCCATCTATCCACTAAGGCTGATCTTTCTAAATCTGGCCTGGGATGCAGGTTAGGTCCATCGCTGGTCTCTAGAATTCCCTAGCTCTCTCAGTACTGACCACTCTAGCATACGAAGCGCCATCTATACACAAAGGCTGAAGTTTCTCAATTGGGCCTGGGATGCAGGTTAGGTCCATCGCTGGTCTCTAGAATTCCCTAGCTCTCTCAGTACTGACCACTCTAGCATACGAAGCGCCATCTATACACAAAGGCTGAAGTTTCTCAATTGGGCCTGGGATGCAGGGTAGGTCCATCGCTGGTCTCTAGAATTTCCTAGCTCTCTCAGTACTGACCACTCTAACATACGTAAGCGCCATCTATCCTCAAAGAATGACATTTCTAAATCTGGCCTGGGAGGCAGGGTAAGGTCCATCGCTGGTCTCTAGAATTCCCTAGCTCTCTCAGTACTGACCACTCTAACATACGGAAGCGCCATCTATACACAAAGAATGACATTTCTAAATCTGGCCTGGGAGGCAGGGTTAGGTCCATCGCTGGTCTCTAGAATTTCCTAGCTCTCTCAGTACTGACCACTCTAACATACGGAAGCGCCATCTATCCTCAAAGAATGACATTTCTAAATCTGGCCTGGGAGGCAGGGTTAGGTCCATCGCTGGTCTCTAGAATTCCCTAGCTCTCTCAGTACTGACCACTCTAGCATACGAAGCGCCATCTATACACAAAGGCTGACGTTTCTAAATCTGGCCTGGGAGGCAGGGTAGGTCCATCGCTGGTCTCTAGAATTCCCTAGCTCTCTCAGTACTGACTACTCTAGCATACGAAGCGCCATCTATACACAAAGGCTGACGTTTCTCAATCGGGCCTGGGATGCTGCATGCAGGTTAGGTCCATCGCTGGTCTCTAGAATTCCCTAGCTCTCTCAGTACTGACCACTCTAGCATACGAAGCGCCATCTATACACAAAGGCTGACGTTTCTTAATCGGGCCTGGGAGGCAGCTAGGTAGGTCCATCGCTGGTCTCTAGAATTCCCCTCTCGCGTCTTGCTGAAGTTGCTGAATTAGGTGATTGATCGCTCTCTCGTGGTGGATCACACGTGAATGGTGCATTAGTTGGGCCTGCCAGGAATAGGAAGAGGTGGCTATTCTCTACCTCCCGACATATGAAATGCATTAGTGATAATGTGCAGATTAACCGCTTCATCCTTGTAGTAAATAGAAAGGAAATGGTATTTTACGAGAGGAATGTAGATTTAGATTTTGAATTTTGATTATCTTCACTCTTTCTGCAGATAAACCCATTCATCCTTGCACTAAACCGGAGGCAACCTTTTTAAGATGAATTTCATTTTAGATTTTGAATTTGATTATCTTCACTTTTTGCCACATTCAGGATAAATCGAAACAAGCCACTCGTAAGAAGGGAAGGTAGCCAGAGATATCCTATTATTCCTCTAACAAAAAAATTTTGTAGGAAGTATTTGAAGGAAAAATGTTGAACAAACTCAAATCCACACCTCTCCTTCAAATGCTTTATGAAATAATGATTTATTCTTAAGTCATTTTCAAAAATATGATAGGTCCAGACGACACTTGTCAAGGTTGGCCGGGTCGCTATATAAATGTGCGGCGTTGTGGAGGGCAGTCTTTGTTTTTTTTGCAACTGAAAGACCCATTGTAACTATTCGTGAAGAACGGAATTTCTTCCCGGTTCCAGGTTACTATCTCGTCTAAGCTGTTGAAAGCGACATAAAAAATAGTGCTGGGATTATTTATCGTTATATTATCGATCAATTAGTCGTTTTGCCATGATTCTGATTGATCGATTATGGAAACAGAAGATCGATCATTTTTGACGGAAAATTTGGATGATTGATCGAGCTGAAATTTTACACCGCGTTCCAGCACTAGCAAAAAAACATTCTTTAAGGATATCTCCTGGCATGAAAGGGTTAAGGAATAAGTGTGTGCTTGTTTGCCTACCTAACTGCCCACTAAGAGGCGATTCATATTCTGAGAACGACCTGGCCTGGCTGTTGCCATGAAAAAAGCAGCAATTGATATGAGATTACAGCAAGAAAGATCGCCACAAGAAGGGAGATAGATGTGTGGTGAATAGAGAGGGGTAATTCATACCTTCTGCGCTTTAAATAAGTAAGAGACTCTATTTGCACTCAGTGTTGTGGCTAGACTAGCTCCTAGTCTATGATTTCATTAAGTTATGCTTTTCTCTATTCTGGTCTGTATCATTTGCTTAACCCTTATGCTGCTGGTGACTAATTTGGCCAATACAAAATGATGCAAAAAACTTGAAAAATGACTGAAACCCTGGCATATGGGTACTCATCTGAGAGTACTCGGTGAGAGCTATCTAATGAATACCAATATGACAGGGTTAAGATGATTTTCAAAAATCTTTGCCTCATTTGAACGAAAGTAGCCTCAGCATTGGAAGGGTTAATGTCTAGGGGTTAGTTCCTGTGGCTGGTGATAGATTGCACCAAGGGTGGTCACACTGGTCAGTCAGAATCCAAATCACAGGGTTTAAATGGTTTTCCGAATCAAATCTTTGCACTGTCCTTGTCCTTTGGACAAGAGTAGCCTCAGCAATGGAAGGGTTTTGTAGTACATATGTTATGGTCTGTTAGAAGCAATTACATCTGTTATAGAAAGTGTCAACATATCTATGACAGTCCGAGTTCTAAGTTAACTTGTTTGCCAGCTGATTCAGTCACCTGTGGAAGTCTTTCTTTTATTGAGAGAATTCCAAGACATTCTTTTATCTTTTATTTCTTTTATAGAAAGTGTCAAAATGTGCAGGACAGCCCAAGTTCTAAGGTAACTTGTTTGCCAGCTGATTAAAACACCTGTTGAAGTCTATCTGTCTGTCCTGTAGTGATGGAGATCTAAGACATTGTGTTATATAATACCTATGTTATGGATTGTTTTTGACTTAAAGAGTGTTATAGAAAGTGTCAAAATGTGTATAACAGTCCTGAAGAGTTCTAAGGTAACTTATTTGCCAGCTGATGAAAACACCTGTTGAAGTCTGTCTGTCTGTCCTGTAGTGATTGAGATCTTAGACATTGTGTTATATAATACCTATGTTATGGATTGTTTTTGACTTTAAGAGTGTTATAGAAAGTGTCAAAATGTGTATAACAGTCCTGAAGAGTTCTAAGGTAACTTATTTGCCAGCTGATGAAAACACCTGTTGAAGTCTGTCTGTCTGTCCTGTAGTGATTGAGATCTTAGACATTGTGTTATATAATACCTATGTTATGGATTGTTTTTGACTTTAAGAGTGTTATAGAAAGTGTCAAAATGTGTATAACAGTCCTGAAGAGTTCTAAGGTAACTTGTTTGCCAGCTGACGGAACACCTGTTGAACTCTGTCTGTCCTGTAGTGATGGAGATCTAAGACATTGTGTTAGATAATACCTATGTTATGTCAGCCAGACCTGTAGGCCTTCTCTGTAATTAGTCTTACTTGTGTCTAGAGCAGGCAGGAGATTATGGAACAAACCCCATCTGGTATCTAGCCCGCCTTGAAGACCTCAAACTGGAATTGACATTTTCAGGAAGAGTGCCAGTACTCTATACAGTATTTCAGATGAATAGACACATGGTCAGGGTGGCCAAATTAGTTCACATTTATCTCACCAGGGGAAAGAGGACTCCATTTGAGCTGCATCCAATGAAGACAAAAGGACCGAGTGGTGCCGTCAGGGGCTTAGCCGCAATGCGTCCAGCGTGTCATTTGGACACGCAGAACACTGTTTTTTGACAGTTTGGACACCCAAAAGTTTATGTCAGAATTTGCTGAAGATGGCTTTTCTTAGAAGATAGAAGATGTAGAAGCCGTAGTGTCACTTTTATAAGACACACAAAGCAGTATCTGGCCTAAAAAGCAAAATCTGTAAAGGTATAGGGTCTATCTTATTAGTAGTATGTATTTTGTACCACACTTTGGACACGCAAAAGTCTATGAAACCTCTATTTGGACACCCTGTTTCTAAATATCGGCTAAGACCCTGGGTGCCGTCTATATCCATCTCCCATTGCTGGTACTTCACCACAGTCTTTGGTCGACTCTGAAGGGAATGTCAACTTTCCAGGCACTTAACCCAGTCTACCCAGCTGCAAAATGGGTACCTAGCATAAATAAGGCAGTGCTAGCTTAGAGCGTGTGCGCTATATGCTGCCAGTTGCTCTGGAATATCCCTCGGGTGATTGAAATGGTTTCCGTGTGTACAGGCCTGCTAGGGGAGGAAGGTCGTGTGAGCACTTCGGTGGATACAAGACTATAAACTGAATACCTTTATGTGCCTAGTCTATCCATCTGTCTGTGTGGGGAAAGTGTGGTATATAAAGATGGTAAAGCCATCAGCACTCGGTTATTCCCACATATCTGGGAGTCTTGAGCTGCTCAGGCCATTGGAAGTCAGTCATGGGTGTAAATACTGGTATTTAGATGTAATTGAGATAGGAACCACTTGAAATGACCCAACAGACAGGATCACTGTCTCTCTTTTCCATCTATTAACACTTTCATCCTCAATCGACTCAGTTGGTATTACAACTTGGGCTAGTACAGGATCGAAATATATATATATATATATATATATATATATATATATATATATATTCACTCTAACAGAAATAAAGATCAATCATGTAATCTTGCAATTGATAAAAAATATGAAATTAAAAAAATGCCTCCTAACTGTATATATATATTGAAATGATACATGCTAGATCTCAAAATATTTGAAAGACACTCAGTGAATGAATTGTGATGAATACTAAAAACAAATTTCAAAAGCCTTTGTCGGGGATGGGTAGTAAGCTTTAAAGTTGAGAACACTTTTTGTGTGCTGCTTGCATAAATGGTTTTTAGATGTGCGTCTCTAAGATGGTTGCCATGCAGAGAGACGAACAGACAGACAGTCAGCTCAGGTGCTGAGCAGGTGGGGGAATTCCTCCGGCCTCCTTGTGTAAATAATTGAAAAATTACTCCCAGCCTGGAGTTGCGTATGCAATCACAGACAGCTCCAGGGACAGACTTAAACCATGCAGATGTTTTACATTATTAACAGGAAGTCTGGAGAAAATGCTAAGAGAACGGAGGTTTAATTATTGCATACTTTGCTCACCCCTCGAGTCTGAATTTACATGATATATCAAAAAATCCTAGCAGCAACTTTAATTCTTGAGGCTATTTTAGTAAGCCTTGTCTTCTATGGACGTCAGAGGGCCTAATTCCATTAGGACAGACCTTCTAAAACAGAGCTTCCTTTTGGTTAATACACCAGAGCAAGACCTGGAGATAGCTTCCAATGATCCCAGGTAAAAGAGAAATTACCTCTAATTTCCTGAATATATCTGTTGTTGTGCAAGAGAGATTCATGTGAGCTTCACTTTCTTTGTTGCTGGTTGTAGTTGCTACTTGCTACCTCAAAAATAAATTCTTTACGAGTTATTAAGAATTTATTTGTGTGATGGAATCTGGTAAAATCTATGACATAAACTGGGACTTACAGGAGACGTGGTTTAACCCATTAACACTCAAAGCGGCCAAAAATAGGCCTGACGATTTGGTAAATATCTTGCCTACAGAAGCATTTTCTGTAAAACATTTGAAGGAGAAATGTTGATCAGAAGTTAAAAATCTACTCTCCTTCAAATATTTTGGAAACTTTTGCTTTATACCCAAGTTATTTTCAAAAGTATGAGAGTAGCAGACGATTCTTTCCAAAGTACCTCTGAATGAGAATGGGTTAAGCTGTTATCTCCTTGCTGTAAGATGGTGTTTACAATAGCTCTCTGCTAATGATCCACACACCTGTCTCAGTTACTGTGCAGAGTTATTATAATCCTTATTATAGACTGGCCCCTAACCATGTTTATGTATAGCCGCAGGCAAGGCAGGTGTTTTCCATGTCCTCTGATGTCAGAGATAGTTGCTGTACATTTGGTGAACATAAAAACACCACCCCCCCCCCCCCCCTTCTCTAACCCTGAAGGTTGATTCCCATTTTAAACTAGCCTAGGCTCCTGAACATGCAACCATTCTTGCTCATAGTCCCTGCAAAGTTGACACTCCCTTCTGAGTTGACCAACCGCTGTGGCGCAGTTCCAGCAATGGTAGATAGATGGCAGCACTTGATCCTCTTATCTCTAGTGATGGCATTATACCAAATGTGGATAGATTTGGTTTGATTTTGCAAATACGACAATTAGTTGGGGATAACCTGATGGAATGTCCCCCCTAGGGAGAATGGTTTACCCCCCCCCCCCCTGCCAATCCATGTTTTAAGACACTGAAACATGCAAATTAAGTTTTACCCCATTAAACTCCCTCCATATCTTCCACATCACCACTATCGATTACACAGCCCCTCCCATGTATATGTCCCAGCATGTAATTAGTGAAGAGATTGGCCAACAGGTGGCACCATCCATCACTCTCTATTGACACTAAGAGCTTACTAATGGCTCTCTCTAAACCACACACATTCATACCATGGCATTTGGCTAATATAAAATTTTAATTTTACTAGGCCAATTTGGACTAGCTTCCTCTCTAAATAAAGCCCCTTTAAAACCTTTTTCTGCTCTCTGTGTTTACTTCATGTACAGGTGGCAGGTATAGCGTGTACACATTGGGGACAAAGTAGCTCAGTTGGTTAGGTGTCTGACTAATAATCAGTAGATCGCTAGTGCAATTCCCAGCCGGGGCACTTTGGTCTGTCCTTATAGGCAAGACAGTTTATTCCATATTGCCTCAGCTCCCAGCTGCAAAATGGGTACCTAGCATTAGTAAGGCAGTGCTTAGAGCTTGTGCGCTACATGCTGCCAACTGGGGAGGAAGGTTGTGTGAGTGTGAGCACTTCGGCGGATACAAGACTATAAAATGAATACCCTTACCTTTATGTCGCCAGCCACCAGGAATCTTTTTCCGGCAATCTACCTTTCCCTTCTAAAATCTTTCATACTTTTGTTATGTTTCCAAATTAATGTTAATTCTTAATAATCATTGCAACCAGAGGACATTTTCAAAGGGGATATCTTAAGCAAATCAAAGGTTAATCAAATAAAACCAGCAAGGTTTGAGGGTTCAACTGTTGGAATAAAATGCGTTGTAGAACAAACTCATAACTATATTTAAGTAGTATGGTATAATGCAGCACAGTCCTTTTTAGTTTCCTATTTTCTTTTATAGGTTATTATTACATCTACTATTTTTGGTATCAAAACTTATACTATATAATGCCATGAGCTAGCATTCTCTGCAGGCTAGAAGCACAACTGTGATTTAGAAATTTATATATTATTCTATTAGCTGAGACTTTTTAGGAAAATTGGGACTTTCCAAGGAACATCTTAAGAATTCCTTGGTATTCCAAGCTTCATTCAATAATTGTGGCTAGGTCATTACCTGTCAAGTTGTTTATAAGGTCCCCATGGAGTTTGTTGATGTATACAGCAACAAGGAGCTCCTGACAGCCCCCTTGCCCCCCACCCCTCTGCCCCCCTTCCTATCAGCCCCCCATTAATGACCCATTTGTTGCTAATTAGCCACATATCTGCTAAGCACTTGGACCAGCTCCCTTTAATAGCCTGCCATGTGCCACTAACAGGAAAATTGTATTATATACATAGTGCAGGGCCATATATATTCAACATATAAACCCATAATGGATAATATGTGGGAATAAGTTCTATCCATGTTCTGTTTATAGTGTGATATGTATAGGAAGAGGGAACATGAATAATGTGTTTTGGATGGCAGCTGTGAGGCTATTGGCAGTCATCACAGAGAGTGGAATATAATGTTGTGATAAGGTAGTGTGCTCATTAGTATCCACCACTTAACACTATAATGTGGTGCATGCAGGTTAGTGCTGGTCATTGGTAGGGCTTGGACTCAGCACCATAGCACAGCATGTGAACAACTCTGGGACACACTTCAACCCATTCATGCCTGTAGCAGAATTTTTATCAGTTTTCAAAATGAAATTCCTAAAAACAGGGCTCAGGCTACGGCAAGAAACTGAGGAAGACCGCCGGGTATATATATATATATATATATATATATATATATATATATATATATATATATATATATATATATATATATATATATATATATATATATATATACACACACACACACACTGCTTACAGTATTGTTATTCCTCTGAGCATGACCTGAAGATGTCAATCTTTTCTTATAGTCAGCCGGGCTACAAAGGCAAATATTCTCAATTTTCTGTAGCCTCAGGCTATCGGGCTAGTGTCTAACTGGACCCCTGTAAAGAAAGAACACACATTCACAAATCATTTTTAGAAGAGTTCTTAGTTGAGTTCTGATCTACATATCTACAAAGCCATAGCTTACAAAACCAAGTATACTGCCCTCTAGTGGGTGCCCTGGAATGGTCCAGGGCACCCACTCTCACCACTGCCTGGGTATGAATACTGACTAGGGTATGTTAGGAAGATGCCCCTATGGCCAAGCAGTCTAAGCTGCCCCCACTGACTGCTCCCTATTCATTCCTGTACAGCAACCAAAACCATCAGACACTCCTGGGGATATCTCTCTAACCAAAGCAATAGTTAGAAGATATTTGAAGAGAAAATATTCATCAGAGCTCAATCCACAACTCTTCTTTAGATACTCAGTGAATTTATGCATCATTCTTCTTAAGTCATTTTCAAAAAACTATGACAGGTCCAGATGACACTGGTCAAGTAGATCCCCAGGCATATGAATGGGTTAATCAATCCATTTGTGCCTGGGGCTCAATTTGAAATGTAGTCTTGATCGTTGTCAATTTTCAAAATAGAATTAGAAAAGAACGTAAATTTACAAAACATTAGCAGAGGAAATGTAGGTTGAGTTCTGATCAATATTTCTTCTTATACATATATATATATATATATATATATATATATATATATATATATATATATATATATATATATATATATATATATATATATATATATATATATTTATATATATATATGTATATATATATATATATATGTATAATATATATATATATATATATATATATATATATATATAATATATATATATATATATATATATATATATATATATACTGTAGAACACGAAATTCACGCGTGTCCCAAGTATAGCAAATTGGGGAGTTTTGCATCATAGCGTATCTTTATATTAGCGTCTCTTTACCGTAGCCGCCGCCACTGACAGTGCCATCTGTCGCAAAAAAGACGAACTAATTTGAGCAGATAATGCTTGCCCATTCTCTCAAAAGGGGGCGCCCGTATTTACAAAGGGTTAAACAAAGGAAGTTAAACAAAGGAAATGGGGCTATGAACCCTATCCATGGTGGCACAACAAAGGGGCCATATCAGGTTGTATTAAGTGTAATTTTTGGAAAATAAGCAATTAAAACAGATCACAATGATTTTCTTTGCTTTTTCAACATGTCTTTTGCTTCCTAAGGCCAGAAAAACACAAAAAAAGAATGGTTCAAGAAGGGCTACGTATGCTTCATGTTTGTACTAGTGGCGCCATCTAGCGGTCACCACGAAAACGAAAATTGCGTCTCCTGAAAGTGTGTCAAATGCCTGTGCTAAAAGCATGCTAAAGGTGCCATTTGTTGTTGTTTTTTGGTTTTATAATGGAATGTTTATTAATTCAATGGAATCATGAGCTAGTCCACAAGCCCAGAAACCGATTTTGAAAAAGGGTTTCAGCAGGGCTACGTATCTTCTATTAGATTTACTAGTGGCGCTATCTAGCGGCCACCACTAAAACGAAAATTGACGTCAGCGCCACCAGTGGCTAAAAAAATGACAAAAGTACAGCGTTTTTATATATAGCGAAGCGGCACCAGACGCTATGTACGCTATATATAAACACACGCGGAAATTTCGTGTTCTACAGTATATATAATTTATATATATATATATATATATATATATATATATAAGGGCGTCTTTTTTAAAAGAGGAAAATCTTTTTGTACTACTTAGGGTCTGAAATCGCAGTTTTCCATCAAAAATATAGTGAGTACGAAAAATCTACAAAATCTGTTACTTTTCTGTGTACTTTTACATTTATTTCGTCAATATACATCAAAAACGTTTCACGGTCTAGACCGCGCTCTGGCTAGGGTAAAGATTCCAAGAAGTTTGTTCTGGCACAATCCCCATGGACCTTGCGGTCTAGACCGCGCTCTGCCAAGAGCCAAGATTCATGTACTTTTCTTGTAGTGACAAACCTGGGACAAGCCCAGTGGAGCTTGCGGTCTAGACCGCGCTCTGCCAGGAGCCAAAATTCATGCAGTTTCTTGTAGTGACAAACCTGGGACAAAATTTAAGCCCCGTGAGCTTGCGGTCTAGACCGCGCTCTGCCAAGAGCCAAGATTCATGTACTTTTCTTGTAGTGACAAACCTGGGACAAGCCCAGTGGAGCTTGCGGTCTAGACCGCGCTCTGTCAGGAGCCAAAATTCATGGAGTTTCTTGTAGTGACAAACCTGGGACAAAATTTAAGCCCCGTGAGCCTGCGGTCTAGACCGCGCTCTGCCAAGAGCCAAAATTCATGCAGTTTCTTGTAGTGACAAACCTGGGACAAGCCCCGTGGATTGATATATTTATTTGGATTGTGAGGTAAAGGCCGTCCAAAATAAAAAATGCAATTTCACAATGCATTTTTGTGAATTTACCAGGGGGTAAAGTGTAATACCAGGGGGTAAAGTGTAATACCAGGGGGTAAAGTGCTATACTGGGGGGTAAAATGCTGTACCCGCGGTAATTTTCCTAGGAATTCCACCAAAACCAGGTGGATTTCATTGGCATACCAACAAAGTGTTACAGTTAGCCATATCCGTTTCCTTGGAATCTCAACAAAAGGTGTTTTTTTTTATTTCCTTGCCATTCCATCACAATCTCTTTTAATATATTTCCTTTCACACATGGTCATATTCAACCATATCTGTTTCCTTGGAATTTCAACAAAAGGTGCTGCAATTGAATTCCTTGGCTTTCCAACAAAATCTGTTGTAATGATTTTTATTGGTATACCAACAAAGTTTTAAATTCAACCATTTCTGTAATTGATTTTTTTGGATTCCCCCCCAAAATATATTGCAGTGTATATCCATGACGTTTTAAATTTCAACATGCTTTGATCTTGTACATATATATTTCCTTCGGGCTCCAACAAAATGTGCTATAATTAATTTCCTTGGAATTCCAACAAATGCGTTATATTGGATCTCAAAGGCATTTCAATTAAATCGGTTGTAGGTTCATTCTTGTAGTAATTGTAACAATATGAAGGACTACATTTTGATTAAATCTCCCACAAAATAAAGCAAAACAAAATAAACAGACTTATTTATAGACGTTAATATGTGTAATTAGATCAAAACATTATCAGTGCATAGCAGTTCTTTGAGGGATGGTGGCACTTTCCTTAAGCGAACTCAAAAGAAATAAAACAGAGTCTATAGGGTATACCCCTTAGTTATTCATAACTTAGGGGTTACTTATAACTCAAATGTATAATGTGGGACATCTTTGATTATTCTGGGAAATTGGTTTCAACAAACAGGAATTTAGTATTAAATGAGGTGTTTATGCAATCATCTGAGTGTTTAAAACCATTCTTATTTGAGCCTCATTATTTATGAAATTACAGTATATTCAACTATTTATCATTTCAAGTGTTATGATATATTAGGTGTGATAAATCATCTACTACTTAACTATTATGGTGGTTGTTTCGACCTACTACTTCTACTTCTAATACTACTACTAAAACTACTGCTGCTGCTGCTGCTGCTACTACTACTACAATTGCTACTACTACTACTACTACTACTACTACTACTACTACTACTACTACTACTACTAGTGTCATGGCCGTCCTATAACAATGGCCAGTAGTATTTCATAATATGATAGATGAAACAACTTACACTCCCTTACTTACATTAAACCTTTCCCTTGATGATTGCCTGTATGATACCTGTTATATACCCTCAGCGAAAGCTAGGGTTCCATCATTGGTTACATATCCTGTTTTTTGGATGCCACTTTTGAAATATTCCTACTAGGAGACTAGGTGCAGACAGGTGCCACAAGCATACTATGTCAAATGCTTTGTGTCCTTCCCGTTGTACCCAAGTCAGGTACTTGAGGTGACCTAGGAACCAATTGTAGTTTATGGTCTGTCTACAAAAGATAACGGTCCTGCCTATCCACACACAGTAGTGCCTTATCATGAATGGGCTCATCATATATACACACTCATTCAGTAGATTCTTCATTGTATCAGAATATGCATTTTCAACCAGGTCTCACACAACATGGTTGTGAGGGGAGTCGTACAGACACAAACATATATAAGGTCAGTTCATTATTGATGTAATTAGAGAGGCGGATATACATATATATACATATATATATATATATAATATATATATATATATATATATATATATATATATATAGAGAGAGAGAGAGAGAGAGAGAGAGAGAGAGAGAGAGAGAGAGAGAGAGAGAGAGAGAGAGAGAGAGAGAGAGAGAGAGAGAGAGAGAGAGAGAGAGATCACAGCTTAGATGCAGTAATTAAGGTGATTTTGACATATGCTCATATTGATGACTTTCCTAGTTTGGCCTAGCTATAGTTCAGAGTATGTCGGAGGGAAGGGTCACACTTTTTATTTATTTATGCATGACTTAATTCAAGAGTTATCGAAAATGAATATTTGTTTCATTACATACTACTACTTCTACTACTGCTGCTATTACTACTACTACTGCTGCTGCTGCTGCTGCTACTACTACTACTACTACAATTGCTACTACTACTACTACTACTACTACTACTACTACTACTACTACTACTACTACTACTACTACTACTACTACTACTACTACTACTAGTGTCATGGCCGTCCTATAACAATGGCCAGTAGTATTTCAAAACATGATAGATGAAACAACTTACACTCCCTTACTAACAATAAACCTTTCCCTTGATGATTGCCTGTATGATACCTGTTATATACCCTCAGCGAAAGCTAGGGTTCCATCATTGGTTACATATCCTGTTTTTCGGATGCCACTTTTGAAATATTCCTACTAGGAGACTAGGTGCAGACAGGTGCCACAAGCATACTATGTCAAATGCTTTGTGTCCTTCCCAGTGTACCCAAGTCAGGTACTTGAGGTGACCTAGGAACCAAATTGTAGTTTATGGTCTGTCTACAAAAGATAACGGTCCTGCGTATCCACACACAGTAGTGCCTTATCATGAATGGGCTCATCATATATACACACTCATTCAGTAGATTCTTCATTGTATCAGAAAATGCATTATCAACCACCTCTCACACAACATGGTTGTGAGAGGAGTCGTACAGACACAAAAATATATGAGGTCAGTTCGTTATTGATGTAAATAGAGAGACGGATAAATATATATATATATAATTATATATATATATATATATATATATATATATATATATATATATATATATATATATATATATATATACATATATATATATATATATATATATATATATATATATATATATATATATATATATATATATATATATATATATATAACAGCAAAAGTGCCCATTAGGTGACCATGCTATTTTTGGCAACCATTGGGTGACACTTCATATATCTGTCATTTAAGGTATGAGGCGAACCTCACTAAGCAAGGCAAGCTTTTTGCAAAAGATATGTCAATTTATTGTTGAAAATAAAGTATATGTCGCCATAAGGTTGGTTCTGGTGATGTACTATTATTGGTGTCCCTTAATGGTTGGATTTGTGGAATCACAAAATACCCCTTAACCATTGGTTGACACATCAAAAAACTATATCTTTTAAAATAAACCAATCATGCAATATTTCACCATAAATTGATCCGCCTCTCTAATTACATCAATAATGAACTGACCTTATATATGTTTGTGTCTGTACGACTCCCCTCACAACCATGTTGTGTGAGACCTGGTTGAAAATGCATATTCTGATACAATGAAGAATCTACTGAATGAGTGTGTATATATGATGAGCCCATTCATGATAAGGCACTACTGTGTGTGGATAGGCAGGACCGTTATCTTTTGTAGACAGACCATAAACTACAATTGGTTCCTAGGTCACCTCAAGTACCTGACTTGGGTACAACGGGAAGGACACAAAGCATTTGACATAGTATGCTTGTGGCACCTGTCTGCACCTAGTCTCCTAGTAGGAATATTTCAAAAGTGGCATCCAAAAAACAGGATATGTAACCAATGATGGAACCCTAGCTTTCGCTGAGGGTATATAACAGGTATCATACAGGCAATCATCAAGGGAAAGGTTTAATGTAAGTAAGGGAGTGTAAGTTGTTTCATCTATCATATTATGAAATACTACTGGCCATTGTTATAGGACGGCCATGACACATGTAGTAGTAGTAGTAGTAGTAGTAGTAGTAGTAGTAGTAGTAGTAGTAGTAGTAGTAGTAGCAATTGTAGTAGTAGTAGCAGCAGCAGCAGCGGTAGTAGTAGTAGTATTAGAAGTAGTAGTAGTAGGTCGAAACAACCACCATAATAGTTAAAGTAGTAGATGATTTATCACACCTAATATATCATAACACTTGAAATGATAAATAGTTGAATATACTGTAATTTCATAAATAATGAGGCTCAAATAAGAATAGTTTTAAACACTCAGATGATTGCATAAACACCTCATTTAATACTAAATTCCTGTTTGTTGAAACCAATTTCCCAGAATAATCAAAGATGTCCCACATTATACATTTGAGTTATAAGTAACCCCTAAGTTATGAATAACTAAGGGGTATACCCTATAGACTCTGTTTTATTTCTTTTGAGTTCGCTTAAGGAAAGTGCCACCATCCCTCAAAGAACTGCTATGCACTGATAATGTTTTGATCTAATTTCACATATTAACGTCTATAAATAAGTCTGTTTATTTTGTTTTGCTTTATTTTGTGGGAGATTTAATCAAAATGTAGTCCTTCATATTGTTACAATTACTACAAGAATGATACAACCGATTTAATTGAAATGCCTTTGAGATCCAATATAACGCATTTGTTGGAATTCCAAGGAAATTAATTATAGCACATTTTGTTGGAGCCCGAAGGAAATATATATGTACAAGATCAAAGCATGTTGAAATTAAAACGTCATGGATATACACTGCAATATATTTTGGGGGGGGAATCCAAAAAAATCAATTACAGAAATGGTTGAATTTAAAACTTTGTTGGTATACCAATAAAAATCATTACAACAGATTTTGTTGGAAAGCCAAGGAATTCAATTGCAGCACCTTTTGTTGAAATTCCAAGGAAACAGATATGGTTGAATATGACCATGTGTGAAAGGAAATATATTAAAAGAGATCGTGATGGAATGGCAAGGAAATAAAAAAAAACACCTTTTGTTGAGATTCCAAGGAAACGGATATGGCTAACTGTAACACTTTGTTGGTATGCCAATGAAATCCACCTGGTTTTGGTGGAATTCCTAGGAAAATTACCGCGGGTACAGCACTTTACCCCCCAGTATAGCACTTTACCCCCTGGTATTACACTTTACCCCCTGGTATTACACTTTACCCCCTGGTAAATTCACAAAAATGCATTGTGAAATTGCATTTTTTATTTTGGACGGCCTTTACCTCACAATCCAAATAAATATATCAATCCACGGGGCTTGTCCCAGGTTTGTCACTACAAGAAACTGCATGAATTTTGGCTCTTGGCAGAGCGCGGTCTAGACCGCAGGCTCACGGGGCATAAATTTTGTCCCAGGTTTGTCACTACAAGAAACTCCATGAATTTTGGCTCCTGACAGAGCGCGGTCTAGACCGCAAGCTCCACTGGGCTTGTCCCAGGTTTGTCACTACAAGAAAAGTACATGAATCTTGGCTCTTGGCAGAGCGCGGTCTAGACCGCAAGCTCACGGGGCTTAAATTTTGTCCCAGGTTTGTCACTACAAGAAACTGCATGAATTTTGGCTCCTGGCAGAGCGCGCGGTCTAGACCGCAAGCTCCACTGGGCTTGTCCCAGGTTTGTCACTACAAGAAAAGTACATGAATCTTGGCTCTTGGCAGAGCGCGGTCTAGACCGCAAGGTCCATGGGGATTGTGCCAGAACAAACTTCTTGGAATCTTTACCCTAGCCAGAGCGCGGTCTAGACCGTGAAACGTTTTTGATGTATATTGACGAAATAAATGTAAAAGTACACAGAAAAGTAACAGATTTTGTAGATTTTTCATACTCACTATATTTTTGATGGAAAACTGCGATTTCAGACCCTAAGTAGTACAAAAAGATTTTCCTCTTTTAAAAAAGACGCCCTTATATGTATATATATATATATATATATATATATATATATATATATATATATATATATATATATATATATATATATATATATATATATATATATTCAAATGATGGTTTTGTCTGCATAAAAAGACCACCAAAACATGTCCATTTTTGGCTGCTACAGGCATGAACAGTTTAATCCATTCATATCTGAAGCTTGCACACTGCGACCATAAGCAAGTAGAGCTGGGAATACCCTGGCATTTCTAGGATGATATCCTACACTGAGGTCTGGCTAACAGCTACTGAAGATAATCTATTAGCATGGGTGAAAAAAGTTAATGAAGATTTACCAAACTTGATCAAACCCGTTCTTATATTAGATCGGAGCTTGAACCAGTAGTTTAAGTCTCATAAACCAGACAATCTATTTTCCTAAAAATTGAATGTAGAACAAGCTCAGTGCATCTGCAACTTACTGGCATTGGCACTTGGTGTGAAGAATGTTTGTTTTATAGATCTACTGTAGAACACACATATGACACGTGTCCCAAATATAGCGAATTGGGGAGTTTTTGCATCGTAGCGTATCTTTATGTTAGCGACGGTAGCTGCCGCTTACAGCGCCAAAGTACAGAAAAAAAGTACAGCGTTTTTATATATAGCGTAACGGAACCACACGCTATGTACGCTATATATAAACAGACGCGTACATTGTGTGTTCTACAGTATACTGCCCAGATGGCTATGTGGTCTAAGGTGTTGCTACTGACTGTTTGCTGTCTTTCACCACTGCCTGGGTTTGAATCCCAGCTGGGGCATGTGAGAAAGTTGCCAGTGACTTGGGGTCAGGCAATGGATTTAACAGGTTTATCAGACTTCCCCACCTACTTACTGCTAGCCACGAATTAGCCTATCAAAATCAGTGTACCAAGGTAGAGCGGAATCTGCATAGTTTCATCACCTATTTTTATGTCATGCTTTATTCCAAAGTTATTTTCAAAGGTACTAGAGATCTAGACGACACTTGTCAAGGAGCTCTCTGCGCTAAATGGGTTAAATAGGTTAAGCATTAATGGGTAAGAAAACCAAGGCAGCTACATCTGTGTGAACATTCCTAGGAGTAAAACTGAACATTGTCAACCGCTTAACCCCTGACCTTTGGCCCCATGTTTTAGTGTCACCCTGGGGTCAAGGTCACCTCAGAGTGTTGCTGCAGTGTCAGGAGCATGTGAAGTGGATGCCGGTGGTGCTGGTGGAATGGTAATTAATTTTCCATCAGCAGAGTGAGAGAGGCAGGAGCCATTAGCTGAGAGGGTTCCCAATGCTCTGATGCAGCACCACCACAGAATAGCAGGGACTGATCATCATGATCTCCTCTTAGACTGCTAGATTACAGCTTAGATGAATAAAAGAATGGATACATAGCGAGATACCAATTACTATATGTGCCACAGTGAATACCTGGCTATCTTAGGGATCTTGAATCTGGCCTCAGTGTGATATCACTACGAGACTAAGACCAGTGAAGGCTGATGAATAAAAGAATGGATACATAGCGAGATACCAATTACTATATGGGCCACAGTGAATACCTGGCTATCTTAGGGATCTTGAATCTGGCCTCAGTGTGATATCACTACGAGACTAAGCCAATGAGAGCTCTTGTATCATTTACACTTCTGTGAAAGCTAGGCACCAACATAGGCAGAAGATAACGTTTGGGCTATTTGCCGCAACCTGATTATCAAGGTTGACTGGCTGGTTTCATATCCACTTGTTTTTATCCATCTAAGATTATAGCTAGCTCTATCCTGGATGTTGCTACAGTAGAAAGGCAGTCAGCACAGAGAGAGCGCATTACGATCAACCTGTCTTGAATATGTTACTGCATTGTTAGCTGTGAAATAGCATCAGGAAAGATACAGGTTGCACATGAATCTACAATAAAATGCTGTGATTATGCATACACAGCTAGGTAAGAACAATTTCATTCTTGTTTTTGGCGTACTGTAAGGTGGGGGGGGGGGGGGGGGTGAAGAAATGGTAAAGAGAAAGCTGAGAAAGCTCAAAGAAGATTAGGTCTTTGATAATTAATAGTATGTATCGTTAGTTGTTTTATAGCCTCAGAGGATTGCTACAGGATGAACATCTCTCTTACTTGAATTAGTTACTGAAATATTAAATAATTGTATGATAATACTGACAAAGGTAAGCATAATTTCATTCCTAGTTAAGAGTAGTGGTAGGGGTGTGCACAAGGGTTGGTGCATGGCTATGAGATTAAGGTTTAGCAATTCCCTATACTTCATTTATCAAGATCAGTTTTATCAGACCAGGAGAACACTCCTGATGCAAATAGGGATGCCATTATATCTAAAAACAGTGATAGGCTTGAAATAAGAATTGTCAAATTGTGTGGATTTGCAACAAATTGGGTAAAAAAAACATGTAACAATGTTATTTTCAACAGTAGTTCCTCTAGAATTGCTGATGATGATGAGTATAGAGGGAAATTATTTAACCCTTCCACTACTTTCGTCCAAAGCACAAGGATGCAAATTTTTTTGAAAACCATCTAAACCATGTCATGGTGGTATTCATTGGATAACTCTCGCTGAGCACTCTAAGATGAATACCCATATGCCAGGGTTTGAGTCATTTTTACGGATTTATGCATCATTTTGTATTGGCCAAATTAGCCACCAGCAGCCTAAGGGTAAGCCTAGTCCTAAGGCCAAGAAATTTATTTATTTGTCTTTAATAACTTACCTAATGTTTATATAACATTATAAGATATCTACCCATATTTAGTTCTATATTAGCTCACCAGGTGGCCAGCATGGGTTCATTTGGATTTCTTATGGTTCTGACTGACCAGTGTGCCCACCCATGGTGCCATCTATCACAAGCCACAGGAACTAACACCAAGGCATTAGCAAATGATAGAGATTAGAACAGAGAAAAGCATAATCTAATGAAATCATAGACTAGGAGCTAGTCTACCTAAGGGTTAACTGACACTGCATATATGGGTCGGGACTCAATTTTTCACAGCGCCCTCTGGATATTTATCACAGCACACTCCCCACTTGATATGCCACAATTATTGCCTACTTAGTCGCGAACAATAGAAACCATTGTTACTGCAATAAAGCTATGTTTAAAGCTGGCAGTGGTATTACCACCACAAACCACTAGTCTTTATGCTTTATTGCCAGTTGATGGCAATAGAGGCCTGTGATAAAATGGCAATCAAAGACCGACAAGATAATTTGAAATTGCTTTTATGTCGTCATGACAACCAATCCATCAATATTGTCGATGTAGATTGCAGAATTGGAATGCATTTGGGAGGAGATGAAAACATCTATTGTAATTGGGATTTCTGCTAAAAAAAACAGAAAAGGCATTTAATCTCCAAATAACCCATTTATGCCTTGAGTGAATCTGGCTTTTCTGAGAAATATTTTCCTAGTGAAAGCAAATTTTGGAAATGTTTATAGGAAAATGTTACTCTTTCAATGCATTATTCATATTTCTAAGTTATTTGAAGTTATTTTTAGGGCACTTAAGTCTGTCACTGGCCTAGATAATTCAACTCCAATTGCCTCAGTACTTTGAGCCTTGATCTGGTACCTAATATTATGGGCTTTGTCTTATTGGGTACTAATTACTTTTAGAGGATTATTTTCCTCAGAGAGGTGAACACTTTTCACCAAATGAATTCAACTAGTATAGGGAATAGAGGTAATTGGTCTCAACATTGAATAGTGTGAAAGATCATGGGTACATTGTACTATTTTTCTCTATATTTAATCATGTAATTACTTATGTATTTATTCACTTATTTATTTATTTATTAATTTATTAATTTATTTATTTATTATATATTTATTAATTTATTCATCTATTATTGCGATTAATTAATTTATTTACTTATTTACTTTATTAATCAATTATTTATTAATTAATGTATTCATTTATTTTTCGATTGATTTATTTATTTGTGTATTTATTTTCTATTCATTCATTTATCTTTATTGATTGATGAGAGTATTTAATATTCATATATCTATGCATTATAAGGCTAGTATCACTTTTCCCTTATTCTTCAATCATCAAGCAACCATTTTCTCGCAATAAGCCGCCTCACTAGGGTCAAGTTCTCATGGGTTAAAGCAATCTATGATCATTCATGTGTTTGATAGCAGTCATAAATTCCTATCTGCACAGAAAGGAATTTGCTTGATTTCTATCGGGAGGCAGAATTCTCATTACGGCAATCCAATAATACTAGGAGCGGAGAATCAGGAGCTAGCCCCTGAACCTGTATTATCTCTGGAACGGCTGCTTGCCATAATCGTTCACAGACAGTTATATTGGGCATATCGGTCAATGTCCTGCAAGGAAAAGTCAGTCCCTTAATATCCTTTGCAGAATCATTTTATCAAATCTGCTTTTTTAAGCAATATATTTAATTTAATTGGAACACTACCAACAACTGTCCCTCAAATACTTTGTAAAATCATTTTCAATTCTTTAGTTATAATCAAGAATATTTTAGATCAGAAAACAACCCTTTAATATCCTTTGCAGAATCATTTCTCAGAATATTACCATTTAAAAAAAAATCAAATATGCTTTTTTACGTAATGAATTTAATTTTATCACAGCACTAGCTACCAATGGCTGTCCCTCAAATATTTTGTAAAATCATTTTCAACTTAAAGTTATTATCAAGAATATTTTAGATCCAGGAAACCACCTCTTAAGGGATTGATTACCTAAGCATATTAAAGTCCAATTCCACTATGAATAAAACATAGGCCCAAATAGTTTCTTAGGGTATTCTCTACTTAACTCAAGTTCCCACCACTGCCAACCTTCATACAAAAGTGTATTGCTGTTTAAACACCTTCTAACAGAAAAAAAATTGGGGCACTGGAAGCGGCCATTTTAGACTATTAATAGCTTATCACAGCAGCTTGTGCACATAAGACATATTCTAGCAGTAAGGTAGCTGCTAACGCAGTTGTGGGAACTTGGATTTAAGAAGAGAATAATTATTACCCTAAGAAACTATTTGGGCCTTAATTTTATTCATGGTGGATTGTAGTTTAACCCATTAATGCTCACAGCGGCCAAAACAGGCCTCACAACTTTGGAAATATTTTTCTAACAAAAACATTTTTTGGAAAATAATTGAAAGAGAAACGTTAAAGAGAGATCAAACAACAACTCTCCTTCAAATATTTTGTGAAATTTTGCTTTATTCCAAAGTTATTTTGAAAAGTATGGGAGTAGCAGACGATACTTTCTAGGGGATCTCTGAGTGTGAATGGGTTAAGCAATTCATGCTTACAAGATCCTTGAGCAATTGTCATCTGGATGAAGAGATATTTGAAAGAGAGTTATTGGTAGTGTTCGGATTAACATTTCCCCTTCAAATACTTTTCCAAATTAACTAATATGCTTTTTCGTGAGAGATTTCAAAATAGTCTGAACGTTTTAAGTCGCTGTGAGCATTAGTTGGTTTGATAATGTGATAATCAACTTTAATCTTGAGCTTCTTTAAGCTATACTACCATATGTCAAATCCTGATACAAAGGGTTAACCCTTTTGATGCTGGTGGATAATTTGACCAATACAAAATTATGCAAAAACCTAAAAATGACTGAAAGCTTTGCACATCGGTATTCATTTGAGAGAGATTAGCGTGAGCTTTCTAATGAATACCAACATGGCAGGGTTTAGCTGGTTTTCAAAAATATTTGCATTCCTTTGCTTTGAATAAAAGTACCCTCAGCATTGGAAGGGTTAAGGACTGAACTGAAGCCTTTTCCTTGGAACAAATATTCAGACACTTAACATAGAGTTGTGGCTACTCTTAATCAGGTTTAATTTTGACCCCTTACCCCGTGCTTGACCTGTAGCCTGATTAGTGGCTGTTTTGGCTCTCTTGAAGCTCGGTGGAAAATCATAGCAGACAGCAGGCCGTCACAGGAATACATGGGATCATCATCTCCACCCTGCTCCGCCAGGCCCCTGATACATTCTAACAACTGTGGCCCAGGCCAAATATCACCTGTCTCATTGCCAGCAGAGATCTTGATGAGTTTAACCCAATAATGCTCAATGCGGCTAAAAACAGCCTGACAATTTTGATGAAATCTGTCAGACTCAAGCATGATCGGGAGAATGATTGAAGGAGAAATGTTATTCTGAACATTACCAACAAGTCTCCATCAAATATTTTGTAAAATCTTTCTTAATTTCCAAGTTATTGTCTAAAATGTTAAAGATCCAGACGACAATTTCATGAGTAATTCTTTAACCCTGATGTTGCTGGTGGCTAATTTGGTTAATACAAAAATGATAAAAAGCAGGAAAATGACTGAAACCGTAGCATATGGGTACTCATCTGAGAGTACTCTGGAGAGCTATCCAATAAATACCAACATGACAGCGTTTAGATGATTTTCAAAAATCAAAAAGACTATGCCTTAGGTTTTATCAGTAATGCTTTAGATGATAGATCAAAGAAAAGACTCGGTATCACAGCATGCAACACAACAATGCATTTTTCCCGTTGCAAGTTGCAAGTGAATTCGGTAAAATACAGCAATCGAGCAAGCAGAACAAGACCCTAACTTGCCCAGCTCAGCAAGTAATGTTTTGGGCAGAGTCCTCGCAATGTTACTTACCTTTGTTTAATAGAGTGGCGGGGCAAGTGGAAGTGCCAGCCAGGCAAGTGAACCTTAGGGGCAGCTTGCCCCGCTCCGCAAGTAATGTTATGGAACCTGTGTTGCATCCTGTATCACCAATGGGTAAAAAGCCATGAGAAGATTTGTAACTATTTTGTGAAGTTTGATACTTATATATATCTCAATGTGCGTATAAAGATAAGAGATGATCATAGATTGGATTAGACGTCTTGTGCTTGATATTTTCAGGCCACACTTGACACACTTTGTATCCTCTTTCGGTAAAAACTGAAAAAAATGGTTGTATCTCAGTGTGCATAAGATAAGAGATGATCATAGATTTGATTAGACGTCTTCTGTTTGATATTGTCTGAATAAGGCCACAGTTGCCTGACTTCCACCCAGGGAGGCAACGTTAGATGTCTTTGATCTGATGAGTAAAGAAGATACTGTGAAAAGATTGTGTGAAGTTCGGTACTTAGGTTATATCTCAGTGTGCGTAACATAAGAGATGATCATAGATTGGATTATATGTCTTCTGCTTGATATTGCCTATAGCCACAATTGACACGCTTTGTATCCTCTTTCGGTAAAATCTTTTGTAAAGTTCGGTACTTAGGTTGTAAAGATTGGATTAGACATTGATATTGTAGGGCCACAGTTGCCCGACTACTACTGGGGGAAGCGGCGTTAGATGTCTTTGATTTGATGAGTAGAAAAAATTAAGATAGTGTGAAAAGATTGTGTGAAGTTTGGTGTTAGGTTAGAGCTGCACTCACCACTCACGAACTCGAGTGGCTCGAGCACTAGACCAAACTCGCCGAGCTCGAGCTGAAATGTTCAAATCGTGAGCTCGTCGATGTTGGGGACACAAACGTAACACAGGGCACATAACACACATTATCAACATACATAATTGTTTATCGCTGTCATGTCTTCTTTACAATTCCCAATGTATACATTCAAGCGGTGTTGAGTGTTAAACTGACCTTTCTACATCGTCAGCACGTTTTGAAATTAAATAAACTTGGCAATGTTAATAAATGTCCGCCAATAATTATTCTTTGTAATAAGCTGGGCTGGAAAATATATATCTTTTTGGAAAATCAGAACGTCCGCGAGCTCATGAGCTCACGAGTCAAACGGGTGGTGAGCTCATGAGTTGATCTCCCTCCGTGAGTGCAGCTCTATGTTAGGTTATTTCTCAATGTGCGTAACGTAAGATATGATCGTAGATTTGATTAGACGTATTCTGTTTGATATTGCCGGGCCACACTTGCCTGACTTCCGCCGAGGGAAGCGACGTTAGATGTCTTTGATCTGCGTGGAGCAGGAAGACGCTTTTCCCCAGCACGCTGCGGCGATCAGATCACTGGAGGAAATTATCCTCTCCTTCGACTCTGAGGAAATCACGCAAAAATCCTTTCATCCCGCCCAGGGAACAAAATCTATACACAGGATCAAGGAAGAATTGGGAAATTTTCTGCTACATTTATGCGACTGTGATTAGATTGGGTGAATATCATCTCTCGGGTATTATGTGCTTAGTGGAGGGCATTCGCAAGATTTTCCAATAGAGTATCCCCTAGAACATTAACAAAAGGTTAACGCATTCGCGTAAGAGAACTAGCTGTACTCAGAACTGCTTAACCCATTCACACTTGGAGTTTCTCTAGAAAGTGTCGTCTGCTACTCTCATACTTTTGAAAATATCTTTTGAATAAAGCAAAACTTCACAAAATATTTGAAGGAGAGTTCTTGTTTGGCTTGTGACCAACATTTCTCCTTCAAATGTTTTCAAGAAAATGTGTTTGTAAGTTAGATATTTCCAAAATCGTCAGGCCTGTTTTGGCTGCTCTGAGTGTTAATGGGTTAACTCTTCCGATGCTGAGTTACTTTCATCCAAAGCACAAGGACGCAAAGATTTTTGAAAACCATCTAAACCCTGTCATGTTGGTATTCAATAGATAGCTGTCACTGAGTACTCTCAGATGAGTACCCATGTGCCAGGGTTTCAGTCATTTTTCAGGTTTTTTGCATCATTTTGTATTGGCCAAATTAGCCACCAGCAGCATAAGGGTTAACAAAAGGTTAACACATTTGCGTAGGGAAACTAGCTGTGCTCAGAACTACTTAAGTTAGAAATCATTCTTTCTGGATAAATTTACTGCATTCACAGGCACAACAACTTTGAAGACTTAATGAAATATGTGGCGCTCTTAACTTTTGAAAATTACAGTAGTGTAACAGTAAATCTGCCCTAACTGAAAATCTTCTCTAGGAAATCTTAAACCATACAAACCTGTTGCAGCCAAAACGTGGCCTTATAATTTTGTGATTTGTTTTCTAGAGAAAACATCCTTTGAGGAAATATTTCAAAGAGAAATATTCATAAAAAACACATTTACAATACTTCTGCTATTATCTTATAAATTCATCATTTATTTCCTAGTTATTTTCAAAAGAATCAAAGATCCAGACAACAATTTACGACTCACACTCCAAGCATGTATGGATTAACCTAGCTATCAATGTTTAAGAGTTTCTCATTAAAACGTCTTCTGGATCAATATTACTTTCGACAATGAGTTTTGAATAGAAAATGATTTTACAAAATATTTGAAGAAGAGTTGTTGGTAATGTCCTAACTAACATTTCTCCTTCAAATATTTCCAAATATTTTCTGTACTATTCTCTTACTCAGAAGATTTCATAAAAAACTGTTTTGCTGTCTTTGGCCGCTATGGGCATTAATGGGTTAAGAGTCTTGGGCTGCCTGTGGTTACTAAATTTCCCTGGGGAGCGATGAAGAGAAGATTGGTGCCCAGAGAGCTTGGATGGTGCTTTAACACTTCCGCTGCTGGTGACTAATTTCGCCAATACAAAATGATGTAAAAATCCTGAGAAATTAACAGAAACCCTGGCACACGGGTACTCATCTGAGAGTACTCAGCAAGAGCTATCCAATGAATACCAACATGATAGGGTTAAGATGGTTTTCAAAAATCTTTGCTTTGTGTCTTTTTGCTTTGGATGAAAGTAGTCTCAGCAGCATAGGGTTTAACCCTTTCCTCCCTGTAAATGTCGAAAATGTATGACTATTTTGATTTTAGCTAAGATGAAGAGAACATGGATATGTCACCGCAGACCATTAAAGACCCATTGTAAAGCCCTAGACACACCTAATCATGCCTCAGTGTAATGTCACTAAGAGACAGAAGAATACAGGTTCCCATATTTGTTTACATTATAGAGCAGGATGCTTATGCACATGTGCAGAATGCACCTCTTGAGTGGTTCTCATCCACACTTGGGCTAGGAATCATCCAGAGGCTGTTGAGCGAGATCTGGTGGTTGCGTATCCAGTGATTGACATTTGTGATTTTAGCTTTCTGGTAAAAGCAACTGCAGGAAAATATTTAAATGAAAAGGGGATGAAAAGAAAACAACCTACGATTCTTCAATTATCATGTGAAATTATGCTTTATTTCAAATTTATCCTTTAACTTGCAGCAGGCAAAAGCAGCCTTTTTGGTGAAATCTCTCAGATTAAATCATAGTTAGAAATATATTTGAAGGGGAAATGTACACCAAAATATTATACCCATTTGTCCTTCAAATATTTTGTAAAAATATTCTTAATTTTCAAGTTGTTGTCAAAAGTATCAAAGATCCAGATGACACTTTCATGAGTGACTCACAAGCATTAATGGGTTAAAGCATTTGAGATTCTCACAACATTCTTGAGGGCAGAACTCTCTTCAACAATCGTCGTCTTAATCTGGATTTTGCATATGACGGACCAATTTTCCTGGTCCCATTGAGTCTGTCATATCCAAGTTCACCTGTATAATCATTTTTGTATGGTTCAGGCATTTCAAGAATAAGATATTATTAACTGATTGTGTGACTTATTGTATGAAATGTATGTATAATTAAATATTGTTCTATTTTATTGCAGATTTCTCAGAAAGGAAGGGATATTACATATACCAATAGAGATGAATAAGCAAAGGAAAGATGGACATACTCTTATTGGCTAGAAATTTGCATACACTTGTTATTACACAAAACGGCTGAGAAGAAAGGATAGAAACAGGTGCTAGGAGGTTAAAGGTAAGAATTAGAAAATTTCCTTTGAACTGTTTTCTGCTATTTGCGTCTGGCGTGTATGCATGGTTTACTAGAATAGGGATAGGTAAGGCCTAAAAATAGTTGTTTGTTTCCTGTAACCCTACCCTAACAAGTTTTTATTTAAAATAATCCCTACCCTAAAGTTTTTTCAGCCCTCCTATCTCAACGTAAAACATTTTTTTATTTTTCAAAACTTTTTTATTCAATATGTGTCATGTCAATAAGTAACGTTGCCGGCATGCGTGTTAACATAAAACATGCATAAAACACACATTTTTGACCAAAAAGATAATGCAAAATTATTTTTTTACCGACCTACCTAGCTACCCTATTCTTTTTCAGACCGTTACAGCAAACAAACAATATTTTTTGCTTGGCCTAAGCCAAACTGTAACAACAGTTTTCAGTTAAATACATGTATATCTTAACTATTAACGCTGACAGAGACCAAAAGCAGCCTGACTATTTTAGTAAAGATCTGCAAGCAAATTAAGTATAGTTTGGAAAGTATTTATTATGGAAATAATTAAAACACTTACTCCCAACAACGTACTTCTTCAAATATTTTGTTAAAACGTTTAAATCCCAAAGAAAAAGCCATAAGTATCTGAGATCCAGATGATTTTATCAATACTGTAAAACCCATTATTATCGCGCTCCTTTTGATTTCACACATTTTGCGCTAGGTGATGACAACCCCTATATTACTGGTGCTGATATACGTTCAAAATAGCAAAACAATGCCCCATCTAACGGTGATAAAGGTAAAGGTATTCATATGATACAGTTGATGCGTGTAATTAAATGGCTGCGATCAGATCTATAGGGTAGTTGCGTGAATAAAAATGTGTGCGGTATAATAAAAGGTTTTACAGTAGTATTTTTTGAGCATTAATGGGCTATATAAGCACACTGTCAGATTAAATGTGGAGAATAGATCCATAGAGAAAGGTACCAGTACTCTATACAATACTAAATACTGATATTGAATGGAAAAAAGTATCATATCGTGAATTTTAGGTATCATATTGTATCATTTAAGAGTTAAAGTATGTATAAAATTGACTTATTATTACATGGGCATCTCGGCACAAAGGCAGTTAGCTATTTATGAGTGAAATAACAGTGCTTAATTTAACAAAATTAGGTTCCTGGGAAGCAGGCAGTGTCATTAAAATATTGTATTGTTTGGGAAATATTGAAATCTTATCGTAAAATTTAAAGGTGGCAATCCCTAAATATCTATAGGGATAAATCCTTCATACTCCTTGAACATTTTTGTCTGGATCTATAAAACCTTTTAACCCTTCCAATGCTAAGGCTACTTCTGTCCAAAGCACAAGGACTCATAGTGTTTTGAAAGATATATAAATCCTCTCATGTTGGTATTAATCGGATAGCTCTCACTGAGAACTCTCAGATGAGTACCCATTTGCCCGGGTTTCGGTCATTTTTCAAGTTTTTGCATCATTTTAAATTGGTCATATTCAAGCCACCACCAGCAGCGTAAGGGTTAAAGTAAATCTAAATTCTTAATTCCAAACTCAGCACATGTTAGAACTAGTAATTTTGGCAGCAGCATACTTAGAAGCTAGATGGAGAAAAAGTTCCAGAAAGTTTTAGCTGGAGGGAAATTCTTTAGTTTAGTTGCTGCAGCAAAAAGGAAAGCAGATAAAAACGGTGCAGAATACGTTTCTACACCACTTCTCGCATTAGTGTCAGTCTGAGAAACAGACAGAAACTTACATATTACCAGAGGTATTAACTCTAAATATGCTGCTGGTGGCTATATTGGCCAATACTAAAAGATGGCAAAAAACTAAAAACTGATTGAAACCCTGGTATAAATCTCAGCCGACCTATTATACAAAGTGTACGTCCCTTATGCACCAAAAAAAATGTAGCCTTCCAGTTCACCTCATATCCCTTTCTGTTGAACCCTTATGCTGCTAGTGGATTATTTGACAAATAAAAAAATGATGCAAAAAAGCTGAAAAATGACAAACCCTGGCAAATGGGTACTCATCTAAGAGTACTCATCGAGAGCTATCCAATGAGTACCAGCATGACAGGGTTTAGATGGTTTTCAAAAATCTTTGCTTCCTTGTTCTGCGATGAAAGTAGCCTCAGCATGGGAAGGGTAAGTATATTCATAAACACTGCCTTATAAATACTATATTGATGCTCATCCTGTACAATGCACTGAATAAAATCTGGCCCGCCGTAAATGCTTATCGTGGCTGTCTAAATACATTTATGATGCGCTGCACTTCAAGTTTCCTCAAAAATATTTTCAACTTTATTTCTTTTACAAATTTGCATTGATTAAGGCTTAGAGTGGCCGTCTGAATAAATTTAACCCATTAACACTCAGTGTGGCCAAAACCAGCCTGATCATTTTGAGTAAATCTTTCAAGTGAAAGCAGAGCTTGGAAAATATTTGAAGGAGGACTGTTAATGAGAACATTACCAACAACTCTCCTTCAGATATTTTGTAAAATCATTCCCATTTCCAAAGTTATCATCAAAAGTATCATAGATGCACACAGCAATATCCGGAGAAAATTGTAAGCATTAATGGGTTAAGATGCGCAGCACTTCATGTTTCCTCAAATTCATCTCTTTTACAAATTTGCATTGTCTGACTGGTCAGATAACCTTTGTGGGGTAAAACGTCAGGTGATTTCTGATATTAGCATTGTGTCTTGGGAAGGTGTTTCTTTGACCTTGGCGGCGAGAAGGACAGAGATTCAAGGTCGTTTTCCTCCTTGAGTTCTCTAGAGGGGAAACCATTGTAACACCATAAGTAGTTTATCGATATATCAGGCGTAAAAACAGCCGGAATAAATTCAGCGGCATGAAATTTTAATGCTAAGTGGATCATCTGCACATTGGTATCTGTTAAATGTTCATGTGGTATCCATGGTGCAGGGCTAAGGGTCGTTAAGGTTTATTTTGGAACATGTATATTGTATGGTTTCTGATAGCCATGAGGAATAATCTACCTTGACACACCCATCAGCACTCTGGCATAAATCTGTGAGCTAGGGAGAAAATTGTAACTCACCCTACAGATAGATGTGATTATGAATAAATATGTGTGAAAGGATCAGTGAAAGCTATAACTATACGTTATCCTCAGCTTGGTCTTAGCCAGGATCTTGAAACTAGGTGCCCAAAATTGGCAATTGTCAAAGTTTGGGTGTCCTATTTTTACTGGATGACCACAATAAACTCAGATTGCAGCCATAAACATGTATTTACTTCATGAAGTAATAATATCCTTATACAACGTCATGGGAATTGTATTGAGGTTAAACAACTTCAATTATATGCTTGAAAATAACATTTTAAATAATTACTTACAAAAGATTGGGTTTTTGAGGGTTTGGGCATCCAAATGACGCCCAGACACCTTGCTGGCTAAGATTATGCTCCAGCGTAAATCTGTGATCCCAGGAGGAAAATTGTAAGTCACCCTACAGATGGATCTGATCATGAATAGATTTGTGTAAAAGGATCAGTAAAAGCTTAAACTATGGGATATCCTCAGTCATGTAGGTGGAATATCAGTTTGAGGTATCATAAAATTACTACTTTTTATAAACTTCATTATTGCTGTTTCAGTAAGCCTTTTTTGATATTAAACCTGGCTAAGACTTCATGCAATGTGCACAGCTTTTTACCTCTTAGTGCACTGACAGCGCATTACATCCATCCTGGGGTCCAGCGGAGGCTATAGAAAATTGTGTGGGGCTATATGATAGTATTTGCCTTTGTAGCCCAGCTGGCTGTAAATAAATCATGTGTTCTCTAGCCCAGAGTTAGTTTCAGGGGCTGACCATAGGTGTCAGTTCAGGATTGGCACCTTTGAAATGGATCCATACCATATACATCACTGATGAATTCTTAGCAATCCTCATAGCTGCCAGTCAGTCCCCATGTTGGTATATGTTGTCGCCCAGCCAAAGGTTTGACAGTACATCATGTCTCAGCCTGGGTATGATGTTCATCATTTATCTTCTACCTTAAAGTTAGTTTCAGGGACTGACCATAGGTGTCAGTATGGAACCTGACCTTATATATTTATCACTGATAAATGTTAGTGATCCTCATATCTGCTGCCAGTCAGTCCCCATGTGACATGCATGGTTTGTATATGTTGTCGCCCTGCCAAAGGTTTGACATTTCATCATGTCTCGGCCTGGCTATACATGATGATCTGACATGTTTGCAGAGAAAACTTAACAGCATATTAAACAGTGATTATGTCCTGGCTGAGGGTGATGTATGTGACCCCTGACCTTTGACCTTTACTGAAGTGACCCTGTAAACTATGATATATGACATAAGGCTGTCTGAAGACAATCTTACTGGGGGTTCTAAACTATAGGATGCAAATCAATTATTGTTGATAGGGTTAATGCTGTATTGTTATTTAGAAAAAATTGAAAACAAACTCAATGTTTTGGCTTGAAGCAATAAGTTTTATAGAATTATATACCCCAGACCAATAAATGCAGTGTGTCGTTGATTTTAGTACCATTGATCCAATCACCATTGAAATAACACTACCTTGCAAAACTTCATCTGCAAGTCTGTGATAGAATGGGTCACCATGATCATGTGCATAGAGTAGGCCGTCCAAATTAGCTAGATTTCAGTGTCTTGGTTGCTACAGGCATGAATATAAGGTTAAGGATTACCGTTTCTGGAGGGTCCTAATCATTGATTACATGCAAAAGGTTTCAAGGAAGTACATCTTAATCAGAGAAATACATCCCCTACTTCTCTTAGATCTAAATAAAACCAGAAAACACTTCATTTACACTTAGATACCAAAAGATATTTTTCATACGGAGGTCTGTGTATGAATTGGTTAATAATTTCTGTTTCTGGAGATTGCTACTTATCGTTGATAGTGTATGAAGTTAGGAGGAAAACACTTTTTACTGACAGATACCAAAAGATATTTTTCATACAGAGGTCTCTAGTATGAATGGGTTTATTAATAATTTCCATTTCTGGAGATTGCTACTTATCGTTGATAGTGTATGAAGTTAGGAGGAAAACACTTTTTACTGACAGATACCAAAAGATATTTTTCATACAGAGGTCTCTAGTATGAATGGGTTTATTAATAATTTCCATTTCTGGAGGTTGCTACTTATCGTTGATAGTGTATGAAGTTATGAGGTTATGCCGGGTGAATATGGAGATTGCTATTCTGACAAATGGTTTCTCATGCCTGCGCACATTCTCTGTGTATAATATTGCAGATTAGGAGCAATTTAATAGCGAGAAGTGGCCACAAATAACCGTAATCAGCCGTCATAAGCAGGCTGCCTGATGCCAGGAGCCGGAGATACACTGCGGGAGAGATCTGTGTATTTCTAGCACTGTAATTGCCAAATTATCTAGGGAGTCTCACATATTTTTGAAATGAAAAGGCATATAGAAAGTATAGATATTATTTTGTTAAGAGAGACGTGTATTTCTAGCACTGCTGCCAAATCATCTAGGGAGTCTCATTTTAGGAATGAAAAGGCATATAGAAAGTATAGATATTATTTTTTAAGAGAGACGTGTATTTCTAGCACTGTTGTCAAATTATGTAGGGAGTCTCATTTTTGAAATGAAAAGGCATATAGATTTTAGTATAGATATTTTTTCGTGAAGAGAGACGTGTATTTCTAGCACTGTTGCCAAATTATCTAGGGAGTCGCACATATATCTTTGAAATGGAAAGGCATTTATAAGTATAGATGTGTTGGGACATTATATATCTAGGGATTCTCAAAAGAGTAATGCTTAACAAATTTCTTATATAAAATGGCATTTACAAAATATAGATAGTCATATTATTTGTTATAGAGAGATATGTAATTCAGGGACTGTTGGGAAATTATCTAGAGAGCAAAACATGAAAAGAGTATTCCTTCACATATTTCTTATAGAAAATGGCATTTATTGAGTGCAGATGGCCTTATTTCTTTTAGAGAGATATGTAATTCTAGGACTGTTGGGAAATTATCTAGAGAGTTTCACAGATTCATTGGTAGAGATATGATATAATAAAATTGTCACTGATAAAGTGCTTTTTCCATTGAAATGTTCAAAAGCGCTGAGCAGTCATTAGAATAAAATAGAACCTGTTGCAAGGGAAGTTAGCCCTTCCAATGCTGAGGCTCCAATTGTCCAGAGCACAATGATGCAAAGATTCTTGAAATCCATCTTAACCTTGTCATTTTGGTATTCATATTAAGATAGCTCTTTGCTGAGTACTCTCAGATGAGTACCCATATGCGAGGGTTTGAGACATTTTTCAAGTTTTTGCATCATTTTGTTCTGGCAGAATTAGCCACCAGCAGCTTTAGAGTTAAACGTTAACCGATTCATGGCTGCGTGCGGTGGCTTTGATCAGACCCAGTGCTACCTGAGATGGTCACACATAAGGCAGACCGAGACTTTCTGATCCTTTCAGTTAACCCTTATGCTACGGGTAGCTAATTTTGCCAATACAGAATGATGCAAAGTACCTAAAAAATGACTATAACCCTGGTATATGGGCACTCATCTGAGAGAACTTTGTGAGAGCTATCCAATGAATACCAACATGACAGAGTTTAGATGATTTTCAAAAATCTTTGCATCCTTGTGCTTTGGACGAAAGTAGCTTCAGCATTGGGAGGGTTAATTAAATATTAACAGATTCATGGCTGCGTAAAGTGTCTTTGATCAGACCCCATGCTTCCTGAGATGGTCACACATAAGGCAGACCGAGACTTTCTGATTCTCGTAGTTAAAAACATGTAAGGTATCTCACATCTGTGCTCTCAGCTAAGACGTAGGGTTAAGAGTTTAGGGTCTGAAGATCACAGACTCTCTATGCAATATTTTTTGTCACTTGGCGATTTTTAATGAGAATGCCATGTGCAACATGCTGGTTCCCTGTCTCAATACTAATGAGCAATTATCGTCATTAGTCTACACACAGTTATCATAGCATAAACAAACCTCCCTGGGGAACCACTAGCGGCAGCCATAAAATAACAACATGTGGTCGTCCATTACTCAAGAAAACAGACCAGGCTCTGCTGCAGCCAAAAAACATCGCAGAAAAACTCTGCATTATGCTTAGTGTAATTCAAATCATGCATGCTTTTCCCTGTAGGGGGCACCACTCAAGTTTAGACAAATGTTTCCTGCACTCTTTGAGGTAGGTACTTCAATATGTTAGTACTCCTGCTTCGTAAGTATGAACTTAGAATGCTCACCAGATTTTCTCCCGTGCTTGAAGTTTATATGGGTCTGCTTTGCAATTCTATGTTTGCCTATTCAGCGTGCAACATAACAGTTTGCATCATTGCAAGTTGCAAATGAATTTGGCAAAAAATGGCATTAGGGTAAGCAGAACAAGACCCTAACTTGCCCTGCTTGGCAAGTAATGTTCTGGGCAGAGTCCTAGCAATATAACTTACACATTTGTTTAACTGAGTGGCGGGGCCAGTGGAAGTACAGGCGGGGCAAGAAAACTTTAGGGGTAGCTTATAGTCCCACTCGGCAAGTTATGTTTTGGAACCTATTTTGCATCCTTCTATTGAGGAATTCAGCCTTGAGCTTAAGTTGTGTTAAACCTATAAATGCAAGTGGCACTAAAAAATGCCCTGAATTCGTTTGTGATATCTCAGCCACCAGAACTTTAATTATCTAAGGAATTATTCCAAAGAGAATTGATTATAACATTAGTCAATTCACGATTTTTCTTCAAATATACTATAACTTTATGTTTGATTCAATTATTTCCAAAAGAGCACTTGAGAAAGTTGCCAGTGACTTGTGGCTAGATGGTGGTTTTGCGTCAGGTACTCCATGAGTTTCCTCCACCATTTACAACTGGCTAGTACTAATGATGTGGCAAAAGATGGTGACGATTATCGAAATTCCAAATTCCAATTATTTTCAAGTTCAACAGTCACATAAGTCCAGATGTCACTGGGTTGGGAGACCTCCAGGAGTGTCATGGGTTAAATGCTATGAAAATAAGTCTAGAATTTTGTTTGTTCTTCAGCCATGGCCGCGGCTGACATATGTATTGCCTTCATTTCTGGGACTTTTTTCCTGAGGTTGTCAGACTGACCGTCTGAGCATAGCTCGGTACATGATTGATTGGTCAATCATGCCTTGAGTTGTCAGTACTTGTCACCCAATGTCATGCTTATGAGTTCTATAAATAGTCGTCTGGATCTTTTCTACTTTTGATGATAACTCTTGAATTGCGAATGATTTTACAAAATATTTGAAGGAAAGTTGTAGGTAATTTTCTGAATAACATTTCTACATCAAATAATCAGTGCTGCACTTTAACCATAAAGGGGAGGGATCTGCCTTGGCCCAGTGGTTACGGGTTGGCCTGGTCGCTTTATAAATGTGCGGCGTTGTGGAGGGCTGTCTATGGTCCTACAACTGAAAGACCCCTTGGAATTAGTTGTGAAGAGAAGTTAATTTCTTCCCGGTTCTGGGTTTCTATCTTGTTGCAGAATGACCATTTTAAGCTGTTGAAAGTGATGCAAAACCTGATGTCTTCCTTCCTTTGAACCATGAAGGGTAATCTCTCGAAAATATAGCCTGCCTATTGGCTGTGTGCAAGCAGGGTATATCAGTTGATCCCTAGTCAGGCAGCCAGATCTGCTGGCAAGGAGTCCCTGTTTTATTCATCTCAGTCTCTGTTGAGCCCTGACTTGGATTTATCTTTTCCTCCCTAGAAATAGTCTAATTACATAATTCAATTAGCTATTACATATACTGTACATAGGCCTTATCCTACACCTCCCTCTCTCTATGCTATATACTGCAGGCCCATGCGTCTAGATTAGCAAACCATTGATAACATTACTCATAGATAATTAGTCTAAATAGATACCTTGCCACCTGATGTGTTATAGATAGTGATGGGCCATGCCTGTTGCTTACTAAACACTTGTAAATATTACACCATATGATGAGGTGTGATTTATATACAACCAGAGGATTTCATCTAACGCAAACAAATGGAGTCGCATGTCACATTCTCGACTCACACACATGTAGCTCTCAAAATAACCACTACATATCTTGACAAATGTCGATCAACGAATGCACAACCAGCAGATCTCGCTCAGCAACCTGGACACAACTCCTAGCCCAGTTTTTGACGAGAGACGAATTCTGTGCACGATCAATCGTAACCTCATCTATGTAAACAAATATGAGAGTCCTCATTGGTCTGTAACACCTAATGAAGTCACTGTGCATGCACTGAGACTAGATTCGGCGAGATTAGGTTTGTCCAGCGCTTCACTATAGGCAAAATGGTAATTGGTCTGTGGCTACGTATCCATGTTTTCTTCATCTAAGATATTATAATCTTCATTAACCCATTCATGTTATGATGCTACTTTTGAAAAGTTTCCTCTTTGACTATCACGCTTTACAAAAAGTAGGAATCCACAATTCCATTATTTGTATGGGAATTACTAGATTAGTTCTGCTTCAACTTTAAACCATCAGATATTTTCTGAGAGATACTTTGTTAGAGAGATATCACCAAGAACCAAAAGTATGTATAGGCCTCTGCAGTCATATATGGATTTAAAGTAAGGTTTCATCATTAGCCTACCTTTTAGTGAAAGGCCAATAGAAGATGTGATTTAACCCTCATGCTGCTGGTGGCTAATTTGACCAAAACAAAATGATGCTAAAAAGCTGAAAAATGACTGAAACCCTGGCACATGAGTTCTCATCTGAGACTACTCAGCAAGAGCTTTCCAGTGAATACCAACATGACAGGGTTGGATGTTTTTCAAAAATCTTTGCGTCCTTGTGCTTTGGAGGAAAGTAGCCTCAGCATGTGAAGGGTTGAAGCTTGAATTAGTGTCACCTCGCGGTAACATTTCATTAAAGGCCTACCTTCAAACTGTACCTTAAGCGTCAGCAGCTGTAAATGACATGCTATTTAACTAATAATCTTTGAGATAGCAAGTCAGTTAGTATCAAGTTATCAACTCGAGGTAACATTTCATTAAAGGCCTAGCTGCCTTTAAACTGTACCTATACCGTAGCAGCTGTAACTGACATGCTATATTTCACTAGCTTTGAGATAGCTAGTCAGTTCTGGGGAGCTTATTTTTCTTGGCATGTAAATTTCATGGGGGTGAGTTTCTGTGCAATATTCTGACGGGAACAAGTAGCGGTCGACCTACGATAACATCATTCCTCTCTGCCAACTTAAAGTTGTCCAGAAGTGATGGAAATCTAAACATGCCAGGGAGAAGTCTGCTTGGAGAATTGCTGGCGAACCACTTGTGTGTGACCCGGACGGCGCATTGAGATATTACACAGAGCAGGCAACTAGTTCAGACCGGAGATTAAAGGACAATTCCACCAAGGATGAAACAGAGGCCCAAATAGTGTCTTATGGTATTCTCTAATTAAACCCAAGTTCCCACCAGTGCCAACCTTCATACAAGAAGTATATTGCTGTTAAAACACCTCCTAACAGACACAAAATAGAGGCACTAGGGGCGGCCATTTTAGCCTGTTAATAGCCTCTAAGCTGGCTGTTGGTGCATCTAAGTCATTAGCAGTAAGGGAACTTGGGTTTAAGTAGAGAATGCCTTAAGAAACTATTTGGGCCTCTGTTTTATCCTTGGTGGAATTGTCCTTTAAGATCCACCTCTTCACCCCCTTCATGCCTATGCAGAGAACATTAAATGAATCACCCTTCTAACAACCCCCTGCTATTCTTGACTTGACTTTTAATCCACCCCAGGGACTTGGCCAGGACCCGTCCTGCCTGTCTTTTGGACAGGCAGTTTCCTAAAAACCTCCTTTTTGGACAGGCAAAATTTTCTATGAAGATTTTTCAATTTTGACTTTTGGGGTGTAATAACCAATCATTTTCCTAGCAAACCATCTTCTAGGACAAAGCTAAAGTGTACATTGTCCTTTTTGACACACTAGGCTATAAGTTGTAGCTGGTATAAGGATTTGAAGTAGATTAGTAGCTAAATCTGGACGGGCAGAAATTTTGAAATTGCTGTTTTGGACAGGCATTTTTGAAATCCTGGCTAAAACCCTGATAATCCACCCCTCACCAAGATGTTGAAATCTTCAAGGGTCTGGCTGGAGTGCATGTCAGCTTCTGCTATCCATCCTCTTCAAACTGTCAATAGATTATGCCTTTCCTCCCTGCACCCAGCTCACGGCCTAATTCTCCCTTAAATTCTGCAGAAGGAAGAACTGCTGATGACAAACCCTGTATGTGAGGGTAGGTCTCACCATCTGAAGGCAGACACTATATATGAGGGTAGGTCTCACTCTCTGAAGACAGACCCTGTATGTGAGGGTAGGTCTCACTCTCTGAAGACAAACCCTGTATGTGAGGGTAGATCTCACCTTCTGAAGACAGACCCTGTATATGAGGGTAGGTCTCACCCTGTGTGACCACAGACAATAATGGGCTGAAGACAGACCCTGTATGCGAGGGTATATGTCATCCTCTGAAGGCAGTCCCTGTATGTGAGGGTAGGTCTCACCCTGTGTGACCACAGACAATAATGGGCTGAAGACAGACCCTGTATGTGAGGGTAGATCTCACCCTCTGAAGGCAGACCCTGTATGTGAGGGTAGGTCTCACCCTGTGTGACCACAGACAATAATGGGCTGAAGACAGACCATGTATGTGAGGGTAGGTCTCACCCTCTGAATGCAGACCCTGCATGTGAGGGTAGGTCTCACCCTGTGTGACCACAGACAGAATAATGGGCTGTAGACAGACCCTGTATGTGAGGGTAGGTCTCACCCTCTGAAGACAGACCCTGTATGTTAGGGTAGGTCTCACCCTGTGTGACCACAGACAATAATGGGCTGAAGACAGACCCTGTATGTGAGGGTAGATCTCACCCTCTGAAGACAGACCCTGTATGTGAGGGTAGGTCTCACCCTGTGTGACCACAGACAATAATGGGCTGAAGACAGACCATGTATGTGAGGGTAGGTCTCACCCTCTGAATGCAGACCCTGCATGTGAGGGTAGGTCTCACCCTGTGTGACCACAGACAGAATAATGGGCTGTAGACAGACCCTGTTTGTGAGGGTGGGTCTCACCCTGTGTGACCACAGACAGAATAATGGGGTGTAGACAGACCCTGTATGTGAGGGTAGGTCTGTCCCTGTATGACCACAGACAGAATAATGGGCTGTAGACAGACCCTGTATGTGAGGGTAGGTCTCACCCTGTGTGACCACAGACAGAATAATGGGGTGTAGACAGGTTGTGAGGGTCTTATCGCCAGGCTTGACTGACAACAGGTCCTATGATAGCCCAGAAGCATGATAAGTCAAAGACCCGGCCCTCAGGAAATCACTTCAGCAGAAAATTTATCTGATTAATTTGTCAGGGCACTTAGTGCAATGGGCGGTGAACGTTCAGCACAATGACTGAAGTGTGTTAGGGTCAACTGTGGAGTCAGGGCTTTTAGTCTAGGACCACAGTGGTTATACATACACACATCAGAGCCTAGTTATGGCTCAGTTAAACCCCATCCTTACAACCCTCTCATGCCTGTTGGGTCCTAGCCTATCCCTTGGCCAAGAATTTGATTTCACTTCTTTATATAACTTGCCTAATATTTATATACCATTCTAAGATGTCTACCCATATTTAGTTCTTTACTGGCTAACCAGGCTGCCAGCATGGATTTTCTTTGGATTTCTTGTATGATTCTGACTGACCAGGGTGACCACCATTGGCGCCTTCTATCAAGGGCAACTAAAACTAGCAACTAGATATTGAGCAAAAGATAGACAAGAACAGAGAAAAGCAATATTTAAGTAAATCATAGACTAGGAGCTAGTCTAGTTGGGCCCCAAATGGCATGTGTATGTTCCTGATTTTATTCTGACTAAAACAATTATTTGAAAAATAAGTAAACGGTGTGAACAACGTCTTATCTTGCCTTTAGTATCCAGGCTTGGTGATTTGTGGTCTTTCTAGCTGTCTGTGACAGTCAGTGTATGTGTGAACAGTACCACCTACTAAATAGATT
Source organism: Maea johnstoni (assembly GCA_963942565.1). Classification (NCBI taxonomy): domain Eukaryota; kingdom Metazoa; phylum Annelida; class Polychaeta; order Spionida; family Magelonidae; genus Maea; species Maea johnstoni. Next base: position 15,497,931 of record OZ012700.1, on the reverse strand, counting down.
CTGGGTATCTCAGCTGGAGGGTTAGTTGGCAATTTGTCTGTGACTGTCAGCCATAGACAGCATGCCCAGTGGAGGCAGTTGTCTCAGTGATAACTTTAGCCCTTATGGTGCTGGTGGCTAGTTTGGCCGATACAAAATGATGCAAAAATCCTGAAAAATGACTGAAACACTGGCACATCGGTACTCATCTGAGAGGGCTCAGCGAGCGCTATCCAGTAAATACCAACATGACAAGGTTTGGATGTTGTTTTTTTAAATCTTTGCAACCTTGTGCTTTGGATGAACATCACCTGTGAATGCATGTCCCCTGGAAGTGCTAGTATTGAAATTTGCTTTTCTAAGGCATAAAACTACTAGTTTGAACTACAGAGGTATAAGAAAGTAAATCTTTGTGAAACATTTGGAAATAACTTTTGAATTGACCCTTCCTATGCTGAGGCTACTTTTGCCTAAAGCACAAGTACGCAAAGATTTTTGAAAACCATCAAATCCTATCATATAGGTATTCATTGGATAGCTCTCGCCTAGTACTCTCAGATGGTTAGCCATTGGATCAGAGCTTCTTTCATTTTTTAGGTTTTTTGCATCATAATGTATTTGCCAATTTAGTCACCAGCAGCCAATTTAAGGGTTAAGTGGGAATTAAGAAAATATTTGAAGCCTCAGGAGAGTTGTTAGTTTATCTGGAGTTCTTAGATTTCATCCACAGAACTGTGCCTCACAGAAAAACAAGACCCCTATTTCGCATTGAGGCAATATTTCTGGCATATTTGCATTTAGATTACAGCAGGGACCGTTTTAAACCCGTTAATGCTCATAACGGCCAAAATTGCCCGACAATTTTGATGAAATATTGCAGACAGAAGCATATTCATGAAAATATTTGGTGGAGAAATATCTATCAGGACATTACTAACAACTCTCCTTCAAATATTTTATTAAATTATTCTTAATTCCAGAATTATAGACAAAAGTATCAGAGATCCAGACGACAATTTCTGGAGGAACCCTTAAGCATTAATGGGTTAAATTGTCCCCATTTACTAGAGGGAGCATGTGTGGTTTCACATAACAAACAGGGAAGATAACACAATTTGCCAGCAAATCATGAAATTGGTGCAGTTCCTTTTACGCAAATGGTAAACAGCTGGATTTTATTAGCATTTTATTGGAACAGATTTCGTTTCTGGACACTTGGGGTTTACATTTACAGAACTAGCTGCAAGGAAGGTTTGAAATTATTCGCTTACAAATGAAGTCAAATGTTATTTTTTGTTTATAGACAGCTGGTTATCATAATCTTGTTGATTTAAGTTTTCAAGAATACTATCCTGTCCTCCAATGCACACGTGGGCTGCTCCCGATAGCTTAGTGGTCTAATGTGTTGCGACTGACTGCTAGCTGACATACTGTAAATCACTTAAGTATAGCGGGAACAATAAGATAGCGATAATAGCGCAATGCCCATATGCGCTATTGTAAAATCCCTGTCTTTATAAAATTCTAAATTGAACTTGCTGCTGCTGTTCCCGTTCACCGCTATACCTAGATCACGCTATCCAGGGTAGTATCGTAATTGCGCTATTTAAAGTATCATATTTAAGTGATTTACAGTATATGATAATTGCCTCTCACCACTGAGGGCCTGCCCTGATAGCTGAGTGGTCTAATGCCACACACACAGACTGCTCACAGTTTCTCACCACTGCCAAAGGGCCAGGGTTTGAATCTAGCTCAAGGCCTATATAATGGAAGGATGCGAGTGAACTTTAACCCATTCATACTCGGAGTGGTCAAAACAGGCCTTGCAATTTTGGAAGTATTTAGCCCAGGCTTAATACTCGACTGAACGCCAGATTACCACCCAGTTTCCTGGGCATGGATGTATGGATAACCTCACAACTGAACGTAGCTTTAATACGCAAGCTATGTGGGCCATTAATTTGCTTGGCATTTTTTGGCTATGTTATCCAGAGGTGTATAGGTACAACTGGGCACTGGCAGACGTCCAGTTGACTGGTGCAGGAATTAAATGTCTGTACTGTACTTCACTCTTTGCGACTTGTCCCTGCCTATATCTTCAGACAATCTTTTTGGGTTATTGGAGAAATCAGGGGACCTACGTAATGGGATCCTTATCGGAGGGTAACATTCCATCTTGTAAGGTTTCTCTTTAGTCTTGTTACAATCACCATATCTATGGCTTCCTCGAGTGTTTATGTTTTTATACCAACTGTGGTGTCCACCCCGAAAATAACTGCCACTGTTTTTTCTCACTTTCTAGATTTTCTTTAGAAACGCTTTGCTCAAATTTTCTCAAATTTTTTCTTCTGAATCTGAAACAATTTTGGAAAACTACTTTTGACTAGATGCTTTCTCCGCTTATTGCCATTGATTTGATATTTGAGAAAATGGAAATTTAGCAGAGAAGGAATATGTTTCATGTCATTGTGCCCTTGTGTGCGTATGTGTCTTTAAGCCATCATGCATTCCTTCATTGTCTTTTCATGATGTATATCGTACTTGTATAGAGATGATGAAACAGTTATCATTTAAATAATAAATTGAGCAGACCTAATATTTTTATGGCTCTTATCTTCATATTTGGTTGTTTGATATGTGATGATGCAATTATAGATTCTTTTATCCATTTAACCCTTTCAATGCCGAGGGTACTTTCTTCCGAAGCACAAGTCATTTTTTCAGGGTTTTTTTTTTGCATTATTTTGTATCGGCCAAATTAGCCGCCAGCAGCTTAACCCTGCCAATGCTGAGGCTACTTTCATCCAAACACAAGGATGCAAAATTTTCTTAAAACCATTGAAACCTTGTCATGTTGGTATTCATTGGAAAGCTCTCGTTGAGTGCTATCAGATGAGTACCTATTTGCCAGAGTTTCAGTCATTTTTCAGTTTTTGCGTCCTTTTGTATTGGCCAAATTAGCCACCAGCAGCATAAGGGTTAAGGGTTAATTATACAAAATGTTGAGCAGACCTTATATTTTTATGGCTCTTATCTTCATATTTGGTTTGGTATTTGATCATGCAACTTAAGATACTTTTGTTCATTTAATGTATGTAAATGATAAAGTAGTAGATAGACCAGCCCTACATTGTTGCTATTGCCCTCACTGGAGGATTGGAATGTGTCTGGTGTGGATGAATATTTAAAATTTGAACTCTCTAAAGGGATCCTTTTGTTCTAGAATAAATATGCAGTTTCTTGATTAAGTAATTAACAATGACTTTTAATGTGAAATAGAATTCCCCCTAAAGATGCAACCGCTGAGTGTCCCATTTACTGATATTTTATAATAAAAACGTGTTTGATTTCCCTTACGTTTATGCAATTTCCCAATAAGGTAATCAGAGTGGCCTTTCGGGCCCAAAAAGCAACCAGTGTCCCATTAACATCTACTTCATAATAAAACATGATTGAGTTTCCTTTCTAAAGAGACCTTTTCATTCTATGCAATTTCTTGACAAGGTAATCAAAGTGTTTTTTCTGCCAAAAGTAATTTTAGCCCAAAAAGCAACCAGTGTCCCATTAACATGTATTTTATGAGAAGAAAGATGATTGGTATTTGGCTGAACTCATGTCTACAGACTATTAATCAGATACTTTTATCAGGAACGCCATGACCGATCCTCTATAAACCGCCTTGTAACCTCATAATCGGGACATTTGATACCAATTATATTGTTTGATCATGGCAGAGTGTCCGCAGTCTAGATTACTGATAGTGGTTTCTTGTTTCCCCCGTCAGCCATATTTCACTTTATCAATTCCACTCGCTGTCCCTATTGATATTATTACCATGTACGCAATTAGCACTGCCCCCTGCAGGGCAAATTATGCATCAACCTGTCTCGCTTATCTTTCTTCGCCATCCCAGACATGTTGCCGGGGGTCATCGCCAACAAATTAGGGGCGTAGGGAGCAGCGATTATGTGACTGTAGGGATAGTGTGACCTCTAGCACCATGGCCGCTGGGGAGTGATCATTATAAGGGTCATAAGGCAAAAGTTCCCAGATGACAAATAGAAGTGTTGTTGTTGCTATGGAAAATGTGGGGTATCTGAGGATAATTTCAAATATATCTTTAACCCTTTTATGCCCAAAATCAAATAGGAATGAGACACAAAGTGGATTTTGGGTGAAAATGGTAAATTTTGAAAAACAATTTGAATGAAAGTCCTGTCATATCATTCCAATTAGAAAAAATGTGAAATAAACATACATTTTCCTGATTTTATTATGACATATTTAGAAGTTATCTGACCATGCGGGGCTGATATTTATATACAGGCAATGTGGTAAAATGTGCATGAAAAATAGAGAAATCCATTCATACCCAGTACACCCATATCGTCTCATAGCATTTGAAAGAAATTAATCATGGAAATCAAATTAAGTGACATATGAATGAAAGTTTGATTCTATTACAATTAACTAAGATTCTTTGTTTATCTAAAGGCAGTTATTGATTTTACTTGAAAGAAAATAGATTTTTATGAATTATTTATATTTTCAGATATTGGAGTGTGCTTTTAGCAAGGATAGCAGGATTAACGTTGCTTAACTAGGAGTTAACCAAGCAAAGTGGTAAGTTTCCATACTCTCAGGAGTGTCCAAATTTGTGAATTTATAATAAATTTCACCTGTGATTTTGTTTTATGTCAACTAACATCACAATTTTCAGATGATCATCATTATCATGATCAACTCAGGGTCTTATTTGTAAATGGACATCACAATAAACTCAGATTATAACCATAGAGATGTAGTTCCGCATTGAAATAAGGTATAACATCCTTAAGCTAGGGTCTCACATGAATTCGCACAAATTCGACTTTATTTAAATGATATGGTTATGAGTGGTTTGTGTGTCCAAATGATGCCCAGATGTCCTGCTAGCTAAGGCCTAAAAAAAGTTGTTTGTTTCCTGACCCCTAACCCCTAACCCTACCCTAACAAATTTTTATTCAAAAAAAATCCTACTCTAAAGTTTTTTCCGCCCTCCCAACTCCCAATCACTGAAAACATGCATAAAACAAAAAAATAATGCAAAAAAAACTATTTTTACCGACCTACCTACCCTATTTTTTTTCAGATCGTCACAGGAAACAAACAATTTTTTTCCTTGGCCTAATTAAGACTATGATAGTCCTCATTTATATCTCAGAGGTTTCCTCAATATCCTGTAATGCCGGTGTTACCATAAGTCTGCTCTGTGCAGGGTATTGTATGAGGGGGATAGAGGGTGCCTGCAGTCTCACACGACTCCTCGATACATCATACAGATTGAGGAAACACCGACTGCCAAGTCTCTTGTATAACAGGAAGTCTTATCCAGTATCAGTCAGCCACAGCCTCCTCAGAGTAATATAATGTATAGAGAGGCTCATTCTGTGAATATGAATACTGACCACATTATCTATCATCTAGGCTGACTGCCCAGGCATGTTCACATTGACACAGAAATAATCTTGAATGAATGATATATTATAGGCTTAAGAAAGGCATTTCCAGATTCACCCAGAATTTGAGCTGGTGTAAAATTAAGTCACAATGATTATAGTTGGCTTCAAAAAATAGAAAATGGATTTTTATCAGCCTTGATGAATTGTTCAACTCATAGAAAAAGGGTGTTAAGAATTCTTAGGTTATTTATTTAATCTTGCAAACAAGTTGAAAAGTTTAAACCAATCCAAAGTTCACTCTTAAGTGCAATAAAAAGTCTGTTCTGTGCTTTCCAGCACGGTTTTCTCTTAAGTCAATATATTTATTTCATTGCAGGCCTCAACGCTAACTCAAAATGATACTGGCCCTGTAGGACCAGTAACACCCAGCATCTACTGGTCCTGCAAAATGTTTACTGGTCCTACATTTTTTATTTAACATGACAAGAAAGAACATTGCATAAGATTCACCACAACATTTATCTTTATAAATTTTATCTTCATTTATTTCAAAAACAATTGGGGACATTCTCAGGGGGAAACTTTGTAACAAGAATGTCTCCAAATGTTTACTGGCCCTGTAGGACCAGTTGAGGTCTTTTTCTACTGGCCCGAAGCTGTTTTTTGGAATTTTTACTGGCCGAGGGCCATAGGTTTACCCTTAGCGTCGAGCCCTGCATTGACAGTGCATCCAATGTACCACTGACATTAATGTTGTATCAGGAAATAATCTGCATCTGTGAAACAATAATTTTATATATCACATCATGCACATACTTGTGTCTATGTATGTAGGTATGGTTATCAACTGAGCTCATAGAAAAAGGGTGTTAAGAATTCTTAGGTTATTTATTTAATCTTGCAAACAAGTTGAAAAGTTTAAACCAATCCAAAGTTCACTCTTTAAGTGCAATAAAAAGTCTGTTCTGTGCTTTCCAGCACGGTTTTCTCTTAAGTCAATATATTTATTTCATTGACAGTGCATCCAATGTACCACTGACATTAATGTTGTATCAGGAAATAATCTGCATCTGTGAAACAATAATTTTATATATCACATCATGCACATACTTGTGTCTATGTATGTAGGTATGGTTATCAACTGAGCATGTGTACTTGTGACTAGATTCGCAATTTGAATACAAAATAGAAAAGAAATATTAAGGGATCATTATATTAGAAATTTGGACCCACTCACGAAAGTAGCTAATATTAGTTCCACTTTGATATTTATACCTTTACAGTATTTGTGGTCCTAGATATGGAAATGGTATATCAACTTGAGCTGGTGTAAAATTAAGTCACAAATCACAATTACTAAATTTGGCCCCAAAAAATGGAAAATGAATTTTCATTAGCCTTCATAGATTCTTCAATTCAAAGAAAATTCATAGGTTATTCATTTGATCCTGCAAACAATAAGGAAAAGTGAAAAGCAATCGAAAGTTCTCCCTTTAAAGGTCTGTTCCATGCTTTCCAGCAAGGTTTTCTCTGGTCGATATATTTATTCCATTGACAATGCATCTTAAGCGCTACTGACAGTAATGTTGTATCAGGAAATAATCTGCTCCATATTCCATTCTAATCAGTCCTTACAAACCATGCCCCCGGACCCCCAGCATTGCCAAACAGTCTAACCGAGTTAGTCTTTGACCTTGAGAGGTCGGCACAAGGTCGCGGGAGCTGATTTGTTATTTAAGGAAGGCATTCATTGTGGCATGCTCGACACAGGTGCCGTTCTGTCCATGCGTTTCGGAGCCAGCAATTATATTGATCTGCGCATTTCCCCCAGAGAGCTATTTCAGACTTACACCATTGTAAATCGTAAAGCCGCCCGTAAAGGCTGTTGCCTCTTCCCAAATTACTTCCAATACACGTGTTTGTGCGGCGTGCGGCGGATCTCCGTGATTTGTGGGCAAGATGATGGCTTTTGAAGCGCTTCTGTGCATCTCATAATCCACTCTATCCCAAGAGGGAGTCGCAGAGCAATTCTCGCTCCTCCCAAGAAATGCTTCACCGACGAAGACGAAGTCTGATGGTGGTTCATGATTTTGTTTCTTTACATGATTATATTAAACCTATTGTAATTCTGGCTTTTCCAAAGGAATTGTTTGGAGGGCAAAAAAGCATGGAACAGGCCGTTTGTTGAGCTGACAAAGTAAAATGTATATGGCTGAATATTATTTCGATGTTTTGCATGATTATACAGTCAAACCTGTAGACTTAACCCATTTAAATCCTTGCTTTTCCCAAGGAGTTGTATGTAGGACAGGAAAGCACGAGTAGTTGGCAGACCCTTTGTTGAATTGACAAAGTAAAATTCAGATGGCTGATCATAATTTCGATTTTATGCATGATCAATCAGTGTAACCTGTCGACTTCACCCATTGCAATTCTTGCTTTTCCTAAGTGAAATTCAGATGGCTTATCATAAAATTCAATAGTTTAACCCATTAATACATGCAGCAGCCAAAACCAGCCTGACAATTTTGATGAAATCTTTCAGACTAAAGCACAATTGGCAAAACATTTGAAGGAGAAATGTTGATCAAAACATTACCAACAACTCTTCTTCAAATATTTTGTAAAAATCATTCTCAATTCGAAAGTTATCGTCAAACGTATCAGTGATCCAGACGACAATTTCTGGATGTACTTTGAAGTATTAATTGGTTAATCATACGGTGAAAGCAACCCAACCCATTTATACACCCACAATTTACATTTCTCCTTTAAATATTTTCTCAACTATGGTCTCGCTTGAGAAATTTATTCAAAGTTGTCAGGCTGCTTTTGGCTGCTGTGAGCATAAAACATAAAACTATTTATCTGATCATATACATGGACACACTCTCTACAGAGTATCATGTCCAGGAACCTACAACATCACACTTTTTACCGAGATTCCTAGCTGCGACTGCTCACAACCAGGCGCCATGTGGTGGTGGGTTGAGGTTCAAATTACTTAGTTGTGTTATAGTAAGTCACTGGTTAAGAGAAACACTTGATTGAAAGTTGTTTTCTCCCCTATACGCAACAAAAAATCCTACCTAGAATTTCTAAGGAAGTTTTAATTTGCTTAGTAGATTAATGAGAATGTTTTCCCGACCACCTGCTTGCCCTGACTATGAATTGATAGTGCATGGTTACAGACATGATTTGATTATTCCTATCCGTTTCTTCCATAACACTCTGTTTGCCCCTAACCGTGATGGATTAAACAAAGGCATGACCTGACATCTTCCTATCCAGCTATCTGTTCTACCTAGACACACTGTAACCCTGCGGCGCCCAAACAAAGGCGAGATGATGACATTGGTGAGATCTCTCTGAGAATCTTTTGGCAAAGTATACTTTCGTAGATAGGGAAGCTAGACATTCGCATTTGTAATATATATATATATATATATATATATATATATATATGTGTGTGTGTGTGAAAGAATGGAATGAAAAAAAATGATATATATATATAATTATATATATATTTTTATATATATATATATATATATATATATATATATATATATATATATATATATATATATATATATATATATATATATATATATATATATATATATGTGTGTGTGTGTGTGTGTGTGTGTTTTTGTGTGAAAGAATGGAATGAAAAAAATAATTAAATTCAGTAAAGTCGTACTACTTATATCTGGGCAATATTGAAAGTAGTTTGTTGTCACTCACCTGATGGACTAAAAAGTGGCCTTTAAAGTCAACCTACAATATGAAATTTTGATTATTGTCACTTTTTTTGCCATAATACGGCTTAGTCATGATAAGCCAGTTAGGGGAAACTATGGGACACAGTTATACCATAACTCAACCCAAAGTGACTCGCTTTACTACCTCACATTTCCCAGCTGGAATTCAAACCCTGGAGTGGCAGTGGTGAGAGACAGCTAGCAGACTTAGACGACCACTCAGCCATCAGAGCGGCCCCTTTTTGACATCATGCATTTAGTTAACCCATTAATGCTTAAGGCTTCATCCAGAAATTTGCCGTCTGGATCGATTGATGATACTTTTGATAATAACTTTTGAATTGGGAATCATTTTACAAAATATTTGAAGGAGAGTTGTTGGTAATGTTTTGATAAACATTTCTCCTTCAAATATTTTGCCAATTGTGCTAAAACCTGAAAGATTTCTTCAGAATTATCAGGCTGGTTTTGGCCGCTGTGAGCATTAATGGGTTAAACAAGACTATCTATTGGCTAACTTTCCAAATTACCGGTCCATTGGGGGTAAGTTTCAAGAACCTGTTTGTGTTACTAAGAGAAAAGGTGCACGCACCTATCAGCGGGGGTGTGCTCGGTGTAAGGAATAGCCAAGTGGCAGATGATACCCCCTGGCCATTCTAGGGGTCCCTTAGACTTTGATCTCATTTGCCTAGATTCACATAAAAGTGATCTCTTTCCATCCGTGCATCGATTCGTGATTTTTTTTCACAGAACTTGACATGCCTCGCAGGCTCTCTTAGACGGCAACGGCAGTTTGACCTTGACTTGACCTTGTCTGACCGTACCGTGGAAGAAAGTCACCGAGAAGTCTCGCTTGTGAGGTCATGCATTCATACACATAACAGAGATTGATCCATATCTCTGGATTTGGTGGGCTTTGGTAGAACTCTGCTAAACCTTGCTGAGTGAGTGGTTCCTTATATGTCTAGCCTTCAATTAACCCTTTCACACTTAGAGCGGCTAAAACAGGCCGGACGATTTTGATAGTATTTTTCAATGAAAGGCATTCTTTGGAAAATATTTGAAGAAGAAATGTTAATCGGAAGCCAAACAGCAACTCTCTTTCAAATAGTTTGTGAACTTACGCTTTATTCTCAAGTTATTTACAAATTAAGTATTAGAGTACAGGCCTCAACGCTAACTAAAAATGATACTGGCCCTGTAGGACCAGTAACACGTAGCATCTACTGGTCCTGCGAAATGTTTACTGGCCCTACATTTTTTCTTTAATAACAAAACAAGAAAGAACATTGCATAAGATTCACCACAACATTTATCTTTATAAATTGTATCTTCATTTATTTAAAAAAAACAATTGGGGACATTCTCAGGGGAAAACTTTTTAACAAGAATGTCTCCAAATGTTTACTGGCCCTGTAGGACCAGTTGAGGTCTTTTTTTACTGGTCCGAAGCTGTTTTGGGGAATTTTTACTGGCCTTGGGCCATAGGTTTACCCTTAGCGTCGAGCCCTGGAGTAGCAGACGACACTTTCTAGTTGAACTCTTGAGTGTGAATGGGTCAACCCTTTCCTGCCTGGAGACATTCTTTGCAAGTGACGTACGTCTAAAGCAGTGATACAAAACTTCAGAATTAAGGTAAAAAAGGGTAAATATTTTAATATTTATCTCACCAGGTGGAAAGAGGATCCACTGAGTTTGATTATGGTAGCTGTCAAGCTTGATGATATTAATGCAACTCACATGACCACTGACCAGTGGCTGCAATGACCACACTGACCGGTCAACTAGCTGGTCAGGCAATCATTATTCATTAATTAAGTGATATGTAATGGCCTTCATTTATTGGCAACTTATAGAATATTGGTGGTAGTTAACCCTCCCAATGCGAAGGCTTCTTTCATCCAAAGTACAAGGATGCAAAGATTTTGGATAACCCTCTAAAACTTGTCATGTTGGTACTCATTATAGATAGCTCCCGATGAGTACTCTCAGATGAGTACCCATATGCCAGGGTTTCCGTCATTTCACAGCTTTTTGTGTCACTTTGTAATGCCGAATTAGCAACCAGCAGCATATTAGGGTTGAAGGGCACAGAATGAATATAATGCCATAGATCTACATTGACCCTCTCATATGCCTAGGGTTTCATATTAACCCATTCATACTTAATTAAGAGTTTCTCTGTCTGTTGTCGTCTGGATCTTTCATACTTATGACTATAACTGGTGGATTAAGAATTGTTTCTCTAAATATTTGAAGGAGAGTTGCTGGTAGCATTCTGATTAAGATTTCTTCTTCAAATATTTTCCCAACTTTGATTTTGCCTGAATATTTTCACTAAAATATCTAGCTGCTTTTAGTCACTGTGATCATTAATGAGCTCTACGTTTCATTTGGGACTGTGATACTTGTGAAAATATGTTAAGCTAGGCTGGTAAATTGTGATGAATAAATCACAAACTTTGAAATTATTTGAATGAGAGATGTAGGTTAAGTCAACATGGACATCTCCTCTAAATATTTCCTGAAAATGCTTTCATAAGAAAGTTATCACCAAATAGACAATGCTGTTTTTGGCTGCAAGGGGCATGAATGGGATAACATATTTTGGCTCTTAGCCTAAAATTACTCAAATCTTGGTTAACCCACTGAGTCCCCGAGGGCGCTGTAAAATGTGTCATCTCTATGCACTGCTACTTTATATTATAAATCAACTTATCAATCAACTTCCTTAGTGTCTTAGCTAGGATATAGAAACTGGGTGTCCAAAATTTAACATGTAAAATCTTTGGGCGTCCTATTTTTCAAGGGAAACAATGATATACTGTAACAACAATAAACATGTATTTACTCATTAAAATCAGGCATAATATCATGATGACATGGGAATTATATTGAGATGGAAAAAATGACATGCTTGCGATTGACATATTAAGAAATAATTGGGTGTCCTGAGGGGTGATTTTGGGGGGGTTTGGGTGTCCAAAAAACATATTTATGTGATAAGGAAATAAGGGACTCTTTAGATCACCCCTACCCCGCCCCCAACCTCAAATTTTAATTTCCATGTGATTGATCTTGGAGGAAACAACATTAATTGTCAAGATCCCCTGCAGTATCTGTCTAGTCCCCAAACAGTTGTTGTGTCCCTGGAGTGGTCGCTAATGACCACACCATGTAGAGGCAAAGGCCCATAAGATATCTTATGGGCCTTTGGTAGAGGTCATTAATCATGCACGGCTTGTGTCCTTAATCAGCTGAGAGATTGACCACTTGACCAGACACTGGACGTCACCACTGGGACTCTTAATAGCCCTATCTACAACAGTGGATCTTAACCCATTCACACTCACTTAGGGTTCCTTTAGAAAGTATCGTCTGCTACTCTCCTGCTTTTGAAAATAACATGGTAATAAAGCGAAGTTCACAGAATATTTCAAAGAGAGTTGTTGTATGGCTTCTAATCAATATTTCTCCTTCAAATGTTTTCCGTAAGATGCTTTTGTAAGTAAAATATATCCAAAATGGTCAGGCCTTTTTTGGCTGCTCAGTTAAAATGGGTTATGAGTTACCCTGACGGACTGGGTTGGAAGGGTCTTTTAGATGTAATTAAATTTCATCAGTTAAATCATCCACTCTTTCAGGGTCTGACACTTAGATTTCAGGCTAGGGGCCCTAAAAGGTCTTTCGATAAGAATAGGTGGTCGAAAACATGATTTTTTGTTATTTTTCACACTATTTTGGGCATATATGCCTCTGGGCCCCTGGGAAAGGCGTTCAACCCTGTAGGGTCTTTGAGATGTAATTATGTATCGTCAGTTGAATCATTCACCTTTTGCCTCACATTAAACATTCATTCGTCATCAGCCTATCCATGCCTGAACCCTTCCTTGACAAGTGTCATCTGGAAGTATGATACGCGCCTTTGAAATCATCTATAGAATAACGCATGCATGAATTCACAAAATGATTGAAGGAGATTAGGTGGTTATGCATAAGTGATTATCCAAGTTTCTAACTGCTGATGTTTTCATATTCAATTTTTGAATTGATTTTAGTTATAGAATGATATCATCAAAACTGTTCTGCTTGTTTTGGTCGCTGTGTGTTAGAATACGTTTTTGAAAAGAATTACAATACTGTATAGCTTATTACAAAATAAGTGCTGCTTTCCACCATTAAACTCTATTAGGTATTACCCTCCCTTCTTCTGGCTGACTATAAGAGCCTTTCAACCCTTATGCTGGTGGTGGCTAATTTTGCCAATACAAAATGATGCAAAAAATGCTGGAAAATGATTGAAACCCTGGCATATGGGTACTCATCTGAGAGTACTCCATGAGAGCTATCCAACGAATACCAACATGACAAGGTTTAGAAGGCTTTCGAAAATCTTTGAATCCTTGTGCTTTGGCCGAAACTATACTAAGCATTGAATGGCTTAAGAGGAGGTGGTGACCACCCATGTTGACCATCCATTTGAATCAGTAAAGATGAATGTCGAAGATATTGCTCTATTGGTCAGTTTTCATGGTCAAATTATCCGCTCACATGGTAAAGCAAGTCGGGGTATGAGGGGAAGGGTTCATTTTAAAGTGATGTAGATCTTCATTTATTTTAAGCACAAGTAAAGATAAATTGCAATTCTCAGCAAGAAAATCAACATTTTGTATTGTAGAGGGGTTTAATTTTTGAACCTCTTGAACATCCTTTGTAACTGGGACTTTAAATGGGCAGTGTGGCTGCAGTGTCCAGTCCAATGGTCAGAGTGACCATGTGCAACCACTACGTGTATCTGCCTCATTTATCTGTGCAGAGCGCTTCATTTCCAGTTTTGCATTGTAAAAGGTTTTGTTTTACTTGAACACCCTCTGTACCTGGGACTTTAAGTGGTCAGTGTGGCCGCAGTGTCCAGTTAAGTGGTCAGAGTGACCGAAGTCTATCTGCCTCATTTATCTGTGGCTAGCGCTTCATTAGAGTCTGTCCTAGGAGATGATATGATAAGCCTTCTCCCTGTGGAGTGGTCAGCGGGAGACTGACCATCTTGACCGTCTTGACCGCTCCGGTGAACACAGTGGTCTCTTAACCTGTTCTGGATCAGATCAAGGTCCCCTTGGATTTTAAATAGTGCTATGGTGCTTAATCTAAGGCCTAAAAAAGAAATTGTTTGTTTCCTGTTACTGTCTGAAAAAAGATAGGGTAGGTAGGCCGGTAAAAACATTTACTTTTTTTTGGTCAAAAATGTGTGTTTTATGCATGTTTGACGTTGATTGGGAGAAAAAAATTTAGGGTAGGGATTTTTGAGAATAAAAACTTGTTATAATATATAATTTTTTGTGTGCCAAATGCTATGTAATACACATCTTACTAGACAGAATAAAATCAAATCAAATCAGGGTAGGGTTACAGGTAACAAACAACTTTTTTTTTAGGCCTAACCCAAATGCACCCTGACTATTTTGGTAAGGTCATTTCGACCAAAATATTTTAAAGAAGGTATTTGAAGGATAACTATTTATCTGGGAACTCTACGAACAAATGCCAGCATTTCTGAATCTGAATCTGAATATGTACTGGACAAACTAGCTGCAGAGTATCATGTTTTATTGCACAGGCATCTAGGAGTCATTCACTTACTGTGTTGGGGGTCTCTCCCAACAGTCTGAACTTTTAGACCAAAACCCAAGACATTATCACACAGGCAGCCAAGACGCAAACACTATCTGCTTTGGGGGTCTCTCCCTACAGTCAGAACTTGACCAAAACACACACACATTAGCAGCAGAGGCAGCCAACGTGTGTGCACATGCCACTTAGAGAGGCTTGCCCAACACACACATTATCACACTGGCAGCAAGTATACTGGTGTTACCAGCCTAGGGGTTCTCTCCCTACAATCAGAACTTGACCAACACACTAGGCTTTATCACACAGGCAGCCTAGATACATGCACTACATGCTCTGAGGATCTATCGGCTAACACTCAGAACATTACCTTTAG
The DNA here is from genome assembly GCA_963942565.1 of Maea johnstoni. Taxonomy (NCBI): domain Eukaryota; kingdom Metazoa; phylum Annelida; class Polychaeta; order Spionida; family Magelonidae; genus Maea; species Maea johnstoni. Next base: position 15,482,746 of record OZ012700.1, on the reverse strand, counting down.
AAACACACACATTATCACTCAGGCAGCTTTGCATCGAGATACTTGTATTAGCAAAACACCAGGCATTATCACACAGGCAGCCAGGACGCATGCACAAGCCACTTTGAGGGCCTCGCCCAACACACACATTATCACACAGGCAGCCAGGATACTAGTGTTACCAGCCTTGGGGGTCTTTCCCTAAAGTCAGAACTTGAACAACACACCAGGCATTATCACATAGGCAGCCTAGACACATGCACTACGTGCTCTGAGGGTCTCTGCTAACAGTCAGAACATTACCAAAACACACACATTAGCACTCAGGCAGCTTTGCGTCGGGCGCGATACTTGTACTAGCAACATAGGGGTCTCTCAGAACTTGACCAAAAGACCAGGCATTATCACACAGGCAGCCTAGCCACATGCACAAGCCACTTTGAGGGCCTCGACCAACACACACATTATCACACAGGCAGCCAGGATACTGGTGTTACCAGCCTAGGGGGTCTCTCCCTAAAGTCAGAACTTGACCAAAACACCAGGCATTATCACACAGGCAGCCACTAGGCATGCACAAGCCACTTTGAGGGCCTCGCCCAACTGTTGGAATCTGAGCCGAGCCTCCTGGGAAGTTTTATGGGAGAATTGGGCATTATCTCGGCAGGGAGGCCTTGAGGGTTGTCTGGCAGCAGCAGCTTGAGAGCTCTACTCTTAATCCCCCAGTGTGAGGGGACTTCGACAGAGTGTGTGTGTGTGAGGGAGGGGACTCAGTGTGTTGTGTGGAGGACAGGAGAGTTGAGGCAGGAGAGGATATTACAGCCAAGAGCAGGACAGTGTTATAACGTCCTCCTTGGAGAATCACAACACAGGATAGTTTTCAAGGATTATACCGATCTTAGTTCATTAGGAGGAGGTGATTCATAAAGGAGTTGTGCAGTTTTAAGGTAGGTTTTTGTGAATAATGACTTGTGGGAAATCTTGATCTGATTGATACGATACCTAAACGAGCTCACATCAGTGGAATAATGTCCTTGATGAAACAACAGCACAGGATAGTTTTCAAGGATTATACACAGAACTTAGTTTTGCTGGAGACGTTGTTTCATGAAGAAGTGGTGCACTGTACTTGAAGGTAGGTTTTGTAAATAATGACTTGTTGGAAAGCATGCGTCTGATTGATTCCTTAAAGAGCTCACAGCAGTGGAATAATATCCTCCTTGATGAAACAGCATGGGATAGTTTTCAAGGATTACACACAATCAAAGGTTTATACCTTTGACACAATGGAATGTAATGCGCCTTTGAGTATGTTTATATGGAAAGGGCGCAATGTCAAATGACAATATTATTATCATATTTATATTTATCTAAGTTCAGTTGGGAGTAGGAGTGATTCATAACGGAGTAGTGCAGTGTTAAGGTGGGTTTAGTAGATCTGATGATTTTGGGGAAATCATGTGTCTGATTGATACCTTAAGGCTCTCAGCAGGGAATCGTATTTTGGAAAGATCATTGTTTTTATCTCTGATAATCGTGATATGGAACTTATAGTTTACAAGTAGGCAAACAGGACGACAGGACTACTTATTTTGTATCCTAGCAATCACAGTCAATAAAATACATACATACATGATACAGCTGAAAGTGGGACACTTTGTATCCTTAGAACCACATCATTCAACTATCGCAATGCATCCTAGATTATTATAGATATAGATAATCTGTATTTCGAAACGGTAATAATTTTACGTAGTAAACACAAGCTACCATGGCTCTTGGCAGACTATATCTGTATTCCTTCTCAGAGAAATAAAGTACTGTAGGATTGTACTGAACTTAGACTGCAGAATAAAATGATCCATGAAAAAGTTATGCAATATTAAGGCATATGAAGAGAATCACGGCTTTAAAAAATTATTTCTCTCCTTGCTGTGTACTACATGTATCTAGTGGTTCACAGCAGGGGGTCCGCTCCAGGAAAAATCATCTTTTAATCACTGTGATGTTTTAAGGATCATATAGAGCTTATAGTTTAAGAGGAGGTAGAGAGTAATTTTACAGCAACTGCATGATGTGGGACAGTTTACCATAGTTAAACCACATCCGCCTGGCTGGCTGCTTCTATCACAGCTTTAAGGTTCTCCATAGGGAAACAAAGTTACAGGATGTCACTGAAGGATAATACTGAATGTTTAAGTTACACAGAAGCTTTGAATTACAATAAAGTTGTAAAATATTTATGTAGGTTCAACTAATGATGACTTTTTGGAAATCAAAACCAGTTGTATGTCGTTAATCCTTTAATTGCTATGTACTACACTTCTCTCAAGAAGATTTATCAAAGTGGATATTTAATCTGGTTTTGTTGGGTACTTTACATCTTGATAAAGTAGTACCATATTAAGGTAGGTTCAGTGATTAATATATGGCATTTATCTCTAGATGTTAAACACTCCTCTGTTTTTCCGGTAGTACTATTTTTCTCTTATTCACATAAGATTTTTCTGAGGAAAATAATGAAATTAGATAATCATTTGTTGGAAATCATTTCTCTTATTGCTCTATATACTACATGTACATGTACATAGCATATATAGCATATGATATTGATGATATTAATCAGAGAAATAAATTCCAACATGTGTAAATATTGAGATTGGATACTCTCTACAATGAATGATTCGAAACTTAGTTAATATGAAACCAAAGATGTACATTGCCTATAATAATTACCTATTACATATATCTCTGATGAAACTGTGTACTTGAGTGCACATTTTAGCATGATTAAGTACAACACAATGGTAAGGTGAATCTAAAGTGATGACATTTAAACTCAATTAGAAAACACTCTTTTGATTGCTTTTGTACTTGGCTAATTGCATGCTGAGGGTTTCGCTGAAGCTAGTGATGATATGGAACTAATAGTTGTTGATAGATAGTGTATTGTCCAATCCAGATGATGACATTCATAACATGCAATACAAAAGTGTTCAAAATCTGACCAGCCACAAAGGCTTATAAGGTTATTTGTTAGCAAAATATTTCCATTTTGTGTCAGACCATGTGAACTTACTAGATTTGCATGGGTTAAGTTAGTTTCTATGAATGAGGACTTCTCTTGTTGTAAAACAATCCAGCAACTTCTGTAGCACTACGTACTTGAGATATACTCTATCAAAACATCATAGGGTATCTCTCTGCAATGTTTTGGGACTAAGTGATGCAGGGGGAATGTCTGGCCTAGCCCTAGGGCAAGCATTTTGTTTCCCACTTCTTTTATATCTAATCTGGGTAGTTCACCAACTCAGGAACATGTCTACATGCATCAAGTTCTTTGCTGGCTTGATGCTCTCTGTTTAACTAGCCAATGCAAGAGCTAGCCTAGCTACTAGAGCTGCACTCACGGAGGGAGATCAACTCATGAGCTCACCACCCATTTGACTCGTGAGCTCATTAGCTCACAGACTTTCTGATTTTCCAAAACAATATTTATTTTCCAGCCCAGCTATTAAGAAATAAATAGTTATTGGCGGACATTTATTAACATTGCCATGTTTATTTAATTATAAAACGTGCTGACGAGGTACAAAGGTCAGTTTAACACTCAACACCGCTTGAATGTATACATTGGAGATTGTAAAGAAGATATGACAACGATAAGCAGTTATGTATGTTGATAATGTGTTTTATGTGCCCTGTGTTACGTTTGTGTTCCCAACATCGACGAGCTCACGATTTGAACATTTAAGCTCGAGCTCGGCGAGTTTGCTCCAGGGCTTGAGCCACTCGAGTTTGTGAGTGGCGAGTGCAGCTCTACTAGCTACTAGACATTACTGTGCTTTACCATCATGTTATATCATGGAAAAACATTAGTAACATTAATAACCTAGGAATGACATTTGAATTCACAAAATATTTGGAGGCATGTACAGGCATAAAGAGCCCTGTCACTCACTGTAGGTTTCTTAATTGTGCATTCGTGGTTCTCACAGAGCTCAGATGTAGATGCTTGATCAGTGCTAGGTGTTAAGTACTAAGTACTTGTATCTTTTATCTACTTGAGATAGTATCTAATTATGGTAACCTCATCTGATATCTCTCAATTATCTTTTCATTTGTACTCACCAGATGGGAATCCCTTACCATAGTGCAGTGGTTTACATGGGGTGTTTCAGTCGGTTATGAGTGGTTGCCTACAGTGGTGCCACTGAGAAATACAGTGGTACCACTGAAAAATATAGTGGATAGTACATGGGTCTCTCAAGAGCTGTAGCACCATCCCCCACTTTCCTGGAATGTGGCCCAAGAGCCTTGTTGTAGTGGGTTTATTACCACTTTTTTGTACCATTGAAAAAAAAGTGCCCTTTAAGCCTGTCTGAAGTGTCCCGCTTTTGCAAAAGCGGAGACATTTTATTGGGGCTTCATGGCCACTTTTGCAAACAGTGGTAGCTTCATAGTGGTCCCAATGTTTTGGACAGTGGTAGGTGGGCCTGCATACCATTGCATCAGCAGTTCTCTACCACTAACAGATGCAGTGGTCATACCACTGATCAAGAGAGTGGTCCCACTATTCCTGACGGTGGTATGATCATCCTATAATGCTAGTTGCAGTAGATTTACCACTGTTCAATGTAGTGGTCCCACTGTTTCAGACAGTGGTAAAGTCATGCTTTACTGCAAGATGCTGTGGTTTTACCACTGTCAAAGGAAGTGGTTGACCCACTTTCTCTGACAGTGGTGGTCATGTACCCCACTGTAAAATGCATTAATTTAGCACATCATTCAGAATAGATGAATGAATGAATGAATAAATAGATATGTTAATAAATAGACACTCAATAGTTAAAATAATTTTCTAAAAAGTTTATTAGAAAGAGGTTTAACCTGTTAAGAACATTTACATAGGATTATAATGCATGGCAACATATTCTGGACAATTATTCTAAGATGTTCCTGTCTCCTGTCTGCTAATTGTCTCTCCAGTCTATGTAAATCTTGATGGACTGTAGACCTAACATTAGTCACATATCATAGTTTGCAAGGTTCCCTTCTCCTGAATCATGGAATACCCTAACACTCTGACACAGCTGATGTTAATAAAGAGAAACTCTATATCATACCCACCTTATTTCAACATCCTAGTCACTTCTAAATCATATGTCAGCATGCCTTTCCTGTCTAACCTGAGTATTTCATCTCACCTTGCATTTTCTGTATTCAACAGCAGAGATATTCACCTGCCCTTTTGACTGAAATAGCCTTGACTTTATCCTTTAATATACCCTAACACACAATTTGTCTCAGTTAGTTTTTTCAAAATTCCCCTCACACCATTTACAGAGCACATTTCTGTCAATGAAATCAACTCACCTCCTTCTCCTACACTGTCATCCTCTCAACTTCACAATTTCAAATAACAAGGTCAAGTTCTGTACTAGTTGACCCTATTGTTATATATTATATACCTTCCTACAGATAAGGAAAAGCCTGCATCTTCTGTGCTCATATCCATATCAGTCACATAGGGTTTATTTAGTGGCCCCACTGTAATCAGCAGTGGCCCCACTGCAAGAAAAAGTGGTCCTAAGATAAACTACGTTTTGGAAGCCCCATTATAGTGGTTCCTGATATATGTGGATTTTTTTCAAGTCACATATGGGTTTATGTAGTGGTCCCACTGTTAGAAACAGTGGTCCCACTGTTAGAAACAGTGGTCCCACTGTTAGAAACAGTGGCTCCACTGTAAGAAACAGTGGCTCCACTGCAGGAAATAGTGGTCTTACCACTACATTAGACAGTGGGGCTGACTCTGACAGTGGTACCACTTAAATACCCCATTTCACAGCTTTTTTATGCAGTGGGCAGGCTTACTGACCACTTTTACCACTAAGGCATGGTGAGGGTGGCTTGTTAGCAGGCTTGTCAAGCCGCGACCAGTCCTGGGGGAGGGATGATGTTCAGCCTGTCTCTCCAAGAGTTACCGCTTGTAAAAAAACAACTGAAGAATCTTGTAGGAGATTGTACTAGAGCTGCTTTGTG
>OZ012700.1:15475391-15476522 GCA_963942565.1 Maea johnstoni | reverse complement strand
GAGGGTACACATAACAGCTTTCATTCAATTATTTTCTTACATTTCCTCTGACTTTTAAAAAAATAGTTTGTTTCATATCAACCTAAGGATGAATGATGAAATCTTGCAGGAAGATGTAAAGTTAGGAAGTTTTTGAGAGAGAAATGTTGTATAGAACATACTACCATCAACTCTCCTTCAAACATTTTGTAAAATAATTCATAAGTTAGTGTCAAAAGTTCCTGAGATCCAGACCACAATTTCTACAATAATCTTAACGCTTATGCTGCTGGTGACAAACTTGGCTGATAAAAAATGCAATATTCACACTCAGCCCGGAACTCTGGTTCAAAGCTTTCTAGACGGTTTTGTTCTGATGGTATTGGCCTGTGACAGTTATAGGAATATAGTTTTGTTCTGTTGCCCCAGCTCCAAAGAACCATAGCAGGAATATTTTAACAGGGCACGTTTCTAACAACCTTGGACTAAGTGCTACAGCGCTGTTTACGCCGACATTAATCATATTTTATTGTCCGCCTGTCTGTGTGTGTAGCTACGTCTTAGAATTATTACTGAAGGTGCGGCAGCTTGCTTAACCCATTGGCACTCAGAGCGGCCAAAACAGGCCTGACTATTTTGTTGATATTTTCCTAACAAAAGCGTTTTATCAAAAATATTTGAAGGAGAAATGTTTATCAGAATATTACCAACAACTCTCTTTCAAATATTTTGTGAGAATTTGCTTTATTTCCAAGTTATTTTCAAAAGTATGAAAATAGCAGATGATACTTCCCTCGGGAACCCTGAGTGTGAATGGGTTAACCCATACATGCCGGGAGAACTCCTTAACAATTTACGTCTGGACCTATGATTCTTTTGAAAATAACTTTGGAATAAATCATAAATTCACAAAATATTTGAAGAAGGATTGTGGTTTGAGTTTTAGATAACATTTTCCTTCAAGTATTTTCTTGAATTATGCTTTTGGTAGGAAGATATTGCTAATTTGCCAGGCTGCTTGCGGGTAACTTACAGCAGCAAGAAGCAGTCTGACAATCTAGATGAAATCTTGCCAGAAAAAGCATAGATAAGGAAAATACTTTGAAGGCAATATGTTATTCAGCCCACCAATGACCACTTTCCCTCAAATAT
>OZ012700.1:15452891-15467891 GCA_963942565.1 Maea johnstoni | reverse complement strand
CCGCTTGACCACATACTATAACCAATGGCCAAACTATACTAATTCAACACTTGCAATGCAGGGAAGACCTTGACCGCTTGACCACATACTATAACCAATGGCCAAACTATACTAATTCAGTACTTGCAATGCAGGGAAGACCTTGACCGCTTGACCACATACTATAACCAATGGCCAAACTATACTAATTCAACACTTGCAATGCAGGGAAGACCTTGACCGCTTGACCACATACTATAACCAATGGCCAAACTATACTAATTCAACACTTGCAATGCAGGGAAGACCTTGACCGCTTGACCACTTACTAACCAGTGGCCAGATTATACTAGTTAACACTTAAGATTCAGGGAAATCATAGGCCATACGCTGACTGCTTGACCATATACTTACCAATGGCCAAATAAAACCAGGAGAGCTTTGAATCCTTCTGTTACCTGTACACATAGAACCTTACATGTCCTAGCTAGGTGACCTTATTAAATCAATATCCCTTTGTTACCTGTTTTACTATAAATTGGTAATATATAAGATGCATTCATTAATGGAACATACTGATTAATTGAGGACAACCCTAGGTATTGCTTGTCCTAGCCATGCAAGCTTCATATCATTTCAATATCTTTTTTAGGATAAATGGTAATTTATAAAATGCACTCAATCATAGAATGGCCCTGATGTTTCTTGTCTAAGCCATTTAATACCGTGGTATTGCTTGTCCTATATAGCTAAGCAAGCTTCGTATCATTTCATTACCTTTTTCACGATAAATGGTAATTTATAAAATGCATTCAATCATAGAAAAATTACTGACATTTCTTGTCTAAGCCATTTAATACCTTGGTATTGCTTGTCCTATATAGCCAAGCAAGCTTCCTATCATTTCATTACCTTTTTTAGGATAAATGGTAATTTATAAAATGCATTCAATCATAGAACGACGCTGATGTTGCTTATCTAAGCCATTTAATACCTTAGTAGGTATTGCTTGTCCTGTATAGCCAAGCAATCTTCATATCATTTGATTACCTTTTTTTAGGATAAACGGTAATTTATGAAATGCATTCAATCATAGAAGAGTCCTGATGCTTCTGGTCTAAGCCATTTAATACCTTGGTATTGCTTGTCCTATATAGCCATGCAAGCTTTATATCATTTCATTACATTTTTAGGATAAATGGTAATTTCTAAAATGCATGCAATCATAGAAAAATTACTGATATTTCTTGTCTAAGCCATTTAATGCCTTGGTATTACTTGTCCTATATATCCAAGCAAGCTTCATATCATTTCATTACCTTTTTTTTTTACGATAAATGGTAATTTATAAATAGCATTCAATCTTGGAAGTTTATGATTAATAGCTCTGAGCTATATATTGCCTGTCTCAGCTAGGCAAGCTTCATACCCATTAATTACCAGTTGTAGGATTGATAAATGCCACAATAATATCACATCCTCAATCATGGAGCATACTGATTAATAGCACAGGCTCAGGAGCAGCCACAATGGCCAATTACCATGTAGTGTAATAGAGGATATAACTAGCGAACAGGCACTTAGAATTAATATCACATTCAGCTGCTAGCATGGTGCAGACCTGGACCATTTGTAGGCAGTCCACAATGCTATCTAGAGGAAATGCAGGACATTTAACCCTTATGCTGCTGGTGGCTTATTTGGCCAATACAAAATTATACAAAAACCTGAAATATGGGTACTCATCTGAGAGTACTCAGTGAGAGCTATCCAATGAATACCAACATGACTGGGTTCAGATGGTTTTCAAAAATCTTTGAGTGTTTGTGCTTTGGACGAAAGTATCCTCAGTATTGGAAAGGCTATTAGTAAGACGAGTTCTAGGCTGTCATGTGTATTATTTTCTGTCTTCAAGTTTTTCTGTTACCAGACACCAAGTGGTCAAGGTATTAGCAATATCAAATGACAATATTATAAGGTAGCCAGAGTAGCCAAATTAGTTCACATTGATCTCACTAGGTGAATAGGGGACTCAGTTAGAGTATGACAATCTCAAGAGAGTATTGGGGGACCAGGTAGAGCCATCTATCTACCTTTGGTGGTACTATGTACCACACTGCTTGGTCAACTCAGAAGGGAATATCAACATTTTATGGACTAGAAGCCTTAAGTGTGTCTAGAGATAGGAGGATCAGCTGGTGCCATCTATCTACCATACCTGGTACTACACCACACTGTTCCGTCAACACAGATGGGAATCTCACCTTCTAGGCCCTTGGAGCCTCATCTTATTGGACAGCCATTCTCTCAACCCTTTCAGGTCTGTATCAACCGAAAATACCCCCTCCAAATGTACCTGAGACTTCATGGAAAATCCTGTTCTCCCCTGGGAAAATCCTGGGACTTTTCCAAGGTTCATCACCTACTGTAAAACTGGTAATGTTTGCGTGTAGTAAATATTGCGTTTTTTTCATTTTCTCTTTTATGCGTGTTTTAATTAAAGAGAATCTCCTCCACGTCAGATATCTAAAACAGAAGGGACAGATTTATGCGTGTTTTAATTATTGCGTCCTCCTGCATTCGCATTAAAACGCAATAATTAAAATCACGCAATCATTACCAGTTTTACAGTAATTAGTCAGGCGATTCTGGGCTTTTGGGCATGTATGGGTTAACCCTTATGCTGCTGATGGCCAATTTTGCGAATATGATAGGATGCAAAATATTTTTTTAAAACATGAGTGAAACCCTGCCACATAGGTACTGATCTAGGAGCACTCAGCAAGAACTTTCTAATGAATATCAACATGACAGGGTTTAGATGGTTTTCAAAAAATCTTTACATCCTTGTGCTTTGGATGAAAATAGTCTCAGCATTGGAAGGGTTAAGGGGATTATTTCTAAGCCCATTTGACACAGTATGCTAATACAGGGCAGCAGTTTAGCTACAGATAATACCCGGAGTGTGCCTGAATGATGAATAACTCAGTGAGATTGGTGCTATGCCAGTGCTGTTATGTAATTCTATGATAATGAATACTGACAGCTGATTTACTGTTTTATTCATGATTACCATGCTTCATGATTGGGGTCACTTTGACTTTGTAATGGCCAGTTACTCAGAGAACTATATAGTTTCTGCATAGACTGGGCTCCAAGTCACTTAGAAGTAAATATAAACCCTATGGGATCTATATTACGTTTAAAATTAGTTTAAGAATAAAGTTAAGAATTCCATTTATCAAAATATGTGGAATTTTGCAGATAGTATCAAAGGTTTCTGAGCATCCCTACCACCTGAGATGAGTAGACCGGGATCGGGCACTGTCCATGCATCATCAAATGTCGCTGCCTCCCATCTCCTTGGCAACTATCTGACCTAGAAAGGATGCTGCATGCTAATTGCACAGATCAGATCACGTGACCAAGGCTACACCGCGTATCCCGAGGCGCACATACCCTAGGTGCTAGCATGCTGTGCCTATGGCGTTGCGGTTCAAGGGGATGTATTTCTCTGCTACCACACAGTTTTAGGGGAATCCTTGGCTTGAAGGGTGTAACTTATCTATTCTATATAGCTTAACCCATTTATGCTCAAGAGCTCCTCTTTGAATTACCATCTTTATCTATGATACTTATAAAAATAATTTTGATTGAATTACTATTGATTTTACAAATTATATGATGGTGAGTTATTGGTAGTGTTCTGCTTAGCATTTGTCCCTTATATATTTTACAATTTACTGTTTGCCCTGAAAGATTTATCCAAAATGTTAGGCTGCTTTTGCATGGTGGGCATTAATGGGCTATCTAGGGGTTTAGATGAATCCACATTCAGTGTTTTCTGCTTGAGGCTATGATTAGCATTTAGTTTAGGAACTGAACTCAAATGCTGCATTCTTACAGTGTAGGATTTCATGCCCTTTTTAGTTAGGGGTCCAGCGTGTGACTTCCCTACAACTGTAAAGCTATGTGTGCCTTTCTTTTAACCCTTCCAATGCTAAAGGCTACTTTCATCCAAAGTACAAGGACACAAAGACTTTTAAGAACCATCTAAACCATATCATGTTGGTACTCATTGGATAGCCCTCACAGAGTTCTCTCAGATGAGTACCCATTTGCCAGGGTTTCGTTGATTTTTCAGGATATTTGCATTATTTTGTAATGGCCAACTTAGCCACTACCAGGATAAGGGTGAAATGTGTTACTACTAAATTGATACAAAAATTTGGTTGAAGTTGGCCCATTGTTATTCTTTAATCCTAAGTTATTGCCATAAGTATCATAGATCTAGATGGCAATACATAAACCAAGAGGACTTAATATTTAACCCTTCCAATGCTGAGGCTACTTTCATCCAATGCACAATGACACAAATATTTTCAAAAACCGTCTAAACCCTGTCATGTTGGTATTCATTAAATAGGTCTTGCTGAGTAGTCTCAGATGAGTACCCATATGCCAAGGTTTCAGTCATTTTCCATGTGTTTTCAATTATTTAGTATTTGCAAAATTAGCCACCACCAGCATAAGGGTTAAATATGTATGGGGTTAACAACTTAACATGGTCTCCCCCTAGTTGTCTTTGATTTTTACCAGGGGGAACTTGTGGGGTCTGGGGATGGGAAAGTGCTCCTCTAATAGACATAATCAAAATATTTAGTTCAGGAGCATGTGTGTCAAGTAGTATGTATTTCTGGGTGGACAAGTTAGCAACAGGCTTGCATGAGATGGGCAAGTATGGTGGGGTGGTCAGTTTGGTACTGAGTTGAGCAGTGTTGTTTATGTCTGGCAGCTAAGGGTATGAAAGTGGTCAGAGTCTGTACAGAGAGAGAGAGAGAGAGAGAGAGAGAGAGAGAGAGAGAGAGAGAGAGAGAGAGAGAGAGAGAGAGAGAGAGAAAGAGAGAGAGTCAGAGAGAGAGTCAGAGAGAGAGAGTCAGAGAGAGAGAGAGAGAGAGAGAGTCAGATGAGAGAGAGTCAGATGAGAGTCAGAGAGTCAGGGGAGGGAGGGAGAGAGAGTCAGAGAGTCAGGGGAGGGAGGGAGAGAGAGACAGAGAGAATGAGAGACAGAGAGAGGGGGAAGAGAGAGACAGACAGACAGAGAGAGAGACAGACAGAGAGCGAGGGGAGGAGAGAGACTATCGGGGCTGTGTGGGGGAGGTTGAGAGAGAGACGGACAGAGAGAGAGAGAGAGAGAGAGAGAGAGAGAGAGCGAGAGAGAGAGAGAGAGATGGTGTCAGGGCTAGCTGTGGAGGTTAAGGTCGGGGGAGAGAGGGGCACATACACCCTATGTAAGCAGCAACATCAAAGCTTCTCCATGTTGACATCTAACACATCATATCTTGGTTGCCCACATTCTATTGGCTGAGCACTACCACTGGTCCTCTTACAGCATACACCACCCCCTAGCTCCAACCCCTGCTAATCATGATGCTCATAATTCTCCAAAGCATGAACTAAGCTACCCCATCCCTAGTGATGTAACATCTCTGTCTCGCGTGTGGTCAGTTTAGGTAGCCGTGTCATTGTTTAATAAACACACCACAGGCTAGGATCCACAAACACAGGCTGAATACAACTGTGTTTATTCGTTTTGCGGCTGCGTCTGCTCTCTGATTGGCTGGTGTATAATCGCCGTGGTGACAGCGAGGATGGTGGTCAGTGCTGGTTTATCTAATGGCTTTCAGGATGGTCATTAGCACAGAGGTGGATGTCTGGACGGGTGAGAGAATTCTTGGGCCAGTCAGACTGCCTTAGTAATATAGTGCTAATAGGCACTTTATGGCCCTACCCATTACTACTGAGTACTGAACTAACCCATTTAACCCTTCCATTGCTGAGGTTACTTTTGTCCAAAGCACAAGGATGCAAAGATTTCGGAAAAACATCCATTTTTTAGGTTTTTTGCATCATTTTGGCCAAAGTAGCAAGGAGCAACAAGCAAGGTAGTCAGTTCCTCTAGAAATTGTCATAAATAAATAAAATGTAAATGTAATCTTTATTTTAAGTCGGTATATCAATTACAGGAAACACAAGCTACTAAGGCTCTTGGCCGACTGGACCGAGGCTTACAGTGCCCTCCGAAGCACTGGATAGCAGCAAGGAAATAAATTTTCTTTTTCTGCGCCCTCACCGGGAATCGAACCCGGGTTGTCTGCGCCGAAGGCAAGCTTGCTAACCACTTGACCAACGCAACTCATCAGGCTCAATGATACTTTTTACAATAACATAGGAATTCAAAAAAAAATTGCTTAATACCTTTAGGAGGGTTGTTGGTAGTGTTCTCATTAACATATCTCCTTCAATTCTTTTCAAAAATATGTTTTTGTCTATAAGATTTCGCCAAAATTGTCAGGGTGTTTTTGGCGCTGCAAGCATTAATGGGTTTATCAGTGGAGTAAGAGAAGAAGGTATGTGACAGGTAGGTAAGACCTTTATTCTGACTATGTGCACAGAGCATAATGTGTCAGTGTTTATGATGTGAATTTGAGAAATTACAGTGTGTAATACAGTGCCAAGGTGTTAAACCTTATGCTGCTGGTGGCTCATTTGGCCCGCACAAAATGATGCAAAAAAAACAAAAAATTACTGAAACCCTGGCATATGGGTACTCATATGAGAGTGCTCAGTGAGAGCTATCCAATGAATACCAACATGACAGAGTTTTGATGGTTTTCAATAATCTTTGTATACGTGTGCTTTAATGACGCAAGGATCCTTAGCATTGGAAGGGTTAATATCCATGCTATATAGGTGGCAACACCTGCACTGGTCTTAAAAGGACCTTTTAATCAATGTGAAAGTGAAGAGAGCTGGTGGCCTTTAATACAGTGACAGGGCATCGTTCATCCAGATAGGGCCCCGTTGAAAGAGGTACTGGGAGGACAGTATAATTACAGAGAAGGTGGAAGGCAAGTGTTGCGGCAAGGCGCTAAAGGCCGCAGGAGGAATAGAAAGTGGCAGTGTAGTAAGGATCCGTGCGCCCAAAAAGTGAGTGGCGGGCGCACGGATCCAAGCCCAAAGTACAGGTGGAAGGTGCATGGATAGGGCACTGATGATCACGTGGGGACGTGTGAAAGGGCAGATAGAAGGTAGATGGGTGGGAGTTGCATAAAGTAATGCCTTATAGTTAAGTGCTGGACTCATGTCAGGAGTACCACATAAGCCATCAGTGCGGGCTCACGTGGGAACAAGGACCAATCAGGGCTCTCGCATCGATTACATTACTGAGACACCTTATCTCCACCACCAGCTGGGGGTGCCCAAAGCACCAATTTCTGGCCTATTAGTGGCTATTAGTTGACATTAGTTGAGGCTTGCATGTTCATGTTGACCGGCTGGTTTCGAATCCACTTGTGTTTGGTGATCTAAGGTAAAGTCATGTGCAGCAAGTGTGCATGCATTGATTAGTGTCCTTCATCAACAGATATAAATTAATACTTACACCCATTAAACTTCACAGATCTCAATTTTTATATGAAGGCTAGGCATTACTTGCATCCATTAAACTATATATTTTCTCGAAGAAATTCCTAACTTCACAACTGTGGAAATGTTTATTATAATAAATCAAAGATAAAAGATTGTTTTTAGTCTAAGCCCAACATAAAGTCATCGGCCCGTATAGCGAACGGCAATTCAGGCAGACGTCTTTTCTGGGATCAACGGTTTTGACCAACAATTCATTTTAGCAAAGTTAAGTAAAAAAAAAAATATAGAAATAAAGCCACCGTTATTTTGAGTATGAAATATTTCTAAGTACCACACGAAGCACTGGGCGGGTGGAAAAGAATTTGAACGATCGAGAGATGGAATCGAACCCGCGACCCTAGGATCGGGAGTCGACTGGGCTACCCTGACTGGCCTATCAATCAGGCTATTCCTTCTATTGTGTGAGATATAGTGAAAAGAGAACCATATTGATGAAATCCCGCAACTCTATTTGGGACCGTTCCTAGTATTCCGAGTCATTCTTGTCATTTACGTGACTGACAACCGTAGTAGATCTTTGTTAGGTACATGTACCACTAAGCCACTTTTATCAATGACCCCCCACATTTACATACGGCCCGAAACTGATTATGACCTACCTTCGTCACGTTTGGTAAATAACCAAATCAAATATGGCGCCTGTTGTCTAACTACTGCCAGACGGCTCGCCATCACCCGAATGTCGTTAGAACCCAATAAGGAGCGCCAAAATAGCTGAAAAATTGTATTTGATCTTTTAATCTTATGCCTTTTCAAATAGATAAAAAATAATGATTATATCAATACGCCTTTACATGTCGTTAACTTTATGGCATCGCCAGTTTCGCAATCCAATTTTCCTAGTGTTATGAACTTGCTATTCTGAGGTTCAATTAGTTACATCTGCTGCCGTTTCACTTTTGGGGGCGCTACGCTCTGCATGAACATTTGCGTCAAGCTTTGTATGTGGCAGCACTGGTCAATGTGTGTCTGTGTTTTTAATGCAGTGCTGATCAGTGTACTAATTTGAGAGGGCGTTCATCCATTCATCTATAGGAGACATATAGAGGATATTTGCACCAGTCATTTACCGGCCTGTGAAGCTGAACACAGCTATGTGCTGGTACTAAAGTGACACAGTATTAATCACCAAGCAAACCTGTATGTAATGTGAATCAAAACTGAACTGATGACTTGTACTATATTGAAAGGATGTTAAACCTTGACAGCACTGGTTTTAAGGGAGCTGTTTGTAATATGAAACTGAACTGAACTGGTGGTTTGTACTTGTGACAGGGTCATGAGGGTGTTAATTTCTAAGCTTTAGAGATGGCAGCACTGGTTTATTAGAAACATGATGATGAACAGTGCTGGAGGCTTGTACTATAGTGCCAGGGTGTTACTATAGTGCCAGGGTGTTACTATAGTGACAGGGTGTTACTATAGTGACAGGGTGTTAACCTCTAAGCTAAATAGATGGCATAACTGGTCACAGAGATGTTTATGATGCTGAACAGAGCTGGAGGCTCATACTATACTGGCAGGTTGTTAATCCTGTGGCTTATCTAAGCTTTGGCCTCGGAGTCTTGATTCTAGAAACAAAGGGAGGCATTGTTCTTATCACCATGGTGATCCCCAGCCTCCTGATCATCAGGTCAGATCATCAGGACAGCAGTTTCTGTAGTATTGTCTGCTTGGGAGTCTAGTTGAATGTGGAATCATTATATTGTGTACACAACCCAGTAAGTATGTGTATTAATTTCATTATATCATTTAGTGTGTTCTACAGGCGGACTTGAATATGACAGACTCACTGGGACCAGGAAAATTGGTCCGTCATGTGCAAAATCTGTCATACACTTATGATACATACTTGATATGCATGGGACTGGGACCAAGCATATCGTCCGTCATAGACAAAAGTCTGTCGTACAGTGGTCCGTCATATCCAAGTTCGCCTGTATCAGGTCAATTGTTCAACTGCTCTCCTTTAAAATGCTTGTGATTTGCTTGCTTTCCTCTGAAGTTATAATTTTCCAATTTATACTTTATACAAGCTATTTTCCAGTGGCTAATATCCATATAACAGTATTGAGAACAAAACTCTCAAGCATGAATAAGTAATGTGTATTTTGTTGGCATCTGGGCAGTGTCTGTATGTAGTGGGTTATCAGGGTGAAGACTGGGCTGATACAACACACTACAGCCTCAGACAGATACAGACAGCCAGGCTGCAGGGCATGGACCGCAATTAACACAGACAAACACAGGCACTCGTGGAACGCCCCCAGAGTCAAACATACACTGAATAACCAATGCTCTCTCTCTCTCTCTCTCTCGTCTCTCTCTCTCTCTCTCTCTCTCTCTCTCTCTCTCTCTCTCTCTCTCTCTCTCTCTCTCTCTCTCTCTCTCTCTCTCTCCCTCCCTCCCTCCCTCCCTCTCTCTCTCTCTCTCTCTCTCTCTCTCTCTCTCTCTCTCTCTCTCTCTCTCTCTCTCTCTCTCTCTCTCTCTCTCTCTCTCTCCCTAATGCCACAGCTAATCTTCAACTTTAAAACCATATTGCACCAATTAAACCAGCATTACAGTTGTTAATCTGACATTAATGAGGAAATTGGAATGTTAATCCACTTTGGTGTTTATGTGTCACTACTATGGTGTGATCTCGCTGTCTGATTTCAGTTTTTTGGTTTTATGATAGGAATTACAATGTCTTTTGTCTAGGAATGTGTAAATTGTGTGATCTCGCTGTCTGATTTCAGTTTTCTGGCTTTATGATAGGAATTACAATGTCTTTTGTCTAGGAATGTGTAAATTGTGTGATCTCGCTGTCTGATTTCAGTTTTCTGGCTTTATGATAGGAATTACAATGTCTTTTGTCTAGGAATGTGTAAATTGTGTGATCTCGCTGTCTGATTTCAGTTTTCTGGCTTTATGATAGGAATTACAATGTCTTTTGTCTAGGAATGTGTAAATTGTGTGATCTCGCTGTCTGATTTCAGTTTTCTGGCTTTATGATAGGAATTACAATGTCTTTTGTCTAGGAATGTGTAAATTGTGTGATCTCGCTGTCTGATTTCCCATTTTTTGGTCTTAGGATAGGAAATGAGGTGTTTTTTGTCTAGGAATGTGTAAATTGTGTGAAATCTCGCTGTCTGATTTCCCATTTTCTGGCCTTAGGATAGGAAATGAGGTGTTTTTTGTCTAGGAATGTGTAAATTGTGTGAAATCTTGCTGTCTGATTTCACAGTTTTCTTGCTCTATGATAGGAAATGAGGTGTTTTTTGTCTAGGAATGTGTATAGCTTGAGATATCACAGTCTGATTTCACAGTTTTCCGGCTTTATGATAAGAAATGAGGTGTTTTTTGTCTAATTTGTCTGATCCCGCTGGCTGATTTCACAGTTTTTTTGGCTTAATGATAGGAATTATGTTTTTTTTTGTTTTTTTTCTAGGAATGTGTATGAGCGCTGACCCCTGTTCTGATGGAATGCTTTTAGATGTGTTCACACATTAGCTGGACCCTGTTCTATGTTACATGCCAATCCCCTGCCACTTCAGCCCCCTCTTTTTCTTGCATCTGTTCTCTGTCTCCCTCTCTGTCTCCCTCTCTCCTGGTATGAACCATACACAACACTCACTACACAGTGGCTAATTCATTTCTTATTATGCCATCAATCCACAGCAGGGGCATGTGAGAAAGTTGCCAGTGATGAAGGTGGGGGTTTCGCCAGTACTCCTGGTATGAACCATACACAACACACTGCTACACAGTGACTAATTCATGTCTTATTATGCCATCAATCCACAGCAGGGGCATGTGAGAAAGTTGCTTGTGACGTTGGTGGGGGATTTCGCCAGTACTCCTGGTATGAACCATACACAACACTCTACTACACCATGACTAATTCATTTCTTATTATGTCATCCATCTACAGCAGGGGCATGTGAGAAAGTTGCCAGTGACGTTGGTGGGAGTTTTTACCAGTACTCCTGGTATGAACCATACACAACACTCACTACACAGTGATAAATTCATTTCTTATTATGCCATCAATCCACAGCAGGGGTATGTGAGAAAGTTGCCAGTGACGTTGGTGGGGTTTTCGCCAGTACTCCTGGTATGAACCATACTCAACACTCTACTACACAGTGGCTAATTCATTTCTTAGTATGCCATCCATCTACAGCAGGGGCATGTGAGAAAGTTGCCAGTTATGTACGTGGGGTTTTTCGCCAGTACTCCTGGTATGAACCATACTCAACACTCTACTAAACAGTGGCTAATTCATTTCTTACTATGCCATCAATCTACAGGTTTGGATCTCAGCGAGGGGGGTGGGGGGCATGTGAGAAAGTTGCCAGTGACGTTGATGAGGGTTTTTGCTTCGGGACTCCAGTTTTCTCTACTACCTATAACTGGCTAGTCACACATTACCCTAGATATGGCAGAAAAAGTGAAGATATCAAAATTCCAAATTTCTTAATTTGCCTTCCTTGAATATAGAAAGATCTCATTTCTATACATTCTGTAGTTAAAAGAGCAGGTTAAAGCTTGCTTAAGGAGAATAAAAAAAAATAGCATACGCCAGTTGGTTAAGACCACCTTCTTGTTCCCATTAATGCTTAAGAGTTTTCTCCAGAAATTGCCATTTGGATCTTTGATACGTTTAAGGATGATACTGGATTTTGGCCAGTAATCCTCATTACATGCAATTTGGCATTAGACATTTGTGGGCAAATTATGTTTTTGGCCCATGGGAGTTAATTCCTGTGAAAGCCTGTATCCAACTTGGGACCTGCATTGTCCATGTTCTCCCGATGTCCCTCACTGTATATCTCATTAGTTGTGTTCTGTCTTAGATGACCAAACACAAGTGGATTCGAAACCAGCCATTCAACCTAAACATGCAAGCCTCAACCAGTGTCAACTAATAGCCGCTAATTAGGCCAGAATCGGGCTGCAGTGGGCACCCCCAGCTTGTGGAGATAAGGTTTCTCTTTAATGTAATCGATGCGAGAGCCCTGATTGGTCCTTGTTCCCACGTGACCTCGCTGTGATGCCTTATCTGGTACTCCTGGCATGAGTCCAGCATGTAACTATAGGGCATATAGTAATTGGTCTCTCGCTACATATCCATTCTTTTTTTAATCCAAGGTTCTGTCCTCTGTTGTAATTAATGAGGCTTTGCCTATTGTACCTCTCATTGGCAATACCTGGCACGTTTCTAGAATCCCCATCAGTCAGTTCCTTTCACAATGACTCAAGACAGCACTGTGCCCTAGGGAAATTTAACTTATCTTATTCTTATCATCATCCTTAATACATGTTTTAAAATGCAGGATTTCATAGCAATGCATATTTAAACATGCAGAATTTCATGGTAATGAATGTTTAAACATGCAGAATTTCTTTCTGATGCTTGTTAAAACATACATAATTACAAGGTAATACTTGCTATCAAACGTACAGCATTTCTCGATAATGCTTGCTATTAAACGTGCTGAGTTTCAAGGGATGGTGTGCAGGATATGTGGTTAAACATGTTTTAACCCTTTCAATGCTAAAGCAGTGTTAGTCCAAAGATCAAGGACGCAAACACTTTTGAAACCATCTAAGCCCTGTCATATTGGTATTCATTAGATAGCCCTCACTAAGTACACTCAGATGAGTACTCTTATTTGCCAGGGTTTCACGGTTTTTCAGCTTTTTTGCATCATTTTGTATTGGTCAAATTAGCTATCAGCAGCAGCATAATATGTGAACCTTGGAATCTTGTGACCAAAAGAGCTATTTTGACTATAGATACAACAAGTCATCAAGTTTGTATAGGAATTTCATCTAAGTCGAAGCCTGCCTATTCATAGATCTGTGCCTATAGTGCCCTTCTTGATCTGAGGATAAATGGGTTAGCATGCACCATATATCTCAGTGGAGTCTGTCTCTGCCTGCATGCTGTAGAGGCAGCTGACAACTGGACTAAGATCAATTGTCATTCCGAGGGGAACACTGACAGCAACAACTGCTGACAGGCAAGCTTCTCCTTTCTCTGCGACATGAGGCTGCCACGGTCTGGGACAGTGATGGAAGCACCTCCTTCTGTCCTGTCATCACTGCTTCTTTCATCCATCGGTTTAGTTCTTATGGGTCAGGCCTCTGGTCTGGGGACAGTGATGGAAGTTTCTCTTTCGGTCCTGTCATCAGATTTTAAGCTTCTTTCATCCATCTGTTAACCCTTCAAATGATGAGGCTACCATTCATCCAAAGCACAAGGAAGGAAAGATTTTTGATAACCATCTTAATCCTGTCATGTTGGTATTAATTCAAAAGCTCTCACTGAGTACTCTCAGATGAGTACCCATGTGCTAGGGTTCCTGTCATTTTTCAGGTTTTTTGCATCATTTTGTATTGGCACAATTATGAATAAGCAGCATTAGGGTTAAGTCCTTATGGGTCAGGCCTCTGGTCTGGGGACAGTGATGGAAGCACCTCTTTCTGTCCTGTCATCAATGCTTCTTTCAGCCTCTGTAAAGTCCTTATGGGTCGGGCCTCTGGTCTGGGGACAGTGATGGCGGAACCGCCTCTTTCTGTCCAGTTATCAATGCTTCTTTGTCCTATCTGTGCTTGAAGGATCCACCATGGCCTAGTGGTCACGATGCCTATCTCCTAATAGTCAGGTTGCATGTTTGAGTCTCAGCTGGATCCCCCATGAGCAGGATGGCCTGGTTGCTATATAAATGTATGGCGTTGTGGAGGGCTGTCTGAGGTGCTTCTCTAACTGAAAGACCCTTTGGGACTATTCATGAAGGGGAGGGAATTTCTTCCGGGTTCTGGGTTTCTAAGTGTTTGTGTCCAATGCCAAATTTGGCTGCTTTTAGCAAGAAGGCAACCACTAATGGTGAATTTGAATGCTGATCATGTGAGTGTCTGCTGTCATTTGTCAGCGGGCTGTGATGAACATACCTCTGTAGTGCCTGTCATAGCTACTTGTTAACCCTTATGCTGCTGCTGGCTAATTTGGCAATAAAAAAATGATTCAAGAAACATGAAAAATGACTGAAACCATGGAACATGGGTACTCATCTGAAAGTACTAGGCGAGAGCAATCCAATGAATAACAACATGAGTTTATATGTTTTCAAAATGATCTTTGCTTCAATTTAGACCATTGGGCAACTGCCTGAAAAAAATCTTAGTGCCCAATACCTAATTTGGCTGTTTTAGCTAGCAGGCATGTGAGTGTCTGCTGTCATGCAGTATATTTGTCAGCGGGCTGTGATGTACGTGTCACTGTCGTGCCTGTCATAGCTACTTGTTTAAGCCATTAGATCAGAGCGCCCAGGCGGGGGACTGGGGAGTCTGACCATACGTCAAGCTGACACATGCACCCTCAAAGCTTAGGACAAAAATCTCCTCTATTCAAAATATGCCAACATTCTGACTGATCCCATGCAAAGTTTGAAGATGAGATGAAGAGTATGGGAATCACAGACAACTCAAAGCTTTCATTGCAGTGAAACATCTGTCTCTGTCCCTGTCTCTGTCTCTCTCCCT
>OZ012700.1:15329169-15452691 GCA_963942565.1 Maea johnstoni | reverse complement strand
CACAAGTTTTAATTACTGTGAAAGCCTGTATCCTGCTTGGGACCTGCATTGTCCATGTTCTCCTGAAGTCCCTCACTGTATATCTCATTAGCTGTGTTCTGTCCTCTGTGGTAATTAATGAGGCTTTGCCTATTGTATCTCTCATTGGCAATACCTGGCACGATTCTAGAATCCCCATCAGTCAGTTCCTTTCACAATGACTCAAGACAGAGCACCGTGCCTTAGGGAAATTTAACTTATCTTATCATCATCCTAATACATGTTTAAAAAATGCAGGATTTCATAGCAATGCATATTTAAACATGCAGAATTTCATGGTAATGAATGTTCAAACATGCAGAATTTCTTTTTGATGTTTGTTAAAACATACATAATTACAAGGTAATACTTGCTATCAAACGTACAGCATTTCACGATAATGCTTACTATTAAACGTGCTGAGTTTCAAGGGATGGTGTGCAGGATATGTGGTTAAACATGTTTTAAACCCTTTTCAATGCTAAAGCTAAGTTCGTCCAAAGACCAAGGAAACCATCTGAGCCCTGTCATATTGTTACACATTAGATAGCCCTCACTAAGTACACTCAGATGAGTACTCTCATTTGCCAGGGTTTCGCGTTTTTTTTTAGCTTTTTTGCATCATTTTGTATTGGTCAAATTAGCCATCAGCAGCAGCATAATATGTGAACCTTGGAATCTTGTGACCAAAAGAGCTATTTTGACTTTAGATACAACAAGTCATCAAGTTTGTATAGGAATTTTATCTAAGTCAAAGCCTGCCCATTCATAGATCTGTGCCTAGTGCCCTTCTTGATCTGAGGATAAATGGGATAGCATGCACCATATATCTCAGTGGAGTCTGTCTCTGCCTGCATGCTGTAGAGGGCAGCTGACAACTGGACTAAGATCAATTGTCATTCCGAGGGGAACCACTGACAGCAACAACTGCTGACAGGCAAGCTTCTCCTTTCTCAGCTGCGACAGTGATGGAACCACCTCTTTCTGTCCTGTCATCACTTCTTTCATCCATCGGTTTAGTTCTTATGGGTCAGGCCTCTGGTCTGGGGGACAGCGATGGAAGTTTCTCTTTTGGTCCTGTCATCCGATTTTAAGCTTCTTTCATCCATCTGTTAACCCTTCAAATGATGAGGCTACCATTCACCCAAAGCACAAGGAAGGAAAGATTTTTGATAACCATCTTAATCCTGTCATGTTGGTATTTAATTAATTCAAAAGCTCTTACTGAGTACTCTCAGATGAGTACCCATGTGCCTGTCATTTTTCAGGTTTTTTGCATCATTTTGTATTGGCACAATTATCAATAAGCAGCATTAGGGTTAAGTCCTTATGGGTCAGGCCTCTGGTCTGGGACAGTGATGGAAGCTCTTCTCTCTGTCCTGTCGTCACTGCTTCTTTCAGCCTCTGTAAAGTCCTTATGGGTCAGGCCTCTGGTCTGGGGGACAGTGATGGAAGCTCTTCTCTCTGTCCTGTCGTCACTGCTTCTTTCAGCCATCTGTAAAGTCCTTATGGGTCAGGCCTTCTGGTCTGGGGACAGTGATGGAAGCTCTTCTCTCTGTCCTGTCGTCAACTGCTTCTTTCAGCCATCTGTAAAGTCCTTATGGGTCAGGCCTCTGGTCTGGGGACAGTGATGGAAGCTCTTCTCTCTGTCCTGTCGTCACTGCTTCTTTCAGCCTCTGTAAAGTCCTTATGGGTCAGGCCTCTGGTCTGGGGACAGTGATGGAAGCTCTTCTCTCTGTCCTGTCGTCACTGCTTCTTTCAGCCATCTGTAAAGTCCTTATGGGACAGGCCTCTGATCTGGGGACAGTGATGGAAGCTCTTCTCTCTGTCCTGTCATCACTGCTTCTTTCAGCCTCTGTAAAGTCCTTGTGAGTCAGGCCTCTGGTCTGGGGACAGTGATGGAAGCTCTTCTGTCGGTCCTGTCATCACTGCTTCTTTCAGCCTCTGTAAAGTCCTTATGGGTCAGGCCTCTGGTCTGGGGACAGTGATGGAAGCTCTTCTCTCTGTCCTGTCGTCACTGCTTCTTTCAGCCATCTGTAAAGTCCTTATGGGTCAGGCCTCTGGTCTGGGGACAGTGATGGAAGCTCTTCTCTCTGTCCTGTCGTCACTGCTTCTTTCAGCCTCTGTAAAGTCCTTATGGGTCAGGCCTCTGGTCTGGGGACAGTGATGGAAGCTCTTCTCTCTGTCCTGTCGTCACTTGCTTCTTTCAGCCATCTGTAAAGTCCTTATGGGACAGGCCTCTGATCTGGGGACAGTGATGGAAGCTCTTCTCTCTGTCCTGTCATCACTGCTTCTTTCAGCCTCTGTAAAGTCCTTGTGAGTCAGGCCTCTGGTCTGGGGACAGTGATGGAAGCTCTTCTGTCGGTCCCTGTCATCACTGCTTCTTTCAGCCTCTGTAAAGTCCTTATGGGTCAGGCCTCTGATCTGGGGACAGTGATGGAAGCTCTTCTTTCTGTCCCTGTCATCACTGCTTCTTTCAGCCTCTGTAAAGTCCTTATGGGACAGGCCTCTGATCTGGGGGACAGTGATGGAAGCTCTTCTTTCTGTCCGGTCATCACTGCTTCTTTCAGCCTCTGTAAAGTCCTTATGGGTCAGGCCTCTGGTCTGGGGGACAGTGATGGAAGCTCTTCTTTCTGTCCTGTCATCACTGCTTCTTTCAGCCTCTGTAAAGTCCTTATGGGTCAGGCCTCTGATCTGGGGACAGTGATGGAAGCTCTGCTTCTTTCAGCCTCTGTAAAGTCCTTATGGATCAGGGCCTCTGGTCTGGGGACAGTGATGGAAGCTCTTCTCTCTGTCCTGTCATCACTGCTTCTTTCATCCATCTGTAAAGTCCTTATGGGTCAGGCCTCTGGTCTGGGGACAGTGATGGAAGCTCTTCTTTCTGTCCTGTCATCACTGCTTCTTTCAGCCTCTGTAAAGTCCTTATGGGTCAGGGCCTCTGGTCTGGGGACAGCGATGGAAGCTCTTCTTTCTGTCCTGTCATCACTGCTTCTTTCAGCCATCGGTTAAGTCCTTATAGGTCAGGCCTCTGGTCTGCAACAGTGATGGAAGCTGAGCTCTTTCTGTCCTGTCATCACTGCTTCTTTCTGCCATCGGTTAGGGTCCTTATGGGTCAGGTCTCTGGTCTGGGGACAGTGATGGAAGCTCTTCTTTCTGTCCTGTTATCAGTGCTTCTTTCAGCCTCTGTAAAGTCCTTATGGGTCAGGCCTCTGGTCTGGGGACAGTGATGGAAGCTCTTCTTTCTGTCCTGTTATCAATGCTTCTTTCAGCCTCTGTAAAGTCCTTATGGGTCAGGCCTCTGGTCTGGGGACAAGTGATGGAAGCTCTTCTGTCTGTCCTGTCATCACTGCTTCTTTTCAGCCTCTGTAAAGTCCTTATGGGTCAGGCCTCTGGTCTGGGGACAGTGATGGAAGCGCTTCTTTTCTGTCCTGTCATCACTGCTTCTTTCAGCCTCTGTAAAGTCCTTATGGGTCAGGCCTCTGGTCAAGGGACAGTGATGGAAGCTCTTCTTTCTGTCCTGTTATCAATGCTTCTTTCAGCCATCTGTAAAGTCCTTATGGGTCAGGCCTCTGGTCTGGAGACAGTGATGGAAGCTCTTCTGTCTGTCCTGTCATCACTGCTTCTTTCAGCCTCTGTAAAGTCCTTATGGGTCAGGCCTCTGGTCTGGGGACAGTGATGGAAGCTCTTCTGTCTGTCCTGTCATCACTGCTTCTTTCAGCCTCTGTAAAGTCCTTATGGGTCAGGCCTCTGGTCTGGGGACAGTGATGGCGGAACCGCCTCTTTCTGTCCAGTTATCAATGCTTCTTTGTCCGATCTGTTCTTGAAGGATCCACCATGGCCTAAGTGGTCACGATGCCTATCCCCTAATAGTCAGATTGCATGTTTGAGTCTCAGTCGGATCCCCCATCAGCAGGTTGGCCTGGTTGCTGTATAAATGTATGGCCTTTGGAGGGCTGTCTGAGGTGCTTCTCTAGCTGAAGGCTCTCTGGGACTATTTATGAAGGGGAGGGAATTTCTCTCCCGGGTTCTGGGGTTCTAAATGTTTGTGTCCAATGCCAAATTTGGCTGCTTTTAGCAAGAAGGCAACCACTAATGGTGAACGTGAATGCTGATTATGTGAGTGTCTGCTGTCATGCAGTATATATGTCAGCAGGCCGTGATGAACATGCCTCTGTCGTGCCTGTCATAGCTACTTGTTAACCCTTATGCTGCTGATTTGACCAATTAAAAAAAAATATTCAAGAAACATTAAAAAATGACTGAAACCATGGAACATGGGTACTCATCGGAGAGTACTAGGCGAGAGCGATCCAATGAATACCAACATGAGTTTTATATGTTTTTCAAAATAATCTTTGCTTCAATTTAGACCATTGGGCAACTGCCTGAAAAAAATCTTAGTGCCCAATACCAAAGGTTTATTAACATATGTTAATAAACCTTTGCCAATACCTAATTTGGCTGCTTTAGCGAGCAGGCATGTGAGTGTCTGCTGTCATGCAATATATTTGTCAGCAGGCTGTGATGGAGGTGCCTCTGTCGTGCCTGATCATAGCTACTTGCTTAAGCCATTAGATCAGAGCGCCCAGGCGGGGGACTGGGGGAGTCTGACCATTACGTCATGCTGACACATGCACCCTCAAAGCTAAGGACAAAAAATCTCCTCTATTCAAAATATGCCAACATTCTGATCCCATGCAAAGTTTGAAGATGAGATGAAGAGTATGGGAATCACAGACAACTCAAAGCTTTCATTGCAGTGAAACATCTGTCTCTGTCCCTGTCTCTGTCTCTCTCCCCTCCCCATCCCTCTCTCTCTCTCAACCCTCTCTCTGCCTCTCTCTCTCTCTCTCTCTCTCTCTCTCTCTCACCTCTCTCTCTCTCTCTCTCTCTCTCTCTCTCTCTCTCTCTCTCTCTCTCTCTCTCCTCTCTCTCTCTCTCTCTCTCTCTCATCTCTCTATCTCTCTCTCTCTCTCTCTCTCTCTCTCTCTCTCTCTCTCTCCTCTCTCTCTCTCTCTCTCTCTCTCTCTCTCTCTCTCTCTCTCTCTCTCTCTCTCTCTCTCTCTCTCTCTCTCTCTCTCTCTCTCTCTCTCTCTCTCTCTCTCTCTCTCTCTCTCTCTCTCTCTCTCTCTCTCTCTCTCTCTCTCTCTCTCTCTCTCTCTCTCTCTCTCTCTCTCTCTCTCTCTCTCTCTGTGCTCGGGAAGGAAGCTGAGACTAAAGCTTAAGATGGGAGTTAATCGTCCTGCCTGTAAACTCTACCACAACAAAGCAGAGAACCAAGTGTTATTCCCATCAACATTCCAGCAGCACCCAGCTCTTACGACAAGCCTTTGTAGTCCCAGTCCCCCATTGAAGCTCGAAACCATCCCTGTAATTGCACCAATCACTGCCATTTCGGGGTACCGCCTTTTTTGCCACTTTGAGGTTTTTCCAGGGGCCGCCGTTAAAGTCAACGTAGCCGTGTTATTAACCAAGTCTGTTGTCTTTGTATGATTCATGGCCCTATTGTTGTTAGTTTGTCATTTGTGCGTGTTTGAAGTGTTGACAGCGCCAGGCCTGCTCTCTTAACCCTTATGCTGCTGGTGTCTAATTTGGCCCTTACAAAATGAGGCAAAAACCTAAAAAAAAATGATTGAAACCCTGGCACATGGGTACTCATCTGAGAGTGCTCTGCGAGAGCAATCCAATGAATACCAACATGACATGGTTTTAAATGGTTGTTAGAAATCTTTGCATTCTTATGCTTTGGACGAAAGTAACCTTAGCATTGGAAGGGTGAACCTTCTGTAGCTCGCATATCACCCAGCTATTCCTTTGTGCTTTGGTGCCGACTGGCAGCTGGAGTGCCCTGTACAGCAACCATTACGTAGCTGACAACTTTCACCACACTCCACTTTTTTTTAAACACGACTGATCTTTGTAACTTGGAGTCTGCTGTGCTTTATATAGCTTCCATTCTCAAAGTCCACAGTTGGATGTTGTAAGTTACTTTATATTTTTGACAGTCTCTTAGTCGTAGCTTTGTAAAACTGCTCTACTGCCAAGTATTACAGATGAGATGGTTTCAAACATTTGCTGATCCTTGTAACCTAGAGTGTGCTTTATATTGCTTCCAATTTTCAAAGTCCACAGTTGGATGTTGTAACTTACTTAAAGACAGTCAGGGGCGGATCCAGGGGGGGTTCGAGGGGTTCGTCCGAACCCCCTTTGCTGGTGAGACACTTTGCACCACCACGCCACCTGTGTACAAAATCGGAACTAATCGTTTTTTTCTTGCCTTGGCCACCAGATGTACCCGACTTTGAGTGCCATCTAGAAACCTTTATCCTGTAAATGCAATCAGTAACCACCCATCCCTAATCCTGAAGCCCCCCGGCCCATTCACTCAGTCAGAGTAAATGCAACTGTCCCCCTAACCTATCCTCCCCCCTTGAGACTAAACAATCAGGTATGAGAGGAAGTAGTGGGGGAAACACGGAATCTACATTGTCTGGGGTATACACACACTCTTGATTTGTACAGGAAGTGATTAGAAACTGACCAGTTGGGGAGGGAAATCATCTACCTCCAGTCTAAGAATACAAAACTAAAACTGCGTTTCAAAACATTTTCAACTAAATGATATAAGGATGCTTTAATGCTTTATCAACACGGCAGATCAGGAGGGGGGGGGGGGGTGGGTTCGTCCGACCCCCCTCCACCTGCTAGTTAGTCACTTTGCTACACTACGATTTGGACAAACAACAATACTATTTTTTTGTTGTTTTTTCTATTGTAATCATTATGACTAAGATTTCAATATTTTCTGTTCCAAGTAAATCTGGCGTGTTGATCAGGTATCCAGCCTGGACACAAGTATTCAAGTCTCTGAGGTGACGTTGATCACCTGGAGCTTGAAGCAGGACAAAAGAGACACATCTAGACAGTAATTTCAATTATCATTTCCTGTCGGTGTTGATTTGGGTTGTTGTGTCATGTCATGCTCAACTGTTATTGTTTCTAAAAGTAGGCCTTATTTTGAAATGCTCCTTACATGGCACAAGCATTGAGTTTTGCTACGTGAAGTATGGATTTTTTTTAAAAACTAGTAACTAGTCAGCCTCTTGTTTCCGAAATGCTTTTTTACATGTTTGAAAGTGCTAAAGGTCCATCATTCAATCTGCTGACAAAACAATATGCAATATGGCCACCCCTGAATTTGATTTTGCAACTGATTTGAAATATAGGAATTCATTTAAAATTTCTTAGTCAATAACATACTTAGTTGTATCTCTAATGAAAATCCTTGTTTAACTTTTTAGTTTTCTGCAGTTGGCCCCTGGAGGTGTTTTCAGAAATCATCATAAGGGGCGCCACCAGTGTCACTGTTCGGAACTAAATTGAACCCCCCCCTTCTCGAATCCTGGATCCGCCCCTGACAGTCTCCTAGGCATAGCTCTGCAAAACTGCTCTATTGCCAAGTACTATAGGATAAGATTGTTTTAAACAATGGTTTATCTTTGTAACTTAAAGTACACGCATTATATAGCTTCCATTCTGAATGTCTAACATTGGATGTTGTAAGTTACTTTATCCTTCTAATGCTGAGGCTACTTTCACCTAAAGCACAAAGACACAACAATTTTTTTTAAATCATCTAAACCCTGGCATGTTGGTATTCATGGGAAAGCTCTCAGTGAGTACTGTCAGATACATGCCTTCATATACCTTTATGGTATCATCTGTATCCGTAACCCTTATGCTGCTGGTGGCTATTTTGGCCAATACAAAATGATGCAAAAAAACCTAAAATGGCTGAAACTTGGCACATGGATGCTCATCTAAGAGTACTCAGCAGGAGCTATCCAATGAATACCAACATGACAGGGTTTACATGATTTTTGAAAAATATTTGTGATTTGGACGAAAGTAGCCTTAACATTTGTTAGGTTGAGTATTTTCAAAAGTATAGAAGTCTCGGACAGCCTTTTTGTGGAAGCTCTAAGAATAAATGGATTAACCAGTGAGGTTGTAACAGTGGAAGTACAATTTTAAGTTAAGTGGTTGTTTTCAGAGACAGAATGACAGTTTTATCGTGGCCCGATGGTTTATGGCGTTGTTTTACCAAAGATGCCAAGTCCCCACAGTTGGAGTACTATTTAGGGTGAAGAGACTGTATTAACACTTAACCCTTTCAATGCTGAGGCTGTTTTGCCCAAAGCACAAGGATGCAAAGATTTTTGAAAAGCGTCTAATCCCTGTCATGTTGGTATTCATTGAATAGCTCTCACTGAGTACTATCAGATGAGTACCTATGTGCCAGGGTTTCAGTCATTCTTTTTTTTGCAACATTTTTTATTTCCATAATTGGCCACCACCAGCATATTAGGGTTAAGGTATACATAAGACATATATGTGCCCCATAGATATCTGTGGTATCTCTGTAGCTTATCTTCGCCAACTGTCTTGAAGTCAGGAGACTGTTCAGTGGATAAGTGTTGTTATCATCAGCTCCACTGTGATACTCGCAGCTGATTGGTCAATTGCTGTTGGGTACTGGATTGTATTTCATTGCTTCTCATTAAATGGCAATGTTAGGATCCGGATAAGTGTTTTATCCCCACTCTCAAAGTTTTATCCCACTTCGCCATGGCAACTATGGGTTTGACCTCAAGTTTTACAGGTCACAGCCTCGTTTTGAACCCTTGGCGACGAAAAATAAAATGGCGGACATTCCTCTTCACTTTGCCGCCTGACGGATTCTTTTGGCGTTTAAAACACTATTTGCGCATGTTAGTCTGCCAACATGGTGTATACATGAATATAAAGATGGCAGAAAGTAAATAAGATGGATTTAGGTTTAGTCCAGTAGCCAGATCAAGAAAAGTACTCTATTTTAGAAGTTAGGTTAACCCGAGAGCTAGAAAATTTCCGTTGGTATCATGTTTTAGGCCCACACTTGGGGCATACCGCCAGGGTGGATGTAGACTTCAGAAGTGGTGCACATCTTTTTTACGGGGTCATGTCTTAGACACCCCACTATATGTAAAAAGGCCCCAAAATGGTCAAAATAATAGGTATAGGGGTAGGAAAGCCACCCTAAAACAGTCATAACTCAGCTTAAACCAATCATAGGGATCAGTGTTTGGTATTAAAATGTTGGTATGAAAGAGAAGTATCTTTTGAAATAGTAAATACATAACCAACTCTATCCCATGATGTAATAAAGGTCATTCAAGGTCATAATGGCTGCCAAATCAAGAATCTGGGATTTTCCGATATTCTATAGTTTCCGTTTATAAACTTCTCAGTTTTTTTGACGGTATGTATTTCTTTTTTGTAGCCACTTTTTCTGAAGGAATGTCTTTTAATGGAATTGTTGAACATTTTAGAAAGTTCATTGACTAGAGTTTTAAGTCCAATTTTGAGCTGTAAGGTACAAAGTAGGGTACTAAGCCCACCTGGAGACCCCAAAAAGTGCCTAAAATGGTAAAAATTTGAAAATCAAAATGACTTTATCTTAAATTTTATAAGTAGGAAGGGAGCAGATGATGTACCAAAACATCAGGTTTAATTTTCTCCTCAATCTGGAAGATTATGGAAAAATAATATTGAAATTAAGGGGTGGTTGAAGGTCAAATAAAGGTCAAAATGCCATTTTTCCTCTAAAAATTTCAAATTTTGATCAAGAAATTTTGATGAAGTAGTTGTGTTTTGTCATTATTTAATTTCCAAACCAAGTTACCACAATGATTGACAGATAGATAATCTCAAATATGGTCCAACAAATCATTTTTTACCATTTACTGGTGAAAATGAAGTAGTTTTAAGTCAATAAGGAGGTGTGGAAAGTGGCATTTGGCTATTCCATGCTTATAATAAGTGTTTACGAACGGGTTGTGAGAAGGTGCTAGTATGGGACCACTGTTTAGGTCATAAAAGTTGTGAGCACCAAACAATATAGGCATTGTTTGGTATCAATTTTTTTGTTGTAAGACGGTCTTTCCATTCCATGCAACCAACCAAGGGTAGGGTCTATTGTTGCAATACTAGAGGTCATTCAAGGTCAAACTAACCCCAATTTCATAATTTGAGGCATTTTGTCTTTGAATTTTCCATTAAACAGCTTATCATATTCTCCTAGAATACATATTTTATCCTGGAAATATTTTAAGGTGAGAAATAATTTTTAAAAAGGATTCTGAGACATTTTTAGGTCATTTCAAGAGAAAGTTTGAACCAATTTGGAGTATTTCAGGGCCAAAATTACAAATGCCTGGTTACGGGTGCACTCACATATTTAAGTGAAGCAGCAGAAAGTTGACATAACAGATCGAGTCATATCTTATGGTATGTCAGTTTTCATTTTCAGTAGGGAGAATAAGCCGTTTAACTTGCAGCATTACTTGCCTATTGTGCTTGTCATGTAAGATTATAAAGGCAGTGTAAAATATCTCTGAGATTTAAGGAAAAAATGAAGGTCAAATAAAGGTCAAAACATCTTTTTTTCTCTAAAAAATTCAAATTTTGATGAAGAAATTTTGATGGAGTAGTTTGTGTTTTGTTATTACATAATATCCTAACCACATTACCACAATACTTGACAGACAAGATACCTTAAATATGTTTTAGAAAAACATTTCCACCCTTTACCTGTAAAAATGAAGTAGTTTAAAGTCAATATGGAGGTGTGGAAGGTGGCATTTGGTTATTCCATGCTTATGATAAGTGTTTACGAACGGGTTGTGAGAAGGTGCTAGTATGGGACCACTGTTTAGGTTATGAAAGTTGAGAGCACCAAACATTATAGGCATTGTTTGGTACCTAAATGTTTGTTGTAAGACAATCTTTCCATTCCATGCAACCACCCTAGGGTAGGGTCTATTGTTGTGATACTAGAGGTCATTCAAGGTCAAACTAACTCCAATTTCATGATTTAAGGCATTTTCTCTTTGGATTTTCCACTTAGCAGCTTATCAAATTCTCATAGAATACATATTTTATCCTGGAAATATTTTTAGGTGAAAAATATTTCTTAAAAAGGATTCTGAGACATTTTCAGGTCATTTCAAGAGAAAGTTTGAACCAGTCTGGAATATTTAGGGGCCAAAATGACAAAATGCCTGATTACGGGTGCACTCACATATTTAAGTGAAGCAGCAGAAAGTTGACATAACAGATAGAGACTCATATCTTATGGCATGTCAGCTTTCATTTTTAATTTGGAGAATAAGTCTTTTAACTTGCCTATTGTGTTTTTTATGTAAGATTATAAACTAAGGCAGTGTAAAATATCTTTGAGATTTAAGGACAAAATGAAGGTCAAATAAAGGTCAAAACGTCATTTTTTCTCTAAAAAGTTCAAATTTTGATGATGAAATTTTGATGAGGTACTACTGTTTTGTCATTACATAATTTCCTAAACCTGTCACCACAATAATTGACAGACAAGATACCTTAAATATGTTTAACAAAAAGAAATTACCCTTTACCTGTGAAAATGAAGTCTAGTTTCAAGGTAATATGCAGATGTGGAATGTGCTATTGGATAATATTCATGCCTAATCGAGTTGTTAGCAAGTGCTAGTAACATATGGGACCACTTTTTAGGTCATAAAAGTTGTGACCACCAAACATTATAGGCATTGTTTGCTATCAAAATGCTTGTTGTAAGACAATCTTTCCATGTCATGCAACCAGGCTAGTGTAGGGCATTTTGCAATGATATAAGAGGTCATTCAAGGTCAAACTACCCCCAATTTCATGACTTAAAGGGCAAATGCACCATCAGAAAGATTTAGGTTCAAAATGATCTTTTACATGTCACCTTTCAAATAAGACCTCCCCCGAACCTGTCCTCTTCAGCACTACTCAGTTATAGCTTACAGAAGTTCAGGAAGCAACAGTCCTGAGGCAGCTATACAGGGCCTCCATGCATCCCAAGATGCACTCTGTTTTTGACACCTTCTAAGCACCAGCCTGTGTCACTAGTGCTTAAGAGATAGCAGTAGCAGAGAAGCCTGCATGGATTTCCCTTACTTGCTAATCTTTATTCCTGGCTCATCCCTGATCACAATTTTTGGAAGCAAATAAAACTTCAAGAAGTAAAACTTACATAGTATGGCATAATTGAGCAATTCAGAAATTTGGAGGAATGGAAATATCTGACTCACCTAGGGAACTTCTCCCTTAAACCCACATGATCCTTAACTCAATGGTGCCAGGTTCTTTACTCAAAGATAGCATCTTGATAACAGGAAGTGAAGGAATACACATACTAATAAGTCCTACACTATTCCCATGAGTAACTGCTAACTGACACAAGTGTTGCAATTTCCTGTAAGTGATTAGCACAAACTGATTTCATAGCAATTAGGAAGTAATGGTTTCTACAAAACAATAAGCTACAAATCAAAGACAAGCCACATAGTATAACTTCCAAGGATTGTTGGAATATACAATAGGAAATTGAAGAAGTTCAATCTTTGGGAATTGTGACAACTTATTGAAAGCCAGTAATGAAACTCTAAGCAGGAAAGGGGAGCCCAGCCCCCTATCACTGCTATCTCTTAAGCACTAGTGACACAGGCTGCATGGTGCTTAGAAGGTGTCAAAAACAGAGTGCATCTTGGGATGCATGGAGGCCCTGTATAGCTGCCTCAGGACTGTTGCTTGCTGAACTTCTGTAAGCTATAACTGAGAAGTGCTCAAGAGGACAGGTTCAGGGGAGGTCTTATTTGAAAGGCGACAAGTATACGCTCATTTTGAACCTAAATCATTCTGATGGTGCATTTGCCCTTTAAGGCATTTTGTCTTTGAATTGACTGTGTAGTATCT
Source organism: Maea johnstoni (assembly GCA_963942565.1). NCBI lineage: Eukaryota > Metazoa > Annelida > Polychaeta > Spionida > Magelonidae > Maea > Maea johnstoni. The sequence goes on along the minus strand of OZ012700.1, from coordinate 15,439,857 downwards.
CATCAAATTCTCATAGGATACATATCTAATGATAGCTTTCCCTGCAAATATTATTTTTAGGTGAGAAATGTCTTTTAAAAGAGAAACTCATGCCTTTTAAGGTTATTTCAAGACAAAGTCTGTGCTAATCGTGAATATTCAGGCATCAAAATGACAAAATGCCTGATTTTAGGTGCACCCAAATATCAATTTAGCAGTAGAAAGTTGACACAACAGCTTATCATATGGTACGTCAGCTTTCATTTTCAATTGGGCATATATGCCTTTTAACTTGCCAATTTGTGCTTGCCACGTAAGGTTAAAGATAGCGTTAAATATTATTGAGATTTAAGGAAAAATGGAATGTCAAACCAAGGTCAAAAGGTCACATAGAGCATTTTCGACTTTGAATATTCAGGATTAGAACGGACTTTGTCTTGAAATAACTTTAAAAGGCATGAGTTTCAATTTTAAAAGACATTTCTCACCTAAAAATAATATTTGCAGGAAAAAATATCATTAAATATGTATTCTAGGAGAACTCGATGAGATACTACACAGGCAATTCAAAGACAAAATGCCTTAAGTCATGAAATTGGGGGAAGTCTGACCTTGAATGACCTCTCATATCACAGCAAAATGCCCTACACTAGCCTGGTTGCATGAAATGGAAAGATTGTCTTACAACAAGCATTTTGATAGCAAACAATGACTATAATATTTGGTGCTCACAACTTTTATGACCTAAACAGTGGTCCCATATGTTACTAGCACTTGCTAACAACTCGATTAGGCATGAATATTATCCAATAGCACATTCCACATCTGCATATTACCTTGAAACTAGTACTTCATTTTCACGGGTAAAGGGTAAACTTTTTTTGTTAAAACATATTTAAGGTAACTTTTCTGTCAATTAAAGTGGTGACATGCGTAAGAAATTATGTATTGACAAAAAAGAAGAACCTTATCAAAATTTCATCATCAAAATTTGAATGTTTTAGAGAAAAGTGACGTTTTGACCTTTATTTGACCTTCATTTGTCCTTAAATCTCAAAGATATTTTACACTGCCTTTATAATCTTACATAAAAACGCAATAGGCAAGTTAAAAGACTTATTCTCGCGATTAAAAATGAAAGCTGACATGCCATAAGATATGAGTCTCTATCCGTTATGTCAACTTTCTGCTGCTTCACTTAAATATTTTAGTGCACCCGTAATCAGGCATTTTGTTATTTTGGCCCCTAAATATTCCAGATTGGTTCAAACTTTCTCTTGAAATGACCTGAAAATGTCTCAGAATCCTTTTTGAAAAATATTTCTCACCTAAAAATATTTCCAGGATAAAATATGTATTCTATGAGAATTTGATAAGCTGCTAAGTGGAAAATCCAAAGAGAAAATGCCTTAAATCATGAAATTGGGGTTAGTTTGACCTTGAATGACCTCTAGTATCACAACAATAGACCCTACCCTAGGTTGGTTGCATGGAATGGAAAGATTGTCTTACAACAAACATTTAGGTACCAAACAATGCCTATACTGTTTGGTGCTCACAACTTTTATGACCTAAACAGTGTTCCCATACACTAGCACCTTCTCACAACCCATGCGTAAACACTTATCATAAGCATGGAATAGCCAAATGCAACCTTCCACACCTCCATATTGACTTTAAACTACTTCATTTTTACAGGTAAAGGGTGGAAATGTTTTGCTAAAACATATTTAAGGTATCTTGTCTGTCAATTATTGTGGTAATGTGGTTAGGATATTATGTAATAACAAAACACAAACTACTCCATCGAAATTTCTTCATCAAAATTTGAATTTTTTAGAGAAAAAATGATGTTTTGACCTTTATTTGACCTTCATTTTTTCCTTAAATCTCAAAGATATTTTACACTGCCTTTATAATCCTACATGACAAACACAATAGGCAAGTAATGCTGCAAGTTAAAAGGCTTATTCTCCCTATTGAAAATGAAAACTGACATACCATAAGATATGACTCGATCTGTTATGTCAACTTTCTGCTGCTTCCCTTAAATATGTGAGTGCACCCGTAACCAGGCATTTTGTAATTTTGGTCCCTAAATATTCCAAATTGGTCCAGACTTTCTCTTGAAATGACCTAAAAATGTCTAAGAATCCTTCTTCAAAATCATATCTCACCTAAAAATATTTCCAGGATAAAATATGTATTCTAGGAGAATACAATAAGCTGCTTTATGGAAAATTCAAAGACAAAATGCCTCAAATTATGAAATTGGGGTTAGTTTGACCTTGAATGACCTCTAGTATCGCAACAATAGACCCTACCCTAGGTTGGTTGCATGGAATGGAAAGGCTGTCTTACAACAAAAAAATTGATACCAAACAATGCCTATATTGTGTGGTGTTTAAAATTTTTATGACCTAAACAGTGGTCCCATACTAACACCTTCCCACAACCCGTTCGTAAACACTTATTATAAGCATGGAATAGCCAAATGCCACCTTCCACACCTCCTTATTGACTTAAAACTACTTCATTTTCACCAGTAAATGGTAAAAAATTATTTGTTGGACCATATTTGAGATTATTTATCCGTCAATCATTGTGGTAACATGGTTTGGAAATTAAATAGTGACAAAACACAACTACCTCATCAAAATTTCTTGATCAAAATAAGAATCTATTAGAGAAATAATTACATTTTGACCTTTATTTGACCTTCAACCACCCCTTAATTTCAATATTATTTTTCCATAATCTTCCAGATTGAGGAGAAAATTAAACCTGATGTTTTGGTACATAATCTGCTCTCTTCCTACTTATAAAACTTAAGATAAAGTCATTTTGATTTTCAAATTTTTACCATTTTAGGCACTTTTTGGGGTCTCCAGGTGGGCTTAGTACCCTACTTTGTACCTTACAGCTCAAAATTTGACTTAAAACTCTAGTCAATGAACTTTCTAAAATGTTCAACAATTCCATTAAAAGACATTCCTTCAGAAAAAGTTGCTACAAAAAAGAAATACATACCGTCAAAAAACTGAGAAGTTTATAAACGGAAACTATAGAATATCGGAAAATCTCAGATTCTTGATTTGGCAGCCATTATGACCTTGAATGACCTTTATTACATCATGGGATAGAGTTGGTTATGTATTTACTATTTCAAAAGATACTTCTCTTTCATACCAACATTTTAATACCAAACACTGATCCCTATGATTGGTTTAAGCTGAGTTATGACTGTTTTAGGGTGGCTTTCCTACCCCTATACCTATTATTTTGACCATTTTGGGGCCTTTTTACATATAGTGGGGTGTCTAAGACATGACCCCATAAAAAAGATGTGCACCACTTCTGAAGTCTACATCCACCCTGGCGGTATGCCCCAAGTGTGGGCCTAAAACATGATACCAACGGAAATTTTCTAGCTCTCGGGTTAACCTGAATCCCAAAAATGGGTGGCTGGCTACTGTACTAGTTGGTATGTTGCACATACATATGAGAAATAATTGCCGTATGGTCGGCGTCAGGTCTGACGAAAATCTCCGTTGCTATATAGCCTGTGGGACTCGACTTTGGCTACCGCTTTTTTCATTTTCTTTGTGACAAATCGCTCGAATTTGCCATCCAAACTTGGCAAACCCGTTTGGAGCACTAAGTTGTGTATAGATGAACGTACTTTTTGTCTCAACTCTGCATAATGTTAATTTTACCCATTAGGTCCCATTGTGAAATTTGCCCATTGTCAACAATACAAGTATGTTGGGAGGCGTGGGGGGGGGGGGGGGGGAGCTGATGATAAATTCGTTATCCTCCTTGTAAAAAAGGGATACGGCCTGGTATCTGCGTTCAGCCAGTCGTATCACACTCGGCCTCCGGCCTCGTGTGATACGACTGGCTTCACGCAGATACCAGGCCGTATCCCTTTTTTACAAGGAGGATAACTAATATTATTGTTCACTCCCATTTAACCCTGTTATTGTTTACTACCTTTTAACCAGTATTAAATGATGCAAATAACCTAACAAATGACTGAAACACTAGCACATGGGTACTCCTCAGAGAGTACTCAGTGAGAGCTTTCCAATGAATACCAACACGACAGGGTTTAGATGCTTTTCAAAAATGTTTACATCTGTGTGCTTGGATGAAAGAAGCTTTAGCATTGGAGAGGTTCACTGTCTTGAAGTCCTGTTCAGTGGATGAGTGTTGTTACTGTTTACTGCTATTTAACCTTAAAGCCTACACAGTTAGGGCTTGTTTTTCCCATACAGAAATTCTGACAGTTGTATTGGGCAAAGGTTAGGTAGTGTCAATATCACAGCTGTTATCAATTTCAGAAGGTTTAATGTTAATTGGCAGATCACTTAGTCCTCTCTGGTGTATTTACTCAACATCATATGAACAAGTTATGGTGTAAAGTGGCAGCAAATGAAACAGTGTTTTTTTCTGTCCATTAGAGTATTAGGTAAATACTCTGTTAGGCTATTAAGTGTATTATTATTGAACCTCTTCATTTCCTAAGTGTTTTTAGAGTCTAATTGTTATACTTTCATTACTTTTATTGTCTTTTAGGGTATCAGTTTAGCTTTGAATGCTATTTTCATTTAACCCTTATGCTGCTGGTGGCAAATTTGGCCAATACAAAATGATGCAAAAAAAAATACTTAAACCCTGGCACATGGCTACTCATCTGAGAGTAACCCTGGCACATGGCTACTCATCTGAAAGTACTCAGTGACAGCTATCCAATGAATACCAACATGACAGAGTGAAGATGGTTTAAAAAAAATCTTTACGTCCTTGTGCTTTCGGATGAAAGTAGCCTCAGCATTGGGAGGGTTTCATTCCTTGAGTGCCTTAAGCGGCTGTCCTTTGTTATTATACTGTCATCACCTTTTAGTACTGTACCAATTAGGTTTTAAGTGGTGTAATTTTCTAACCCTTTCCATTGTGAGGTCACTCAGAGTCTGTCATTTGTTATTTTACTGCCATTGCCTGTTATCATTGAGTGTAATTGCCCTGGCACCCCTTTTTACGGAGAAAGATTTAGGGTTCAGGTGAGGTAGAAGGGGTAAACTGTCCCTGATCGGGTGTTACTGTTGAGTGTGGAATGAAATAAACAAACATACATATATCCATTCATTCATTCATGCATACATACATTAATATACATACATAAATACATATGTTTGTATGTATGTACATACATACATACATACATACATACATTCATTCATACATTCATTCATGCATGCTGCTAACATGCATACATACATATATTCGTACATACATACAGACATACATACATGCATATACATGCATATACACATACATACATACATACATACATACATACATAAATACATACATACATACATACATACATACATACATACATACATACATACATACAGATATACACACATACACATACATACATACATACATACATACATACATACATACATACATACATACATACATACATATATACATACATTCATACATACATACATACATATATACATACATACATATATACATACATACATATTTACATACTTACATACCTACATACAGACATACAGACATATATACATACATACATACATACATACATACATACATACATACAAATATGCATACATACATAAAATATACATATACACACATACACATACAAGCACACTCACACACACACACACACACACACACACACACACACAGCATCCGGGGGAATTCTAGACATCGCAGTTTAATGACACTAATGTATTTCTGTTTTCATTACAGGAAGGGCTGAGCGTCTCCAACTGAGGACCACTCTACTCGGACATTAACACCACAGACTGACCAAGGTCACAGGTCTAAGGTCGGGGGTCACCACAACATGCCACTGGAGGTACGGATCTCCACTGAAGTCAAGTCGGATTCTCGAACACAGGAACACAGGAAGTACTCTCCACTTCAAAGGAGGTAGGAAACAGCTGGCGTAGTCAACTTGAGCAGTAGTAGCGGAGTGACTGAAAGAGAGACAGCTCACAGGTTTCTGTGTATCTGTCTCGGCTCTAAGGCGGAGGAGCGGTGGCTGATCGCCATGTGGATATTAGCATGAGAGACCCAGCACACGCAAAACAACTGACTTCCCCTCTCAGCCAGTGTCACATGACTAGCAGATGGACATTTACGAATGATCGCAACTGTGATGTTTTATTCAGTGCTCACTGATACTTCGTCTCCATCCTTTGTGATCTCCTTGACGATCTCCTTGGTGATCTCCAGGTGACAGTGTGGTCTTTCTCATCCTTGGTGATCTCCTTGGTGAAAGGGATTTCCTCGAAGATCTCCTTGGTGATCTCCAGGTGTTGTCTTCCTAATCCTTGGCGATCTCCTTGGCGAAAGCGGTCTCCTCAACGATCTCCTTGGTGATCTTCTAGGTTAAAGTTATCTCCTTGGTGACGCATCCCCAGGTGACCCTGTCACAATTATCAAGACACAGTAAGATAGCGTATCGGGATCCAGGAACTCTTTATCTCTCCAGCGGAAATGAAGAGGATGCCGGCGTGTGACATGTCAGCGTCTATATCATGATACAGGAAGAGAAAGGCGATTCATACGGAACTCAGCATCGGCGGTGAGACTAAGACTGGCTTGTTAAAGGAAGGCAGATGATGGGAGGAGAGAGAGCATGCAGCACTTGAACAAGGCAAGTCAAGTTGTTTTGAAAGATAAACTGCCACTTGTAAAGGTTATCCCTCAGAACAGTGAAAGCCCTGTTAGATTAGCATTGGTCTTTAACCCATTCATGGCTGTAGTACTATTTTGGTCCTGTCTTTTTAACCCATTCATCTTTCATGGCAGTAGCACCTAAAAATGTCCCAACTACTTTGGTCATATCTTTTTCACCCATTCACCTTTCATGGCAGTAGCACCTAAAAATGTCCCAGCTACTTTGGTCATATTTTTTCAACCTGTTCATCTTTCATGGCAGTAGCACCTAAAAATCTCCCAGTTACTTTGGTCATATTTTTTCCACCCATTCATGCTTCATGCCAGTATAGTAAATAAAAATGTCCCAACTACTTAACTTTGGTCCTATCTTTTTAAACCATTTATGCTTCATGGCAGTAGAACCTAAAAATGTCCCAACTACTTTGGTCATATCTTTTTCACCCATTCATCTTTTATGGCAGTAGCACCTAAAAATCTCCCAGTTACTTTGGTCATATTTTTTCAACCCATTCATGCTTCATGGCAGTAGTACCTAAAAATGCCCTAACTACTTCGATCATATTTTTTTTACCCATTTATGTTTACAAGTTCCTCTAGAGATGTTGTCTGGATCAATGATACATAAAGTCATTTAATAGTTACTTGGAAATTATGTATGACTTTACAAAACATTTGAAGGAGAGTTGTCAATCAGTTATGTTCTAATCAACATTTCTCCTTCAATTATTTTCCAAACCATGCTTTTGGCTTAAAGATTTCATCAAAATTTCCTGACTGTTTTGGCCGCCTTAAGTATCAATGTGTCAACACAGCATTTTTCTGAGTTATCTGAGGGGAGGAAGCCATTCTACTCTCCTTCAAAATATTCTTTTTAAATTTACCTGTATCTGTGCATAAAAAAGTGAAAAAAAATCCAAATCACTAGTATTTAAGCATCCTTATGATACTTTTAAGGGAGGATAAAGTTTGTTTCATTCCGTGATAAAGTGAACATAAATTTGCTCAAACTGTCAACAATTGATTATAAGCAAAAACGAAGTATCTCATCATGTTTGTAGTAGGGCTGTGCTCACCAAAATTTTTCAGCTCACGAGCATCACCAAAAACCTAACGATGCTCACGAGCATGAAAATGGCGGCCATTTTGTTTTTCGAAGTGTTGATACCGCTAGCCAGCGCCATATCAAGCTAGCGGTATAAACATGCAACTACACCTCGTGATTCTGAACCCGTTAGAGTGTGAGTATATCGAACTTACGCATTTTGCGTAGTTCCGCTGTGAATCGCGACGTCGATGTCGCCAACACGACGCCGGATTTTTTAGTTTCTCAAGCCTATTTAAAAAGGTAGTTGAAGTTTTTATTTTTTTGCGATGCTCATGAGTTTCATGTCATGCTCGATAATCGTAGCATGGCATGAAAATCGCGATCCATCGAGCATCGCGAGCGGTGAGCACAGCCCTAGTTTGTAGGTATTTTTTTTTTTACTGAATTAGAACATGTAAAACTCTTTGACGTTCAGTTGTTATTTCTATCTGTAACGTTGTATTTCAAAATTTAAGATAATTCATTTTGATCCAATGTTATTTTAGCTTTTGCAATCTATCAACAAGTTTATAATGAAAAAAAACTCCAGAAAAATTGAAAAAGGACTATCATGAAGTGATACTCTATGACTGCACTAACAAGTTATTGGAAAAAGGTAGATAAGAGACTGATAATTAAGAAGCATATCATTCCTGCCTTATCAAGTGTGTGTGTAATAAAATGGAAAGTGATAACTCATTTGTTAACCATATTGCAATGTACATAATTATACCTTCACAAATAGATAAATAAAAAAGGTCAAAGCTTGTATAAGCAAAGAGAGAGATAATTTGAATTTGAGATGTTACAAGTATAATTTTATTTCTATTTCTAGGTGCAAAAGACTGAAATGGAAAAGTTGTGAGGAATAAGGAGTAATTATTTTGTTGGAAGAAAATTTGTGAAAATAATCTACCACACAATCAAGATGGCCGCCTTCAATTCCCCACCTCCGAGGAACTCGTTCTGTTACTGGATGACGAATATACGACTATCTCGTCTAATTGTTCTTCTATTGTTCATCCTCATCACTGTCCCCCTTATCGCTCATTATTACATATCCAACATGGGCTCAGAGAGCTACGGAGACACCCATAGGTCAAGGTCAAAGCTAGAACATAACGAGGACCTCGCCAGCCTCAAAGCGTCGGATCTGAAATTCCGCATTGAGGAATTAAAGCGAATCAAAGCATCGGTGAATAACGAACTACGAGATCTGGAGAGCAAGCGGCAGAAACTTCACGCCGAGATCAACGGATATAATACGCACATTGAAAAATTGAAGAATGAATACGAAAAGACGTTAAAAGATCTTCAACAGATGAAGATCACAATAGAAAATACCAAGCTAGAGCAGGAGGAACTCGTGCAGAAAAATATGCCAGATATTCGCGCGCCGAAACGAATATTGGCAACAATGGGGGATGGCGTTCATCTTCCGCCACCCAGGAATTCTCGGAACTGTCACATGCATACTTGTTTTGATTATTCGCGATGCTCTTTGACCTCAGGGTTTCCCGTGTATTTCTACAATGCAAATGAGTATGGCATTAGCCCGGAGAATTTAGAACCTTTTCTGAGGACTTCCGTCACACAGACTTTAACCTCAAACCCCCATTTGACCTTTGACCCTCATATTGCCTGTGTGTTTGTTGTGTTGCTAGGGGACCTGCAAGATGCTGCGTACAACGCCACCTATGTGGAGCATAAACTTCGCCACTTACCCCACTGGAAGGGTGATGGTCGCAATCACATTTTACTGAATCTAGCGAGAACTTTTCAGTCTCGGAACTTATTTGATAGTGTGGATACAGGCAGAGCTGTGATAGTGCAATCGACTTTTACTGAACTGGAATATAGGTCAGGATTTGACCTACTTATTCCCCCAGCGATTGGTGTTGCCAAGGGAGACGTCTGGGAAGGGCTTCCGCCCCAAGTCCCAGCAAAGCGGAAGTATTTGTTGTCCTTTTTAGGAGAAAATAAACTATTAGAAAATTACGTTTCTCGAGCAAGCGAGTCTCAGAAAGCAGAGAGATTTATATCAAAAAATGCAGGGGACAAGAAACCTCTGGGAAAAATATTATCAAACAGTATTAAAGACAATATGATAAATCAAAATTTACCTCGGAGGACGTTACAGAGTATAGAATCCTCAAACAGAAAAAATGATGATAATGTAAAAAATAATGAATATGCTGATTTAATGCAGTTAGAGTATTCAATAATGCATATATTGAAGAAGGTGCAGGGAGATTACCCACAAGATGGCTTCCATGTAGACTTTAGTTGTGGTGCATCACATATAGAGGGCGCTTATGGCGAGTGGTCCTTATGTGGGTCAGAGTTCAAACGCCATGATTTGTTGGCGCAATCGACATTTTCATTAATTATTGCACCAACTAATTATTCAATGATATCGACAGTTTTGATGCAGATACGCGTGTTTGAAGCGTTGAAGTATGGTGCGATTCCTATCATCCTGGGAGAATATGTGAAACTCCCTTTCCACGAATTCATAGACTGGCACAAGGCCGTGCTGTGGCTTCCAAAGGCACGCGTGACAGAATTGCATTTCCTTATAAGGACGTATGGTGATAGCGATATTCTCTCTATGCGTCATCATTGTCGGATATATTGGGAAAAATATTTTGCGACATCAAAAAGCATTATAGACATGATACTGGCAACAATACGCACACGTTTAAAAATTCCACCCTTACCCGTCAATGACGAGGTGTCGCCCAGTGTGTTTAACGGGAGTTTTGTGCCGCTAAAGGATGATGGTACAGACCCGCAGCCCGAAGCAGAGGATATTCTGGGACCAATAGAACCTCCGCTTCCATCGGTCACCTTCCGGAGAAACTTTACGATTGGCCAGGAAGTTTTCAACCACGCTGGCGACCCCTTTAGGCTGTACCCTTATACACCATTTGAACCAACACTTCCATCGGAGGCAAAATTCCTAGGTAAGTCATTTTTATTTGACCTTTTTTTCTCTGATTTGATCAAATGACTTAAAGGTATGGTATTGTATGGTTATTTGATGTAAAACTGTCGAAACTGGTTTCTCAAAATTGGCAATTGTGAAATTTTTGGCCATCTTCAAAATGGCAGAAAAAGTGATGTAAACTAAAATTTCAAAAAGACTAGACATAATATTGTCTAAGAGTGACAGATCAATATCTAGCTTTCTGTGCATCCATCATTCGATAGATGTTCATCATGTTTGAATGTCTGTTCATTCCCGTGGAAATCACTAAAGAATAATCTCTACAGCTGTTTAGTTTGCAACAAATGCGAAGGTCGCCCTGGCGATGTCTTCAACCCTTATGCTGCTGGTGGCTAATTTAGCCAATATGAAATGATGCCAAAAACCTGAAAAATTACTGAAACCCTGGCACATGGGTACTCATCTGAGAGTACTCAGTGAGAGCAATCCAATGAATACCAACATGACAGGGTTTAAATGGTTTTCAAAAATCTTGGCATCCTCGTGCTTTGGACGAAAGTAGCCTCAGCATTGGAAGGGTTAAGATTAACATTTCCGGTGACGTGATTCCCACATATCTCCTTCCACCTGATTGGTCAAGAGACTTCTCTCTTCTCCTTCGCCAGCTTTAATTGTCTGGGGACTAGTTTACAGCCAACAACAAGCTGCTTCACAATGTTTGTAGGATTTCCATAGGATTTAGGAAATACAGTAATATCACATGTATAAGATGCATGTTTTTACATATGATGCACCCCCTTAAATTGGGGTTGAGTCTTATACACAAAGCTAGGAATGTTTTACATCAAGTCCCCAGGCCACAAGGAGATTCAGTCATTTTTCATGTCTTTTGGATCATTTTGTATTGGCATAATTGGCCAACAGCACTAGGGTTAATTGATTGCATTTTTTCTTATGAGAAATGGTGTATATTTGAATGTATTTTTGTTGAGATATTTATCATTTATTTTCATTTCCCTCATTGCTGTTGTTGCAGGATCAGGTCTAGGATTTCGACCAATAGGAAAGGGGGCTGGAGGTGCAGGGAAGGAGTTTAGCGAGGCTCTTGGAGGCAACGTCCCGCGGGAACAGTTCACAAGTAAGTATTATGGGATTGATTTCTGGGCAGCAAAACTTCTCTAACCAATTGTGTGGCGATAATTGTGTAAAAGGTAACAGTGTAATACATTTAGGTTTATGTATGGAAAATAAGTTTTAAAATAACTTTTACTGAAATGAAAACTTATCATTCTAAAATTTTATACAATTTTTTGAAGTGGAATGGATTTGTCACCACACTTCCCTATTTATTGGTTTAATTTTGGAACTTGGAGTCCAAAATTGACAAACTTAAAAATTTTCGGGGGTGTACTATTTTTCAATGGCAACCTTATGCAGAGGCAATAAAAATCATTTTATTCTAAAATATTTTTCAAAATCTCATTGAGAAATAATCTTATTGCCACACTCCCAATTGCTTATATTTTGAAACCGAGTATCCAAAAATGACAAGTGAAAGTTTTTGGGTCTCCTAATTTTTCAAAGGAGGCCAAAATGAATTTAACATGTACCTTTTGAGAAATATATGTCATCCCAATTACAGTTTTCCATTTATATAATTTATTTATTTTTTCTAATTATCTGGCTAAGACACACAGGGTGTCCGCTCATCTAACAAATGCATTCTGTATTCACAGAATCTGAAGCAGCCATGTGAACATGTAACTCTCATTTCTAGTTTGTCGATTGCCCTCCAGGTGGCAGGAGTTACTGGCTGGAGACTGGCCGAAGGCTGCCTGCCTATGGTGGTGATAACATTCACATGAAAGCATTTCCTAGAAGATATATGTGAAAGACATTTTTCAATCATCATTTGACATTCATCTCTCCTCAAATTTATTTAAAAGGTTTGTAATTTATTGATTGATATATATCTATTAAACTTGCCTCAGGTACTGACAACATATAGAGGGAGAAGCTAAAAAGGTAAAGGTATTTGGTTTATAGTCTTGTATCCATCAAAGTGCTCACACGACCTTCAATCCCCCGGGGGATATTCCTGAGCAACTGGCAGCATATAGTGCACTAGCTATAAGCACTGCCTTATTTATGCTAGGTACCCATTCATCTTTAAGGAGCGTCTTCTCTTGTTATCAATCTTATTCACTTGACTTTCAGTTGTGATGCTGACGTTTGAGCGAGAGGCGGTCCTGATCAACTCGTTACAGCGTCTGAAAGGTCTGCCTCATCTCAACAAGGTGGTGGTCGTGTGGAACAGCCCCAACCTCCCCGCCTCCGACCTACGCTGGCCGGATATTGGGGTCAAAGTTCATGTAAGTAGTTTTGCGATAACATAGTCATTCATGCCTAGAGTATGAACCCATTCATTGATGATTCTCTCAAAAACGATCCTACCATTTTTTGTTATTATTTTGATTAGAGAATTTTTCAGATAATTTGAAAGAGAAATGTTGCTCTTAAGTCAGTCCGAATCCAATCACAATATTTTGAGAATTTTTGTGTAACAAGATTTTTTTTATCTAATCATTATTTTTTTTTTCTAAACATATCATAGATCAAGAGATTATATGTCAAAGATATCTCTAACCATGTTAAACAGAGTCATCTAGACTTCAAGCTTGGTTTACTGAGGCCCTCAGGTTAAGCTGAATCCTTCATTATGAGCAAGATATTTTCACATTGTAAACATATGAGAGAGAGAGAGATCCTTATTCGAAACTTGATGTCCGATAAATTTAAAATTAGACTTAGTTTTTAGTGAGTGTTCATTATTTCAGTTCCAAGTCTTGCTCAGCGCACATAATAGCATTTAACAAAATGAATGATAAAGTGTGGTCAATCTTGTGTGAACTAAATGAGTGTGTATTATTTTTGTGTTCCAGGTCTTGCGCACAGCAAGGAACAGTTTGAATAACAGATTTCTCCCTTATGACGTGATCGACACGGAGGCTATCTTATCTATAGACGATGATGCCCACCTGAGGCCTGACGAGATCATGTTTGGTTTCAGGTAAGCTCTCTTTGACCATTGTTGTCTGGACCTATCATACTTTTGAAAATAACTTTGGAATGAAGCATGAATTTGCAAAATATTTAAAGGAGAGTTGTAGATAGCATGCTGATGAACAATTCTCCTTCAAATAGTTTTATAAATATCGCTTTGTTAGACAAATATCACCAAAATTTCAGGTAAGCTCTCTCTGCTGGGCTTTGACATTAATGCTCATAGTGGCCAAAAGCAGCCTGACAATTTTGATGATATCTCTCAACCAAAAGCATTGTTTAGAAAACATTGGAAGGAGAAATGTCACTTAGAACACTACTAACAACTCTCCTTCAAAATTTTTGTAGAATCATGCCCAACTGAAAACTTATGGTCAAAGATTTTAAAGATCATGGTGACTGTTTGTAGAGGAACTATTTTTACTGCGAAGGGATGTTGGCATCAAATCCAGCACAACCAAAATATAGTGAAAACGAAATTTGCACTCAATGTTAGGAATTGGCACTTAATTTTTTGGGGGGATGTCCAACTTATCTAATGCTACAATATTTTAATGATATTTTTAACAGCACTGCCTTCATATAAGGCAACCTCATTCTGTAACGTTGTCATCTTTGCCCCTAAATAGTAAGGTACCAGTATTGGTTCCGGCGAAAGGATACAGTATTTTAATGGTACTGTTAATGGTACTTTATTCATTATGACTTTATAAAGATTATTGTCAATAGTCATATTTGCGATCCTGGAAATCCCTAATATATGATAACTTTACAGTGGTTAGTATTGTCAACAGTAAGGAATGAAACAGTATGGTTTGGTCCTCTTTGAAAGGATACCGGTACCAGCACCTCTTAGCAGTATCTAACCTAGACTAGCTCCTATTCTATGATTTATTTAAATATTGCTTTTCTCAGTTCTGATGTATCTTTTGCTCAATATTTAGGTGTTAGTTTTAGTTGCTGTTGATAGATGGTGCCAGTGGTGGTCACCCTGGTCAGTCAGAATCATAGAAATCCATGCTGGCCGCCTGGTGACCCAATATAGAACTAAATATGAGTAGACATCTTAGAATGATATATAAACGTGGAAATCCATGGAAAACCCATGCTGGCCGCCTGGTGAGCCAATATAGAACTAAATATGACTAGACATCTTCGAATGATATATAAACATTAGGGAAGTTATTAAAAAAGTGAAATAAATTTCTTGGCCTAGGACTAGGCTATATCTAGCCCTAACCTGCTGTTTCTAACCCCTATGATGTTTTCTCTGCCTGTAGGGTTTGGCGCGAGGCCAGGGACAGGATTGTTGGTTTTCCGGGACGTTACCACGCCTGGGACCTCGACCATCAGAGCTGGCTCTACAACTCCAACTACTCCTGTGAGCTCTCCATGGTCCTCACAGGAGCCGCCTTCTTCCATAAGGTAAGAAATATCTTCTGCTTCTTCAATACTTATGTAAATATCTTTGGAATTACACATAGATTCACAAAATATTTGAAGAAGAGTTGTCTGTTGGGACCTAGTAATTCCTGTGAGCTCTCCATGGTCCTCACTGGGGCAGCCTTCTTCCATAAGGTAAGAAATATTTTCTGCTTCTTCAATACTTTTGTAAATATCTTTGGAATTACATATAGATTAACAAAATATTTGAAGAAGAGTTGTCTGTTGGGACCTAGTAATTCCTGTGAGCTCTCAATGGTCCTCACCGGAGCCGCCTTCTTCCATAAGGTAAGAAATATCTTCTGCTTCTTTCATTCTTTTGAGAATATCTTTGGAATTACAAATTGATTCACATGGTATTTGAAGGAGATTTGTCATTTGGGTTCAGATTTACACTTTTCTTTCAAATATTTTCCCCAAAAAAGACATGCCATAGATTTCTAGAGTCACAATTTATTTCACAGAGAGTTGCTGGTTGGGTTCTGATCAACTTCTTAAATATTATTTTTTGAATCATTGTTTTTATATTTCAGTATTACTCGTACCTGTATAGTTACGTCATGCCTCAGGCTATCCGGGACCAGGTGGACTACAATTGATCCATTGTTTGTATATTTCAGTACTACTCGTACCTGTATAGTTACGTCATGCCTCAGGCTATCCGGGACAAGGTGGACTACAATTGATCCATTGTTTGTATATTTCAGTACTACACGTACCTGTACAGTTACGTGATGCCTCAGGCTATCTGGGACAAGGTGGACTACAATTGATCCATTGTTTGTATATTTCAGTACTACTCGTACCTGTATAGTTACGTGATGCCTCAGGCTATCCAGGACAAGGTGGACTACAATTGATCCATTGTTTGTATATTTCAGTACTACTCGTACCTGTATAGTTACGTCATGCCTCAGGCTATCCGGGACCAGGTGGACTACAATTGATCCATTGTTTGTATATTTCAGTACTACTCGTACCTGTATAGTTACGTCATGCCTCAGGCTATCCGGGACAAGGTGGACTACAATTGATCCATTGTTTGTATATTTCAGTACTACACGTACCTGTACAGTTACGTGATGCCTCAGGCTATCTGGGACAAGGTGGACTACAATTGATCCATTGTTTGTATATTTCAGTACTACTCGTACCTGTATAGTTACGTGATGCCTCAGGCTATCCGGGACAAGGTGGATGAGTACATGAACTGTGAAGACCTGGCCATGAACTTCTTGGTATCTCACATCACCAGAAAACCACCAATAAAGGTCAGTACACTTATAGATATGAGCGGATTACCATAAACTTGGACCACCCCCTCCAAATATTTGACCAGTATTATCATTTTGTGGAGTAATAAATGGGAAATTGAGGCCACCCAAATAATCCTAAACTTTCATGGATATGATATTCTAATTTTCTTTTTCCAGGTCACGTCACGTTGGACATTTCGTTGTCCAGGATGTCCGAAAGCGCTGTCGGTTGAGGACTCCCACTTCCAGGAGCGACATAAATGCATCAATTTCTTCGTCAAAGTCTACGGCTACATGCCTCTATTATACACACAGTTCCGCGCCGATTCCGTTCTCTTTAAAACAAGGATACCACACGATAAACAGAAATGCTTTAAATTCATTTAACCCTTCTGCTTCTGGAAGAAAACATGGTCTGACAACTTTAAATATAGATTAAATAATCACTTCAAACACTGATAATTGTGGTGAACGATAGTGGAAGAGAAATAGGTTTATAAGATAAACATACATTTTTCCTTATTTGATATCTTGTAAGGGAATCAGGAGAGAAAAAAACATGAAATGTATATATTTTTAGGGGCAAAATTGAGATCCATTCTATGCTATGGATAACTGAGTGGAAGATAAGGCAGTAACTATTCCCTGTATGCTGTTAACCTAGTATTGTGATATTTGCAGTATGTCCACCTGGTGGCAGTAGTTATAACTAAAATGTTTCATATTTCTAAAACTTCTTCCACCGTAAAAGATAATGTTAACTTTTGTTTGTTTTGCATACTCAAGTGTATATTTCCTATTGGGCTGAAATGTTCCTGATATATCTTGAAAATTGCAATGAAAACTTTTCAAACTAGACTTAGATGACCAAAAAGGAATGCCTGTTAAAAAAATATCAAGCACATTATCACTAAAAATATATAGATTAAATTCTATGATGGTATTCTCAAAGTACGCCAACAAATGATTTGTATTTTTGTTAGAAATTTGATTAAGTGTTACATTGAATATCCAGCGGTGGTTCAAAGCTCCAGAACATACCTGCTTTGTGATTTGATCCACTTTCTGGTAACCTTGGTGATGCAAGGTCAGCATTTAATCACCATGGCAATTTCCATAACACGGTTACCATGGTGATACATACAAAAAATATATGGCATCACCAAGGAGATGGACATACATATTGGATAGTATCACCATGGTGATACAAAAATCTTTAAAGACTCAAGGATGACAAAAGGCATTGCGTGACCATGGTAACAGGTAACCATGGTGATAATTTCACCTTGCTTTGTATATATGCACAACTGTATTATAGGAATCATGATTTTGCTACAGATATGGTTTCCATTGCCCTTTTATCATGGCTTTGACTGATTCCAAGACCATCTATCATTTTGTACAGTGTTTTATACTCATAAAGAAAGAGTGATGTGTGTTATAACAGCTTGTGCACTCTTAACACTAATGCTGGGGCTACTATCATCCAAAACACAAGGACGCAAAGGATTTTGAAGATCATTGAAACCCTGTCATGTTGGTAACCATTGGAAAGCCCTCGCAGAGTACTTTCATATGAGTACCCATATGCCAGGGTTTCAGAGATTTTTCAGAATTCCAGCATAAGGGTTAAGTCTTCAAGTGGTCTTATGAATATGCAAATATTTTCATTACAAGAAGAAAGTGAGAAAAGAATACAAGAAAGTTGCACATCTGCACAACTTATTTCCATCTGGAGCATAGATATGGTATGACAACTTGGAACACAACTTCAGTGAAATAATGTCTAAAATATTTAAAGAGGTATAATTTTTAGAATTTAGGAACAATTACAAAGTCAAATATTTCACAAAGTATCGCTTTTTTAACAAAATATTTTCTAATGTGAAACACCATGTATACACTTCAGATGGGAACGGGATTAGAATAATACTGTCCTTTACAATGTTTTTCATAAAAACT
Organism: Maea johnstoni; assembly: GCA_963942565.1. Classification (NCBI taxonomy): domain Eukaryota; kingdom Metazoa; phylum Annelida; class Polychaeta; order Spionida; family Magelonidae; genus Maea; species Maea johnstoni. The sequence goes on along the minus strand of OZ012700.1, from coordinate 15,421,385 downwards.
TCTTTATTTTGAATATTTGCAAATACGTCAGACCACGTGGACCATATTAGCATGAGTGGGCCAAGAGAAGAGGATGATAAATTAATCACAATTGATCATGATGTTATTTAATAATAATAATAATCTTTATTTAAAGAGGGTAACTCAATCTAATGGTAAGGATCTTCCCTGAGGCCCTTTTTGAGGGAGTGCAGACATGCTCTGACAATTTTGATGTAACTCATCAAGTATATAGAATTATTTGAAAAATATTTGAAGAATGAGTTATATCGATCAGGAATAACATTTTTCTGACAAATATTTCTCAACATTTTGTTTTTGTATGCACAGTATTTCCAGCTGTGTCAGACCTTGTGTCTGCTCCGGATATCAATAGGTTGAGACAATTAAAATCACTAACCTATTATAAGTGCGAATATAATTAAGGGAAGAATCAAAATATGAATATTACTGCTGAAATACAGGTCACTGAGTTGTTATTTATGTTTGTTTTGTAAATTTGTTTATTGTATGACATGTTTTATTACTGAGAGATCTGTTTGACCCATCGTGCCTGTAGTGCCAAAAATGCTAGACTAACTTGAAATTTTCTAGACAAAATTGTCTTTTGATCAATAGTTTTAACAAAATAATGTTTAAAATAGTAGACATCACCTCTCCTTTGAATATTTTGTGGATTTTAGCTTTTAGCTTGATCTATTTCCATGAGTATTTGGCTCTCAAAAGGATACATCCCAATGGGAACTGCAGGCATTGATGGGTTACACATTTTGAATGTACTCAAGTGAAAATCGTTTGAAGGAAATATTCCTTATGCATTTATGTATTTTCACTGGATTGGAATTTTGTTTATTAGCCCACATCTTCCATTCTGGGCTTGGTCGTGACTAGCCAGTAATTGATTTTGGAGAAAAACACATCCTGATACTAGCATGGGAAAAGGTTGCCAGTGACTTCAGTTCAGTTGCTGGTTTTCCCCAGGGAGTGAAGTTGCTCCCTCTGTTAACTGTTTCAATGCTGAGGCTACTTTCGTCCAAACACAAGGACACAAAGATTTGTTAAAATCATCTAAACCTTATCATATTGGTATTCATTGGGTTGCCCTAACTGAATACTCTCAGATGAGTACCCATGTGCCAGGGGTTCTTTTATTTTTTCAGGGTTTTTTGCATCATTTTGTATTGGCTCATTAGCCACCAGCAGCATAAGGGTTAATTACTGGCCAGTCTTGGTGAAGCTCAGATGGCAAAACAGTGTCAATAAGCTCACTTCCTTTCCTAGTAAGTGATATAATTATAGATAAGTGGTCAAAGACCATTGCAGTGTGGATAGGTAATAACTTACTCTAGACCAGAACAATCAAACAATGCAAATTGACATATTGAAGTATCATGAACTTATATCTAATGATCATGTACTTAAAATGAAACTAATGAAATGATGTAAATATATGAATCTAATAAAACACATATAAAGGGTGTGGGTTTTAACAATGAATATATATATATATATATATATATATATATATATATATATATATATATATATATATATATATATATATATATATATATATATATATATATATATATATATATATATATATATATATATATATATATATATATAAGGTATACTAGGGGAAAATAACACTGATTATATATGACCTTTACAAGGTATCGTCATGTTTGATTTTACTTAATCAAAAGCTTTGATTTTGTATTCTGTACACCAACCTCATAGACTACCTGCTATGTGGCCTTACACCAGAGAAAAATAAATTATTGACAACAATCATTATCAAAATGCTGTCTTTGTAGTGATTATTATATGTACACCTCAGCTTAAGGCATATAGGGATTAAGATTTGGTCAATCTCCCTTTATGATTAATACATAATATTTTATAGGAAACTCATTCAGCCTAGAGCACCCTAAATGGAATTTCTGTTTGGTATTACCACCACTTGGAAAATATTCCAGAAAAATTGTTATTGGAACGCAAAATTTTCTTTCCATTTTTTCACTAATTTTTGGTGTATTTCCAAAGTATTCTTATACACATATTCAAGTAACTTCACTTCCCTTCAACTGGCCTACCAGAATTTTGCCTTCCCCAGACATCAGCTTTAGTCTGGATATCTATAACTTAAACTTTCAATGATTATTATTGTCTCTGTTTACACACCTTGGGTACCTCAAACTAAGTCTGTTCCACTCCTTATCATTTGTTATTGGGATCGCTCCTAATTCAGTCCAGAATTTGCATATACTTCTGAATGATGGAGATAAGTTTTCCTTTTTAGGGCATTTAGGCATGTTTTAGATAACTAGAATTGTTTACTGATTTCACAATAAACTGGATATACACAGGACTTTAGCCAAGAATTCAAAAATGCCCATCCAAAATACCATACCCAAAATCTTTGCCCATCCAGATTTGGTAGCTTCTTCAAACCCTTATACCAATTACATTTAATAGCCTATTGTGTCAAAGGGGCATTTTACACTTCAGTCATGTATTAGAAGATGTGTTAAGAATTAAATATTTTAGTCCCAAAAAAGTCAAAAACTCTTTCAACAAATTTTGCCTGTCCAAAAGGATTTTTCAGGAAACCATAGTTCCAAAGGACACACTGGACAGGTCCTGGCTAAATTCCTGGATATATACTGCCTTTGCTGTCTATTACTCTAGAAAGGAAGCCTATGAAATTGATTGGGACTACAAAAATAACAAGTACACACAGATATATATTTATTAAAACAACTTTATTCACCTTTTTTCCTTTTTAACATAAATAATTAGTTGCCACAGCTCACCTGTGTGACATACCTCTATTTGATGGGAGTATTGGTTTTGTCATTGACACTCAGAGCGGCCAAAATGCCTGGCGATTTTGGAAATATTTCACTTACAAAAGCATTTCCAGTAAAACATTTGAAGGAGAAATCTTGATCAGAAGCCAACCAACAACTCTCCTTCAAATATTTTGTGAAGCTTCGCTTTATTCCCAAGTTATTTCCAAAAGTATAAGAGAAGCAGACGATACTTTCTATAGTACCTCTGAGTGTGAATGGGTAATACAGACTGATAAGTAACGAATGGCCTGAATTCACAACCAGGAAGGTGAAACGTTTCATGATAAATGAATAAAGAATAGAACAGAATGATAGATGAAGAACTCGCACCTTAACTACATTTTTTTCATATTAAAGAGAATTGTAAAAGTTTTAACACAGATCGAATCTGCAATGTTCTTACATAGAATCTGTCATTAAGTAGAGCTCTGCTAGTGAGGCACAGAGTGACCTACATCAAGGACACCCTTAAGGACAAGTGTAATTACATATAAGGACCACTTCCACAAGATTATTAACCTTTTAATAAGACCACAGAGACAGAGACCAAATTTTGATTCCTCTTATAAGTGGCTTTACTTTGTGAAGAATAGAATTTTGGTATTCTCCCAAGAGACAACAATATGTGGTAGTCATCTCACATTTGAGAAATCAACCACAGGGTCTGAGCTACAATGCCTACACTTATGTTGACCTCATTGTTTACTGTTGTAAAAATTACATGTTATCCATGTATAACTTCAATGGTCGTACAATAAGATCATTTTATGCAAATGATTATTTGACAAACAGGAGCAGTAAAATACTGCAGGTCCCATTTAATTGCACTTACATTTTGACCTGTCAAACCGCATGTTCAATATCTGCAAACTCACCCGACTAGTAATAGCTTTACTAAGATTTTACCTTTTGAGGAAAAACACACTGGTTACTAATTCACACCACAGTTAACATTTTTTTCATGCACAAATAAGGCGATGTCCAACTAAGAGTGAAAGGTTTAATCCTGATATACTCAGTTTTTGATACAATAATACGCATAATTGGACATGGCCTAATTTAGACAGAAATTGTACCCATCCACATTTGACCAAGTTACGCAGGTTTGCCTGTTCACATTTAGTTTCACCGCCACTCAACAGGTGGCATTTTAGTACAATAATCTCATTCAGTCTTTGACCGTGCGTATTGTTAAATTGGTTGTGTTGTTAATCGTAAGAAACTGCACTAACAAAAGTCCTATTGTAACCTGTACGTGGTCCTCCAAACTATCCAATCATACGTTTAAGAAAGAGGGTTCTTTGAGTTTTTGATTCTTTGTGAAGTAAAATAAAATTCTCTAGTAGAGTACATGGTTACAGGTGAATGATATAAATGGTAGATGAAGTGTACAAATGTATCACAATACACTTATTGTATTTATCACTAGATTTCCCAATGAAATTTTGAGATGATGACATGCTATCAATGATGGGATCATATCATCCTTAACCCTTTCTGGCCTAGAGATATCTTTGATCAGTATCATCTGGATATGTAACATGCTTTAAAGTTTAACCCTTATGATGCTGGCGGCTATACAAAATGATGCAAAAAAACTGAAAAATGACTGAAACCATTGCATATGGGTGCTCATCTGAGAGTACTCAGTGAGAGTTATCCCATGAATACCAATATGACAGGGTTTAGATGTTTTTCAAAAATCTTTGCGTCCTTGTGCTTAGGACAAAGTTGTCTCAGCATTAGAAGGGTTAAGGATGACATAATAAAGAGAAAGATCCCTAGATATTTCACAGGATAAGGTACCTTGGCAAAAGTCAGATCACTCAACATATACATGCCTCATTTTAAACGGCAATGACATAGGTAAAAGTTTAAGCACCAGTTAAGGACATGTATGGTTTGTTTAATTGCAACATCTCTATCACTCCGCGCTAAATTGTGAAAACCAACCTGCATATTGCAACTCTCAAGATCACAAGCCTCAAACCACGGACCTTTTCCAGTTGTAAACTTTCACCTCTGATTAAAGCTGTGTAATCTCACAAACTTTCAACTAAAGTGGCACCTAAAAGTTCAACTCCTTCAGATATTCAAACATCTTTCCCGAACAGAAAAGATCTTTGCCACTCAAAGAAGCCTGTATAGTTGAAATGATCTGCCTCCGTAAGTTTTTTTCTTTTTTCCCTCATTTTTGTTGAGTAAGAGTTCTGAGAGTTTTTCCCTAGAGTACTTTGTAAAACTTGTTATAACTCTGTCTTCTTTGGGCTGTCCATATCATCAAGATCAACATCGCTGAGGTCAATGTCATCCTCCACAGGAAGCTGAAATACAAACAGAGAAATACAGATAAGAATATATGGTATAATGAAAATAATATAAGTATGATTAACTGCTATAAGAACAAAGATAAGATCAAATGGTACAATGATAATAACGTTAAAATGATTTGACCTCAATAGTAAAATATAAGATCAAAATATACAGTGATAATAATTTTAAAAACTCAAATAATAAAAAATGAAAATCATACAAATTTTAAAGTAATATGATCATTTTTAAGAATGTCATAGAGAAAACCAGATGAGAACAAATAAAATGATGCTACAATTTTTTAAAATCAGTAATTAAAACCATAAGAAAACTAATAATTATACAAAACAAGTACATTTTAAAGTAACAAGTACATTTTAAAGAAATAGAAAAACAATGACAAGAAGATGGGAGATTCATAAAACTAAAATCATATGAGATGGGCAAAGCAAAGGTATGAAAAAAGATGAATGAGAAAAACTCTTCTACCAAGCAACTAGAATGTTTTTGTTTTTTTGAAAAACTGAAACTTCATACAATAAAATAAATCAAGCTAAAATAAACCCAGGAACCACTTAAGAGGAATAAGCAAACATTAAACTGCCAAGTTGTCAAAATAGGCGGAAAAATATCTGATGCATTTCTGACTTATTACCATGTTTGCTTATGCTAAAATGTTTACTTCACAATACAATTCTATTATTAATAAGGTTCTGAAGTTGTTGCAGAAAATATTCATGAACAATTTTTTTTGCCACCACCATACGTAGGGAAGGAATCATAATTGTAATGAATAAATTGTCATATTATATGAACACATTACCACCAACTGAAATAAGAGAAATGAAGAGGTAGAGATGCCTTAGTAAAGGTAGTTTGAATCAGTGGAGCGATATTAATGTAGGATCTTCCAGTATTTCATGATAAGATGGAGAATGAAAACAGCTCAAGAAAATGGAGAAGGCATTATAGAACTTCTTAGAATGAAGACTTTTTGCACCTTTATTTAAGGTATATATTACAACCATTAACTGATAAGAAAGAGTAACAAGTTAAAACCATGATTCACTTAAAGTTCCTCTGTCGTATCATTAACCCAGGTACATCCTGCACAGTATTGTTAGGACGAAAAATCACATCTAAATCGGATAGCCTGAGCTTGGCATCTTTTTTCTATTCTTACCTGGCCGTCTTTTCCGTCCCAGGGGTCTGATTTGGTAATAGTGGGAAGTTTGGCGTTCTTGACGGGTGCTGTGGATCCACGGCCTACTGCGAGCTCCCTGTGGAAAAAACAAGACACGTGTGAACAGAGGATTTCATTTATCATCACTTTTCCTGGCATATAAAGATGAAACATGATTAGGAATTGACACCATTAACATTTTCCAGGTACAATACAATATCCATATTTCCTTAACAACACGATACCCTAAAGAAATCGTAACAATTAGTGTTCTTCGATTAAGCTCAAGCTTTTGCTCGTATTGCAGCCTCCTCCAAGCACTCGAGCCGCCATTACAGCTCCCCGAGTTCGGTGAAAATGTAAACAAAGCCACATCGCACGCTTTACTGATATTCATCCGCCTTGTTTTTTGTCTTACTTACGTCTTTCCCACGTGGGATCCCATTCAATATTGGTATTTGATTTTGTATCAAAAAATAGTACCTATTCGTAATTATGACCAGCCAGGTGTCAATGGTGAAAGAAAGTACCCCAAAAAATCTGCCTGATCCTAAGTCACTAAAAACTTTATCACAAGCTCCAAGCCAGATTTGAAAACAGGCAGTGGAGGCAGAAAGCAGACAGTATCCAGTTACAGACCACTCGGCTATTGGGGTTATGGGGTAGGCTCCAAGAACAGGTTAAAAGAGAAGTGCGATATCCTTTTTCCAAATAGAGATCCTATTTCATTCAGATAATAAATTTTCTTGATGATAAAACTAAACAAGCCTGATCAAGCTAAAGTGCTGAATATATCCAGGCACTAAGATTCAATCCAGCTATACTGGTCTATTTGGGTTTTAACCAATCCAATGCTAAAACTACTTTCATCCAAAGCACAATGACGCAAAGATTTTTGAAAAACATCTAAAACCTGTCATGTTGGTATTCAATGGAAAGCTCTCGCCGAGTGCTGTCAAATGAGTACCCATGTGCCAGGGTTTCAGTTATTTTCAGAGTTGTTGCATCATTTTGTCAGTGGTTTTCAATAAAAACAGAGAACTCACCTTAGAAACTCGTTGATGCCAGTATCACTGAATGGCCCCTTGAGCATTGCATATTTCATTTTTCTTGAGTTCACAGCTGCCATGGCCTAAAAAATCAAAAGAAATATAATGAATCAAACAGATTGTCAGTAAATTCCTTCCTGAACAAAATACATGTATGCTTCTTTTAACATGAGAGCTTTCTAACTGAGAGCTTACATAAATAATTCACACATTCATGCATGTATGGCCCAAAAATGACCTGGTTATTTTGACCGAAGTCATTGAAGGGTATTGGAAGTTCCTAATGGGGTACCCAAATGGGTAGAGTTCTATAAAGGGTATCAGGATTTCCTAAGAATATCACAGGGTGGCCGTATGGCTATAGCTTTTAAAGGGTATTGGGGGTTACTCAGGGTCTTAGCCAGGATTTCAAAAATGTCTGTCCAAAGAGGGCATTTCAAAATATCTGCCCGTCCTGATTTAGCTACTTATCTACTTCAAAACCTTATAGCAGCTACATTTTATAGCCTAGTGTGTTAAAATGGACATTTTACACTTCAGGTATGTCTTAGAAGATGGTTTGTTAGGAAAATATTTGGTTATTACACCCCAAAAGTCAAAATTGAGAAATCATCATAGAAATTTTTGCCTGTCCAAACAGGAGGTTTTTAGGAAACTACCTGTCCAAAAGACAGGTAGGACGGGTCCTGGCTAAGTTCCTGTTACTCGATTCTAAGAATACTTACAGGGTAGTCAAATGGGTAGGGTTCTAAAAATGTTTTGGGGGTTCCTATGAATTCCTAGGGTAGACAAATGAGCCTTTTTTAAAATGGTATTGGGGGTTCCTAAGATGAGTGTATCCAAATGGGTAGGGCTGTATTAAGGGTCTTGGGGTATTCTAAGAATACTTACAGGGTAGCCAAATCCGCCAATTCCAAGGGAATCTTCCAACTCTGGCTGTGCACCTCCTTCGGCCCACACCCATCTGCAAAAGCGAAGAAAAGATTTATGAAACAAACATACATAAAGTAGGGAACTCTGTATGGCGACTTTAAACCAGACTTAACTTTCCCAGCAGAGCAATAAGATTTAGCAGAAATCATATTTCATATTTTCATACAGAGAGGCATTAATATTCTCAGAGGTTAACTTATGATATTTGATTTGCCAGTGCAGCAGACTGGCTACTTCCAGATTCCACTGGTCTTGCCATTATTTTACAGTGACGTTACTCCTGAAAATTAAGTGGTTGTAAATGATCAATTGAGATCTCAAGAAAAGGGTGTGACATGCTTAATCAATGCAGGTCCCACAGAAAAGCATTTTTATTTTAGGCCAAGAAAAAAATATTGTTTGTTTCCTGTAACGGTCTAAGAAAAAATAGGGTAGGTAGGTCGGTAAAAAAAAAGTTGCATCTTTTTTTTTGCCAAAAATGTGTGTTTTATGTTAATTGGGAGTTGGGAGGGCAGAAAAAAAGTTTAGGGTAGGGATTCTTTTGACCAGAATATTTCCAATATCCCCAACTTCAAACATCAACAAAAAAGATATTTGCACAAATCTGAAATTCCTATTTGATAACCTTTTTACATTGGCAAACTAATCCATATATGCAATACCAGGGTCTTAGCCAGGATTTAGAAACTGGGTCCCAATATTGGTAAACCACAACATACTTATAATGCAACCATAAACATTTAGTTATTGAATTATCGTATTTATCTATTGAAATAAGGCAAAATATCCTTGTTCAGTGCCATGGCAATTATATTGAGGTGAATAAATTTAATTATATGCTTGAAATCTACATTTCATTAAATTCCTCACAAAAATATTTGGGCATCCAAGGGGTTGATTTGGAGGGTTTGGGCATCCAAATGATGCCCAGATGCCCTCCTGGCTAAGGCCTAAAAAAAGTTGTTTGTTTCCTGTAACCCTACCCTAACAAGTTTTTATTGAAAAAAATCCCTACCCTAAAGTTTTTTCCGCCCTCTAAACTCCCAATCAACTTAAAACATGCATAAAACACACATTTTTGACCAGAAAAATAATGAAAAAAAATTTTTTTTACAGACCTACGTACCCTATTTTTTTCGGACCGTTACAAGAAACAAACAATTTATTTTTTTAGGCCTAAGACTATGTGCAATACTAGTACTCACCCCCACATCTTCTTCTTGTATTTATCTCCCAGTTTTTTGAGTATCTGTAGATATTTGTTCCTGCACTCAGACTGACAGTCCAGGATGTGAGGTAGGATAGATACAATACACAGTTGGTGTTCACTGCATGCATCGGTCAGCACCTTCTGTTCTGTGGCCTAAAAAACAACAACAATAACAACAAATTATGAAATGGAGGTGTAGCATTATTAACCCTTACGCCGCTGGAGGCTAATTTGGCCAATAGAAAATGATGCAAAAAACTGGCACTCGTCTTTGGCTTACAAAACAACAATAAACAACAAATTTACCCTTCTAATGCTGAGGCTACTTTTGTCCCAAGAATAATGGTGCAAATATGTTTCTAAACCATTTAAACCCTATCATGTTGGTTTTCATTAGATAGCTCTCGCTGAGTACTCTTAGATGAGTACCCATGTGCCAGGGTTTCAGTCTTATTTAAAGCTTTTTGACCATGTTTTAACCCTAATGTTGCTGGTTGCTAAAAGAAATTGATTCAAAAGTATTACAAAAGGTAAAACCAACCTGAATGATTTCTGGTGGTGGCAGGTTTTCGGCAGCTTTTGTGGAAGCCCAGCTGATGATGTCCGCCGCCGTTCTGCCACCCTCATATTCTGACGCCTCTCCGCCCTGGAACACCTTGATCGTTGGGTATCCCTGGATTCCGAATCGCTGGGAGATGATCGTGTGGACTGTCGAGTCAACGGCAGCGACCTTGACCTTTCCTTTGAGAGCGGTGGCGGCCTTGGCCCACTCGGGAGCAAGACGCTTGCAATGGCCGCACCACGGCGCAAAGAATTCCACCAGCCACAGATCATTACCTTTCATAACCTGCTCGTCAAAGTTGCCGTCTGTGAGCTGAATCACATCAGCCTCGTTACCCTGAAGGTGATAAATAAATTATTAGTATGTGGTTGGGAAGGATAAGGGAAAACTTTCAATTTGCAAAGTCTGAAACCTATCAGGGGCTCTAAGTAGAAGGCTCTGTGTAGTGCTTGCAATGTGCATGTGGTTAAAAAGTCCATTGCCCTCCCTTTGCATTCTTAAGCGCAAGCACTACTCAGAGTTTTATACTTAGGGTCCCAGATCACCAGACATTTTTTTATAGTTGCGTACTACACATAGAGTATGGAGTTAGCTTACAATCAATGCTCAATTCAAAAAATAATAATCTAATGAATATACTGTTCAATGTTCATATCCTGACACCTGGTTCCATGTGTTGACCTTTTGTATTCTATAGATTCAATTATACACTTACTGGCTGATCTCCTCCACCGCTTCTGCTGCCACCGCCTCCACCACCTGACTTCCTGCCACCGCCTGAGAGCCTGGCATTCACCACCTGCTTAAGCTGAGTCATGGCACCATCCACAATAGCCTGGGCGGTTCTCTGTCCTGAAAACAAGTGATATAACACATGAGGAGCAGGAGGAGCATGTGGTGGATCTTAACATTTTACATACTTCATCCTTCCAATGATGAGGCTACTTTCATCCAAAGCACAAGGACGCAAAGATTTTTGAAAACCATCTAAACCATGCCATGCTGATTGAATTTTGGGCACCCTATCTTTCGAGGAAGAGCACAATATATTCAGATTACAACCATAAACATGCATTTACTTATTGATAAATGCATGATATTCTTATACAATGTTATGGGAACTGTATTGAGTTGAAAACATGGTCTTAGCCAGCAGGGCGTCTGGGTGTCTTTTTGGACACCCAAACCCTTCAAAAGCACCCCTCAGGACACCCAAATATCTTTGTGAAGAATTTCTTAAAATGCCAATCTCAAGCATATAAATTAATTTTCCCACCTCCACATGATTCCCATGACATTGTATAAGTACAAGGATATTATGCCTTATTTTGATAAATTCATACATGTTAAATGGTTGGTATTTGAGTATATTGTGGTCCCCCTTAAAAATTTGGATGCCCCAAAATTTTACAGAATTGCCAATTTTGGGCACCCAGTTTCTAAACCCTGGCTAAGACGTATCGGGTGGGTTTGGGTGTCGAAATGATGCCCAGGCACTATGCTTGGTAAGACTATGTGTACCACTGGCCAATAAAGGTATCAGTAAAAAGGACTCCAAGTAGCCGTACTAAAGCTCGCAAATTTTCATACCTTGTTAAGGTTGCCTAACCAGAAACAAACACTAAATGGTGTAATTTGTCCCACCATATGAGTTTTACTTACCCTGGTAATCTGAAGGACTGCTTTTGGAGAGTCCAAATATTTTGATAGTTGGGAATCCACGGATACCATATGGACCACCAACTGCCTGGTGTACATCCATATCAACTGCTCCCACCTTGACAATACCCTAGAATATAGAAATATATGAATTATAATGTTCAGTAAAAAATAAGGCCTAAAAAAAGTTGCTCGTTTCCTGTAACCCTACCCTAACAAGTTTTTATTCAAAGAAATCCCTACCCTAAAGTTTTCTCCGCATTTGATTGATAAATTGATTATCAGTAATCAATGTTAATATGCCCACTTACTAGTATCCGATATATGGCTGATTACCGCTAAATTTTGAATGATAGATGGTCAGGAACTCATAGTTTATGTTTATTATAATAATTTTTTACTTTTATGCATCGTTTTCATGGTAAATAAGGCACTGGTCATTGTATTGGAAATTTGGAGCATGTGAGCAGAGAACAGGATTAAAAATGATCAATATATTTTTTTTCAATGGTCGATTTATCAGAAATCATGGTAAATCGATTGATTAATTGATTATTGATTAATCGACTCAGCACTAAAGGACAGGACAGTATGACTTACCTTTAAAGCAGATGCTGCCTTCTTCCATTCAGGAGCAAGACTCTTACAGTGACCACACCTAAAAGAAATCAGAAAATAATGGTTTTATAGTCAAGCCCTCATAGAAATGGTGTAGTTGTAGTTAGTATCTAAAAAAATAACTGAAAACAAGCTTTCCTTTTTTCCAACTAGCAGTATATAAATAATGAAGTTGTAATATTTTTTCTGGATAGATTTGAAGAAATAGTAAAACATAGAATTTCAAAATCTATTTGCCATTTGGTTTTGATTAAATGGGTGGGAAAGTTTTGTTCATTTTTAAGATAAACATGACATAAAAAAATTGCCATTTATATTGGTAGGTGGGGCAAAATGACCATATTTCATCTCAGCTGAGTAGCTGTTCACTGTGTGGTCTTCAAACCAGGAGTCAGGAGATAAAACTTACCATGGGGCGTAGAACTCCACGAGCCACAGATCATCACTCTGTACAACCTCTCTCTGGAAGTTAGAGGCTGTCAGCTCAGCGACATCATCTGACGGTGAGTACAGGGCTGCTGCCATGGCAACAAACCCTGACAGAAATATACCTACAACAAAAAATACAATTTGTTATTGTGTTATTTTCAAAACCAATTAGCTGAAAATAAATTGGGATAATACTTTGTGATACAGCTATAGGCAGCTCCAAACAGGGAGGCGACCACCCCCCCCCCCCCCTCCCCCCAAATGGATGACCATCTAATCTAATTAAAAAGGTACACATAAAACAACTTTGATCTTTTTGTCTCTCTTTACTGTTGGTGTACAACCCCTTTCTGTGCTTTTATAAAAAAAACTTTATTACATAGCCGGGAGTCTGAGACTGGGAGTCATATATCCCTCGGGTATTTTGAAGACTAGAAACAATAGGCCTATCAATATGATTGAATATAAATTTGTGAAATGAATTAAGTTATGGGAATTTGTTTTCAAGACTGTACAATCATTGAATTCATATCCACAAAGATTGCAATATCATCTGAGAATATTTTAGAATTACTCAAATACCTTAAGTGATACATGAAAATGCAAGTTATTAAAATCTCAATGAAGATACTCATATTGTAACATAACAGTACATGTACTGCACTGAGCTTGAACAGCCCAGCTCCAGTTCAGACATCTAAAGTGCCGGCTGGGGAACCCCACCAATATATTTTGTTGTACAAAACGTATATATTCTGGCTTCATTGCAAATAAAACAGTAAGATATCATATTTACCTAGTATAAGTTTCATGGCTGTCCTCCTTGTAGATTACTGTAAATTGTGACTATTATCCGGCTACTAGTTGAGCCACTGTGGTGGCGACGTCTCCTTGGTACACGTTGATTTTCGTGTCTGTCGCTGATTGGCTGATATTTCTGACGCGTGCGTTTCCGCGAACTATTTCATTTCCGGTATCCCCATCGACAACATGACCTACTTTTGTAAGAACAAGACGTGAAACATTATTTTAGATACGTTTGCGCTGTGCCCTTTTGTTAAAATGCATGTCCGATAAGTTAATCATTTTCCTTTATTCAGCATAGACACATATAGAAGAAAAACAGGTAATCCTTTGGACATTAGGGCTTAAAATTGACCATTTAATCAAACCCACTTGCCGGTTTGAGCGATAATTGGGATATTTTGAATCTGACAGTTCACAACACAAGTTCTAAGTTGTGAAGGCTGAAGCTCTGAAACACCTGTGTCTGAACTTGCTTAGTAATTTGAGAGTGAAAAAAACGACCCTTTTCTTAAATTTGCTTGTACACTATGGCAAAATAAAAGATATGCAATGTTAATCATAACACCAGAATATTTGTCTCCAGACAATGTTTTTTGGTTAAATTTATCATAATCAAATAAAAATAACAATAAAACTAGAAATTCAAATTGTATGGGAGCCGAGAATTGTTTTTGGCGACTTATAATTCATATACATATGTCCAAGAAAAGAGGCAAATCTTAACAAGAAACTGAACTTTTCAAATTATGGAGGGGGTTTGTCAGTCTCATTCCGATTAATCGGAGATTTCACTATTTTTAATTCCAATTTTGATGACTGGTCACAATTTTTGAGAACCAACTTTTTCCGATTATTTGCATATAATTAAAACACACTTTCTGTTTTTCCCATCTATGTTTAATAAAAAGATTCACTTTTTGGGTTTCCATTAATATTCCTACCTTGTTTCTGCAGGTATCCTGAAATTTCATGAAAAATAAACAACACATGATGTGTGATGCACATGGGGAAGGGTCAATGTGCACAAAAAACAACTCCAAATAAAAACTCATCTTTGACCACTCTGGCGGAATGATGATCAGTCTGCAAAATTTGTACCGATTCCTACACTATTTCGTCAAACTCTTTGAGTGACACTTTCCCTCCCACATACAGCACAAAACTCTACAAGAAATAATGGAGATGTTTTAATGTAGGTGGCTGTCACAGCATTCATTCCCGGCTTTTATGCATTAAAGGACAATTCCACCATGAATAAAACAGGCCCAGTACAGGCAGTACTATTAGTCATTAGCAGTAAGGTAGCTGCTAATGACTTAGTTGCACCAACAGCCCCGTTAGAGGCTATTTACCACCCCCAGTGTCTGCATTCTGTCTGTTAAGGAGGTGTTAAAACAGCAGTATACTTCTTGTATGAAGGTTCGCACTGGTGGGAACCTGGATTTAAGTAGAGAATACCATGATAAACTATTTGGGCCTCTGTTTTATTCATGGTGGAATTGTCCTTTAAATGTTAATGCCAAGATCCCCTGGGGCAACATTTTCAAGTGGTAGCCGCTACGCCTACTATTTCCCCAATTCCCAGTGATTCAATTGACTGGTACATTTAAAAGGGTAAGGATTTGCAGTATTTCATTAATTGTATAACCCAATTGTTATTTCTATTCTTTCTATTGCAGTATTCGGAGGACTGATAATTAGCTGACTGAACCAAAGAGTATGTTAGTTTCATGACTTTCATCACTTAGAGATTGACCACTACTGAGCTGCAACCATGAAACTGGTGAGTATTTGAAATGAGTTTTTTGTCAATGCTGTCTTTTATTTATCCTATTGTCGTGCTGTCATGCCCCAATATAACCTTCCTAAATATAGCGCTTTATGTGAAATATTTTTGGGAGAAATGTTTGAGATGAGCAGATTTAGGATGTAATGGTAAACCTATCAAGATCAAATTTGATTCATGTTGCTTGAGAGATCCTCCAGAAGGTTTTGTCTGGATCTCTAACAATAATAACAATCATTTGGTTATTGAGAATGATTTTACAAAATATGTAAAGGGAATTTGTGGGTTTTGTTCAAAGGCCTAAAAAAATGTTCGTTTCCTATTACCCTACTTACCTAATTTTTTGCCCCTACCCTAATCTTTTTATTGCCCAAAATATCTTTTTTTTAAAGCAAGGTG
Source organism: Maea johnstoni (assembly GCA_963942565.1). Taxonomy (NCBI): domain Eukaryota; kingdom Metazoa; phylum Annelida; class Polychaeta; order Spionida; family Magelonidae; genus Maea; species Maea johnstoni. The sequence goes on along the minus strand of OZ012700.1, from coordinate 15,405,579 downwards.
AAAATTTGTAACCGCTTCATAGTCCATGCATGGCACACAAAAGAAATTGAAAAAAGAAAGAAGAAAACATCAAATATCAGCATATAATTAGTTCAGTTGATTTAAATAGACCTAGATACCCTATTTTGCTTTACATTTACATATAATGCAGCATGGAGGAGAAAAAAATATTATTAAACAAAATAAATTCCCTACCTACCTACCCTATTTTTTTCTAGCATGTAATAGGAAACGGACATATTTCTTGTTTAGGCCTAATTAAAATTTCTCCACCAAATATGATCTTAACCCTTGTCATGCTAGACCCCCATATGGGAGAACCTATCCCCTTGGACCAGGGATATTGTGGGTCTACCCACCATATCAGAAGGATTTTATAGATTTCTATTACTGTTTCAATAATTTGCTTCACAAACTGAAATAGAAACATGGCAAAAGGTAAAACCTTCATATCGAGTATAATTCAATACCCCTTAATCAACCTATGTAGTTTTTATTTTGCTAAGTGCAAGGGTACCCAAAGACCGGATATATCCGGTGTTGGTCACACAGGCAAGATATGTAGCACCGGATATATCCGGTGTCAGCAAGAGCAGGGTTAATCATTCTTTTGCCTGCAGAACTTCATCAATATTGTCAGGCGCTTCTGGCTGCTGTGTGCGTTAATGGGTTAAGATGCATATGAATGGTTTAAGACCCAGCTAGTACGCTTGGATGTCTTTAGTCAACCTTGGTATTTGTCTATTTCAGTACTGTCTTTCTGGACACACCAACAAGCCATGTTTTGTCCTCAAGTTCAAGGGCACCACAGTGATGCTGGATTGCGGACTGGATGTCACAACACTCATGCAGTTCTTACCACTGCCACTGGTAAAAAGGTAAATTCATTCTGATATCATAATTTTCATAAGAAAATTTCTTTTTTGCTCAATATTCAAAGAAAATAATTTGATTTGTTTTTGTTACACGTGTGCACTTTTGTGTATGTGCTTCAGTACAAAACTCAACAAGCTACCCTTATTTTTACTATTATTTGTTTATGTAATATAATATATGTATTGAATATATGTAATATTTGTATGTGTAACTTACACCTGTATGTATTTGCTCCAATATAGGAGTTACCAAGCAACCGCTGTTGTTATTATTGTTGGTATATGTAACATACCTGTACATATTTTTTTCCAGTACAAGACTTAGTAAGCTACCTAGCTGGTCTCCTCGAGATGGAAGTAATACTGCAAAAACTGGATGTGTAAGTAGAGGGTGCCCATAAATGATCATATTTTTACTTTGATGTTAATGAAATTTGATTCATAATCATACATTATGATACAGTAGATTAAAATTTCATGCATGTTGCTTTTTTGCTTTTTGCAATTTTATTAATTTAGCAATTATTATACAACTTCCTGACTTTGAATTACAGATTGACATGGTTCGTACCATATTCCTGATTTATGTTTCTTTCCATGGAATACTGCATTTATAAGGGCATTTTTTCATTTTGAGGCATGTCAATAGATTTTTGAATATATAGATGAATTCAATATTTAATGATTTGATCATAAGACAATAATTTCTACTTTTTCTGTTGGGGAATGTGATTACTTAGAGCTCAGCAGTCAAACACATTGCCATGGCAATTTGGTAAGGCCTAAAAGAAGTTGTTTGTTTCCTGTAACCCTACCCTAACAAGTTTTTATTCAAAAAAATCCCTAACCTAAAGTTTTTTTCGCCCTCCCAACTCCCAATTAATGTAAAACATGCATAAAACACACATTTTTGACCAAAAAAATAATGCAAAAAAAGAAGAAAAAAAAACGACCTACCTATCCTATTTTTTTCCGGACCGTTACAGGAAACAAACAATTATTTTTTTAGGCCTAAGCATTTGTCTTTGCCTGGATAATATTTTACCCTTTATGTCTTCTTGTTCCTTTGATATAGGAGCTGAGGGAGAGTGGGGGGAAAATCTTCATAGATGGAACACTAGAATTTGCTATCCCTGAGGTAAGGACAATTATTGATTTAACTCCAAATTTAACTTAATTGAAATTTAACTTTATTGAAATTAGAAAGTTAACTTGTCATGAGTTAAGAATAATCTTCAATGGACCTCTATAGAGGTGGCTATTTTTTGATGTAAGAATCTTTGAAGATAGAACTCTATAGATGGCTGTTCTTAATAATTTTCATGGAAACTAAGCCTGTCACCTAGACTGAAATGTGTAAAAACTGTAATGCTAATCGTCATTACTTTAGAATTTGTAAAATTCAGATAGAGAAATCTAGAACCTAGCTTCACCCTGTCATGCCCACAGTTCTACTGTTATAGGTTTTCTGAATCTATGATGCTATCATCTATTGGGAGAGGAAAACCAAAAAGCTTGATTGAATATTGTATTTAAACATCATAACATCCATCGTTTATAATACATGTATTTCACCTACCAAGTATTTTGCATTACATGTCGATTTTTAAAGTGTAATATTCAAAATCTTCAAATATTTTCCTTCAAAATTTATTTGTATTTTTGTTTCCAGATTGGGATGCTTGACATGTCTGAGGTGGATGTCATATTGTTATCTAACTACCACAGTATGTTAGCATTACCCTTTATCACAGAATACTCAGCCTTTAAAGGCGTCGTCTACGCTACTGAACCTACCTTACAAATAGGACGGTAAGATGTTTTCTATTGTCATCTGACTACCACAGTATGAGATTTATATTGTTACCTTACTGCCACAGTATGAGGTGTTGTATTGTAATTTTACACCACAAAATGTCAGCACCAGGAATATGCAACCTTAAACCTGGGATGTTTAGGTCTGTAACAATTTTGAAGATAATGTTGGAATCCAGCAAAAATCATATTGTTTTTTTTTACTATGGTTAAAGAGGTTTTGTTTAACCACACAGGATAAACAACTATTAGTGAATTATCAAACGAAATATTCCCTTTTTATGAAGATATTCATAAAGGTGCCATAACATGTGTGCATTACATTTATGATATTCCATAACAAAAAGGCGCACTATCCACCAGTCTCATTTTTCTATTTTTTTCTTTTAATTATTCATCTTCAAATTAGATCTAAGAACAACTGAGACTACAATTTTCATTAATTGTGACAACACATCCGAGAAATAAATTCATGTTTGAAAGTTAGTAGTTCATTAGTTCATTAAAGAAAATTCAATAAAAAATCTTGCAGTAAAACATTTTGTTCAGTAATATATTTTGTTCAGTAAGATTTTTGTAATTAGAGGATTCATGAAATATGGTTCATAAAAAAATTCTTTCTATTTTGAAAAAAAGATACTGAAATAAAAATTTTCAGACATGAAATTTGTCCTCTAATTTGGAAAAAAATTTGACTTTGTAAAAAAACTTTCTGAAATGATATATTCCATTGAATAATTTTTCCCTTTTGGCTTACCATATTGCAGTATGTTTATGGAGGAACTTGTGGATATTTGACTTTGTGAAAAAACATCCTGAAATGATATATTCCATTGAATAATTTTTCCCCTTTGGCTTACCATATTACAGTATGTTTATGGAGGAACTTGTGGAATACTTAGAAAGAGTGCCACGCCCACACAGAGCCAGCAAGTGGAAGGTCAAGGACATACAGAAGTTACTGCCCCCACCACTAGGGGTCGCAATCAATCCCATAGCATGGAAACAGTGTTACAATTTACATGACATTAATTCTTGTTTGTCTAAAGTCCACATGGTGGGATTCAATGAGAGAATGGTAAATTAATGTTTATATTTATATCTATTCAGGTATCAGTGAGAAAAGTCAGGAAAAAACATTATTCTGAATATGTTTAAGCCCACAGCAGTCTCGAATTGCCTGACTATTTTCATATCTTTCGAAAAAAGCACCTATAGGAAATTTTGAATTCAAAGGAGAAATGATAATCAGACCACAACTTTCAATCTAAAATTCACAAAATGTTTGACACAAATATTTAGGTTGCAAACCATTTCTCCTTCAAGTATTTCCCAAAAGCATAATTGGAAATAATCCCTCACTAGACAGGACTTTGTGGGTGCTTCAGGGGTGATTTGGTTAAACATATATATGCGCATACCTCGTCTTAGTATCCTCAATTAAGAGTTTTTGTGCCAAAGAGGTGTTGTGAATGTAATTCAAAAGTCATTGGGAATAATATTGGAAAATAGCTAGTTTCAATGATAGTTTGGTTTATTACATTGTCTTACATAAAACTGGAGACATTTTTACTGTACATTGGGATGGTTTTGCTGGGTTTTGTTTTGCCCTTTGGACGACAGCATTCTAACAGCACAACCAGTGCAGTCTGATACTGTATGGATTACTGCATCTCTGATTTATGACCTCTTTAGTTAGATAAGAGAATATGGCTGAATATGGATATACACTTTTGGCTTTTTTTTCTGACAGCAAATTACCCTGATGTGCACTGTCATGTATATGATTCAGAGATATGCATTTCTTTCCATTTTCTCGTCCAGGATATCTTCGGAGCAGTGCAGGCGGAGGCGATCAGCTCAGGGTTCTGTATAGGGAGCAGCAACTGGGTCATCAAATCAAAGTATGAAAAAGTGAGTGGGTTTGTTATTTTTCCTTATCCTATTCAATGCTGAGTCTAGTTTTATCCAAAGCACAAGGATCTAAAGATTTTAAAAAGCAATCTAAACCCTGTTGTGTTGGTATTCATTGGATAGCTCGCACTGAGTATTCTCAGATGAGTGCCCATGTACCAGGGTTTAAGCCCTTTTTTCAGGTTTTTTGCATCATTTTGTTTTGGCCAAACTAGCCAACAGCATATGGGTTAAAATATATAGAACTCTTTATGACACATGTAGGACTGGTAGTTACTTGGGAGTTTTTACGATGCTCTAAAGTGTTTGCTCACTTTATCTTCATGACTCAAGTCAGCTTGACTTGAGCATGAATATTAGTTAGGCCATTCAATGTCCAATACAGTGTTGATTGAAACATATGATTGCAATCTTAGGAACATGTGTGACTTGAATGGGGTTGCTTTGTTGTACAAGTGCGGCCCTCTCAAAGTGTGACATTAGTGTTTGTACCACATAACCAAGGTACTGCCCTGTGACAACGCATATTAACCCTGTTGCTGCTTGAAGCTAATTTGACCAAAACAAAATTATGCAAAAAACCTATAAAGATGACTGACACCCTGGCACATGGGTACTTATCTGAGAGTATTCAGCAAGAGCTACCCAATGAATACCAACACGACAGGGTATAGATGATGCGAGCATTAATGTGTCAGGAGTCAGATCTTGAAAGAGTTATTAGCAATACATACTTATATGAACCTAATGCATATTTCTGCCTTTCAGATCACTTATTTGTCTGGTTCCTCTACTCTCACAACTCATCCAAAGGTAAGAGCTTCACCTCCCTCCTTTTTTATAAAAGAAAGGAAGAAATTGTTTTTTTGTTGCTTTCAGCAGCTCAGCTTCTATTGCGATTGAGGTAGAATCCCAGAAACAGGAAGAAATTCCCTTGTCTTAAGTTATAGTTGCAAGGGGTCTTTTGGAAGCACAGTGTCTATTGAACATATAGTCCTAGTCAGCAGGACATCTGGGCATCTTTGGACACCCTAACCCTTAAAAAAAATTACCCCAGCAGTACACCCACATTTCATCAAAATTTAGGCTGTTTTGTGAGTAATTTCTTAAAATGTCATTGTCAAGCGTATAATTGATTTTTTCCAACTCAATACAATTACCATGACATTGTATAAGGATAGCATGCCTTCTTTCAATGAGTAACAACATGTCTATGTTTGTAACCAGAGTATATTGTGGTCTCCCTGGAAAAAATAGGATGCCTAAGTAATTTACAATGGCCAATTTTGGTCACCCAATTTCCTGATTGAACACCTGATGTATGTTTATTTCAGCCGGTGGAGCAGGCGCCGTTGAAGGATAGCGACGTTCTCATTCTGTCCGGCCTCACTCAGACACCCACAGCCAACCCCGACGCCATGATAGGAGAGTTCTGTGTGAATGCAGGTAAGAGCTATCTCCAGTGAAGGAATCAGGTCCCTCTGGCCCAAAGTGATCTTTAATAAAAATTGGATGAAATTAATTGAAATATCAAGATCCCATCAAGTTTAGTAATGGCACAAACAGTAAACACAAGATTGCAATATGTATATCAAAAAATGACGATCATGAGATTTTTGTGTGATATTTTATGATGGGTATAAGATATTCAACATTCAGCACTAACTTAAAATTTGAATGGTTCTGTTCATTATGTTATAGAACATATTAAAAAGTTAAACATTTTAACTATATGCATGAAATTGACATATTTGAAAATTCCTTATCAAATGATTTGGTGCAAAGATTTTATATACATATATATCTTTGATTAAAAGTTGTATTTCCCTCTTTTAGTAACATTTTTTTTGAAAGATTACTGATTTTCCAGTTAATCTCAGGATCTCCCTAATAGTGATCTATGATCTGCCTGATGAATGTGCTTTTTGTTTTCTATTTACAGCGGTTACTTTGAGAAATGGCGGTAATGTCTTGGTGCCGTGCTACCCGTCGGGCGTGATCTATGATCTGTTTGAGTGTCTCTCAGGCCACCTGGACACGTGTAACCTGGTGCAGGTCCCCATGTACTTCATCTCACCCCAGGCCAACAGCAGTCTCGCCTTCTCCAACATACTCTCAGAATGGTAAGTGCACTACATCTTTATTATATTATATGTATATATATATATATATATATATATATATATATATATATATATATATATATATATATATATATATATATATATATATATATATATATATATATATATATATATATATGTTACAGTAAGAGTGTCAAACCAGGGATTTAGTCAAATCCCTAAAACTTTCAGGGAATCTGTCAAATTCCTGTTTCACTCAAGGGTTGCGGTCCCTAAATGTCTACGGATATGACTAAACCCCTAAAAATAGGTGGGTCATTTTTGACTTGTTTACTGGAGACCTTTCAGAGGGATTGTTGAATGACAATTACCTTTGTTTTATGCTTAGTTGAGCGCTACTTATGATTCCTGATTATCAAAGTAATGATGTACAAAGTAATGCTGAATAATCAATGCTCAGCCAAAAATTATTGCTTGATGATGATGATAATTAGTATCTTAGTCAACGTTTATCAATTTCATCATTCTGACCCTCCTATTTTTAAGGATTTAGTCAAATCTCTAGACATTTAGGGACCGAATCTGTGAGTGAAACAAGAATTTTGCAAATTCCCTGAAAGTTTTAGGGATATACATGTATATATATATATATATATATATATATATATATATATATATATATATATATATATATATATATATATATATATATTTATATATATATATATGTATATGTATGGACACGTGTAACCTGGTGCAGGACCCTATGTACTTCATCTCACCCCAGGCCAACAGCAGTCTGGCATTCTCCAACATACTCTCAGAATGGTGAATTCGCTAGATCTATACTATAATGCAGTTTGGAATTTTGGTTTGTTAGGTTTTTGTGGTAAGAAGTATTTTAGCAAGTGTTGATAGTGGCCAACATAATTATTGTGCTCTAGTACCTATTGTCTATGCTCCATGCCTTATATTGTGGGACACCCCTGAAATGTCTCCATATGTGATAGATTTATTAGACCTAAAAAAAAGTTGTTTAGTTCCTGTAACCCTACCCTAACAAGTTTTTATTCAAAAAGATTCCTTCCCCAAAGTTTTTTCCACCCTCCCAACTCCCAATCAACGTTAAACATGCATAAAACACACATTTTTGACCAAAAAGATAATCCAAAAAAATATTTTTTACCAACCCACCTACCCTATTTTTTTTTCGTACTGTTACAGGAAACAAACTTTTTTTTCTAGGCCTTCGTAAACGGTCAATACATATCAGGGACTGTACATAAGAGATCAACCTGAATTATTGTGAGACTGCTTGTGATTTTGAGTTATCAGATGACAAACAGTTTCAGAATTTGATTCATGTGATAGGAAATCTTGTATTTGATAATGGTCAAAACATACCCATACAGTACATCATACTGGAAATTAACCCAAATTTTATTTCAGGTTATCAGCTGGTAAACAGTCCCAGGTCTATCTTCCAGAACCTCCCTTCCCACATGCTGAGGTGAGTCTCATACTTAATCCTTATGCTGCTGGTGGCTAATTTGGCCAATATGAAATGATGCAAAAAAAACACCTGAAAAATGACTGTAACCCTGGCACATGGGTACTCATCTGAGAGTACTCAGCGAGAGCTTTCCAATGAATACCAACATGACAGGGTTTAGATGGTTTTCAATAATCTTTGCATCCTTGTACTTTGGACGAAAGTAGCCTCGGCGTTGGAAGGGTTAATCCATTCATGCCAGTAGCGGCCAATAGAGACCTATCAACTTACGTAATATCTTTCTGTAAAAAGCCTCTTTTGAAAAACATTTGATGGAGAAATTGTTTTTAGTACCAAAATCACAACCTTTATTTAGATATTTTTGTGAATTTATGCTTTATTCTTAATAAATTATAGTATTATGGTTTGTTCCATTTAAGTTTAATGTTTAGCTTGAAAAGTTAACCCATGAGCAATCATGTATTTGGTGATTAAAAAGGGCCATCTTATTTACAGCTTTCTAAAGCACCTATTTGAAACTATTAAAAACTGAATTTTTAAATAAGAATCCAATGTAAAAATCCCCATAAAATATTTTGTGAATCCTTTCTTTTATATATTTTTAAAGTTTTTTCAAAAGTATCTTGAATCCTGTCTAGACTTCATAAGGGGAACATTGAAGAATTAAATGTTGAGTGTATCTGTGTCAGGGACTTGGCCTGGACCTGTCCTACCTGTCTTTTGGACAGGTAGTTTCCTGAAAACCTCCTGTTTGGAAAGGCAAAAATTTCTATGATGATTTTTCAAGTTTGACTTTTGGGGTGTAATAACCAAATACTTTCCTAACAAACCATCTTCTAGAACAAAGCTGAAGTGTAAATTGCCCTTTTAGACATACTAAGCTATTAAATGTAGCCGGTATAAGGATTTGAAGTAGATAAGTAGCTCAATCTGCACGGGCAAAAAAATTGAAATTGCTGTTTTGGACAGGCATTTTTGAAATCTTGGCTAAGACCCTGATCTTTGTGTATATCATTTTTTCATTGTAATGGGATTTTGTTGTCTGTATTTCAGCTGATCCAGAGTGGTAGATTGAGACACTATCCAAGTATTCACGGTAAGTAGCGCACTTTGACATTGACCACAACTATAACTTTTTCTTGGTAATAGTTGAAGGAGAAAAGTTCATAAAAACGCAACCAACAAATAACTTAGAAAAAATATTTGATAGAGAATTGTTCACCATCTATAATTATTGTCACCATCATTATCATGACATCATCATGTCACTACAATCATAAACATCACAACCACCATACTCTTCATTGTCGTCATCATCATCATCATCATCATCCTCATCATCCTCATCATCATTTTCATCATTATCTTCATCATCCTCATCATCACCATCCTCATCATCATCATCATCATCTTCATCATCATCATCATTATCTTCATCATCATCATCACCATCATCATCACCATCATCATCACTATCATCGTCCCCATTCACACTATAACCATTACTATCATTATCATCATGGTATCATCATAGTCATCCCCATCAATACCACTATCATCATTATCGTCTTGTTGTCATTGTCATCATCATCATCATCACCATCGTCATCTTCATTATTATCTTCATCATCTTCATCATCATCATCATCATCATCATCATCATCATCATCATCATCGTTACCATTCACACTATAACCATTACAATCATTATCATCATGGTATCATCATAGTCATCCCCATCAATACCACTACTATCATAATCGTCTTGTTGTCGTTGTCATCATCATCATCATCATCATCACCACCACCACCAGCACCACCTCCACTACCAGCACCACACAATATCGTGTTTTTCTTCTCTCTTTATTGCCAGGTGACTTCAGCAATGATTTTAAGACTCCCTGCATCGTCTTCACGGGCCACCCGTCATTGCGAATGGGAGACGTTGTGCACTTTCTTGAGATGTGGGGAAAGTCAAGTGCAAACACAATCATAATTACAGGTAAGCCTTTAACCCTAATATGCTGCTAATGGCTAATTTTGCCTTTATAATATGATGCAAAAACTCTGAAAAATGGCTAAAACCCTGGCATATGGGTAAAATTTTGCATCCTTGTGCTTTGGACAAAAGTAGTCTTAGCATTGGAAGGGTTAACACACTTGCATCTCAAAACTTGAAGAGGGTAGCACTAGAATTAGGGTAAAGTTTCAGAGAAAATGCAGTGTAATTGTTAAATCTGACAGGAACAACAACTTTCAATCAAACAGTTTTCAAAACTTTGGTTACGTTATCAAAATATTATAGTACTAAAGTACTAACTAAAGTACTAAGGTACAAATTGTTTAGTGCAAGTACATTTTGTTTTAATTTTCAGAACCTGACAACCTAGTATATTTTCAAGCTCTACCAAATTATTATCTATGATAACTGCCTCGACTAATTTCCAGAACCGGATCACCCATACCTCAAAACTCTACAATAACATCACTTTGGTCATCATATTTTGTTTTTTCCAGAACCTGATTACCCGTACCTGGATGCTCTGGCGCCGTACCAGCCTCTTGCGATGAAGGTTGCCTACTGCCCGATAGATACCAGCCTCAGCTACGTCCAGGCCTCCAAGCTGCTTAAGGAACTCAAGCCTAGGAAAGTCATAGTCGCCGAGAGGTTCACTGTTCCGCCCGTCATGTTACCACATCGAACAGACCTAGTCGTGCAATATGTAAGTTCAGGGTCTGACACTAAGATTTCAGACTAGGGGCCCGAAAAGGACTTTTGATAATAATAAGTGGTCAAAAATAGGTACTGCATGCTAGCCTCTACGGCATCTGCGCCTCGGGTTACGCGCTGTAGCCTGGGGTTGTATTGGTCACGTGATCTGTGCACTGCTGGCTGACTGGCTGGCTGGGGGATGCCATCCTATCTAGGTCAGATAGTGAGAGGCAGAGAAATTTGATGATTCATGACCAGTGCCCACTCCCTGTCTACTTCTCTCAGTTCAACATTAGATTTAGTGGTGCAATATGTAAGTTGACTATTGGGCACAATAATTGGTGGGGGGGGGGGGGGATGGGAGTAGGAACAGGTACCGGAACTCAATACAATACCAAATATCAGTATCAGATGGGAAAAGTATCATATCGAAATATTTAAAAAGTTAAGCATCGAGTCGTTTAAGATTGTAAATATTTATAAAATTGACTTAATTGCTACCTGGACATCTCCACATGAAATCAGTTACTAGTATTTAGTTATCAGCGAAATTTAGGGACCTGTCAGTGCTAAATTTAACAAAATCAGGTTCATAGGAGGCAGGCATTAATTATTATTAAGGTATCATACTATAAGGAAATATTGAAATTTTATTGTTTTGTGACTATTTTAAAGGTGTCAATCACTAGATAGGAGATGACTTGAGCATTCTAAGCATACAATAAGGAAGTAAAGTTTAAATTCCAATAGTTGGGACAAAGGGGTGTGATCTTCCTAAATCTGTGCAGAGATTTCCATCACGCCAGAAAGTATTGGCTTAATGCTCATTTTTCCTGGTGAAGCAATCATATTTTTAAAATATTTAAAAAAATATTTACGTTTGTATTTTTGAATCAAAGTATAGTATTAGTTCTATTTTGTATCTTTTAAGTCTTCCAATTTTGTTTCAAAGACAAAAAATATGGTTAATTATAAGCCAATCAGTATCATTTGACCTATTGTCCTTTGGGCTTTTTGCATTCAACAAAAGCAGGAACTTAAATCATTACCCTGTATTGACCTATATATTTGACCTACTTTGCTCTCTTAGGACCCTGCCCCCATGTCGTTTCACCAAGGTGAGGACTGGATGTTGGTCTGATTACCCTGTATTGACCTATATATTTGACCTACTTTGCTCTCTTTAGGACCCTGCCCCCATGTCGTTTCACCAAGGTGAGGACTGGATGTTGGTCTGATTACCCTGTATTGACCTATATATTTAACCTACTTTGCTCTCATCAGGACCCTGCCCCCATGTCATTCGCCAAAGTGAGGTTTTGGACGTTGGTCTCATTACCCTGTACTGACCAATTTATTGCTCTCTTCAGGACCCTACCCCCATGTCGTTTCGCCAAGGTGAGGTACTGGGCCTCTAAGTATAAAGCTCTTATGTTCTGCTTGCGATGTGCTTGTGGTTTGGAGTCCATTGTTCTCCCTTTGTATTCCTAACCACAAGCACCTCGCAAGCACTACGTAAAGTTTTATACTTAGGGCCCCTGGACATTGGTCTCATTACCCTGTATTGACCTATTTATTTGACCTATATATTTGACCTACATTGCTCTCTTCAGGACCCTACCCCCATGTCGTTTCGCCAAGGTGAGGTGCTGGATGTTGGTCTCAAAAGGAAGTTTGAAAAGATAGAGATAGAGCCCCAGGTATGTACAGCTCCCAGATCTTCATCAATTATTATTGTTTATTGATCGATCCAGTCTTTCAGCATTGATATGAAGGTGTGTAAGTTATAGTGCCACTTTGTTACATTCTTCTGAACCAATGGTCTAAATTAAAATACAACGACCAAAACTGGTCACTTCAGGCTGGATCTTTAGGACAGTTGGACACCCCTAGATGGTTTCCTAAAGTACATATATTAATATTGTATCATATCCTGAAAACTTTTAAGGTGACAATCCCTATGTTGAAGAATGAATTGGTGTTCATTGTTTGCCGGTGTCAAATGTGTATAGGTTCCACAAAATATGAAATGTTTCCGTATGAATACAATTATACGGAAACTTATTATTATATTCCGTAAAAATACAAATCCAAGAACTTACTCTGCAAGCCGAGAACCAACAGGAAAACCTACGGTGACAGATCACTTAGTGCCTGTGCCCCAAAACTATGGAATCAGCTCCCAAATAATATTCAGGCAGCTGGGAGTGTGGCAATCTTCAAATGACAACTGAAAACACATCTGTTCAAAGATGTATTTATCAAATAACTACCGTAATTTCGCGTGTATAAGACGCACCCGTATATAAGACGCACCCCTTGTCCAGGCCTTTAAAATGATATATAGACCTTAGCTTTGTGTATAGTGCGCACCCCCTTTTGGGAATTATTGTAGGATATCAACTCCTCATGAATAACGCTAGAAACCCAGTAAAACGCATATTGAGATGAGTGAAATATGACATCACCGTGACATCAATGTGTATCACCCTGTGTCGGTACTCACTACCCATTGTCCTAGGCATGTCACATGGATTGTAATCAGTAAATTCTAGCGGAGAGTGGTTTGGTAATTACAATTCATCAATGACGAGGCAAACATCGATGGGCATTGTCTTGGCCGCCGCATTATAATTGTAATTGGCGATCTCCGAGTGGCCTGGTAACTCGATGTAAAACACCCTAGATTTCTAGCTTTGTGTATAAGACGCACCCCCTATTTGACTGTAAAATTTAGTGTAAAAAAGTGCGTCTTATACACGCGAAATTACGGTATGTGGATATCAACATCTATCCTTTGACAATGAATATAATGCGCCTTTGAGCATGTTTATATGGAAAGGGCGCAATATCAAATGACAATATTATTATTATTATTATTAAATATAAGGTGTTGCTTTAATTGTAAGCAGGTATTAATGTAAGTTTTTTTTAATCAAGTTCCTTTGTTTCACTAAAGTTATTTTCATTCCAGTGCTTAGGAGGGCACTGTAAGCCGTCGGTCCAGTCGGCCAAAAGCCTTAGTAGCTTGTGTTTCTTGTAATTGATATACCGACTTAAAATAAAGTTTTCATTTACATTTACATTTTATTCGCTTTTTCTCTCCAGCTTGCGGCGTCACTGATGCCTACTGAGGTGAAACCAGGAGTCATGGTTGCCAAGGTGACTGCCACCCTGAATGTTAAGGATAACAAACATGTTCTTAAGGTGAGGGAGGAATATCTTCTGATCATTTCCGTCATGTGGCATCTTAGCTGTTGTGTATTTCCTGATTCTTTAACCCTTCCAATGCTGAGGCTATTTTCGTCCAGAGGTAAAAGGACTCAAAGATTTTTGAAAACTATCTAAACTCTCTCATTTTGGCATTCATTAGATAGCTCTCGCTGAGTACTCTCAGATGAGTACCCATGTGCCAGGGTTCCAGTCATTTTTCAACTTTTTTGCGTCATTTTGTATTGGCAAAGTAGGCACCTGCAGGATAAGGGTTAAGGATACTTTTTGAATAGGGTAAAAGCTTTGTCTTTGTTTAAAAGATAGTCTATGGTTGGATTAGGAGTAATATTTTCTCAAGCATTTTAGGAGAGGATAAATCATCCATTGGAGGTGTATCATCAAAGTAGTTATAACCTCTATGGAAAGCATAAATGGGTTGACCCATCCGATGCTGATAGTATTATAGTACCGCACAAAGGAAGTCCTGTTTACCCTTCCAATGCTGAGGCTACTTTCTTTCAAAGCACAAGGATGCAAAGATTTTTGAAAACCATCTGAACTCTGTCATATTGGTATTCATGGGATAGCTCTCAAATGAGTACCTATGTGCCAGGGTTTCAGTCATTTTTCAGTTTGTTTTTTTTGCATCATTTTGTATTGGCCAAATTAGCCACCAGCAGCATTAGGGTTACCATTTCCCTTAGCGAGTTAAGCAATCGTCTTATCACATTAGCCTGGATTCAGATGTGACATGAGGCATGTGAGAAAGATACAAGTGACTTGGGTTAGTTGGTGGTTTTTGCCAAGAACTCATTTCATCCACTATTATCAACGGTATAGTCATAATGTTGTCATTCTTTTAGAATAAGTGATTATAAATCAATACTATCAGCATACCTAGTCTTAGCCAGCAGGGCGTTTGGACACCCAAACCCTCAAAAATCACCCCTCATGACACTGAAACATTTTTGTGTGGATTTTTTTAAAAATCTCCTTTTCAAGCATATATTTGAAGTTTTTCCACCTCAATATAATTTTCATGACATTGAATAAGGAGAGTACGCTTTAATTTTTCAATTTTGGGCACCCAGATTCTAAATCCTGGCTAAGACGCTGACTACTGTAAAACCCATTATTATCGCACTACTTATACTTTCACGCAGGTGTCGATAACGTATATATTACTGGCGCTGATATATGTTCAAAATAGCATAGCAATGCCCCTTACACTTAATGCGTGTAATTAAATGCCAGCGATCAGATTCAGATCGCAGTTGGGTGAATAAAAATGTGTGTGGTAATAAAGGATTTTACAGTATCATTATACTATCAGCGTCTGTATGGTCATGACTTGGCCTCAACGTCGCGGAAAAAGTGATGATAAATGATATTCCAAATCTGAATTGCAGCCGATCTCCACGATGTCTGGCAGCAGAAAGCGGAAACAGGAAGTGGCTGACCTGGCACAGAAAAACTACATCTGGGGAAACCTGGATGTCAGGGAGTTTGTGGAGGAATTGAAACAGGTAAGACTAATTAACCCTTTCAATGCGAAGACTAATTTCTTCCAAAGCACAAAGATGCAAATATTTTCTAAAAACATCTGAACCTTATCATGTTGGTACTCATTGGATAGCACGCGCAGAGTACTCTCAGATGGGTACCCACTTGCCAGGGTTTCAGTCATTTTCCAAGATTTTTGCTTCATTTTGTATTGGCAAAATTAGCCACCAGCAGCATAAGGGGTAACCTATTTGGACCTGGAACGTACACATGGTCTATGGGTATGCCATACACCAGAGCATGAACACTTGGCGCTCTTAGGCTTCCATTATTTCCATCAGTCGTTGGAGCCATCGCTCAAGCATCCAATTGGTCATGATGAAACAAAAGAGTGTGAAGCATCCAAGCTGTGGGTGGCCATGGCTTGTTGCCACAATCACCACTGTATGTGGGGAGCAGCTTAGCCCATTCACTCTCAGAGTTTCTCTAGAAAGTATCGTCTGCTACTTTCATTCTTTTAAAAATAACTTGGGAATAAAGTAAATTCTCACAAAATATTTGAAGGAGAGTTGTTGGTAATATTCTGATAAACATTTCTCCTTCAAATAGTTTTGATAAAAACGCTTTTGTGAGGAAAATATCAACAAAATAGTCAGGCCTGTTTTGGCCGCTCTGAGTGCCAATGGGTTAGCGAAAGATTACCTTCTGGCAGTTTTTTTGCTAATTTTCTCTCTTAATGTGCGTTTATTCAAAGCTTAGATGAATAAAGCAATGGGTAGGTACCATATGCGTTATAGTGAAGAACTGGCTATCCCAGGGGTCTCGAACCTCGTCTCAGTGTAACATCACGAGGAGACAAAGACCAATGAGGGTTCTTGTATCGTTTACATTACAAAGATACTTGCTCACCAGCATGTGCAGAACGCGACTTTTGGGCTATTCCCCACAGCCAGCATGTTCAGGGAGATCTGCCGGTTGCGTATCCGGTTGATAGACATTTGTGTTCAAAGGAATACAATAACTCCCATTATTACCTTTCATTTTTGTCTGGTTTCCATTTATATTGCTTGAACTGATATTTTGAAAGCCTTTCTTTCATTTTGCAGCAAGGTGTGACTGATGTCAAGTTAGAGAATACTGCAGGGGGATATATAGTTCATCTGGTACGTATTTTACTCATATCTTGGGTTGGATACTGTTAAAAGGTACCGGTATTGGTACTGATATCATTTCCGAAAGTATTGTATCGTACTGTTTCATTCCTTAAAGGTACTCTTAACGGTACTAACCATTGTGAAGTTATCATTGATTAGGGGTTGTCCGGGATACCAAACATGATAGTTCATGATAGAATTTAAAAGGTAATAATGCAATTAAGTACCGTTAACAGTACCGTTGAAATACTGTACCATTTTCTTGGTACCGGTACCGTACTATACTGTTGTGTTCTTCAAGTTATCCATCTCTACTCGTATCCCCCTAGGGCTCCCCCTTTTGAGTTTTACCTGGAACTATGACTGAGCCAGAAAGTAGACCAGTAATTGCAATCATATGACTATTAGAATTGTGGTTTGCCTTTAAAAGTGTCCATTGCCAAATAATAATGGGTATTATTGGCCAAAATCCAGACCAAGTTGTTCATGTATGACTGTCTTATAACGATTTGGTCTGCCATAGTCATGTGACACATAAAAAATAACCGTGGATGAAGCGCATCATTCTGACAGCCAATCACCTTCATTTTCGAGCTGTATAAGGGGTCCTTCAGGTTGGCGAGCCAGGCTCGTCTTTAAATGAATTTAATTGTCTCGCAAGCATATATGCGTGCATGGTTCTCTCGGTTATGCTAAAACAAAGGCATAAATATGTGAGTGGCATGGGAAGGGTTGAATAGCAAATAATCAAAGTTGTTTATTGAACTGGTTTAATTTTCTTATCTTTTTGTGTATGTGTGTGTGTTTGTTTACTCACACAGATGCATTTCCATACTATTTGTTAATGTCTGGTGCTGATATCCGTGTATCTGTATTTTCAGGAGAGTGAGGATACACTGATTCAGATAGAGGAAGGATCAACACATATCATCTGTGAGGGACAGGAGAACCTACGCGTGCGAATACGGGACTCGCTTATCAAGTGCTTGTCAAAATTTTAAATAAAACTCTTTTGAAACTTTTTCTTCTCCTCAGGGGAAGAAAAAGGAAAAGCAGCCTCATTTCAGTATGGAAGGTGTGGAATTTTAGAGCCTCTTTGGTTTATTTGATATATGTATATATATATATATATTTATATATATATATATATATATATATATATATATATATATATATATATATATATATATAATATATATATATATATATATATATATATATATATATATATATATATATATATATATATATATATATATATATATATATATATATATATATTCAAAAAATGCTCTGATCTCAAATATGTTACTAGGAGAATCAGGTATTTTGGCTGCTTCTGACATGAGAGGGTTGAAAACCGCGTAGAAAGAATTTGGCCTGCAACCCCTTCTAAAGTTCCTGTCATAGGCTCATGTGAAAATTAGACCATTAAACCCTTGGAAAAGATAATTCCAAATATTGTGAATTGTGAACAAAAATATTGTACTCCAAATATTTTGAATAAAAAGTTATGTGTCATAACATAACATTTTGATATACTTAAGTCTGTGTGCTTTTATGTCCCCTCGTCTCCAACTAGAAGTTTAATGTTGAGAGGGGCTTTCCATGGTGTCTTTGAAACTTAACCCGTTCATAATAAAATTGCATCTTCTGGACATTTCATACCTTTAAACAATGATTTTGGAACTCATATTAAATTCACTAAATACTTAATGCTCACAAGCAACACAAAATAACATTTTAAGTATGCATGCTGGCTCGTGGCAAATCAAAATTTAACAGTGGCAAAGGGAACAGGAGCACCAGAGGTGGGCGGGTGGGAAACACATGGCAGAGCTGCCCCATCCAGTAAAATATGAGACAATTTCCTCTTAGAGATCATAATTTTCAATAATTAGCTGTACCTTGGATGAAGAAAAGAATGGATATGTAGTGAGAGATCAATTACTATATGCACTATAGTGAGGTGCTGGACTCATGCCAGGAGTCACTGACTGGCAGCAGCGCAAGGTCACGTGGGAACAAGAACCAATCAGGGCTCTTGTATCGATTACATTACAGAGAAACCTCCACCACCTGCTGGGGGTGCCCAGAGCACCTATTAGCGACTATTAGTTGACACTGGTTGAGGCTAGCATGTTCAGGTTGACCGGCTGGTTTCCATTCCATGTGTTTGGTCTTCTAAGTCACAAATAAACCACAATTGGCATAAATGTGATGCAAAAACGAAATTCCAAAACCAAAAGCTGTCCTATCCAGTAAAATCCCCAGAACATTTCCTCTTACAGTTCAAAGTTTTCAATAAACAGCTGTACCTACGTAAGTCTGCATATCTGTCGTTCCTCAATTCACGCTCTTTCACTTGCCACACGGATCGTATCCATACACTCCTGCAGTTACCGGTATGTCCCCTTTTTACTTACCCTTTGCAAAACACCTTCCGTAAATATCCTTCACTTGTCCTAGAGATCTATGTTTACCGGGTAAATTTATCAAATAAAAATGGTTTATTTTTTCCAGAGCAACTGGCAGTATATAGCACAGGCTCTAAGCACTGCCTTATAAATGCTAGGTACCCATTTTGCAGCTGGGTAGACTGAAGCAATATGGAATAAACTGTCTTGCCCAAGGACAGACCAAAGTGCCCCGGCCGGGAATTGAATCAGTGACCCTCTGATTACTAGTCCGACCCCTAACCAACTGAGCTACTTTGTCCCCACTTAAGAACAGGACAAAGCTAACTTGAGGGTCTCAGTGTCACTAACAGCTGACGCTTTGATTAAAGCACCATTGTCTTTAAGCCTGGTTGCTATTAATGACCATGATTTGACCTTCTTAAGAAATCATATATGTGATCACTCATGGATCTTAAATATTAAATATACATGCATTCCCTTTAACCAGTGAATAAGTTACCAGTGACTCGTGTTATGCGGTGGTTCTCGTTGGGTACTCCGGTGTCCTCCACCACTCGCTAGCTACTAGCTCGTAACGATTTGGCCGGGATAAGGCAGACCCAATATTTCCTTTTCAGGAGATTCAGGCCCCATCTGATCATCACATAGTCGTGTCCAAGCACTAAGCCCTTATACTGCTGGTGGCTAAGTTGACCAATACAAAATAATGCTAAAATCCGGAAAGATCACTGAAACCCTGGCAAGTGGGTACTCATCTGAGAATAATCAGCGAGGGCTATCCAATGAGTACCAACATGACAGGGTTTAGATGGATTTCACAATGCTTTGCGTTCTCATGCATTGGACGAAAGTAGTCTTAGCTTTGGAAGGAATATAGGCATTCTGAAACAATGACAACCAGTCCTAGAGCATAGCATTTCAGTGGCCGACATGGACAATTGGTCCGTCTAAAGATTTTTCTCCAAGTGGTACCATCATGCAAGCCCTTATATCAATAGCAAAGGCCTGGATCAATAAATAGACACTAACGATGTATATGAGTTGACATGTTTAATGAAATTTGTACAACACCGTGACTAACTGACGTAAGAATTATCTTTATCTTTATCCCGTCGCCGCCAATTGGAAACGGCAAAAGGAAAAATAGAGGCGAGCGATTTGGGCGGCGGTAATCAGAGAAAAAACCGCTGCCGTCCCGCCTAGTGGAAACGCACCCTTAAAGGCTTAGCTGTTGGCTAAGAATTTGGCGTATTCCGCTTACTATTATTTGGGTTTGGCCTGCAGCACGTTTATTCGACATAGAAAACTCTTCTAGCATTCTATCTATGATCTGGGAGTGGTAGGCATCTCTCTGCTATGATTATGGGGCAATGTATAGATGGTCTGTCTGAGGAACAGCCTTTTCAAATACATGTATTGGAGATAACTGGTCAAACTGAGTAACGAAATAGATCGGTAAATAGTAAGCCCGGGGGGCACTCAGGTAAAGAGGGGGGGGGGGCGCACCTGCGTTACGTATTTCGCGGAAGAATGTGTCTCTTTAAGACCTCCGCATGTCCGCGGTTTCGTAAAAGAAGGGTACTTTTTTGCACCCAGGTACGAAGTATGGGGGGTGAAAATCCCCTTACAATACACGAAATATACGCGGCTCTGACGCCGAGTGACTCCCGAAGTGACTAGTCTTCCGAGTTTGCTGCCGCTAAACAGGCAGAGAATTATAACATCAAAAGTTAAAATGCGTGTTCCCGTTCATCCAATGTCAGTGTTTTGATAAAAGAAGGGGTGTTTTCTACTGGAAAAAGTCAGCGTTTTTTTTTTAGATATGGGTGCTTTTTGGCCTGAAATCGGTGTTTTAGGGGTATTTTAAAATTTTGATCACGAGCGTATGTACCCCCTTAAAAACCGAAGTGCCCTCCCCTGGATAGTAAGATCACATGAGGAGATATGCTAACAGGGGGGGGGGGGGGGGGGGGGGGGGGGGGTATTGCTCTTCTCTGTTCCACATAATGCCTAACGCCTTTCTCCTATGACGTCAGGGTTTTGTCTACCGCCATGTGTTCTCACTACTTTAGATTTATTTTGTAAGTTTTCTAAATCAATCGCTTCTTTCTTTTTCTCCGTTTCATAATCTTCTTTTGTTTTTGTATGTTCTCTAGTATCTTCCGCCTTGTGGTATACTCTACATATTGCTGTCCACCTGATCTCGGCTATGTTAATAGTTTTGAGCACTTTATTCTTGCACCAATGCGTATGGTTTTGTTTTGTATTGTATTGTGCTTTTATTCACGTTCATTCTTTGGATGTCTGATTTACTTTTGTTTTTTCCTACTTGCTGTTTGTATAATGAGTTTTGTATCTCTTAGAAACGTCTAAACGATGTAAATGACATTAAAAAAAACTACCGTTCTTGCTACCTGGAAGTTTGAATTTTACGTTCTATTTTTCTTTTCAAATGTAAGTAATGGAACCCCAGGATTTGGTATCTGGTTTGAATTTTTAATTGGATAGCACAGATCAATGGGTGACCAATACTTACTGTGCTTAACATTTTTGTCATGTATTCAAATGATATTGGCTTAGACGTCTTTTCTACGTCCAGATTAGGGCCAATGAGTCCATTCAAGTAGAAAGATTTACGGATGGTAATACATGTAGCAGTAAATTCTTACTAGTAGGAGAGTACGATGAACCAAGTGTGAAAGAGAAAAAATATATATATTTTCACTCCCGTTTGTTGGGGAGAGAAAATAAATTTAGAATTTATTTTCTCCTCCAAAATACGGTGGTGAAAATAGATATTTAAATATTTGCTCTTTCCCACTTGGTCCATCGTAGGTGAGGTATGCTAGTGCTAACATTTTTTATCTATCTTTTTTATACATTTTGATTCATTTTCGCTTGTGCTGTTTAAGGGTACGATATTGATTTTACTAAATAAATAAAATGTTTTGGAATGTGCGATTTCTGGCATCTCCACTTATAGCATTTACGAAGATTGCTCACATGCCATCAGTGGTGAATTGAGATGTTACGTTTTTCAAAATAAATAAAGTATATAGATAAAGTCACCGCTCATTGTGAAACATGCCTTTATTTTGGGATGATAATTTATGTATCGTGCCATGTGCTAAGTTAAGTGTATAATTGAGGAGATCCAGAATTAACCAAATCAATTAATGTCATAATTCAAATAGACAAAGTCTTTACTTACAAAAATAGACAGTCTGCTAGGAGACACAATATCATTGCTTTAAAAAACAATGTTAAAAGTTACATTGAAACTATTAAAGATGTACAAGCCACCAATAATAGTCAGATCCAAGGTTGTGAATCTTGGGAAAATGATCTTCATACTAATTAATCATTGTGTTTGCAGCAGTTGCCTGCATAAATATACATATGTGTGTGTATCATTGTATATCATAAAATGAGATTTACTTTTATGTCTGTATTTGTGACAGAAATGTCAAATAAGTTTTGTTCTTATAGCAGGATTTAAAAAAAAAAACATGCCCCTTTGTGGCAGAAATACACACAAAAAGTGTGTAACTGAGACAGCTGTTAGTAAAACTAGCCCCTAGTCTATGATTTCATTAGAAAAAATAAATGTTTTTATTTCTGTCTTATGCTTAATGTCCAAGACTGAAGTGTTAGTTTCAAGGGTGGTCACACTGATCAGTCAAAGTGTAAAGATCTCACTATGGGACACCTGGTGAGCAATTTAAGAACTAAACCAGGATAGGAGTAAAGGAGTTCTTGAAATTATTCCCATGATTATTTGATAGAGATGAAAACTTGGAAATTAAGATTGATTGCGCAAACTATTTTAAGGAGAGTTATAGTAATGTGATTATTGACTATTGATTATTTCTTCTCCAAATTCTTTCGCCTGAAGTATATCACCATAACTGTCAGCGGCTTTTGGCTTAATGAAATATTTCTGGCAACGCATATTTTCTGGAAAATGTTTCAGGGAGAGATGCTTATTAGACTTAACCTTAATATATCCTTTGAATATTTTGTTAACTTATTCATTATTTTCAAATTATAGTAGAAGGCATCCAGACGACATTGTCACACGTGATTCTATTATTTACGGTTGGGTTGAGTGTGATTACATATAGGTTGTTTCAACTCTTTTATTCCTGTAGAGAAACCAGAAATGACCTACACTTTTCGAAGTAACTTTTCAAATAAGCATTTTACAAAATATTTGAAGAAAAATTACAAATCAGCATTCAGCCATTTGCTTTTTTACGAAATAGTATCAGCCGTTAATGACCTACACTTTTGGAGGCAACTTTCCAAATACGCATTTTTGAAAATATTTGAAGGAAATTGTAAATCAGCCTTCAACGAGTTGCCTTTTATTAAAGATTAACTATTTTTACTATTCATTTACAAAATATACTTCAAAAAGTGTCAGTGATCAAGACGACAATTTTAGGGGAACTAAAAACAAGAAATGGTTGAAATTAATAGGAAAATCATAGGTAAAGTGATGACAATACAACATATTCATAACAAAGTATTTATTGACCAAGGTGGTACGAGTGATGTAATACTTTCCTAAGACATTCTCGGGAAAATTACCCTTACTTTGCTTGTAAGAAATGTACAAAAATATACAGTTTTTATGCGTTGGCACTGGTCGACCAAGAGTGTTTCCACTTCCGATTGTTGTAAATATATACATGTTTGTAAATTGAAAGTCTCTACTATGGAAACTTAACATTTTCGCCGCATCTACAATTCTATAACTAATTTGGTCCCTTCACAGCTGTATTTCTTTACTCTCAGTGGTACTACTCGGATTATCTTTGGACGGAATGTTCCCCATTTTCATCATGATAAATTCGGCATTATGTGCTTATTTGTATCATTTTTTTATTGAGAATGCAAGGGATTTTATTATAATATGCCATGGTTTGCATGGATCGGTCTAGAGGCAATTAGAATAAGTTTCTAAGGAATGTTTTTTGTTTGTTTAGAAGCATTTACGGTGGACAATGGATGGTCCAGATTCGTCATACTCCTGCTTGCTGATCCACATCTGCTGGAAGGTGGACAGAGAGGCCAAGATGGAGCCACCGATCCATACGGAGTACTTCCTCTCGGGTGGAGCGATGATCTTGATCTTGATGGTAGAGGGCGCCAGGGCGGTGATCTCCTTCTGCATACGGTCAGCAATACCTGGGTACATGGTGGTGCCACCGGATAGCACGGTGTTGGCGTACAGATCCTTACGGATGTCGACGTCACACTTCATGATGGAGTTGTAGGTTGTCTCGTGGATACCAGCGGATTCCATACCCAGGAAGGAAGGCTGGAAAAGGGCCTCGGGGCAACGGAATCTCTCGTTGCCAATGGTGATGACCTGACCATCGGGCAACTCGTAACTCTTCTCCAGGGCGCTAGAGGACGCTGCGGTCTGCATCTCCTGGTCGAAATCCAGGGCGACGTAGCAGAGCTTCTCCTTGATGTCACGGACGATCTCTCTCTCGGCGGTGGTGGTGAAGCTGTAGCCTCTCTCTGTGAGGATCTTCATGAGGTAGTCTGTGAGATCGCGACCGGCAAGATCCAGACGCAGGATGGCGTGGGGAAGGGCGTAACCCTCGTAGATGGGTACGGTATGTGTGACACCATCACCAGAATCCAGTACGATACCTGTGGTACGACCAGAGGCGTACAGTGACAGCACAGCCTGGATGGCCACGTACATGGCTGGGGAGTTGAAGGTCTCGAACATGATCTGCGTCATCTTCTCTCTGTTTGCCTTGGGGTTGAGGGGTGCCTCGGTCAGCAGACAGGGGTGCTCCTCTGGGGCTACACGGAGCTCGTTGTAGAAGGTGTGATGCCAGATCTTCTCCATATCGTCCCAGTTTGTGACGATACCGTGCTCGATGGGGTACTTCAGGGTCAGGATACCCCTCTTGCTCTGGGCCTCATCTCCTACATAGCTGTCCTTCTGTCCCATACCAACCATCACACCCTGGAAACAGAACAAAATGGCCGTTAGAAATGTTTGCTTGGAGTCGTGGTCATATTAGAAATAAGTAAATGAATATAAAACACTATGTTGATATCCATAAACGGATAAGAAAGTGTTGACTACATTCTAAGAAATTCTAATTTCTAAAACTTATTTTCGTTACAAGATAAATCATTATATTCCTTTAAGATAAATGTTTTCATACAACAATATCAAATTGTTTCGATAAATTTTAAGAATGAGACTGGTGTGTGTGTGAAATTGGAAATGTTAATTTCAATGCGGATCATGCCAGAGTTATGATACAAGTCCATGCTCATTGCGTCGTGTAAGCTTAAAACAAAGAAACATGCAAAAACGCTAATTAAAGGGAAAATGTCATAAGGGAATATTTTCTCAATGATAGTAGCATTTCTTTCAACCACAAATGCCCTAAGTTTTCCAACCACCTGCTCTTAGAATTACTTCATATTAAGCCTATCAGCTGAAAATGGGGTCAGAGTTGAAGATCTCACTCGGAGATACACCAGCCCTTTCGTTTGGAGGTTCCCCGGGGGGGGCACTCGGGTACAGAGGGGGGCCGCACCTTCGTTACGTATTTCGCGGAAGAAGGGGTCATTTTTTAAGACCTCCGCATGTCCGCGATTTTGTAAAAGAAGGGTACT
Organism: Maea johnstoni; assembly: GCA_963942565.1. NCBI lineage: Eukaryota > Metazoa > Annelida > Polychaeta > Spionida > Magelonidae > Maea > Maea johnstoni. Next base: position 15,379,718 of record OZ012700.1, on the reverse strand, counting down.
TTTTTGTAACCAGGTACGAAGTATGGGGGTCAAAATCCCCTTACAATCCACGAAACATACGCGGCTCTGGCGCCGAGTGACTCCCGAAGTGACTCAGGGCTTGCGAGTTTGCTGCCGCCACTTGCTGCCGCTAAACAAGCAGAGGATTATAAAATCTTAAGTTAAAATACGTGTTCCCGTTTATCCAATGTCAGTGTTTTGATAAAAGAAGGGGTGTTTATTTAGTGGAAAAAATCAGCGTTTTATTAAAATAAGGGTGCTTTTTTGGCCAGAAATCAGTGCTTTAGGGGTATTTTTTAATTTTGATAACGAACGTATGCACCCCCCTAAATACCCAAGTGCCCCCCCCCGGGGGAGGTTCGCAGCGTCTGGGTACCCGCTGTGGGCCTCGGCGCCCCAGGCAGAAACCCTAGAATGTAGCAGAACCCAACCCGAGCGTTGTTTTCATTAGGCGACCCTTCAGCACCCCGATCGGGTTTCACGGGTCATGGGAATTCTTGGCATCAGGGGATGACTTAGAGTATGTCAACGTGCCGAAAACACCCCGACATTCTACTGCATCCTCTACCATGCCAACAACCCTGTCCGCCCACCGGATACGACCCGCCGCCATCTTGACCCCCCTACTGATCATGGCCAACCACAGGTTTGAAAAATGAACCTTGTTTCATTGCAGGGTGGGCTTGTAACTGTACCATTGCCTGTATTAAGTATTTATGCAATTGACTTCCTGATCCATATCATATGACAACAACCTGCCTGTTAATGTGTGTGTATATATATATATATATATATATATATATATATATATATATATATATATATATATATATATATATATATATATATATATATATATATATATATATACTAGTATATATATATATATATATATATATATATATATATATATATATATATATATATATATATATATATATGTATATATGTATATATATATGTATGTATATATATATATATATATATATATATATATATATATATATATACATACATATATACATACATATCTATATATCTATATATTTATATATATATATATATATGCACCCACACATCCAATGTGACGTCATGCTATTCACACCCCTGTCACTACTTCCAAGGCAACCTAACAAGTGGAATCTGAGCCCCTTAAGAATATATCAGAGAGATTCCATTTAACACGTGGTCGTATCAAATGCCTGGGCTCTTAGTCATTTGCTAGACCAAGAAGCCTACTTCCAAGATCATTGACAAAACCGCAACTTCATGATGAGCCCACCCGTAGTGGTGAAATGTGCTGATAAATCTGTCACAATCATAACTAAATAGGTCTATGTGTGTCATGTTATGTGCCAAACACTTGTGGTACCCCAAAAACTTGGCTGACTCGTATGATTTCAACTTATATAGGTTCTCGTTTGCACCTAAATACACGATTAAATATCTATGCGTTTCCTCATAAAATGGTAAACTTTTGGTTTTGTACTCATAAGTGCTTTCAATTTCATTGGTTACAACTAAAACGGTTAACACATCCCAATGTGCAAATTATTTGTTTTCATATTTTGATTATCATTGATCAGAGTTTGCTTTAAAATGAACAACCCCAGCTGGAAGTTCTTTGTGATATCGGCTGACCTATTAAATAAAATACTAATTTCAAAAGGCATTTCGCTTTATATTATAAAGATTTATAATGACAACAGCACTGATTACTTGATGTATTTAAGTATCATTGCATCCGGCATTGCATGTAAGCCCAAATGAATCAGCCATATAAGTATAAAGAATATTTTAGGAGTAAGTAAGAAGATATCTTTGAAAGGAAACATTAAGTGGGAGCAAAGGTTCATGATAGTATCATGAACCTTTGGTGGGAGTATTTATGATGTGGCTTTAAGGTGTGTGATGGTCAATTATAAAACCGAAATATTTGAAAATATTTTTCATGAAACAGCGAGCGGCCACACATAAGGTATTGTTTCCGCAACTGAGGTGGCAACAGTCGGTATAACATCCCAGTGGTTTCCTCTCTGACCGGAAGAAGAAATACCAAGTACGGTACAGGATATCCTGTGTTATATGAGTAGCGCTGACACAATCTTTAATCAAGAGTTCATTAAGGATGACGTCATGGCTGCAAGAAAATCAAAACAAGACCCCGGCGGATTGGAAAGGCCATATATGGAGATGTAGCACCGCAGAAATGGTTGACATGTTTACTTAACTGCGGTGACACTCACACAGACTAAATGTTTTGATACAACCTTTTGGAATGCTTATCACTGAGGGAGCCTCACTCTCGCACACAATACTCCTTTAACCCCTCGATGTCTGGGAGTTTCTCATAGATGGAGGATATTTGTGGAAACTAACTAATTGAAGGAAAGATGCTAATTGATTTGCAAATAAAATTTCTCATTCTTTAACCAAAGAAAATGTTCTTTTAGAGATATGACCAAAATTTCCAGGTCGTTTTGGGTTGCTGTACATGTATGCATAAATGATTTGACCTTTTCGTGCCTGTTGTGCCGCAAAAGGTCACCACTATTGTCATGCCACCTTCTAAATAAAGGCATATTTTTAAATGTATTTTGATAAAGGTTATCCTAATTAGAACCCCTTCAAAAACGTTGTCCCCTTGATACTAATACAGGGGGTTAAAATATATATATATATATATATATATATATATATATATATATATATATATATATATATATATATATATATATGTGTGTGTGTGCGTGTGTGTAAAGTTTAGAGTTTCCATTCATTGTCGGATCATATAACCTCAAACCAGCTTGCATCGTGTCTGCTTAGTTCATTCGTATGTGCCTATGTAAATATTTGGTGACTTAAAAACGATTTATTTTTAGAAATGTCTGGAATTCGGGTTCGTTGGGAAGGGGGTCAGGTGGTTGTTGATACAATGGAACCTGCATTGTCGCTTAGACTGGTTGATTTAGTAGATCACGGGTAAAAAGCTTCGGTTAAATACTGTACAAGCCAACACTTGATGGTAACCTCTTTCCTGCACGTCGAGTAAAGATGCAAGGCATCGTAGGGACATGATCTTTTTTCAATATTATTCCCATCTAAAATTGACCAAGATATAACTATGGAAACTATGGCGATTCAGAACTCTACCCGTTTCTTCCAATAAAAATGCGTAATGCAAAACTTCTTTATTCCGAAGTTTTAGTGGATTTATCTTTTATTCAGAAGTTATTTACAAAAGGTTGAATATGGTAAGATTGATATGGATAAAATTGGGCCAAGGACCTTTGGGATGTTTATGATGCCGTAGAATTTGACAAGAGTGCCACTGACCTAATTTTATTCACACGCACACAGAGTACGACGCATTTGAATTTAAACATTCTACTGCGTTCTTAGTGTTCCGTACGTCGAGAACGTACTGGCACTTGCAGGCTATAACCTTAGATGACCAAACACAAGTGGATTAGAAACCAGCCGGTCAACCTGAACATGCTAGCCTCAACCAGTGTCAACTAATAACCCCCTAACTGCTGCCCTGCTCATGGTGGAGATCAGGTTTCTCTGTAATGTAATCGATACGAGAGCCCTGATTGGTCCTTGTTCCCACGTGACCACGCGCTGCTGCCAGTCAGTGACTCCTGGCATGCGTCCAGCACCTCACTACAGCGCATATAGTAATTGATCTCTCGCTACATATCCATACTTTTCTTCATTCAAGCTATAACTAAAAGCGGTTGTACTGGGCGTGGCACTTTTTTCATTCGCGGAGGGGGGCGTGGCACTGGGCGAGAAATCGAACACCCTGGCCGCCTCACAACTCCAGCAGCAGTGTGATTCAAAGGCGGGATACATGAGTCATTTGTTTAACTTTACACGGGACCGGTTACAACACCCATGGCGCTACTTATGCACGCTTGGTTGAACCATAAGATAGGAAGGGCTATGGCGTATCGCCTTGAAATAACTCGCTTGGATTCCTTTTGGGGCGGTTCAAGGATATCAGGTCGCTGAATAAATTGATAAGTTGGTTTACTTAATCAAATATCAATGCGGACTTTGATTTTCATCGTAACCATGAATTAAATTAGTTGCGGGCCAGGGATTAAGTGGGTTGATAGAGTCTTCGATACTTCCACAACAAAAATCTGATTTAAAAAAAAAACGGAACTCATCTTTTTAATATCCTTCTCTGAACCTCTAACCTGACCCTTCGGGCATAGGGCTCATATTCTGGTCTCATGCTCTACTACACAAACCACTGGCAGAATGCACGCAATATGTACTCCAGGGTAACGCAGCGATAGTAAATGTCACAATGACAACATGAGTACAGGTTCGATTGAAGACATTGACTGTCCCCTAGTTAAAAGGGTTAAAAGTACCGGTCGGCGATGTTGTAAATTGCAACCAATCTTATTCGGAGTTCTTTGAAAGTAACGCCTTGGTGCTAGTGCCATGCACTTCACTTGAGACAAAATTGGTGATAATGCGGGATTTTTGAATGGCACTGAATAAATGTACTAATTAGCAACTATTTATACCTTTTCAAAATAATGATAACAATTTGAATATATATGTATCTATAATAACATGGTGTCTGGGATGTCCTGGGGATGTCCAAGGATAAATGGGTTAATATAGCTTATTTGTTTGGCGCATTCCTAACCAGCTGACCATGTAGGTCGCGGATCTAACGGCAGGATATGGGATGTCTACTAGCCGCCCTTCCAGCATAGTGGCCACAACGGACACCCCCCTCTCCGCCCCCAGGGTTTCCTTACCAAACCCCATTAGATAATCGTGCAGTGTGCATGAGTCGGCTAATAACCCACTTCCTCCAAGAAGTAACTCAACTTCCTCAAATAAACCATTCCACGTTGGTTGTCTGGAGCCGTTTCATAACTTAGAATTATGACAGATTTATAGGAGAACTCCCATTGCGAGGCCGCCATTGTGGTAGTACGAACGCGCCATTTTGATTCTGCCACTGACTCAGTATCTTAATGGCGGTTTTTATGAGCACTCGTATCAGATAGAGAGAAATAAACTGCGATAACTTCCTGGCATTAAGTGGATGCAGATGGAGACCTCTGTATCAAGCGATGCCGGGTGTAAGCATGAGAATCGCTTCCGTCATCAATGAAAGAAAAATAGGATTTTATTCCGCCTGTGGATCCATATTGAGTTTTTCGCTTAAAACACAAGGCAAGATAAAAAAAATTCTAACTAACAAGGGCATACTATTCTTATATATGAAGACAGAATTATATATTCCAATTTCAGTTCCCATCGAAAAAGACTGGAGAACTTTCCTCCCGCCATTGTACCATATGGGAGTGTCTTTTGAATCACGTGCTACCACCTGTTACCATGGCTACAGAGAGCAAGGTGGTTGGAAATGCTGCCATTATGAATGTCGGTTATGTTGCCGAAATGAAAATCAAATACGCATAATGCCCCTTTGCATATGTATTCACATCGAAATATGTAACGCAACATTCGATTAGAGCAACTAAAAGTTGAACGATAACTTTGCATTGCAAAGTTTACGCGCCATTTTATGCCTTACTCAGTCTGATGGGAGCTGGGATATATGTATGGATATATATGCATAACTGACAGGCACGAAATTTCATAATCAGATTCACGTTTATAAATTGATTTGATTCTGGTTTGTTTCAGATGCATTGAATAAAGTAGTTTCTGCAATGGCATGCCGCGTGTAAATTACTAAAGTTACCAAAATTCAGCATAATCCCAAAACCGTTTCAGGGCGCCATAGCAAAATGTATACGAATACGTTATAGAGTGAAAATAAGAAAGCGATTCACTTAGAAGTGGCTTAGGAAATTTTGGCGAATACATTAAAAAAAATGTATATGCAAAGTTGAAAATGAAGTTGAAAATGGAAACTGAACCCACCTGATGTCTGGGACGACCCACGATGGAGGGGAAGACGGCTCTTGGGGCGTCATCTCCAGCGAAACCAGCCTTGCACATACCAGATCCATTGTCCACCACCAAACCGGCAACATCTTCGTCACACATACTGATTGATTGTATAAAGGCGTTCGATCAAGTTGGAATCAAATCTGCTGTTTGCAGGGTGCTGTGAGGTATGGTTGTGGGTACGACGCGAGGGACAGCTGGACGCGATCTAAGACCGAGCAAGTGGGTGGCTTAAGTTTTATAATCCCGCGCCTTGGAATTTCTCGGAATTTCGTCTGCTGCAGTGAGCGGATGACCATATATGGAAGTGCCGTGTAAGGAACTATGTGTGAATCAGTCGTGGCTGGTGACTGGGAGGAGACGCGGGGACAGGGCAGACGAAGAAGGGGAGGAGGAGGAAGGGAGACCCTGGAAGTGTCGCAGCGCTCAGCTGCTGCTACGTACTACGATATTCACGACACTGACACAGTTACCGCACACACCAGCATAGTACTTCGCAGACAACCAACTCATTCATGTGAAGTGTCAGGCGTAGACCGTCGTACATTTTCTCTACTAGCCTCATGCCTTTGACTTTGACATTGTATTGTATTTTATGTTTATTGACCAAGTCATCAGACTTGAAAATTCAGTTACAAAACGTAATTTAAACTAAATCAACACAATTCAACAAAAATGATAAACATTAAGAATAAAGAAACATAATACAACGTTTAGACCATGTACAAACTCGTATATTTTCTACTAAAATATTACCTATATCGATAAAATTTGTGAAGATTATTCAGGAGAGAAACATACTTTTGCAAAATATTTGAAGGAGAGTTGTTGTTTGGGTTCTAAATAAGTATCTTCCATGAAATATTTTCCAAAAGATGCATATGTCAGAATAATATCTCCGAATTAGACAGGGTTTGTGAGCGCTACCGTCATGGACAGGCTAAACATTCGCTGTCAAACGAAGTGTAAGCATCAAGAAACCTTGCTATTCCTTTATTGCAAACCGCTACATCAATCTATTCATACTTGAGAGTCTTCATATTATCTGGGTTTATGGTCCCTTTGACTATAATTTGAAAATGAAGAATGGATTTACAAAATATGTGAAGGAGAGTTTGTTAGTCATGCTTTAATGACGATTTCTTCTCTAAATATTTTCCCAAATATTCTTTTGCCTAATCGATTTCAACAGTTTTGAGCCACCGAGGATTAATGGGTCAATGGCTATTTTATTAAACCGGCTAGCCTAAAACTGTGCCCTTATATTGTGCGCAAATAGTATTCAATAAACTAGAATACATTTAGCTTCTTAAACCAGTGCCATTTATATTCATTTAATTATCCTCAACATTGGGCATATACATCTTATGACGAGTTTGTCATTTTCCCAATCTATTTTCTGTTTCTTATAATTTGCTTTGTTTTGGTTGATGTATTCTGTATGTTCTTTTAACTTAAATATTTTTATCTGTAAACCTAATGCTTCTAATGCTAAAGTATCGTCTGCTACTCTCATACTATTGATAATAACTTAGTTATAAAGCAAAATATCACAGAATATTTGAAGGAGAGTTGTAGTTTTGCTTCTGATCAACATTTCCCCTTCAATTATTTTCCAAGAATGCTTTTGTTAGTAAAATATTTCGAAAATTGTCAGGCCCGTTTTGGCCGCTCTGAGTGTAAATGAAGGTTAGATAAAATTGTTATTGTTTGCCCTTCTTATCTCCATGCCCTAGAGCCGCTGTGCAACTTCTGAATCACCATTGTTGTAACAAATTAATGCTCTCAGAGGCCAAAGGCAGCCTGACAAATTCACGAAGATCTTCCAGGGGAAAGAATATTTAGGAAACGATTTAAAGGGGAAATGTCAGAACAGCACCAACAACTCTCTTCAAATATTTTGTAAACTAACTTTGAATTTCCATGTTATTGTAAAAAATAGCCTAGATCCAGACGACAATTTTTCGAGGATCTCCTAACCATCAATGGGTTAATGTCGGATACCTTAAGGCAGCAGTTAAGGAATTCTGTCGAATCAGACAAAACAGTGAAACCATGCATACCCCAAGCTCGGCTCCTCGTAGCCTGCCTCCCAGGCTATATTTAAATGTCTCCCATTGTGGATAGATGGCACTGCGTATACCAGGAGTTCACTTGGAAATAACAGTAGGCCACAAGCCCCTATCTAGTATAGGTGCAGGCTTCTATATATAATAAAGTAAAATCATAACAGAGCCTTGTTAAGCTAGGCTAGGCTCCTCGTAAATCTTGTACATAAGTTGTGGCTTTGTAGCCTTGCGCGTCTCTCATTGGCTGAGCGCTGGCACTGCTCCTCCTCTTCGGGGCTTTAGTTCTGGGTCAAGTCAAATAATAATAATAAATAATAATTGGAATTTATATAGCGCCATTTCAATTCATAAAATGTTCAAAAGCGCTGCACATTGTCATAGTTTGAGTCATAGTCAACAACGCCTCAATGGGCGAGCCTGAAAAGGTGTGTTTTGAGACACTTCTTGAAGGCCTGACACGATGTAGAACCCTTCAGGTGTTGTGGAAGCGCATTCCATAATCTCGGTGCACTAATGGAGATAGCGCGATCTCCAAATTTGAGATTTTACAAAGAGATCTTACTCCTGCTGTTCGAACACTCATTCGCAACTCCAGACTAGCAACACATCTATGACAATGCTTTTCTCTGTTCTGGTCTCAATCTTGTGCTTAATGTCTAGGCGTTAGTTCATATGGGTGGTGATAGATGGCGCGATAGGTGGTTACTTGTCAGTCAGAAACTGGAAAGGTCTAATTGTGGTCCACCCGGTGAGCAATTAAAGAACTACATCAGGGTAGACACAATTTTGGGTTGGTATTGCATTAATGTCAAATATAAAGAGATGGAATGAATTTCTTGGCCTAGGACTAGGCTATCGTAACACATTATATTACTTTCCGATACACGGTAATGAATTATCTATGGCAATAGGCAGAACGAGTACGTGGCAAAATAAATCCCTCGGATCACCCGCTTTAAAATGTCTAATTCATGAAAAACTAACTGCGTTATGGGATAAGCTCGTTTGCGTTTAGTGGTCGATTTTTCATTAACATCAAGTAGATAATATTAACATTGCAAATATATAGTGATATGTCATAGTGATTAAAACAATGTGCTGCGTCGAGTGAGACTGGCCGCTTGGAAAAATGGCGCTCGCGTGGAAGGCGCAGTACTTTTAGACACCGAGCTCTTATCTCCATGGCGCGACCACTATCTGAACGTTATCTTGGAGCCGGTGGCATAACCCTACTGCGCAAGTCAAAAGGGCAGCGGTTAACGGCTACCAAAGGTTTATTAACATAAAGGTATCCATCTCCGGGGAATTTGACTAAGTTTTTCCTCAAGTCTGTGGCCGCGAGATCTATAAATAGAACTACGGTCACTGCAAGGCATAGCCGCGTTATCAGATGTTTCTCTCATTAAATGAACATTAAGTGAACAGGCTAGACATTCCTACGCTGGGCCAGACTGATCACTCACTCAAATGCATGCTTCCTCTCAGGAAGTAAGTGCTCTATAATTCTAAGCAATTGTATTGAGGTGCTGGTATTTCATAATTTGGCAATATCTTATTAGGAAAACTTAAATCTTATATGTATATGCAAATTTGGTTTATTCATCATATTAAAATATACATACATAAATGTCAAACTTACAAGTATACATAGAACAATGTTCTAAAATTCCTAATATCTCCAAAAGTGACAAAATTACTACCAGGACACAGAATTTAAGAGATGGCCTTCTCACAAACCATGTGGCATCATCAAGCAACAAGTGAATTGACTTTAACATGCTTAGTTTTAGGACTATTTCTTGGTGTATTAGCAAATGTGGTGAGTGATTTGTCACAGCCAGAGGACTAATTTCAATGGTGCCGGGGGGGGGGGGGGGGGGGGGGGGGGGGAACTACGTATACATCGCACCCCACACTCGATACTGATAAGACAAGTGGCTAATGTCGTTAAAAGACAATAAAAGTCCTGGACGTTCAGGCTGGGGTGTTCTATATTTATCCTTAAAAGAATTTGCTTGTGGATATAGGGAATGATAGCCATTTCCCCGGAGATGGATACCTTTATGTTAATAAACCTTTGCGGCTACCTTTAGGCCAGGGTCATATTGGAGGATTTCGTCCCGTCAAAAAAATTAGAATATTTTTTTTTTCATTCGAAGGCTCAGGAAATCGTACTACATATTCCACAATCATGTTGATTTCATTTATATGGTTGACCAGATTATCACCAAATATCTCTATCCCAAATGTGTATTTTACTGTGTACATGTATATTAACCCATTAGCACTCAGAGCAGCCAAAAGAGGCCTGACGATTTTGGAAATATTTAACTTCTAAACACATTTTCTTGAAAACATTTGAAGGAGAAATGTTGACCACAAGCCAGACTAGATCTATCCTTCAAATATTTTGTGAATCTTTGCTTTATTCAAAAGATATTTTCAAAAGTATGATAATAGCAGACGACACTTTCTAGAGAAACTCTAAGTGTAAATGGGTTAAGGACGGTACTATCATTAGGCGTAGGAGAACGGTGAATCTCCATGATGGTCGGATTTCCGTTCGTTTTGAATAGATAATAAACAAATCGTCAAATCAGTTGTAATTCCGAGGCGCATCACCATCACATGATCTACTTCATGAATAGAGATGCCATGACTATGGAATCCTATCCAATGGATCCTTAACCCATTCATACCTGGAGATGTCTTTAACAAATATCGTCTGGACTTTTGATACTTTTGAATGTAACTATGTAATTAATCATATATTCACAAATATTTGAAGGAGAATTGTGGGTTGGGTTCTGATTAACACTACTCGTCCAAATAGTTTATGAAAAACGCTCTAGTTACAAAGATGTTTTCCAAAATAGACAGGACATTTTGGCTGTTACAGCGTGAATGGGTTAACCCTTCCAATTCTGGTTTGTCCAAACCACAAGGACAAAACGTGTGTTTTTTGGAAACCATTTAAACCCTGACTTGTTGATATTCATTGGATAGCTCTTACTGAATATTTTCAGATGAGTACCCATGTGCCAGGGTTTCAATCATTGTTCAGGTTTTTTTTGCATCATTTTGTATCGGCCTAATTAGCCGGCAGCATAGGGTTAAAAGATAAAGCATTTCCTTTAAAGGAAAATGCCGTTCTTTTGCATGAATGGCATTCCATGCAAGACAAACGACACAGGGTCTACGTTTTGTGTGTATGGGCAGTGGAGGGGACTTGGAACATTGCCAATAATTACATGTCATGCAATTGGGCGCAAGGACGATGCTTCATTAAACGCTGATAAAATATGGGTTAGGCCTTAAACAAGTTGTTTGTTTCCTTTAACCCTACCCTAACAAATTGTTATTCAAAAAATCCCTACCCTTAGTTGTTTTCTGCCCTATCAACTCCCAATCAACGTAAAACGTGCATAAAACACACATTTTTGATCAAAAAAATAATCCATATTATTTTCCAGACCGTTACAGGAAACAAACAATTTCTTTTTTTTAGGCCTTAGCTTAGCTTAGTGTGAAGGCCGTCTGTGTAGCATGAGAGAGATAGAAACATAAAGTGGAAACAAGACAATCAAAGGGCAATACCGGTATAGTCCAGATGACTTCACATTCTAACTTCCTAAAAAACGCGAAGCAACCTGGAGTGATGATGTGGTCAGACCATATTGATTACAGGTAACTCTGCTTAATCCGGACATGTGTAATCCGGATTTTTGTCTAAACCGGACAGATTGGAAGGTCCCGGTCCCTTCCTATAAATATAAATCCTATACGCATAATCCGGATTTTGCCTAATCTGGACAGAAATTTAGGGTCCACATCAGTCCGGATTAAGCAGAGTTGCCTGTATAACCTTTTAAACTAACCAATATTTGAAAATGACCTGAAGAAGGATAGGTGAAAACAACGCATGCTGTCATATCCCCTACATACAACAGCATGGTTATGGTACATTCTGAGGGTGCGAACAAGGGGCCTTCACAACGTATCTAAAGCTGAAGAAAGGCTGTGATTGACATGTTTACATAGCTATAATATCAAGGAATGTGTAAATAAACAGTTCTCGTCAATTAACATACTTATCGAGTTATTATTTTCCTTTTCTAGTTGCCAAGTGGCCACCCTCTCTGGATGTGAAATATTAAACCCTTCCTAGCCACACCTAGAAGGGTTTCCGCAAGTAGTGATAAGAAACCGTTATAGCGATGCTGCAGGCAAGACAGATAGCGGGCTTGTACCGATAGAGGAATGGTCGATGTGGCCACCGACTGCTCCGAACGTGCGAGAAAGTCGCCAGCATTACGCGGAAGTATTCACTTGGTACTCCGTTTTTCCACCACCGTTTACAACTGGCTATAGAAACTGATATTAAAAATATGAAAAGTTCTGATAAACGAAATTCCAATCATCTAGATAGCTTCAGGCAATTCCCTTAGAGATAAAATGAGATACAAAATACGAAAAAAACACGAAAATTCTTCGGCAAACTACTATAAGACTTCATATCAGGAATACCTCCGTACCTTAGTTTTTCCTATAATCTGTTCTGTTTAGCAGTATTTGTTTAGTTATGTGTATTATAAGTTATATATTACTGTTGTTTTGTGTTCATTCATTTTATTATGGTTCAGTTCTGGACCGAATAGGATTATTTTGTACTCTGTAGGATTTTGTACAATTTTACGTGCGGTCAATAAACATACAATACAATACGATTCATCTACAAGTAGTAAAGCCTGACTACAATCTTGAATGCAAAAGGGTAATTAGGAAAGTATTTTGTGGAGAAAGATAATCAGAGCATTACCGACAACTTTCCATAGACCAATTTGTAATATCATTCTCAAATGATCAAATTATTGTCAAAAGTATTATAGTTCCAGTCTCCAGATGACAATTTTGGCAGGAACTCCTGCGTATTAATGGGTCAAAGCAAACGGCATGCTTTAACTGGTTGAGGCCAGATGATGATGCCTTAGCATGCCCAGTCGTCAAAGCTACTGGCGGCTGACATTTTGAAATGTTCAATCAAGTAAAAGTAAGCACTTTAGGGACTTGAAACTCCTAACTCTTTTAAATCCTCCCAGTATAATATTTTAATTACATACATGGAAATCCTACAAAGCAAAACATGCAGATCTGCCGAAGTGATTGTCTCTAGACTACAGTAGAATCTCTTTAACTACACGTGTTCGTACTCCGAATATTGGTTGTTTGTTTTTACACTGTCTATCGGCTTTGAAGTCGTGTTAGTATATTTAGAAAAGGGTCTAACATGCAGAAAAAGTCTTAAGCCTTACACATTATCTCCGTAGTATAATAAGTATATAGCAGAGAGCAATTTTGATATTTTTCGTTGTATGTATGTATCTATCTTTATTGACTATATCTTGCAGACATAAAAGTAGAAGTAAACAGAACAGAAAGTAGAACAAAAAAGTCAGGATTGAAGACCCGACAAATTATAAATACGCAAAATACAAACATAAAAGGTAAAAGGAACCTAACCATAAACCAAGCGGAACAAAGGGAAATTAAGATCTACGACTATAATGATTCTCATCGCATTATCGTTGTTGGTACTCACGTCGTATGAGACAATTACATATTGTTATTGAAGTCTTTCTGGTGTTCAGAAAGTATAGTCCGTATCTCCTCATGCATATTGATTTTCAGTCGTAACATAGCCTTAACTAACCTGCTGGGTTCTAACACTTAGAAAAGAACGTAGAAAACATAAGAAACAAAAAGACTTAATATAAAAGAGAAAATTATTGCATAGTCCAGATAGGGGTAGGAGGTCAGTATCTGTGTTCCAGTAGTAAAGGACAACCCTCAGATGATTAAGATCCATGTTAAACTGAAGATGTTAAATATATATCCATGCATTACATTTGGAATTTATTTTAGGAATTTTCTTTAAAAAAATTATGATAAAATGCATTTTTGTCCTAAATGATTATGCAGAAACATATGGGGCTGGCTTTGAGCGAGTTCTTTATCGCACTAGCATATTGTGACTCGTAGATTGGACTCCTAGTCCCTACAGAGTTGACATTCTCTTCGGTTTAGACTCAGCATTGTGGTGTAGTTCCAGGTATGGTAGATAGATGGCACCACCTGATCCTCCTATCTCCATGCAGAGAGTTTTGGTCATACTCAATTTGATTCCTCTGTTCCCCTAGTGAGATAAATGCAAATTAAATTGTCCACTATGGCCACCTAGACTATTTTGTGCATGGTATCAGAAAAAAAACATGACAGAAAAAGTACACAAGACAGCCCAGCTATCTAGTGACTCATAGTGGCTGGCCATCGCTATGATGACTCGACCAACCTGGCTAGACTCCCAATTAAGTCTGTCTACGAGCTCAAAACTTTACTCACCAAACACGTGGAGTATATGGGGGGGGGGGGTCAGTCCTGGGAGAAAGAGGGGGTAGTCAAGGAAATAAGCTCATCTACAATGAGAAAAAAAGGTAAAAGCAATGCTGTGCCATAAAACTCTTTAAAAGAAGATATTTATCTATACACAGAAATGCTTAAATAATGCGTAACAATCAGATCATTTTTTTAAACATATAGTACCAAGTACAGAAGGGAAATTAAAATTTAGGCATTTTAGTTTATAAACTCCATTTTCCAATTTTTTTCGGATATAGTTTCGGAAAAGGTATATTGTCTGTATCAACAAACGCCTGATAACTAAAAACGATTTAAAGCAAGGAAGGTTCTCACATCAACCGATGCTGCATCGGCTACCAGCAAAATCCTCGCCTGTGTGGAAAACTGTGCAACCTCGCTGCTAGCCTGCCCTCCAGGCCATAATTAGATGTCATCCCTTGATGATAGATGGCGCTGTAGTATGCAAGTGCGGGTAACTGGATATACTGCTTGCATAACCCCCTCGTGTGATAACTGTATGAACTAAATGGCCATCAGTTGGCCACATGCCCTTATGCAGGTTTAAGGACATTTCTTTTTAAAGTATGTTTAAACACATTAGTCTCGTAGCTAGGCTACACCGCTACCCTGCATATATGGTGACGACACTCAGCCCCCCCCCCCCCCCCCCACCCCACATGTGTCATAGCCTATTCGATACTAAGCTAGATGTTATCTGAAGATGAGATGATAAGATAGAATAGCGCGAACGGAACCAAAACCACAGCCCGTAGTGAAGGGCGGACCATATGATATTCTGGGGGCTATCCTTTTCTGACCAGTTCAGAATTCTGTCTGCTCTGGCAAGGGTACCCTGGCAAGGCCACCAATTCTCAATTATCAGGGCCAGAATACTGTTTTCTTACATTCCACTGCCAGGATATTTTTTCTTGATTTTCAGGCCCTAAGGAGAGTAACCAGGGACTTCAATATCTACATCTATATCTCTGGAATAACCCCCCCCCCCCCACCCATAATATCGAATGGTTCGCCCCTAAGTCTAAGAGGTTATCATGGGGAGACTTTGATATTATGAGATACTGTAGATGTTTTTCATGATTTCGGTTTGGTTTTCTTTGGTACATGTGACTAGTCAATAGTAATAGGAGGAAGACACTGGAATACCTGAGTTAAATCATGCACCCAACCCACGCACGGTTATGACAAGTTATCCAGATACGTACCTATCTGCCTCGACACTGACAGTGTTATTTCGTGCCTATCTTGTTTTTCTCCTTGATTACTTTTAAAGCAAATGTTTTTCTTGATTTAGTTACATTTCGTTTTCTTGCGGATATTTTTTGTATATGTGTGATTTTGCGTTTGGGCGCAGTCAATAAACTTATTATAGCATACACTAATGACAACATCCGCAAATGCTAAGCGACACTACCATACAACTAAGAACTTGATGAACATCATACTAGTGAAACTAGTATGCTACGATGCCATGGTAATATTTTGAGTTCACTTTCTAACATTGTGTGAACAGTGCCAGAGCCTTTAATTTTCAGTTTTATATTTTCGTGAGTCGCCCTTGATCGCTACGGTGGTAACCACGTTGCAAAGGTCTTGACTTAATTAACTTATTGACGCTGTTCCCCAAAAAATAATTATTGTATGTATTTCTCTGAATGTATTGTTATGATAGCCGTCTAGATCTCTTTGTGACCAGCTATTGTTATTGTTATAATTATTATTTTTGTTATTATTACATGTATTGCTCTGAGGGCAAGTAGAAATATTATATGGCTAAGGGCTCACACAGAACACAATATTAAATTTTCTAACAAAGAATAGGTTTTTGGTGTCTCAGAAAAGAATCATAGTTTCATATGTCCATTATCATCACAAAATTAACCATTTATCGAAGAAGAGCGGACGGTCTAAAGATGTTTATATATGACGAATTAACCCATTTATGCCTGTAGCAGCCAAAACTGCCTTACAATTTTGGTGATATCTCTCTAACAAAAGCAATATTTGGAAAATATATTAAAGATAATTGTTCATCAGAACTCTATCTACAACTCTCCTTCAAATATTTTGTGAATTCATTCTTCATTCCAAAGTTACCCAAACGAAAAAAAGGATAGGAATCTCATACAGGGAGGAACAGCTGCTCCTCATATGTTCGTCAGTTGAGCAGCAGCTGTTTTATTTTCGCATGCTAATAAGCTGAAATATGCTAATGAGTGAGCAGCACATGTTTAACACTTCCATAGCAATTTTATCAATAGTTGAGCAACACGTGTGCAACAGCTATTGTGTAGCTCATTTTTTATTTAAAAAGAAATTTTTCATCAGTGAAATAGTTGAGCGACACATGTGCCCCAGGTGTTCAGTTGCTCATCTCTTGGATTGCATGAGCATCTTTCCTCATTGGAGTGGTTGAGCAACACATGTTCCACATCTATCATTTTGCTCATTTCATGCATTCATGATTTCAATGTATTCTCTCTCTCTCCTTATATATATGTATATATATATATATATATATATATATATATATATATATATATATATATATATATATATATATATATTACATATATATATAAAACATAACATATATATAAAACATAACATATATATATAAAACATAAGGACATTTTGATGCCATCTATATGTGGTTTGATGAATAATTGACATTCATGAGCTCAAAAAAACATTTAAGTAATCAATTCTTCATTAAATGCTTTCCTGTCTATTCTATATATGTTCATCTAACTTTCCTATACATATTTGGAACAAAGCTCAGCAGGGAAAATGAAAAATCTCACATTTTTGAAGAGCAGATGTCAAAATCCCGTCTTTCACGTTTGGAGAATATGTGGGGTCTACACTTAGTATTAGAGGGAGGCCCTGTACTCAGCTCAACCTACAAAACTGACTAAGTCCCAATCTCATTCTTTGCTCACCCACCAAATATGTTTGAGTCCAGATCTCATACCTTGCTCAACCTACAAAACTGACGAAGTCCCAATCTCATACTATGCTCAACCACCAAATATGACTAAGTATTGAATCTCATACTCAGCTCAACCTACCAAACTGACAAAGTCTCAATCTCATACTATGCTCACCTACCAAACATGATAAAGTCTTAATCTCATACTTCGCTCAACCACAAGATCATTGTCCTCATACTCCCCTCAACTGCTCATCAGTTACTCATTTCATTCCCCATCACTTGCCCATCGCTCATACTTGCTCATACCTTGTCGCTCATCAATCCAGTGCGTTTTGGGTGTGGAACAGGTGTTGCCCACCTGGTGCACACATGTTCCTCAACACATCTTTTTCGTTTGGGTATCTTCAAAAGCACCACAGCCCCAGACGACACTGGTCGAGTAGATCTCCAGGCATGAATGGGTTAAGATCAATCCAAAATGAAATGTCAGCAGATGAATACGATTGTGAGGTGAATCAAAAAATTAAATGGATATTTTAAATAAATGATGGGGAGTATGTGTAAACACTGTATGTACCAGAATTAACAATAACTATTTACAATACTGAATTATTCTAAATACAATTCATTTAAACAAGTGAATACATGTATGTAAATAAGTAGGATCTCAAATGTAATGTTTGTATGTGTTGTGTTTATTCTTATTTGTAAAAATGATTTTTTCCATGTATGTTTACAAGATCCGTTTGTCATTTATGATATTTCTAAAAATGAATTAAAATCGATTTACACAATGTGTAATTTCAAAGTTAAAAAATATATTACATGTATTACCATTATTACTAATATTGACTTTATTAATTCTATATAAAAGGGTGTTGGGAATGTGTATAAAGTTTCGCAAGTATTTACATATTCATCTATCATTATCATTATAATTATCATTATTAATATCTTTATCATCAATATTATTGTATTTTGAAAATACTATTCTGACTTGTATTTTGGGAATGTATTTTGGGATTTCTTTGATTTTCCAAAATATCTGAAAAACCTGTCCCGCTTCCTTAAGAAAAAAATTAAATGTATATATGCAATGCCTATCTACATATTCGCTAGCGTACTGTTCAGCGTTGACTATTGAATGTAAATTTCTTTGAGAGTACGTGGAACGCTGGTTTTCTATGCTGTCACCCCCATAACATCGTGGACTGGTCCAACGGTAAACTATTTTTGGAACTCACGCACTATTCACAACAACTAGCACGTTCAGATATAAATAAACTACAACGCTTGCAAGCAAGCGTATACCGACCCCATTTAATAGCGTGAATCTGCACTGTGTACCTAACGACAAGGAAACGTTGAACGTCTCGGAAAAATCAATACATTGAATGCTATGTGGTGTGGTAGAGCCCATGACGAACGCCCGGCTGGAAACGCACAGCAAACGTGTCGCGTGACCACGCTCGCGAAATCGATTTCCCGTGACGTCATCCTTACAATAATGGCCGACGTTGGTGGTAGTTGATAGCATGCACGTTTCCAGTAAACTGTAGATTTCTCTCTAATTCTGCGACGTAATCAGACGAACTTTTCGTGAGAGTTGACGGCGGGACCCTTCACCACACGGCGGCTCTTGTTCAGTGAAAAGGTAGGCGGGTTTTGTCAGAATGGCGGGAACGAAGGAGTCGTAGACATCGTCACGCAACGACGTAACTGCCATCATCGTGGACAGCCAGTGACCTAAATACGCTCGCTGCTCGTGCCGACCATGGCGGCTGACGGCTGGGACAAGCTCTCTCCGACACGTTCGCCATTTCAGAGATGGCAGGAATGAAAACTGCGTTTATCATTTTATCCATCTGTCATTAAAAGTGCTGATCGATGTTTTGAAAAAGCTATGACAAAGTTGCCGCTCGTGAGCAGACGCCCCGCGAGACATCAAGTTTGGTTTGGTTTACAGTAATGATAATAGAGGGCGTGACTGGTTGGCCATGCTGCTGATATGGCTGGAGGTGTATGTGGTACATGGGATCAGAGGTGAATTTGAGAAATTGTAAAAGACTAGGGAATGGATTCTTTGATTAATTCACATAAACGGTTGGGAGTCCTGCAATATTAATAATCGCCATTAAAACATTCCACAGCATGATTTTTTATGCAATTTCATTCTTTTAAGCTGTTGATTTGTCAAAAGTGCTAAAATTTTTATGTAGGAGCTTTCACTCATATTTAAAATATTTCCTTAGAATTGATTTTTATAAGCTGTTGATTTGTCAAAAGTGGTTAAATTTTTATGCAGGAGCTTTCACTCGAATATTTAATTTTTTTTCTTAGAATTGATTTTTTATATTAAGCCATCAGGATCTTGGCAGGGACTTAGCCAGGACCCGTCCTACCTGTCTTTTGTACAGGTAGTTTCCTAAAAACCTCCTGTTTGGACACGCAAAAATTTCTATGGTGATTTTTACATTTTGACTTTTGGGTTGTAATAACCTAACATTTTCCTACAAAACCATCTTCTCGGACATAGCTGAAATGTAAATTGCCCTTTTTGACACACTAGACTATTAAATGTAGCTGGTATAAGGATTTGAAGTACAGAAGGAGCTAAATCTGGACGGGCAAAAGTTTTGAAATTGCTGTTTTGGACAGGCATTTTTAAAATCCTGGCTAAGACCCTGGATCTGGGAAGTATTGTGTGGGAATTCATCCGATCTTTTTTCATATGCAAGCATGGAAGTAGTTATTTCTCTGCCTGTATTAAGTTTCTGTTAAGTTGTATCCAAACTAAAATGTGTTTAGAAATTATTTCTAATGCTGTTGCTATAGCAACAGGCTATAATTGATTTTTTTTCATTTTTTCTTTATTTCAGATGGCTGATGAAGAGACAGGGTACTACATCGTCACCTGCGGCAACCTGGTCGGGAAACTACACCGAGACAAATTCTTCTGCCCGGGCATCCACCGAGAATGCATAGAAGTGGATGGGCATATCGTTACGCCCAAGATGTTTTCCGTCATGGGTGACAAGGAAAAGCTGAAGGATTGGAAGAATGCTTGTAGGATAAATGGCGTCTCTTTTAGGTAAAGCGCATGCAGGGTCTTTGCTAGGGTTTATTTATAGAAATTGGGTGCCCAAAATGGTCAATTATAGAATTTTGGGGCATCTATTTTACAAGGCAGATCACAACATACTGTAAAGCACATGCACCTGGTCTTTGCCAGGATTTAGAAACTTGGTGACCAAAATAGTCAATTATAAAATTTTGGGGCATCTATTTTTGAAGGCAGATCACAATATACTCAAACTCATGACGCATGACATCCTTACACAATGTAATGGGAATTATATCAAGTTAAAAAGATTCATTGATATACTTGATATTGACATTTTAAGAAATCCCTCACAAATTTTTTTTGTGTCGACGTCTTGAGGGTGACTTTTTAGGCTTGGGTGTCTAAATGATGCCCAGATGCCCTGCTAGCCAAGACTTTGAGCACATGTTTAGCTTACTAATTTAATTGTTATTTCATTTGCATAATTAGTAGTGTGCGCATAATCTGACAACTTTGACCATGACTCATAAAAAAAGAAATATTTGAGAAAAAGTGAAGAGTGAGTGATAAACTTAGCAGGAATGATAATTTTCTGTCAGCTATTTCTCAAAATATTGTTTTGTCATCAAGATATACTTAATATTCCCAGTAAGCAATAACAGGTTATCCGGGAAATTTATTTTCGCACTTAACAACAGTTGGTATTTTTCACCGTCATAGGCATTCTGGAAATGAAGGGTTGTTTGACCTACATTTGCTCACTGAACCACTGATCTGTTAGTCCATTCCTGCTGGGAAGTGTGTAGAGCGTGGTCTCTGACATACTTCCTCCTTGTCAGTTTACAGTATGGAAGGATCTAGCTGCGCATTGCAGGCCTTTTGTTTTGAGCAATATGCTCAAATTTTTACACGCATCCATGATCAATATACAATATACAAGAAGTATATAATAAGTAAAAATATTGGTAAAGGCAAATTTTCCAAAAATAAAAAAGTTGAAAAACTGTATCATTTTGTTTGATCAAAGTTGTAATTGTAACGTTTACTTATAAACAATGAGTAGCCCTAGTGTCAGATCATGTTTGCACTCGAGACAAGTATTGGTTTATGGTTAATATACTTATATCTTCAGTGTCCCAAGGGAGGCCTGGAGAGTATTTGTTAATTAATGCAAGTTTGTTCTCCTGTTTGCAGGAAGCTGATGGAATCCGGCCAGCTTGACTTCTACATGCATTCACAGACCTGCACCGGCCGCTGCATGTCCCGCACACCTTCCTTCAAAGCTGCCTCAGGCTCAGACATTATAATGACTACAGGTAGGTAGCATGGCCTTAGCCAATATTTGGAAACAGGGTGTACAAACAGAGGTTTCATAGACTTTTGCGTGTCCAAAGTGTGGTACAAAGTACATACTACTAATAAAATAAACCCTATATATTTACAGATATTGCTTTTTTAGGCCAGTAACTGCTTTGTGTGTCTTATAAAAGTGACACTACAGCTTCTACATCTTCTATCTGCTAAGAAAAGTCATCATCAGCAAATTCTGACATTAATTTTTGGGTGTCCAAACTGTCAAAAAACAGTGTTCTGGGTGTCCAAATGACACGCTGGATGCATAGGCTGCTAAGCCTCTGGTAGGTAGAGAAGAGGACCAAGAATCGTTTAACCCTTTCATGTCTCTAGCACCCAAAACCGCCTATTTTGGGGATATCTCAAAAGAAGGATTTAGGTAAAATTTTTGAAGGAGAAATGTTGATCAAAATCAGCAGACAACTCTTTCATTCCAAAGTTATTTTCATAAGTATGTAAGGCCCAGTCAACTCATGACATAAAGATATCTTAGAATGAATGGGTTAACATCATCCTGGAAAAAAAAGGATGTGAGGAAATACAGTAATATGGAATGTGGCATATTCTCTATAAGATTTTGGAATTAATAGAAAGCAACATTTGCATGTTATGACATCTCCTATTTTAATTTATTACTAAGTCACATCTTATTCCAGAACAAATAGAAGGGGATGCTTATTCCACAGAAAGAAAATTATATTGTATATTATTGTTATCTCTATGCCAATATCCGTATCTTACTCCAGAACAAATAGAAGGGGAAGCTCATTCCACTTTCACCAATGTCAGCGTGTCAGGCATCAGCAGCAGCACTGAACAGGCCTACCAGGTGATGCCGACGAAAAACACGTCCCTACAATCTGCCACTTGTATATTATGACATCTTATTTTGTTATTATATGCCAAAATTCCTATCTTACTCCAGAACAAGTAGAAGGGGAAGCTCATTCCACTATCACGAATGTCAGCGTGTCAGGCACAAGCAGCATCACTGAACAGGCCTACCAGGTGATGCCGACAAAAGCCAAGTCGCGGCGATCTGCGGCGGACTCTCAGCCGATCTTCCCGCAGCCTATGATGCTGCACACGAGTGACGGGCAGTCCATGCAGGTCCTGGTGCCCAACGGGGGCGACCACCACCCCGCCATGTTCCCGCAGGCCATCGTCATCAAGCACGAGGAACCAGACCCAGACGCCGTCTCACAGGTGGGTCACATGATATGTCACATGACATGTCGCATGTTATGTCAAGGCATGTCACATGTTTTGCCATGGGACATTTCACATAATATGTCACATGACATGTCACATGCTGTGTCCTATGATAATTAACATTATGTGTTACTTGGCATGATACATTATGTCTTCTTTATAATAATCAATGAAATAATTTATATTAGGTTGAGTCACATGATTTGTCACATGGTTATGGTGTGGTACATGATATGTCACATGACATGTCACATGTTTTGTTACGTTGTGTGTCATATGATATGTCACGTGTTAATTGCCATGTTATGTTTTGTCTTTATAATACAGTCAATAAAGTACATTTTTATTTTGTCACATGATGTGTCACATAGTTATGCCTGCCATGGTGTGCTACATGATATATCACATAACATGTCACATGTCTTTTACATGGTGTGTCGTATGATTTGTCACATGATGTGTTAGACCTAAAAAAAAGTTGTTTGTTTCCTGTAACCCTACACTAACAAGTTTTTATTTTAAAAAATCCCTACCCTAAAGTTTTTTCCACCCTCCAAACTCCCAATCAACGTAAAACATGCATAAAACACAAAAAAAAATAATGAAAAAAGAAAATTTACCGACCTACCTACCCTATTTTTTTTCGGACCATTACAGGAAACAAACAATTTCTTTTTTTAGGCCTTACATGGCATGTTGCATTATGTCTCCTTTATGATACAGTTAATAAAACACATGCCTAGGAAGTGTTCAGACATTTAAGCGATAACTGTCGTTAAGTGACACGGAACGGCTACGTGTCAACACTCAAAACTAAACAAATCTATTGCGCCATATTTGGTGCACTGATTCATCAAGTGCCGCGGTACACCGCATGTGTGCCGGCACATGCCGCGGCACAATAATGTTTAAAATCGTTTGCCTTAAAATTACGGCTATGTGGCCGTAAAACTCGAACCGAATCGATTATTCTAATAGGTCACATGATGTGTCACATGGTCACGATGAGTTATGTGGTATATCACATGGTGTTTTACACGGTACGTTACATAATAAGTCACATGATGTGTTACACAATAGGTCAAATGATGTGTCATAAATGGTATATTACAAGGCATGTCACATCGTATGACACATGGTATGTTGCATAAGTCACATGATTGCCACAGAGGTGTTGACTTTTTGCCGTAATAGCGCAGACAGAATCAAAATTCCTCAGTGTTTTCTCTGTAACTAATCTTGCAGTATTTCTTTCTAAGTTTTACGTACAGTTTTTGTGCTTTTGAAATGATTGTGGAATTACTGCCAGTCTGCCTGAGGAGGGGGAAGGCAAAAAGGGAGGGTGTCGATTCTGATTTCTTGACATGGTCTTAGTAGTAGGGCGGTTAAGGAAAAAATCGTGCACTTTGGGGTGCAAGCATGAAACTTGGTACAATTATAGTTTAAGGAATTCTAAGAAAAATTGGAAGGGGACACAGGTTGTAGGTCACCCCTATGACCTATTTTTGGGCCATTTATGGTCAAAAACAGACATTTTTGGTGATTTTACATATGAAACACTTTCATTAAACTGAGTAGAAGCATGAAACTTGGTATAATTATGATTTAAAGAATGCTTTTAAACATTGGATGGGGACACAGGCTTTAGGTCACCCCTATGACCTTCTTTGGGGCCGTTTTAAGCCAAAAAAGGACATTTTTGGTGATTTTGCAGAAAAATTCTTTCATGGATCTTGGTAGAAGCATGAAACTTAGTAAAATTAAGGTTTACGGATTGCTTATAAAAATAGGAAGGGGACACACGTTGTAGATCACTGCTCTGACTTATTTTTGGGCCATTTTAAGCTAAAATTGGGCAAAAAACAGACAATTTTGGGGGATTTTGCTGATAAAACATCCTTTAATTTCAGGTTGAAGCATGAAAATTTGTACAATGATGTTTTAGGGTATTCTTATAAAAATTGGAAATGAACACAGGCTGTAGGTCACCCCTATGGCATATTTTTAGGTCATTTTAAGCCACACTAATTAGATATAAACTGACATTTCTTTGTGATTTTGCAAATAATAACATACATTGACTTGTGGGATGAATCAATTTTGCAACATACATCTCCTTATGGATATCAATACATTTAAGGTGATATTATTTATGTAATATGTAACCTAAACATCAAATTTTGGGGGGTTTAATGAGGCAAAAATTTCCAAAAGCTAGCACTTCTTGTAGAAATTACATAATTTAGTTAAATAATAGACTAAAAAAAATCTTGAATGGGTGTACTCAGTTAAGTATTTGTTTCTTTAAATGATTGAATAATAGCCCCTAACTGCCTATTTTAGTCACCATTTGACATTAAATTTGAGAAATATACAATCTTGATATTTCCACATTACAAGTTTTGACTATGACTGACAGAATAATGCTACAATGCAGTAATAGAAAAGTTCTCTTCCATGGTTGATGAGTTGAAGGTGAAACATGAGAAATTATTTCAAAGAAGAGAGGGGTGGGATGGAGCTATATTCAGGATACCTTACTAATTACATAAGATGAAGCTTGTGCATTATTTACAACTTTGCTTGATAGAGGGTCTAATTTTCTACCATTTCACTGCTTTTAAAACTGGAATTTTCAGAGTAAGAATGCATTATTTTAGCATGTTACGTTTACTCTTGAGAACTGTGTCCTCCACATTCAAAAAGACCTGTGTGCACTATTGAGACTATCTTTATAACATTTTAACTAGCATTTGCATGCTTTTCTATACTTGCAGTGAATAAGTTTGTAATTCGTGCCAGAATTGTCCAAAAAGGTTTTCCATATCGAAACTTTTTTTTTCAAGCCTCACTTTGCAGGACTTGGGAGCTTTGGGTCACTATGTGTTGCCTGCTCCCAAATATGTGCTCCCTGATAGGCAGAACCTAGAATCTGTTGCACAAGGGCTGACTGTGATGGGAGAATGCTCTCTAAACAACAAGATTTCCAGGAGAAAAGGTGCTGTGTTGCTGAATTGACCCTACAAAATTCATTTGTTCTGTCATATATCAGCACCACAAAAATTTCAATCACTATAAAAGCATTCTCAGACACTTTATCTGGAGCATATCCTAGTGACAAAAATGTCTTGGTGACATCTGAGAAAGCAGCACCCAGAAATCATCAAGGCATACATTTTTTAGGGTCAATTCTGCAATACAGCACCTTTTCTCCTGGAAATATTGTTGTTTAGAGAGCATTCTCCCATCACAATCAGCCCTTGTGCAACAGATTCTCTAGGTGCTGCCTGTCAGGGAGGACATATTTAGGGGCAAAAAATCACAGAGTAACCAGAGCTCCCAAGTCCTGCAAAGTTATGGAAAATCTTTTTGGACAAATCTGGCACAGGCTCAGGAAATGTGTCATGAACTCATTTACTGCAAGTGTAGAAAAAGCATGCAAGGGCCTGTGCAAATGTTACAAAGCTGATCTCAATTGCACTGTTCTTTGTGAATGTGGAAGGCACTGTTCTGAAGAGTAAAAAGGTAAAATGCTAAAATCATGTATTCTTACTTTGAAAATTCCAGTTTTAAAGCAGTAAAATGGTAGAAAGTTAGACCCTCCATCTGGCAAAGTTGTGAATAGTATGCAAGCCTAAATAATTAATCCAAAGTACAACTCCCACCCCTCTCCTTTCTGAAAACATTTTTCATGTTTCACTCTCAACTCATCAAACATGGAAGAGCTCTTTTCTGTTACTGCATTGTAGCATTATTTTGTTAGTCATAGTCAAAACTTGTAATATGGAAATGTCAATATTGTACATTTCTAAAATATAATGTAGAATGATGACTAAAATAGGCAGTCAGGGGCTATTATTCAATTATTTGAAGAAACAAATACCTAACTGAGTAAAGTATTCACATTCAAAGTTTTATTTTTTAGAATATTATTTATTCCTACAAGAAGTGCTAGCTTTTGGAAATATTTGCCTCATTTAACCCCAAAAATGTGATGTATAGGTTACATATGACATAAATAATATCACTTTAAATGTCTTAATATCCATAAGGAAATGTAGTTTGTAAATTTGATGCATCCCACAAGTCAATGAATGTTTTTATTTGCAAAATCACAAAAAATGTCAGTTTATACCTAATTAATATGGCTTAAAATGGCCCAAAAATAGGTCATAATGGTGACCTACAGCCTGTGTCCTTTCCCAATTTTTATAGGAATACCCTAAACCATAATTGTACAAAGTTTCATGCTTCAACCTGAAATTAAAGGATGTTTTATCAGCAAAATCCCCCAAAATTGTCTGTTTTTGACCAATTTTGGCTTAAAATGGCCCAAAAATAGGTCAGAGCAGTGACCTGCAATGTGTGTTCCCTTCCTATTTTTATAAGCAATCCTTAAACCATAATTGTACCAAGCTTCATGCTTCTACCAAGATGCATGAAAGTATTATTCTGCAAAACCACCAAAAATGTCCTTTTTTGGCTTAAAACGGCCCAAAATCATGTCATAGGGGTGACCTACAGCCTGTGTCCTCTTCCAATGTTTAAGAGCATTCCTTAAACCATAATTATACCAAGTTTGATGCTTCTACTCAGTTTAATGAAAGTGTCTCATGTGTGAAATCACCAAAAATGTCCGTTTTTGACCTAAAATGGCCCAAAAATAGGTCATAGGGATGACCTACAGCCTGTGTCCCCTTCCAATTTTTCTTAGAATTCCTTCAACCATGATTTTACCAACTTTCATGCTTGCACCCCAAAGTGCACGATTTGGCCAAAATCTTGATTTATCCGCCCCACTATAGCCAGCAGGAAGTCTGGGTCTCTTTTTGGGCACCCAAACCCTTAAAAAGCACCCTTCAGGAAACCAAAAATATTTTGTGAGGAATTTTTAAAAATGTCAATCTCCAGCATATAATTTATTTTTTTCATTTCCATATAATTCTCATTACATTGCATAAGGATATCATGCCTTATTTTGTTAAATTTGTACATGTTTAGGTTGAAATCTGAATATATTGTTGTCCCCCTTAAAAATGTGGACGCCCAAAAATTTTACAATTGCCAATTTGTGGCACCCAGTTTCTGAATCCTGGCTAAGACCCTGTTTCTTTATTCCATTCCGTTATCCTGACTTCCCTCTGCTTGTAGGATAGCGGCCATCTTTCCGAGGCTAGCGTCACGGCTGCCACCATTCCCGCAGAAAATGCTTATACATACCAAGAGAACACGGCAGCAGGCGAGGCTAACGGGTACGCCACCGATGTCATGGAAGGTAAGCTCTCAGTCTAGTTTCAAGGTCAAGGTCATTGCCACATCGTGCTTGATTGGAAAAGTCAGTTATATTAGGGCATAATGATGATTTGAATCTCAAAGAAGAATTGTATTTATTAAAGCTGTTTTTTAGTGAAACCAGTGGTCCAACTTTTTAAAATGAAGTTGTTGTTTTCCTGTTACCAGATTCAAGTTTTTACTCTGCTCTTCCAACTCCCAAGCAACTTAAAATATGCTACCAACACACTTTCTTTTTAATAATCCAAAAAAAAGATTCCTACTTTTCTTCTTTCTCTAGCCGTTACAGGAAAAAAACAATTTAGGATTTGAATATAAATTGACTTCATGAACTATTTCAAAATATATTGCACATTTTTGTTTGAGAAGAAATACATATTTAGATGGACCTAGAGGCCTCAACTCCAACGCCCTGTAGGACCAGTATCACCTAGCATCTGCTGGTCCTGCAAAAAATTTACGGGTCCTACATTTTTTCTTTAACATAAAAAGAAAGAACATTTCGATAAAATTCACCAGAACATTTATCTATATATCAAAAATATTTGGGGACATTCTCGGTGGGAAACTTTTTAACAAGAATGTCTCCAAATGTATACTGGGCCTGTAGGACCAGTTGAGGTCTTTTCTTACTGGCCCGAAGCTGTTTTTGGGAATTTTTACTGGCCTTACTATGTTAATAGCAAGTAGGTAATTGGTCATGGAAACTTTCCAAGATTGATAATCTTGGAAAACATAGCAGTTAAGTTGTATTAATCAGTATTTGTGTTAAATACTTAGTTAATTTGAATCCTTCAGTATCCATTCCACTCACAGTATTTTCTCTGTTGTTTTGCAGACAGTGAAGCGTTCTGGAAGGGAATCCTGGAGCTTGGTCTCATGGATGACTTCTTCAGGGAAATCAAAAGTGCTCTCGACATCTTCAAGAATGACATGATCCGCTTCCGTGTGAAGCCTGAAGGTGAGTGTGCCACCCCATCATGGGTGGAGCCAGGATTGCTATATTAGGGCATTCTTTTTAATCCTTCCAATGCTGAGGCAACTTTCGTCCAAAGGACAAGGATGCAAAGTTTTTTGAAAACCATCTAAACCCTGTCATGTTGGTATTCATTAGATAACTCTTGCTGAGTACTGTCAGATGTGTACCCCCATGCCAGGATTTCAGGCAATTTTCAAGTCTTTTGTATCATTTTGTATTGGTGAAATTAGCCACCAGCAGCTAAAGATTAACAGTGAGGTATTTCTTCCTAAGTGATTTCCAAACTAGCGAAAAATGACTTCCTTTAGCAAATGAAATCATCTTTTTGGTTCAAAAGGTGTTCCCCAAACCCCTCGAATTCTCCCTGTAAGCGCAATTGCTTATCAATATTTGGAGGACTCCACACTTCACACAGTTAGTTTGTAGTTAGAGCAGAAATTTCTTAAAATGCCAATTTAAGGCAGGGGTTGACCTTATCTTGTTTAATTTAGAAATATTAACTTAGGAATATTAGGAGGCCAAAAGCCAAAAATATTTTGGGGACCAAGAATAATTACCGTTGAGTTTTCTTATGATGCTACTGACCGCAAGGTAATATTTTATATTACAATGTGAAAACAAAGGATCATAATTCTCAAGTTAAGTAAAGCAAATATCCTGTGGCCCTCTGGGCCCCTGATAAAGAAATTTATGTGATTGCCCATTTCTGACTGGCCCCTAGCCCAGAATTTTGAATTTTTCAAAAATCTGGGCTAAGGGCCTGTCTTCCTGTTTCCAAGAATTCTAGGGATTCAATTTAATTTGATGCAATCAAGTGCTTTCTTGTAGCATGAAGCACTCCTTTCTTCTAATCAAATACGTAATCTGTTGCGTAGTGTTGGGTTGATCATTGATGATAATCGATCGGTTGCCTCTTTTTATCGATTACGAAACTGGCAATCAACAATAATCGCAAAAGGTGACACCTAGCATCGAAAAATAAAAATAAATGACCGGCGAGTTGTCAGCTTTCTTGCTATGAAACTAAGCTCCATAACACTTCAAAACGAAAGCAATTGTCATAGACTATGGGTTAGTTTAAGCTCTAGACCTTTAGTACCCAATTACCAAATAGCTGCGAAGAAACTATTATAGATTGATAATAGATCGCTTGGCTGCGACGGAGTATCGATCATGTAATTGCAACCGATACCCAACCCTACTGTTGTGAGATTTTCTCTCTTTCCAATGTGATTATTCCCCTATATGTCTTGCCCTTCCCTTTGAAGATGCCCGTAGGATGTCGCGCATGGTGACCGAACTTGGCATGATGCCAAAACTTCAGTGGAAACTCTCAGCACATAAATCAGAGACAGAGAGACAGAAGGAAAAACTAGGACATGAATTAGAAGGTACTGTAATAAGAATAAGAATGATAATGATAATAATAATAATGATAATTATAATAATGATCTTTATTTAAAGAGGGTAACTCAGTCTAATGGTAAAGATCTTCCCTGTAGCTTTTTATACAGTTTGGGTTCTTAGACTAACCTCTGTCAGACTGTATATTCATGATTCGTAATATTAACCCATTAAGGGTTATAGCGGCCAAAAGCAGCCTGTAAATTTTTATGAAATCTATTCGGCAAAAGCAAAATTGGGAAAATACTTAAAGGAGAAATTATATTCAGAAAATTATGAACAACTCTGCTCCAAATATGTTATAAGATCATTCTTGATCTCAATGTTATTTACAAAAGTATTATAGATTCAGAGAGTTTTGAAAGGTACTCCCTATAAGCATGACAGGGATGTATGAGCAACATAGAAACTTGGTACCAGGAATAAATATCCAAAGGTACATAAGTTTTTTAGACAGTCCTAACAAACCCACAAGTTTATGTCTCAACAACCTGGGCTAGTAGCAATTAAAGCAGAAATGGAATGTTTGGAATATAAGTAATTAATTGTCTATTTCATTTTTAGAAAAAAAATCATGTACTGTACACAGCTTTGGAGTGCTAAAAGTTTTGCTTTTCCGCCCTGCTGGAGGGTATTTGTGCTACTTAAAATTTGCGCATTCAAGCACTTTAACTATATATATATATTCATTACTATATGGAGATTTATTTGAAGGATGTCATTTTGGCGCTATCATCGGGAGCGCGAAAATTAAATGCATGTAAAAATACCAGTCATACAGTATTGTATCATACAATGAAACATCACTTCTATATTTTATTTCCAGAGTTGAAGCAGAAGCTTGCCAGAGCGGAGGAGAGAGAGCAAGCGTTTAAACGGAAAGCCGAGTGTTTTGATTCGCTAATGGAGGTCAGCGCCCTCAAACGACCTCACCGGGAAGGCAGCTGCGAGCCTGCCGTACAAAACGACTCCAGTGATGACCAGGCTCGGTCCTCTCCAAAGATATCCTCAGAACCCGTACGAGGCAAAGCAGAGAGACTGCTCAACACTGTGGACTTAATCCGAACACGCTCGCAGCGGGACAAATCTAAACGAATCTCAACCACGTCCCCTGTTGGGGAAAATGGGAACAAGGTTGAAGAGGACGAAAACTCTAGCGATACCATCCCCTTAGAAATGGAGGGTGATACAAAAGTCAAAGAAGAAAAATGAAAGGGTGAATTGGAGTGGTATTGATAAATAGTTGAACTACCGATCAGGGGTCTTGAGATCTATTTTCTGATCGAGATCGGAGCAGGTGGAGACCAAGAAAGAGAAGGGCTGGCTAAGGTGTACAGGGAAGGTTGATATGACGATTCATTTTACCAGTGTCTCGAGATCCATCTTCTGATGGTGTTGACTTCTCTATCCTGATAGGATCACGGGAGAGACTCAGGAAGGGAAGAGCTGGCCATGCTCTACCAGGAAGGTTGATAGGAGTGTCCATTCTACCAGGCTGGTCTACAATAGGAGCAAGCGTCACTCACCATATAGGATAATAAAACATGAAATGAATTTCTTGCATTCTTACCCTTATGCTCCTGGTTACCAATTTTACCAATACGAAATTATGCAAAAACCCTGAAAGGGGATTGAAACCTTGGCACATTGGTACTCATCTGAGAGTATTCAGCAAGAACTATCTAATACCAACATTACAGGTTTTAGATGATTTTAAAAAATCTTTGCATCCTTGTACTTCGTACAAAAGTAAGAAAGTAACCTCAGCATTTGTAGGTTAGTAAATCCCAGCAACTTCCCAAATGACGCTAGGGCTTGGAATCATGATCGGTACCATGATAATGTCAGTACCAAGCCTAAGAATACCGCCTCAATTCATCTTCCAGTGGTGCTGATTTTTTTCTGGGAAGGATGTGTCCTTCAATCTACTGTTTATATGCATTGGACTGGGCTGTAGGGTCCTGAATCTTATTGGTTTCACCGATTTAGCCAAAATATCTGAACTGTTTTAACCCTTATGCTGCTGGTGACTAGTCTGGCCAATACAAAATGATGCTAAAAACTGAGAAATGACACATGGGTACTCATCTGACAGTAGTCAGTGAGAGCTTTCCAATGATTACCAACATTACAGGGTTTAGATGGTTTTCAAAAATCCTCATGTCACTGTGCTTTGGATAAAATTAGCCTTAGTAATGGATGGCTTAAAGATAGTTACTAATTTGCTTCATTCAGCAAAATATGTGAAGGAGAAATGCTCATCAGAATGCTAATAACTTTATTGTAAAGTATTTTTGCAGTTGTGCTTTAAGCCCAAGTTATCCACATGTGTATCGTATTGTATGTATAATGATTGAAAATATTTGAAAAAGACATTCTCATTACTATGCTTAAGGTGGTTTTCCAATTATTTCTCTTTCATGCTTGAAACAGTCGTTCACTTGTACCATGTTAAATGGATCATTCGTACATGGGAGAACTTGGCCCTTCCAATTCTGAGGCTACTTATGTTCAAAGCACAAGGATGCAAAGTTTTTTGAAAACCATGTTAACCCTGTCATGTTGGTATGCATTGGATAGCTCTGGCTGAGTACTATCAGATGAATACTCATGTGCCAGGATTTCTGTCATTTTCATGTTTTTTGCATCATTATGTAGTGGCCAAATTAGCCACCAGGATTAACAGTGAGGTAGTTCTTCCTCAGTGATTTCAGGCCAAAATAGAGAAAAATGACATGCTTTAACTTCTGCTTGAGAGTATTCTATGGAAACTATACTAATGCATTTGCAGTAGTATAAAGCTTGGGTTCTGATAAACATTTCTCTTTCGTTTTATTTTTATTCAAATGATGCATTTATAAAAATGATATTCCTATGATGGTAAGCCTTATCAGAAAAGCCTTGTTGATTTTCTGCAGGGATGAATGGTTTAGACAACAATGTACCTATTGTCGTAACAACAATGCACCTATTGTCATTTGCTTGACACACGCCATACCTCAAATGGGCCAAATAGAAAAAATATTTTGAGGCGAGGGCACATCTCCAAATGAACTGTAGTGGTAGTATCATTCTTTATTTTGATGAAGGGGGAATGTTGAATTCTGTGAATTCTGCAAACAAGGACAACTGACTAGAAGGACTGAAAGTGCTCTCATTAAGCAAGTGGCCCTTATGAACAGACAGCACTTTTGCATTTGGATTACACACTTAGTCTGATGACATATCTAAACTTGTTATTTTTCTTAATGGGGTATGTTAAGGTTGGTCTTTGTAGACGGGTGTCTCTTTGAACAGGCGGACTCCTAAGTAGGTCTGCTACAGTAATTTTTGGCATACATCTCTTCGGGATTTCCTTAGGATTTTGATTATTAATTTTTTTAAATTGACTCCAGGGTTCATTTAATTCATGTGAGTCGATGTGACTGATGCAGCGTTAATTTCCAATTCAACCTTTTCATCTCTAAAGAAAATGATCGTTCCAAACAAAAAATGTGATATTCCTTGAGAAACCCAAACAAAATTGTGTATGGATTCCTGGTTCTAAGAAAAATTGCCTGAAATATGTTAAATATGAATTTCATATTGTGATGCAATGAACATTTCTCATAATATGAGATGAATATTTCTCATTTTTTAGTGCTACATTGCATGAATTGAATAATGTGGGGCAAGTTTCAATTGCATCAAATATTGGTGCATTCATTATCAACTAGTTATACAATTTGATGACACAAGATCAAGGTTAAATGTGGGGAAGCAATTGTGGTATTTTTACAATTTTTACAAAGTCAAGGTTCAACCAGAAACATGATTCAAGGTTACAGATAACGAAATCAGGATGAAATTTAAAGGACAACATGGGTCAGTCTCTCAAAGAAGTTATATGTATATATATATATATATATATATATATATATATATATATATATATATATATATATGATACACTTTTGCTATGCTGGTGGTGTGAATGACACATGAATAATAATGGACTGCTCAATTAGCATTGCTATATATCAAAGAGACAGACTGAGGAGAATTAAGTTTATAGCGTAACAACTAGTATCATGTTTCAAGATCAAAGACCCTTAAGTCAAGGTCGCAAGGCTTAGTACCTGTCCATAGTTCAGCCAGTATCATGATTCAATGTCACAGAGTGTGAAATGTGAAGTATACAACTGAGGGTCATTTCACAAAGAAGTCCTGGCACTTCTGTTCAACTGGTATCCTAGAACTAGCACTCGACCGACAGCTTGCATTGAGGTTCCTGAACACTTATGCTGCTGGTGGCTATTTGGCCATCACAAAATCATACAAAAAAACTTTTAAAAAATGACTGAAACCCTGGCACATGTGTACTCATCTGAGGGTACTAGGCGAGAGCTATCTAATGAATACCAACATGACAGGTTTTAGATGGTTTACGAAACACTTTGTGTCTTTGTGCTTTGGATAAAAGTAGCCGCAGCATTGGAAGGGTTAAGGTGTGCATCTAATGGGTCAAACTGTGATTTGAAAAAAAGGGGCCTGCCCTGATGTCTGTGTGGTCTAAGGCATTGCCACTGACTGCTAGCTGTCTCAAACCACTGTCTGGGTTTGAATCCCAGCTGGGGCATGTGAGAAAGTTGCCAGTGACTTGGGGTTAGGGGGTGGTATTCTGCTTTCCTCTACCACTTACAACTTGCTTATCACAACTTAGCTTGCAATATGGCAGAAATAGTTATAAATTCCAAATTCCAAAACTCGGTAAAATAGTACAGAACTTGTAGTTGGTACAGGGTAATGAAGCTGGCCCCAAGCTAAGTGTTGGCTCCTCGGAAGTGTAAGTATTACTGAATCCGCCTTGTTACAGAAACTTGATCTCATTATGAAATTGTTGATGCAGTACTCACAATTACACAAACTATGCTTTCTAACAGCAAAGAAAGTTGGAGTATAAAATCATGAAGTATAATTATTTGTATTTGAAATGAAATGCTAGGCCTAGGCATGAATTGACTAAAATGATGCTCAGAAATATTCATGTACCTAACTTATATCAACAAACTAGGTTTAAAGGGGAACATGAATCACTATAGGCTAACCATAAAAGAAATTGAACCATTGTTCAGTACGAGTATGGTATACAGTAAGTGAAAGGATAGTGATTGAGTGTAAATCAACTATTTTTGTATTTTTGATGCATTGGATGGATCATGAACAAATGGTTGTGTGGAATATGGTCGTTATTTGCACACCCCTGGTTAACAAAACTGCACATGGCTGAAAAGATAGAGATTTGTGGGTAAAGCCTTTCTTTAAGCCTATGCCCCTTTTGAGTTTCAGTAGAGTACAGACATTTAATTCCTGCACCATTCGACCGGACGTCTGCCAGTGCCTGGTTGTTCAAACACCCATGGATAACTTTTTTTTTAAATAAACCAAGCTCATCAATGTCCCACGTAGCTTACAAATCAAAGTTACGTTCCTTTGTGAGGTCATCCATATGTTCATGCCCAGGAAGCGGGGTGGCAATCGGCCGTGCGGTCGTGCATTATGCCTTGACTGCCCATGCATTTAGTGCAGGAATTAAATGTCAGCACAGTACAACATGGCCATAAACACCTGCCCTTCAGGTCCTTTAGCCTTAACACCGTCTTGTGAAGTAGAATTGGAGGCACATGTCAAGAAATCAGGATTAAGAATTACATGTTAGTGCAATTCAGATTGTTGGGATTAACATTTATGTGAACGGCTTACTTTGTTAGGGGCCTAATGTTTGTACATACTTTTTCTATGAAATAAAATGAAAACATATTGCAAATTATATTGTTGTGTTTGGTTTGTGCTTTTCTTATACTAGTATATCATATTATTTATTTGAGTAGTTGGCATAGTCGGATATTTAACAAACTGACAGTTGCATCTAAAACTTAAAATCTATTTAAAATCATTTAAAATATACCCCACAATAAGTATTTCATGAGGCTTTGCATAACCTACAAGATACCCTTTGGAAATCCAAAATAAGAAAGGGGGTCACCAGTCATCCCGTCCATATAGGTGGGGCTAAATTTGCAAATTCCAATTCTAAAATTGTAAGTCCATTAAAAAACACACTGCAGTGAAAACTTCATCAAAATTGCACAGGCTTCCATTGTCAGATCCTCTTTGAATATCTAAAATAAAAAGTGGGGGGTCACCAGTACTGCCATCGATATATAGGTGGCGCCAAATTGGCAAACAAGGTAATTTGCAAACGGAACTGCCAGTGATATAAGTCTATACATACACGCGTTAGTGCTTCTAAGATGTTTGCTAAGTTTGGATGTCAAACACGAATTTTTTTAACAAAAAAGTGGAAAAAACGGTCAGCCAAGCTTGTGTCAGACAGAGAAGAAATAACAAAATGCCCACCGAGTATGTATCATCTTTCTATAACTACCGACTATTACGCATGCTGAGAAACCTACTTATTAGCAAGAGGAGTTCCGTATTTAACCTTTCGCGAGTTTCATATTCTTTCTCGAAAGGCTCAAGAAATATACTTTTGCTTGGCAATTCGCAGTACCAACTTGGATGTGCCATCTGCACTGGGATACTGATTAGGTTCAGCATTTAGAAATTCAAGATTCAAAATCAAAGGCAAGAGGTGGTTTCCGTATGAAAAGAATTAAAAGCTTAAAATCGCTAAGAAATTCCTCAGAATGTAATTTCCCGAACTGTTGCCAATAAATTTAATATGCGCACAGAGTAGCAGAATAAACACACGACATATTCCTAAACTGCGGTAATCACGAAATATCGACAGAAAACCCCCTTTCCCTTTCCACACAATGCCATACAAATCTAAAAGTACAATAAAAAGTTTTATCTGCATGTATTCAATATTCAGAATTTTATGATTGAAATCCATAGACAACTGGTAACTGCTCATAGTTTGACAACCTACACACCCTGCGCAAATTGTTGAACACAGTCCGTGTAATATTTGAATAATGTCTTGAATGGAATTGTCAAATGGTATAAGAATAATAACCTTCAACCGAATATTTCTTTACAAAATAACGAAACGAGTTCCTTCCTAACAGGAGGCAGACCACGTTACCATTCTACATAAGAAAGTTTACATTAATGGAAAATGTAACGTGAATAGTGGTGAACTACGCACTATATTTTACCATTTTACCCTAAAAGTTCAGTCTAACCTCCAGATCAGACACTGGCAACTTTCTCACGTGCCCTATTCGGATTCGAACTCGATCAGTAGTGAGAGGCAGCAAGCAGTCAGTGATAGACCACTCGGCCATAAGGGCAGGCCCTCCTCTTGTTGTTTGACATTATAACGATCTCTATGTTAATAACCTCGAACCCTTTTTATTTGCCACTCAAAATATGCAACAGTGACGTGGGTTATCAAAGTCCACTAACACAGCCGGGGTATGTGAGAGAGTTACCAGTGACTTGCAGTTGAGCGGTGGTTTTCACCGGGTACTCCAGTTTCCTCCACTACTTACAACTGGCTAGTCACGAATTAACCTAAATACAGAAAAGGTGCCGATAACCAAAGTCCAACTTTACTTAAGCCGAAAAAGTACCTTGTTGTAAGCCACAAAGTACCTTTAAGTACCTTTACAATCCATGACTTGAAATATCTTCTCGGCGGCACGTTTAGAATCTTTTTGGTCGCGAAACATCGGACCCATAAACTCTGGTGATGAACGAGTGTATCACCACGCAACAATTAAGTTCGCTTGAGGCAGTAGAAATGTTCCACAATAAGCACTCAGTTTTTTACCTTGAATTCGAGAAATTGATATTGTCGACAGAAAGATTTGTACAGTAACAATAAAAAAAACTAAAGATAATAATAAAATAAAATTCATAAAAGCTTTTGGACTGTGAATATTAACAGCCCAGAACAGGTGGTACTCCTGAACGGATATGTCATGGAACAATATTTTTCAGGTTTATCATTTTATTGCTAGTGAAATGTTTATAGAGACGGTAAAGAGCATATCATAAAGCTAATAAAGTTTGCTCTATATCCTATGCAATGAGACCCAGATGTACCTATGAAATAGGATATGGAAATAGAATGCCCAGAATCGTTGATAAACGACTCAATAAGTCAATCGTGCGAGGCTAGACCTTGACCAAATTCTGGGTGGACATCTATATTCATTACTTCTACCTCAGTCTTGGTTCATATGAGGCCACGATTTCATTTCATGTAGCCATAGATCTGACCAGAATAATGATTTGCTTATATGTTTATACTGTATGTAGTCGGGACGAAGATTAACGTTTCTCTAGTCAAGAATTCAACACCACAAATTAATCGTGTATTTCTTTTTATCTCCAACGATTTGACAGGATCAATGGAAAAAAGATATTCAATACATTTCATATAAGTCCAATGGGTCCAATAATGGGAAATTCAACAGAGTGCGCATGCGTGAGAGCCTTGTTTTTCACCACCATGTGAACTCATGAAAGGTCTCTTCGAGACACTGTAGTGAATAATGAATCTATTGTCTTGTTATCTGATAGTTTTGAACTGTCTCTATTTAGTCCAAGGTGCTTCCCATTTTGACATTGACTACACCCGATACTCACGACAAGCATTTTTTGTCTTTGGTTTGCACCTTTTGAACCATCAATGCTTAGATATCACTCAGATAAATTGTCGTGTGGATTGTTTTATTTTTGAAAATCAGTTGCCAACAATTGTCTTAATACGTGTATGCACACACGTCGAGACATCAAGAAACATTGGAAAAGCTTTTTTATTTTCATTTTAGTGCTCATATGACCTGGCAACTTAGAACGCAACTCATCGAATGCAACAAAATTAGAAAACGCACGAATAGAGATTGTCAAATCCAAAAGTAACAACAGCTTCTAATAAAAGTATTAAAGAGAGATTGTAAAACCTTATAGGAAAAAAGTCAACTATTTATTAGAGTATTACTGTTAGCTAGATATTTCCATATAGGCCAAACTCTATATAAGGTTCCGATGCAACTGGGCTGAATAAGATTAATATGCAATATCTATGCAAAATGCAATATTCACATGTAGTAAAATGTCTACCAAACATGTTAAGAAGCGGCTTAAAATAATACAAAGGCAAAATCAATGATACTGGGCTAACATTACAATGTCACTAACTAGATTTGTGAAGAAAAGTGGCAAAGAATTTTAGAGAAGGTCGAATACAATAATCTGTATCAATACCGATAATTGCATACATATTCCAATAAATACTTCTCCTCGTGTACTTAAAGCACACATTGATATGGCTGTTATTGGCTTGCTTTGTTGTACACTCATCCAATTGCCCCTTATTTATCGTGTTTATGTTTGTAACAATAACAACAACTGTATTTATTGATAAAGAGAATTTGAAAAATATGCACACGCACGTCCTAATTGTCAATATTGGCCTGATGGGAAGGTGCCTTAGGGTCAATAGTTGAATGAGACATAACTCAAGCAAGGAAACCCAATACATTGAACAACACGGAACTTACGTGGAAAGTAATATGTCAGTAAGTTAAGGTCATATTTATTTCTACCGCAGTAGCGGAAACATTTACAACTAGCGATAAACCACACGGGCTTCTTAACCCTTTAACGCTATAAAGGCCTGACTACTTCTGTATCTATCGAACAAGAAAATCTTGTTGAATTTAGAATTTCGTCATTTTTCTACCTTATTGCGGTTAAGTCGTGACTAGCCAGTTGAAACTGGCGGAGGAAACTGCAGTACCCGGCGAAGACCACCGCCTAACCCCAAGTCACTGGCAACTTTCCCACATGCCACCAGTGGGATTCGAACCCGGACAGTGTTGAGAGACGCCTTAGACCACACGGCCATCAGAGCAGGCCTCCGGTTCATATTGATGGTATAACGGGCCATGTTAGGCAGATCGTAGATTGACTATTTTATGTCTGTCTAATCAAAGAACCTTATCTAAGATATTTGTTTTTGTGAAATATTACCCGGATCCCAACTTACGAATCTCCTCCAAATAGTTTTCTTTCCAAAAGTACCATTGCCCCAGACTGATCGAGGTAAAAAAACACACGTCCATATTCATCTAGTGGACTGTCCTGACTTTGATTAAACATTTAAATGTCACTCCAAAACGTTTCCAAAAATTATCATTACATTTTGTAAATATCTTTATAATCCCGCACCTTTTTGTTCCCAATCTATCTAATATTAATGGCAGTCATTAACTCGCACTTGCCTGCAGTGCCCAAAATACGCCCAAACTATAATGGTAGTTACTTAGTGATCAGCGGATATTTTGGGACAATATTTGAGAAAGAAGCGTTGCTAAAAAGCTAAATCACAACTCTTATCCAATCATTTTGTAAATTGTTGATTGGTACCTATGTTAATTTTACAAAATGCCATAAGTCCAGACGACACTTGTCAAAAAAGCTGCATACATGAATGAGTTAAATTACACGTATCGGGAGTTAACAATCATCTGGCAATATCTGCGAAATGGTTTTATTCATAAGTACAGCATATACATTCACTTTTTCCACATGCATCGCGAATAGCGCGAAAATATATGGCAAGCGATATTGAGGCACTTTGCAAATGTTGTGTTATCATGTCTAAGGTATTTTGTCTTTGCATCATTCTTTTATACCGTTTTATGTCCCTTTAGAAGTAAAGTTATTTCAGTTATTGTTATAAGTGTATGTCAATACGCTATTCATAAGTTTCGATTATTTTATTATTCTGAAGGTCACTGTTATTGACACTGGACCTACTTTCTACTCAATAAGTAGAGAAATTTAGCATTTCACTTATTGTCGTGCTTTCTTCCATATTTAGACAAAATCTGATTAGCCAGTCATAAGTGTTGCAAAAACTGGACAGCCCGGAGAAAACCGCCACCTAACCCCCTCACTTTAGTACAGTCAATAAAGATTAATTTATCAACCCTTGTACTGCCGGTATCTACTTTGACCAATAAAAAAATGATGCAAAATAACTGAAAAATCAAAGAAACCCCAACATGTGGGTACTCACCTGAGAGTACTCAGCGAGTGCCAGCCAATGAATACCAACATGAGAGGGTTTAGATATGTTTAGATTTTCAAAAGTATGTGTGTCCCTGTGCTTAGGATGAAAGTGACCTTAGCATTGAAAGGGGGTCAGCTGAGGTAAGCAGGATGATCTGGTAGTGAATGTGCTAATAATCATATATCTAATTTGCTTATATTCCTACTTATGCACTATTTGATATATTCATACGCATGCACACCTTCCTATAAAAAGCGACGGTAAAGTTTAGATTTCCAGAGTACTCTCCGTAGATCAAGCTGAGAGTAGGGGAGACAAGATGGCCGCCGCGCAGGGAGGAGTTCCTGACGACATGAAGGTAGCTAAAATAAGATAAGATAAGATTATAAGATTTTTATTAAGGTCTCACCCATAGATGACAAGTACATGCAAGACATGATAAAACAATAGACGGTTAACTTTGCCCTACTAGAGACCATACACTATAAACAAAGGGAAATAATCCCGAAATATACAATGTTAAAATGAAACTGTCATATAAAATCAGTCCGGGACACATCTTTTCTGATGTTTAGCATTTTAGAACAGGTTTTGGCACTAAAAAGATAATATCACAGTTGGATAGTAGAAACAACAATTTATCAGTATCATTTAAATAATTATGGAATGGCAAGACTGTGTAAGCCTCAAGCAGAAGGCTTTCTCTATGTACTTTGAGATCGGGATGCAGACAGCGCAAAAGAAAGTGTTCTTCATTTTCTATTTCGATAAAACCAGGTGGCAGTCATAGGACTGGGCTGCCGCTACGCGGGGGGTATCGTGGACGGACGGACGTTCCTGGACCGCATCGTGAGAGGGGTGGACTGCTCCTCCTCTCCCCCTCCGGAGCGCATGGACTGGGACTTCTACCAGCTGAAGGGGGAGCGGAGAAGGGGCAAAACCATCAGCGCGAGGGGATCCTTCCTAGAGCAGAACGTCATGGACTTCGACAGACGATTTTTCAAGATGTCTGCAGGTATGGTAATCTAAGATTATTGGCACCCGGAGCTTGAACTTGGTCTGGACATTTAGATTTGGAGCTTAGTTAATATATCGTCACTTTTTTGCCATATTCGTTATAAATCTGTTCAGGACTGTAGCGAAAAACAGACATGACTATATAGGGAATATCTTTCTTCTGAAAGCAAATTTTGGAGAATATATGAAGGAGAAACATCAGTTATAACCAAA
Organism: Maea johnstoni; assembly: GCA_963942565.1. NCBI lineage: Eukaryota > Metazoa > Annelida > Polychaeta > Spionida > Magelonidae > Maea > Maea johnstoni. The sequence continues at coordinate 15,336,755 of OZ012700.1, read as the reverse complement.
CTACAAATGTCTTTAACATTTTGAGGATTCAATCTACTTTATTCTTGGGTCACAGTACGGACATTTAATTCCTGCACCAGTCTGCCATTGCCTGGTTGTACAAAAATCCATGCATACCATGTCAAATACCATGCCTAGCACATCAATGACCCACGTATCTTGCGAATCAAAGCTTCGTTCAGTTGTGAGGTCATCCATGTTTCCATGCACAGGAGACGAGCTGGCAATCGGGCGTGCGATCGTGTATTTTACCCGGCTTGCCCACGCATTTAGGGCAGCAATTACATTTCGGCACTGTATGTTCAAAAGGTCTTAAAGATCCAGCAGACGACATTTTCAGACGAACATTAGACGTAATACGTTAAGCCCTAGTTGACTTTCGTAAAATTCTGTACATTTCAATTACATAATATATAATGAGAATATTGGACTTTTTAAGCGAAAAGATAGATTACAGGAAGTGATGTTAAGAAGAGAAGTGCACATGTTCAGTTAACCCTTTCAATGTTGACGCTACTTTGTCCAAAGCACAAGGATGCAAATATTTTTGTAAACCAGCTAAATCTTGGCATGTTGGTATTCATTGGAAAGCTGTCACTGTCACTCATTTAGTGACGTCATCGACCAAGATGGCGGCATTTTTCTTATCTGCGAAAGAGATGCGAGGTATTTCAAGTCTATCGGGTGTAATTAACGAGAAGTTAGTAGAAATTCTCTGTTCACAAGATAGCACAAACCACGCTGAAATCGCAAAGCAAATTACGTCTGGATTTACTAAAGCAACGCTGATAGAGGCCCGTCGGAAGATTTTCGATGTAGCGATCAGCAAAGAGAAAGAAGTTTTTTCCTTAGCAACGGGCTGGAACGACGCTGCGTCGGTCGCCACGGAGGAACAAGCTGTCGACGAAACGGGCTCCGTGCATGAGAGGCGATTGGTCAATCGCAGCACGAAACCAAAACTAGCGGAGGATATTATGCAAATAGCACTGTTCATCGACAACCCCGAGCTAGATTTCCCAAGATGCACTATGAAATGTGCAACCACAAAGAATAAACCCACGTCCGACAAAGAAGCGAGATCCGAACCATCGACCCCAACAAGCTCTGGTAACCCTTCCTCGAAGGACGATACAGGCGGGAATAGAAGGAGTCCGAGATCTGTACATGGGAATACGTCCGCTCCTAATGCGAGCCTACAAGCCCAATTTGAGCGATTGGTAATCCGCGAGTCCAACATAGATACAGCACAGAATTCAACCGACATCAGTGCCGCTATTTCAGAGGTGCGCGACTATAGCTCATCGACGGTAGAGCTTATTGTTTTCAGGAGTTTTGCAACTCAAACTGACGCAGTCGAGATACTACCCGACCGAGCCACGTCTGAGCTTCCTGCCTCAAACGGCACGGATATACCCATACAAGAAAAGTTGGTTGTTGCACCGGTACCGGATCATACTGCAATTTCACCACAGAAAGACCCTAACCGAGTAAGTGCAGAACAATCAGTACTTAGTAATACGGGTGGTGCCAATAAGTCAACACCCAGTCTCTCGAAGTCACATGGTAATCATAGTACACCTTGCGAAGCTACTATAAATGGTAAAGACACAACTGAATATCTAGACTCATCGTTGTTTGATTACATTGACGAGGAGTTCCGCTCACTGCAAGATAAAAACCCAGAGATGTGTGCTGCCAAGCGCGGGGCTACGTCGGATCGTAACCAAGATAGGCGTATTGCTACTCTCGAAGCAAAGTACGATAAGGTAGTCAAAAGACTAGACTTTGTCGAGAAGGATCACACTAAAGAGTTATGTGAGATTAGAGCTGAACTAAGGAGGATAGCGTACGCTAACCCAGATTCACTCCGCGAGAATACTTCGTCAAGCCTGTACAACGAATCTCGTGTAGGCCGCCATAGCAGAAGGCACTCATCCGGAGACATCACAGCGCCCCCTGGGGACTGCACCGACAGTTATGACTCGGTGCACCCTGACGATAGTGTGTGGGACGTTAGCCCAGGCGACCCAGTAGTGCTCACCCAAGACTCTCAAGGCAAGTCAATCATGACAAAAGCAACCCCGATGCATAAGAGAGAGATGGCCGTTGCGAATGAAAACGGCGCTAAGAAACGTGGGAGTGCGAGTATGAACAGAGAAAGTGCCTACGAATTGAGAGACCGCCCCCAAGGGAGAAACGGACAATCAACCTCGGCAGGAAGTGGTAACTCTCAACCCACTAACCCCGCATCTACTAGACAAAACGTCAACAAGGAGAAGACAGGTGTAACTGGTGCAGATGCCCCATATGGCCAACGCAACGAGAAACCCAGCACGAAGCAGACATCCGACAACCGTAGTGTTCCGTCATGCAGCTACGATCGATCGTCCGACGAAACGAACGCAGCCAAGAAGCGGAAGACATTCGCCGGCAACACACCTCCTGATGCAGGCCCCTCTACCAGTAGAGGCCAACCCGAGCGTCAACAAAGCAAACAAGGTAATACTGCTAATCGAAATAACGAAACTCAGTCTAACGATGCTAGTAATAATGATAGCGAGTCTTACGCCGAGTCTGTGACAAAGTATCCGTGGAAAACACAAAGCAAGGATAAAGGTAAGAAGAGAGTCCTTCCTATGATTAGTGGCCTTGACGACACTGAAAACAAAGAAATGTTTGTGAGAGGACTTAAATGTGCCGATTTCAGGAATAGGAAAGATTTAGAAGATTCCGTGAAATACTATTGTAAAGAAAGAGATATCAATCTTGTGCACCAGAGAGTGCTTGGTTTCAAGGTCGGACGAGTAACCGTCGGGTGTAAGCTTGTCGTTAAGAACGCTGATGTCGATAAGATTGCTACGAAAGGTTTCTGGCCCCCGAAAGTGTGGATCAGAGAGTGGTACGATGATCCCCAAGAGGAGATTCCCTCAGGTAACGATTCGAGCTCATGCCAGGAATCGGATTAGACACTGTATATAGATTATCGAAACACCCTGTCTGTAGAAGTTAAACCAATCTTCTTTGCGGTAAACATGAACTACAATCACACGTGGGTGTATATCACCTTTATCTGCATAGCTATATTTTTGAGCATTTCGGATGCTCCATGTTGTGTATACCCGATGATTTGTTATTACAGGTGCGAAATAGTTCCCAAATGGGATATGAGTGTGAGTATAACATATGATAGACCGTTTTATGACAACACCACTAGTAGGGATATCAATCCTGGTGGGCACAGCAAAGATGTGTCGCCTTTGATCACTTCTTGCATACACTATGTATGTCTCCCTAGTTATGCGACATTGCTAACCCCTAGCGTGCGCTATCTCAACAACTATTATAATATTACAGAGACAATCCATTTTCGGCACCACACAAATATAGCTTATGTCACTGGTGACTTGATTTATATACGAGTATGTTTAGTTGAGTGGAAACAAATGATCAGAATCCCCATGCGTAACATTTCGTCCTCATATATCCTGTCCTATAGAGCCTTGAAACGAATTGATATGTGCATGGATAAAAATACGTCCCTTTATGTAATGGATAAATCCAGTTTCTTACATGAGTCTTCTATACCACCAGTATTAAAGTATGGGATACCTATCGTGCTAGAATATTATACGACATGCCAAATGAGTCAACTGGCTAAACCCTCTCTGTGCGGTGGGTCTATTGAATACCTCAATGCATATTACATCTCACCAAAATGTTTTGCTAATTCTTATCTTTTGATATGTTACAGAACAGCTCATATGCCAATCCTCGCATCACGTGACATCGGACAACGCGACATATATGCACAGAATTGTGACCTCGCCATGCGACAATGTATGTTCACGCCGCACCGCAAATGCTTATCCCCATTGGAAAATCGTGATGCCAATTACGTCTGGAAAATCTCCGATCCGCGTGCGTCAATGATAAACTCTGAAAAACAAACATTGTTTGAAATGGGTGATGTCGGTGAACATCCGTCCTCCAAAATTGGTTACGATGTGCAGCTAGTCCGATACATGAACGACGTCAGACCCAAGGGTCGCATCAAATATGCAACACCGGTCTCAGCCTACGGCGAGTATGAAGCAATTATCACACTTCTCGAAAGTGAGATGGTTGATTACGTTTTGTATTATCTCAAAAATCACAACTATTCTAAGTCTGAAGGTGCTCTACGTCGTTCATGTATGTCCTATGTCATAGTGGTGTTGATACAATTATATATAGTGTACGGAATATGTAAACAAAACATAAGCTCTTCATGTAACGGAGGAACCTTTATCGACTCTCTGAGTAGAATCGTTTCCTTCGATTGGAGCATACCCAGTGTCATCCCATCGCAATTTTGGGTTGTAGGGATCCTCCCGTCCTATTCTGTAAATATATACTATATATTGTTTTGTCATGTACTTCTCTTAATATTACCGACCTGGGCAATATTATATTTGCAAGGCGGTCTATATCTCCTCTCTATTCTCTTCAGATCGCCTTGTGAAGGACGGTCAAAATCATATAGCATAAAGTATAGACATAAATATAGTCAAATGTATAAAGTCATAGAAATATATTATAGTTACTGTAAAATACATATCCATAATGAGAAAGTTGTTGAAAGTGATATACTGATGTCTGTATATATTGTGCACTCCGATATGATGTTGTATGCAACCCAGCTATCCCGGGTAATATGGTCATCTACAAACAAAGAGAGTTAAACCCAATCCCTTATTTTATCGTACATATTGTTTGTTTAAGCATAGTGTCGATCTATCATTTACCCTATCTGAATATGGACGGTAACGGTGCTATCTCTGACAGACTGTCTATCACAAGTTGGAACATGAGAGGTTTCAGCACCTCTCTACCTTACCTGCATAAACTCTTAGAAGATAATGATATAATTGCGCTCAGTGAGCATTGGCTCCATTCAAACAGAATAGGCACTCTATGCGATATTAGTAATGATTTTGAAGTAATAGCCCGGTCTAGCAAATATTCCGATGCTAGTGAGTATGGATATAAAAGGGGACAAGGTGGTGTAGCCATCATGTGGCGCAAGTCTTTAGGTGGTATTTCCCCTATTGCAAATATGGTGCATGACCGGTTCTGCGGTATACGTCTCCAATGCCATGGAGGTAGAGTCCTTAATATTTTTTCTGTTTATATGCCCAGCCAAGGGTCTCCTGATGATTTTGACACCGTCCTGGATGACCTCGCTGATTCACTGAATAACACCGAAGAAGGCTCGTTATCTTTGTTATGTGGAGACTTCAATGGAGATGTTGGTCATTTAGGCGGTCTTAAATCCACCAGGAGACCTAGTATATTAGGAAAAAAGGTAATAAACTTCTTTAAGGAATTCTCTTTATTCCCTAGTAACCTCATGAAGTCTACCAAAGGTCCTGTAATCACGTTCAAAGGCGGTATGGGCTCCTCCACGCTGGACTATACAGCTATTCCGTATTCCCTAGAGGATAGAGTGGTTTCTAGTGAAGTCCTTTCCGACCCCATACTCAATAACTCGGATCACTACGCAGTGCGTGTAGTGATCAATGTAGAAGGGTTAAAAAGTGCGGTTATCCCAGCTAGGAGTGTGTTTAACGTAAAATGGGCAAGAATCAAGAATGACACTATACTGGCCAAATATACTTCCCCGGCGGAAACACATTTCCAATCGATTATCAATGACACAGATCTTGATGCAATGTCTGGTGAGGAAGTCGATATCCTAATAGATGACATCACAACGTATTTAGTCAGCTTGGATAAAGACCTCCCTAGATCTAAATTCAAACCACACGTAAGGCCATACTGGAATGACCATTTGACACAACTTAAAAAAGAGAAGGTGAGGTCTTATAGAGTATGGAAATATAATGGACGTCCACGAGATCCCACTAATAAATACTGGTGTGAATATAAATCAGCAAAACGCATATTTAGACGGGAGATCAGGGGTGTTCAAAGGTCTTTCGAACAAAAGGAAATGTTGGATCTTATTACCTCGGCAGAATGCGACAAAAACCGGTTTTGGAGACTGGTAAAGAAAGCAAGAAGTACGAAACAGTCCAGTACTTTGGCTATTAGAAACCCGCTCGGCAGAGTCGTTCATGAAATTCCCGATGTAGTTAAAGCATGGTATGATCACTTTTCAAAACTTGGATCTAAAAATTCAGAACCTATGTACGACGAGTCACACTACCAGCTAGTCACAGATCAGGTCCAAAAATGGTTTAACGAAAAAGAGATAGGCGATTTTTTGTCTGAACCCTTCGAGGTAAAAGAGGTAGGCAAAGCTATCAATAGACTGAATAAAGGGAAGTCAACCGGATGTGACTACGTGTCAGCAGAACACTTGCAATTTGCCGGGCAAAATCTAAAGATCATTCTCACCCGTATGTTTAACAGAATATCTATACTGGAATACATACCCCTCAATTTTAGACAGGGTACGCAAATCCCCCTGTATAAGGGGAAGAACACTTGTTCCCTTGATCAGAATAACTATCGTGGTATCACCCTTCTCACCAGTCTTAATAAGGTATTCGAAATTCTAGTATGGGATAGAATGAAAGACTGGTGGGAAGGCGAACAAGTGATCTCCCCCTTACAGGGGGCATGCCGGCCTGGTAAATCATGTGTCCATTCATCACTGATTCTTCAGGAATCGATAGCCGTCGGTTTGGGCACCAAAAAGAAAGTCTTGGTTACATATCTAGACGTATCCAAGGCTTTTGATGGTGTCTGGATCGACGGCCTGTTCTTTCAGCTACGAAAAATGGGTGTCCGGGGTAGAGTATGGCGCATGCTATACGCAAGTTACCAAAATTTCAGATGCAAAACTCGTATATGCAATACATACTCAGACTGGTATACGATGGAATGCGGTATACATCAGGGGGGATTCCTATCGCTCCTGAAGTATACCGCATTCATAGACCCGCTTATCCGTAAACTTGAGCTTTCAGGCCTTGGCTGCAAAATCATCGATATCCCAACCAGTCCGGTGGGATATGCGGATGATATGGCCTCTGCATCACTTTCAAAATTGAATACGGATAAATCCTTGAATATCATATATGAATATGCAAGGAAATGGCGTTATAAATATAATGCGAAAAAGAGCGCGGTTATGGTATACGGCGAGACAGTCCGCGAAAACACCAGAGGCATGAAATATCGAAATTTTGGTTTAGGGCGCGAAAAGGTACCTGAGAAAACAACGTACGACCATGTGGGGATTAAGTGCTGTCTCTTTAATAATTATACCCCGCGCACAGAAGAACGTATAAGCAAAGGGAGAAGAGCATTTAATGCCGTCGCTAGCACAGGGATTAAGAAAGGGGGGATTAGCATGTCAGTCTGTTCTGTGCTATACTGGTCTATTGTTATTCCTATAGTAACCTACGGGTGCGAGGTATGGGTACTAAGAGGTGACGAGGTTGAGATGCTTAGGAAATTCCAAAGATATATTGGGAGAAGATGTCAGCGATTCCCTAAGAGATCCCCAAATTATAGCGCATATTCTTCTCTAGGCTGGCTCAGCATAGACCGAGTCATTCAGATTAAAAAGCTAATGT
>OZ012700.1:15306669-15324169 GCA_963942565.1 Maea johnstoni | reverse complement strand
TTTATATAGAAGTGTACCTCATTCAATTATTTTATGCATATACCAAATTCTCTTTTTTTCTTATTCTAGGTGTTGTATGTGGTATAACAGTCCATGAGTATGGCAGCATGGTCACCTACCCCCACGAGAATCTGAGTGCCTACAGTATATCTGGTACCAACTCCTGTATGGCAGCTAACCGCATCTCTTACGAGCTGGACTTGAGGGGTCCCAGCTACATGCTGGACTCGGCCAGCTCTTCGTCCCATCTCTCCCTCTATAACGCCTGCAGGATGATCCAAACTGGCGAGTGTGACCTGGCACTGGCAGGAGGCTCCAATCTCACACTCAGACCAGAGCTTCCTGTGGGTCTCTCACAGGTAACACCTGGACGATATTTCATATTTGACACACACACACACACACACACACACACACACACACACACACACATATATATATATATATATATATATATATATATATATATATATATATATATATATATATATATATATATATATATATATATATATATATATATATATATATATATATACACGCCTGTCAGTTTATAGACTTATCTATCTGCAATTAAAATGTACTACATGCTATTTGATATTAAATGTTTTTAAAGCACATTCAATGTTGATGTTTTAACTAACATTGACGACGATTGAGGATGCAGCATATTCAAATTTAATAACATTAGATTATTTATTTTGCATTTCTGATAAGTTCATCTAAGAAAGTAACATACTTGGTCTTTATTTTGATTCTCAATAATTTGACTTTTATTAGTTCACACAGGAGAATTCAGCAAAACATTTATTTAAAACTGATAGACTGATAATAGTTACTAGCTCACAAATGAGAATAAAACAGATGAAGACCTGGCATTTGATATCTGCCATACTGGAGATAGTACAGCGAATGTAGACTTTGCATTTGGTAAAAGAGTCACACACCTTTTCCTTAAATGTTAGATATTTGATTTTTGATATTTTAGGCAATGATCACTTCCTCAGATGGTCGGTGTAAATCCTTCGATGCCTCAGCTGATGGCTACGGCAAGGCTGATGGAGCTGGCATCGTGGTCCTTAAGGTAACGTTGGCACTTTTCCTTCTAGTTAAAGCCTTTTTATCTTAACAAAACTAAGACAGGCGCAACAGCTAAATAGTTAACGTCCCTACATCAACACTGCCATATATAACGTTATTGATACCGAAGAATAAAGAAACTTCATCATTCTTCACACATGTTTATCATTTAATAAATTAGTTATCCATATGAGTTTAGAGATTGTTTGATGTGAGAATGTTGCCACTGACTTTGTTATTTGGTAGTTTGCAAAATGCACTCTGGGTTTCTTAGTTATATCAATTGGCTAGTCGCAAACCAGTTATTGTAGGATGTTTCCTCTGCGTTTTAAAGTATATGTCAAAAAGAATCTTTTCCCAAATCTTGTAATGATCTTCATGTAAAATCAGTTATTCACAATTCAGTTTTAGATTGCCTACTTTTGGATGAGCACATTTCTAACATCTAGAGTGCACATATCAATTTTACACCTTTCATCAAGTCTTCTAATGAAGCAATGTGTTATAATTTTTAATAGGATTGTTAAACCCAGCGGGAACTATACATTTTCAGTCAAATGTTTGTATTTCTTTGTCATCAAGACATTTTGTTCATGTCAGATCATTTGTGTGCTGCAGAATTTAGTGGGTGCTGCAATATATGACATTTAGCTGCAATGTTATTATAATTTTAGCCATACAAAAAGGCCCTTGAGGACGGTGATCGCATTTACTCTGTGTACCTTGGAGGCTCTCTTTCTCATGATGGCCATACACAAGGCATTGTGACACCAAGTATACCAGCCCAAATTGATCTCATTCGGAAAGCATGCTCACGCGCATGCGTAAAGCCTGAGCACATTCAGTACCTAGAAGCTCATGGCACAGGAACAGCAAAAGGAGACAAGGTGGAAGGAACAGCCATTGGGGAAGCTCTATGCAAAGAAAGGAAGGCAGAGAACCCTTTGTACATAGGTACTTACGCTACTAACATGACTCTTTAAAATGTTTGTAACTACTGGGCCTGTTGTAAAACATAAAGCATATCTTAACTGTATGAACTAATCAATTTGCAATATTAATGTTGAAGTAGCAATTTAGATTTATAAATTGCTAATATCATTAATTACCCACCACCCTATGAAATGTGCTTTATATCAAAAACAATGATGTACAGTATTTGACCCATTTCTTATGTTTTCCATAACCTGTTCATATTAAGTATCATTTGGAAGATAAATTAGCCCATAGTGCATCTATTTTGTAAACACTACTTACAAGTAGTAATTTCACTTAGTAATTCCAGGTAAAGTATACATGTTCATTTATATGTGTTTGCTTATTTATTGGTTTTAGGAAGTGTCAAGCCTAATATAGGTCACTCGGAAGCAGCAGCAGGAGTATCTGCAGTCATCAAAATTTCTCTCATGATGCACCATGGAGTAATACCTCCAATGGCAAACTTTACTGTTCCGAATCCAGACATTCCATTTGAGGAGTACCACATGGTCATACCTAGAACTGCCTTGAAATGGCAACAAAATGAAGATGGAAATTACCTTGCTGGGACTAGTGGACTTGGATTTGGAGGTGCAAATGGGCATTTGATATTTGGAAGTGCTCCAAAACAAACAACAAAACAACTTCCAGAAGAAATAAAGAACAATGCAAGGATTCTGTTTCTCTCTGCTCCAACTGAAAAAGGTCTTGAGGATCATGCAAAAGCGTGGCAACTTTTCTTAAAAGACTTATCTGATGATCGCCGCCTTTATGATGTGTATGCAACAGCATACCTGAGGTCCCAACATTACAATCATCGCTTGACTGTAGTCTCAGACAGCAAGGCAGAAATGATTGAAAAAATAGAGTCGTATACAAGTGGAAAAGTACTGTCAGGAATCAGCAATGGAGTCAGAGATACTACATCTGTACCCTCACTGTGCTTTGTCTTTACCGGTATTTAAAACGTTTATTCACTCTGTAAAATACGACTAAGCACTTTTATAGATTTAAAAGAATCAATGTAGATCTATCAAAGGTATTCATGCCACAGAACAGCAAATGAATATCATTGTCCATCTTTACATTAAAAAAATAACAACATCATTCAAAAGTATTTGAGAGCAGAACATATGTTGCTTTGCAATGTCTTAGAGGTTTTGAAAAAGAATAGATATATCTATACAATTTGTTGAATCATTAGAATTGTGAAGTTAAAAGGTATGAATAGATGTTTTTATGAAGTGCCATTATGATAAGTTCTATATTTGCTCTGTAGCTTTTCATAGATTAGCACTTTACTTTGAATATGTGTCATAGTTTTAATCTGATAAGCTGTAGTTACAAGTTTGATTTATAACATTTGAAAATGTGTGTTACTTTGTGCTAGGTATGGGCACTGCCTGGTGGGGTATGGCACGAGGTCTAATGAAGGACAGTGATGTATTTCAGAGAGTGATGAGCGTAAGTGATAACTATTACTATTTGCTTCTAAAGTCCAGTCATGTTGACTATCAAATACATACATATTTGAAAAGGTTTCCCTCTCTTTCTATTTAGGTACCTATTTTCTGTGGTGAAGAATAATAACATTTTCTGAATTAATTTTTGCAAGGTTTTGCCTGATTTTCCAATACACAATTAAAACTGGCAGTGTTTAATACTGTATAACGGGTATATTTCCCGGGACTTTAATTTCCCGAGAAATGATGTTTTCTACTTTTTCCCGTTTTTTAATTTCCCGTCCTGCACATGGCTGCACTGATATTTAATTTACCGAAAGTGTGTGTTTTCACTTCTGAATCTATTAGTGCAGACGAATGTTGTATGCACTGAATGTGCCGTGGTGTGCAGAACAACTCAATTGAGCTGACATGGCAGGCCCTACTGTTCTGCGCATTAATAGCAATTAGAGCAGCATAAATCCAAGTCGGACCGGTTCGTGGGCAGGTTGAGAAACTTCGTGAGTACTGCAAACAGTACTAGAATACACTCAAATTATCAGTCAGGCTGAATTTATCCATTAATATCATGGGGCGCCTTATACTGGACATCTTTAAAATGTATATTTGATATGATTGTGAGTTACTACTCACTTACTGTCATAAATGTTTTAGCCAAATGAATATGTTTTACTGTGTATCGTTGTTTGTTGACTTTTGGACATTTAAACCGCCACTATTTAGATAACATAAGTCGCCATCTGCTGGGCAAGCGAATTACCTAAATATACGGCTGTATTACTCAATCTGAATACGAACATCGCTTGCCCCAGCATACCAACAAAAATGATTAAAGATAACGTTTTTATTGTTCCCGTCTCAAACCCATTCGGTAAATTCGGGAAGATTAAGCACACGTTAACATCACCCTTTATACAGTATATAAGGGTATGTCCTCATAAATGCCCAGACATACAGGGAAAATTTGATCAAAGATATCTGCCAATGAACTTATTATTGATTCGTGTGGATATCTGCATAGATTACATTGTCTGTAATCCTGTTTCTTTTACATTAAACATTGCTATAACCTGCTGGCAACAACTTCTAATATTGATAAAATGTCTTACCACTGTAGTAAGTGATAGTCACTATCATTATAACATTCTTTATGGTCTTCCATTTTAGAAATTTGATGAAGGACTTCAACTGCTCGGTGCAAAGTTCTCACTGGAAGAAGTACTGGGTTCTACATCAGATACAGCATTTATGGAACATACAGGTGCATAATATGTTTTGATTGTCTAGAAATAACACCAGAGACTTTAGTAAAGGTATTTGCTCTACAATAATGATTTTATTTAGTTGATTTAGTGGCAGTCTCTGGCATCTGCTATATATTGATTCATTGATAAATCATTTGTGCATGTTGCACTCTTATATAAGATCCAAAAATGCAATATCAATATTTATAAATATTCATCTTATTCATTTCAGAGATAATGCAAGCATCCCTATGTGCCATTCAAGTTGGCATGGTTGAACTGCTGAGGCACTTTGGAGTCAAACCAACCCTGGTCATAGGCCATAGCGTGGGAGAAGTTGCTGCAGCATATGCATCTGGACACCTTAATCTGAAAGATGTTGTGAACATTATATACCATCGTGGACATCAACTGGCAAAAACAACAGGAAAGGGCTCAATGGTTGCAGTATTGCACTGCATTGAAGATGTTCTTGAGCACATTAAGCATCTCCAAACTGTACATGAAATACAGGTGGCTGCTATCAACAGTCCAACACAGATAGTGCTGTCTGGAGATCATTGTGCAATTAATGCTCTTTGTGACCATTTCAGAAAGAACAGAATACCTCATTCTAAGCTAAGGGTGGGAAATGCTTTCCACAGTTCTCAACAAGATGGAATTAAACATTCATTCACTTTTAATCTAGGACCTTTAGAAGGTGTAGGTTCTCAGGAATGTATTCCAATGATTTCCACCGTGACAGGGAATTATGTCACAGGGCATGAACTTGTATCAGCTGATCATTGGTGGCTTAACATCAGACAAAAAGTATCATTTCAGAAAGCAATTGAGAAAGCCTTAAGTGATGGAATTAAGAACTTCATCGAGATTGGCCCACATCCATTATTATGTCAGTCAATTCTGGAGATTCTGGATAAAAGCTCTCAGAATTCTGCTGGTGAACACATGGTTATTGGCACACTCCAACGACCAAAGGATCTTACCTACTTACCAAATGACATGTATCATTTTTTGGCTAGTCTTGGACAGCTCCACTGTAGAGGTTTCCCTGTAGATTTCAAGCCTCTATTTCAACATAAATATGTTGTTCAGAGTCGCCCTAGTCTACCATGGCAGAATACAGAATGCAATGGGATACCAGAATTCACAAGGAATATTCTCTTCCCACGAATGTCACACCCAACTCTTGGCAGATGTACACCCATGCCTAATGATCCAAAAGGGATGAATCGCTGGTCTTCCAATCTCATGTTATCCCATCTGCCTTGGATTACAGATCACAATGTTCAAGGGGATGTTACGATACCTGCTGCACTTTACATTGAAAATGCTATTGAAGCAGCCAGGCAAGATATAGGCCAGTATCCTATCAAATTAATCAATGTTGCTATTAAAGAGGTCATACAGTTCAATGAGTGCAAGACACCAGAATTGCAGACAACATTGATGGATAACTTGGAAAGAAACAACTCCATTGCTGTATATGGAAAGCAGCAAGGGCAGCCATGGCAAGAAGTTTTGCATGGGCAGGTTGAAGAGATGAACAGAAAAAACAGGGAGGACTTATATATGCCTATTAATGAGATAACGGCTAGGTTGGCAACCAAATCTAATTTGGCAGGATGTAACAAAACAACACCTATCAGTGAACACTCCTTATTAGGCAATGCATTCAAATCAATGGATGAAATGTTCATGAATGACACATGCACTGAAAGCTTATGCAAAATTCTGGCTCCAATACTTGTGTCTCGTGATATTGGAGATTACAGCTGCCATCCTGCCCTCCTACAGGCTATATTTCATTCTTGCATATTGCTTGGTAAAGAATATACCACCAGGCATAATATGAATTTATCTTTACGTTGTGATTTATTCAATATCAAAGCAATCACTATGTATCAGGCAATCCAAGACAATGTTCTTGTGCACATGAAGATGAACAGCCAAGATTTGACATTTGATATTACAATTGTTGATCCAGACACCTTCAAGATACTTTGTGAATGTATTGGGATAGATTTGAAATCATCTAGTCCTGAAGGAGATTGCAGTGGGATGGAAGTTTGGAGAGAGATGTGGGAAGAGATTTCATTTGACAAAACAGTTCAAAATGTTTCAAATTCACAAACAAAGATTACTCTTCTGATTTCAGATGAGAAGACTCTTTCAGCAGCAAAAAGTGACATTATGTCCGACCAACAGGTCGATATTTTATATGTACCAGATTACCAAGTCCGTGACAAAGATATAAGTAATCTCTCTGCTTGTGATGTCTTGGTGGTGTTCTTTTCTAATGAAAACACTGCAGATGAGAAGAGCTCCCTGGACATGCAGCATTTTAGAGGTGCTGTTGAAAAGACATCCCTATATGGATTGAAAATTGTCAAGAAGCTCATCAGCTTGTACAGCAGAGGAAAGTTTCCTCACATTATATTTGTCACAGAAGGAGCCTTCTCAATCAGGGATAATGATGTTCCATCTCCACATCTGGCCTCAGTCATAAGCCTTGTTCTTTCATGCATGCATGAAGTACCAGAAGTGCCAATGTCCACTATTGATCTACCGAAGGACCATCTCTTTCCATTAGTTATGGAGACCCTACCTCGGACTTCTCAGTTAATGATGTATGAAAATGAACTTGCTATACGCCTTGATGAAAATGGCAGTGTCCATTTTTATGCCCATAGAATGGAGCGCAGTTTACCACTGCAATGCACATATCCATGCAAAGAAACTCCCTGGGCTGTAGAAATTAATGAGAAGACAAACCACATGAAGGTGGTAGATGATTCTCATCAGCCTTCAGGTGCTCAAGATGAACTTCAGTTAGAGTTGGATTGCTTTACAGTACATGGCCTAGCCAATGATTGGACATCAATTGTAGCAGGCAGAGTGACTTATATTGCACAAGATGAAACACATGGTTCTCTGCGGCTCGGAGATAATGTTTTGGCTGCAGATATCAAGTCACTCAGTAAAATCACTGCTGTGAACAAATGCAATGCTGTGAAAATTCCAGGAAAATTTTCATGTAAAAGAGCTCTGAATCTTGTTAACAATAACCTTCTTGGTCACTTGATTTTGAATGGCTGCTGGGGATGTAGGGCAAATGATGTGTTTCTCGTCATTGACAAAGACTGTTCTAGACATAGTCAAGCTACAGTGGAAATCCTTTGCAGAGCAGGGCATACAGTGCATTTTGTGAAAACTGTCTCTAGTTTGAATGGTGTTGACCCTATAGATTTTGTAATTATTTTTCAAGCTCAACAAGAAGAGCTAGAACTATTACCCTTGGTTATGAGGCAATTTGGCACTGTTGCATTTGCCACTCATTGTGTCAGGAACCAAATCCACGACCTTAGCAAAGTAACCAATGTGAAATTGCTTTTATTAGATATTTCCACCATTGAAAAGACACTCATTCACCAGACAATATTGAACATATTAAGAGAATGTGAAGAAGAGAGGAAAGATGGTGCTTCAGGCTCTAATGACACATCAAAATTGTTACCTCTCTCAAAAGTGGATCAGATGCCCTTGGATGCTAACAGGGGTTCAATCTATTTTGCAGATAAAGAGAATATGGAGATACATCTTACCTTTAAAGGTGGACTCTTTGTTGCAGAGTCACGTGCCGAATATATTGTAACAGGTGGTTCAAGGGGACTTGGCCTTTCCCTGGTGGAATGGCTTTGCCAGAAAGGTGCAAAAAATGTATCCATCCTTTGCCGAAATTTACCAGAAATTCCAGAGTCTGATATTATTCAAAGTTTGAAAAATGCAGGTGCTACAGTTACAATATACCAAGTAGATATATCAAATTCTGATGATGTGAGGTCGGTCATAAAAGAGATTTGCCAGAATGGGAAACCAATAGAGGGCATCTTTCACTCTGCTGTGGCATACAGGGATGCTTTACTCTCGAACATGACTGATGAAGGCTGGATGCAGGTTATGCTTACAAAGGCCTATGCTGCCTGTACTTTACATCATTTATCACTGGAGTTGAAGTTACCTCTAAAATACTTTGTACTGGTCTCATCAATGACTGCTCTGCTTGGAGGTTATGGCCAAAGCAACTACTGTGCGGCTAATATATATCTGAATTCCATTGCGGAAGAAAGAAATAGGCATGGTCTGCCCGCAACAGTGATCAACTATGGTGTGATCAATAGTGTAGGGTATTCAAAAAGACATGGATTAGTTGAGAAGTTTGAGAATCAGGGCATCACAAGCACCAGCCCTGATATGGCGACGAGGGCACTTGACACCATGATGATGCTATCAAATGCTCGACTGGGTATAATTCCTTCCCTTAGCATGGAAACTTTCAGTAGGACCCATCGTGGCCTTGTGGACAAACATTTTGCCTTAAAAGAAGGAATACTCTCTAGAATGAAGAACATTGGTCTGACAGAACAATCATACACAGATTCTAATACTAAAGGTATTTTCCAAGGAGATCAGCTTGGTGTTGAGCAAGAACTGTTGATATCTTTAGCCAAGCTTGAGATAGCAGAATCAGATAAGGCAACACCTCTGATATATCTAGGACTAGATTCCTTCATGGCTGGAGAGGTATCCTCTATTATCTGGAGGAAATTTGCGGTGGATATATCTCCTGTTGAGGTCTTGAATGATCAAATAACCATTCAAAAACTTGCCGAAGCTATAGTGCTTCCAAACAAAGTACAAACAGATGAGTAGATAACATTTTCTATGAAAGAAAGTTATCCCGTTCGATTTTTTTAGATTTGCGTGACCTTTAACAGCTTATGTGATATCTCAATGAAATGACAGCCAGAACTGAAAAGGTATTCCTATGACTTTACCATTAGACACAAAGGAAGGGCGTTGTCATTAAAAGGTTACATTGGACAGCTTTTCAAAATATTACACCTTTGAAAAGTTATCAAGTGTTGTGGTGTAGGCATTGTTGTCATTGATTATACAAAGAAGTAAATGTGCAATTGACAAGTTCAGAATGCTGAATGGATATTCAACTTTAATGGGGCTTCCTTCATAGTTGAGTATGCTGATGCATTGCAGACTACTCATTGTGTAGTACCACTGCACAAGGTATTGATTACAAATTTGGCTTGAGTAAGGCATGCAATTTGCTAGTAACTTCCAACTAGTCAGCGATTTTTCTTAACTACCGGTACTCCTTTTCTTCAATGTTGATGCTTAAATTTAACTTTAAATGTCAATAACCAGATTAGGTATTGAATTCTGCCATTTACGATTTAGGCTGAATATGGCAGAAAAAGTAGCAATAAAGGATTATTCTAGCAATAAACAGCTATGCAATCTTAAGGTGATGCATTGCTTGACAAAATAAAAGCATACCGTGTATAATAGCAGAAGATTTTGCCAGCACAATTGTGTGTAATAGAGGCCATTCTTTTTGAGGAAGAGATGTAATGCACCGAGGACCTTTTGATTTTGCATCATGCAAACTTCTGTCAGTGGTTCTGGAAACCAACCTTTTGTATCCAATCTATATAAAAAGCTATAAAAAGAGTTATTTTGAATGAAATCTGTGAAAAGTGGTTAACAGAAGCCTACGTTAATCTAGAGACACATAGTGTATCACATTTCTTTTTGTGGCATAATAGATATATTGATGATACCTATATTCAGTTTGGGATAGGCATAAAAGATTCTTCTCTGTGTAGTTTCTGTCACCAAGAAGAAGATAGTATAGAATATATGCTATTTTTGTGCCTAAAGATTGATACTTTCTGGAACTCAATACATGTGTGGCTTGGTTAAATTGGCTATAAAGGTTATATCATATCAATTGAACGAACTATTCTGGGAGACCTAGAGAACAGTCACATTTTCTCCTATATTATCTTCATTTGCAAATAGGTTATCTATGGGGCAATGAAAGAGGGAAAGCAAACACATATACAACACTTCTATAAATTGAAACAGATTTATTACTCAGGGATATACACTTTAAAAGGTAGAAACACTGTCTTTGAAAAGAAAAGGCATGCAATTGCCTCATTGTTCAACTCCAAAAAAATACCTCCTTAACTTAGGTATATAAGGCTGTGTTTCTGTAATCTCCATTGGTACTTTAATTCTATATCCTTTGCTCATATCTTACTTTATAAAAACATTCATTTGCTATCATATTTGTAAAGGCAAATACTTATGGCTATTTTATTAATATATGCCATACAAACGTGTCCTTTCAAAATATGTACCTCTTTTGAAAAGGTACAACAGGTTAAGTTAATCTTACATATTGTTCACAATCAATGATAACAGTCTTATAGACATCTGTATTCATTACTTCTGTTGTGCTCTGCTATAAATATTTATCATACAATCCAATAAGTATGTTATAAGCGATGGTCATAGTTGACTCTGAGGAAAATAAACCAAAATATTCAAACATCTAAAGACCTTTGGCATGAAAATAATCCTAATTGTGTTTTTTTTTTTTCGACTATTTAAATTATTTTTAATCATTAATTAAAGCTACTGGCACCTCACTGATGTGGTAAAGCAATTAATGATTGCGCAATTTGAATGTTTATTTGATATTTCCTGTAAATCATAAACATTGTTCAAGGATAAACAAATATGATAAAAATATTGGTCTTTTCAAGTTCACTTCTATTTATGTACCTCTATGTATATTCCTGGAAAGAATTGTTGTAAATTGCCGATAAAAGGTGAATACACCTTCAAATGTGTTTTTCTATTTTTATAGCAAAATTGAGTAACATTCAACGTGCAAATTCAAAGGTATAAAAATGTAGAATTCTTTTAAACATATCTTTGATATTACGAATGATTTACTACAAAGAAATAATAGGGCATCCGACCAGAGTCATCCCGGAGATCATCACAATCAATGAGTGTTCATATCAAACTCAATATACAGTGACACTTAAAGAAATATATATATATATATATATATATATATATATATATATATATATATATATATATATATATATATATATATATATATATATATATATATATATACATATATATATATATATATATATATATATATATATATATATATATATTTGTAGCATGTTCAAATCCTTAACAACGCAAACGATCATGAAGATTTCAGTGATATCTTTCTTAGAATTGTGTGTGTGTGAAGATTAAGTACCATTCTCCTCCAAATAATGTATAGTTTATTCAAATGACAAATCTCAAAGTATTATACCAAAATGAAATAAAATGTAGGGTAAAAAGAGTTGAATTCTAATAAGTTTAAGTGGTGTATTTGATAAAGGCAATTTGCCTATTTGTGAAATAGGAAATGCAATGCATTTTTACAATAAGATAATTTCGTTTTTTTTTAATCTAGTGCTTTACGTTTCGATCATATCTCTTGGAAATTATAACTTTAGTCAGACTAAAGTTCATCTGTGTTGAAATAACTCAAATGGTCTGATGAGCCTATACAAATCGAGGTCAATAAGAAACTGGTAATATAACTGTCTACTCTATGGAATTTTCCTTTTTCCAGCTCACAATACGTGAGATGAATAACAACCTGAGACTCAAATTGGATATTTGGCCATTGTGTTATAAAATATTTGTTAGTCATTGGACTACGCATTATATAGACATGTGCTTAATAATGTCTACAGAAAATAAGATATTTTGGGGAAACGAAGGCATAAGATGTCAATTTGTACATATAGATCCTGACTGTACACACATTCTTTGATTTTATCCAATCCAAGTTTGATTTACTTCCTTTTTCATCATATATTCTGTTCCTTAGAGTAAATATAGATGGGATATGATATATCACCTTCCCTCAGAGTAGAGTATGATAAGGGTGTTATTGACATTATATTTATGCTTTTGTGACTTTTTCCTTTTAGAAATACGATAAGTAGTAGCAATGCATATAGGACTTTTTTGAGCTTTAAAGTTAGAAGTTAGGTCAGAAGCTATTGTTTTATTTAGTTATGGTTTGGAAGGAAACAGTCAAAATCTGTTGACCGTATCTTACAGGAATAAACTAAATATGCATGTACATAAATCATAAACAAACCTCAAAAATTTTATCTCTTTTGTCCTCAACATTGTTTATGCCAAAGTGGAACCAGTTCTCAGCTCGTTGTTTATTAGCAGGGTATACAGTGATGTCATCTTCAGACATTTTGATTAATACATTTATCTGGGATGTGCTACTTTCCACTGGTTTATTGTCTACATATATTGCACTGGAGGTTGAGCTAGTGGGCTGTTTTGGTGACGTACCATGTTCATTCTGTAGGTAAATACTGCTTACAGTCCTCTTATTATAGCTTTGATGGATGTCATCAGACTTTACATGTGTTTGTGTACTCCTGTTATCTAGTCCTTGTATATCCGTACGTGTACTGCGGTTTAAAATGTACTTATGAATAGTTTGTTCTGCTGTACAGTCTTTGAGAGGTGACTTGCTATTTGCGTCCTGTTCAAGTTCATTTGATTCAATTCTAATATCAATCCCAGAATTGTTTGTATGGTAACTGTTGCTAGGCAATGTGTTTCCATGGAGAGAATCCCTGAGGTTTTGGAGGCGGTTTGGCTCTGAGTAAGTCTCTGGATGTTCCAAAATAGTGTCAATCATGTCCACACTTTTACAGGCTCGGAGTTTTCTTTTATTGATATACATATCTGAAATAGTGGAGGATGAAAATTGAAATTCCTGCTCTTAGTATTAATAATAATAGTAATAATAATAATAATAATAATAATGATAATAATGATGATAATGATAATAATAATAATAAAGTAATAATAATAATAATAATAAAAATGATAATAATAATAATAATAATAATAATAATAATAATAATAATAATAATAAGTAATAATGAATATCTAACCAGTATGCAAGTAAACATAGAACATGTGCTGCATGATTAGATAAGAAAAGGTGAATTCGAACTGTATATGTTAGTAATTTGTCAGGAAACTAGAGCAAACGTATCCATATAAATTGCAATCAAAATTGCATTAAAGTAAAGTGTTTTATTTATCATAATGTTATATTTTGTGATTCTGTTGAATTAAACTAAACTTTTATGTAGGGGTACTACAATTAAACTCAAATTATTCATGTGAAGGAGTACTTTGCATGTCTTCCACTCAGACAACGCTTCAACACAATTATTACTAGCTTAAAACTGGAAACACAAATGTCACCTATAGTCCCTAACCTAAAATTGATATTTCTTTCAGTAAATGTATGGTGTAACATAATAATTATGCATCAAGATCTGTGGTCATTCTGGTGACTTTCAAAGCATTCTTTGAATCTGTAAATCAATAATGAAACAATTTTCTCCCTCATGAAAGTACAGAAAAGATCTTTATAAACCTACCTTCGCCATTCTTTGAGTTGTCATTCTTATTGTGATGTTCGGGAATACCGCGTACAAATGGAGACGTCTTTACTTTGTGTGATTCAATATCTCGAAGTCCTTTGTTGAATTGGAGAATTAGAAGCTTATCCTGTGCCCTCATAAACGCCTAAAAAGAACAGGAAATGTATAAAGGCAAAGATAGATAAGAAGAATAGCTATTTGAATAGGAAGGGGTATAGATGGGTCATTTTATCGATGTGTTCAACAGGAACCTGAAGTTCAAATTCATCCGATTCCTTTATGATAAAAGATGTTTTAAAAGCTGTGAAACACGAAATAGCACACCCTTGTTCTCACTCACACAAGTATGGACATATTTCAAATCAGTCAAGTCAGGATATAACCGCCATACAATATTAGTCTCATAATTCAAAATAACGTTATTTTATCGAAACTTTATCAGAGGGCAGTATTTCTTCCATTATTGAAATCATCATTATTTTTTGACGAAACGAATATCAATATACCAGTGCAAAACAAAACGTATGATATCATATGTCTGATTGATCATGGTAATACTCGAAAAATATCCATGGGAGTAATATAAAACCTTAGAAGAACAACAAATGTCTGTCAAATATTCATCAAAGCATTGCTTTATTATCAAGTTATGGCCATGTTTGCTGAAGGATACGTAGACTTAGGATGTGGATCGGTTTAATACGGTGAACAGTCTCGTTACTGAACACACTTTTGAGTAAGGTCAAAGGTCATGATATGTAGTCCTTGTTAGTAATATCTATTTCCAAAACTATGAAATAGACAGTATGTTCTCCCAATGGAGACTGCGAATGGGGCTTCGGGACATTATAGTTTTTCGAGAATTCTTATCAGAAGTCTGAGCTGGGACATTGCGAGACGAAATGCATTCAGTGGCAAGGCGGGATAAATGGCGGAATACAATAGACAAACACCAATCAGTCACACGGCAACAGAAGAGAGCTGGCATATATGCATATACGTATATATATATATATATATATATATATATATATATATATATATATATATATATATATATATATATATATATATATATATATATATATATATATATATATATGTATATATATATATATATATATATATATATATGTATATATATATATATATGTATATATATATATATATATGTATATATATATATATATATATATATATATATGTATATATATATACATATATATATATATATATATATATATATATATATATATATATATATATATATATATATATATATATATATATATATATATATATATATATATATATATATATGCATATATAAGATTTAGCCTACATTAGGCAGAAAGAGTGACGGTAATAGAAATTCCATAAGAGAGCTATAAGTATAGTGTTGGTCCAGAGCCAGCAAGCTATTTCAAAAAATAAAAAAAGAATTCAGCCTAAATTTGGCTGAAAGAATAACGATAATCGAAATTCCAGAAGAGTTCCCTAACTATACGTGTAATACTGTTGGTTCAGAGCCAGCAAGCTGGCAGACTGTGTCAATACCGGACGCCTTCCCTGGACTGCGTGAGCAATCTGGCCTCCAGGACCACGGTCAGTGTGGTCAGCGTGATGGCAACATGCCCTCCAAGCCATGTCCAGATAGGGGTGATTAAGTGACCTGGTCCCTCAAGGGCACGCTGTGCTATTATAAGTAATCATCTCTTGACGGACCGTCAAATATGGCGGCAACCACAACATTATTACAGCCAAAACTCCATAGCCTGATCGCCAGACGTAGTAATGTTTGACCTAGATTTGGAATTTCGTTTATTGTCACTTTTTTGACACTGCCAAGTTGAAATTGTTGTAGGAAATTCGAGTACCCGGTAACATTGGGGACTAATCCCAAGTCACTGGCAACTCCTTCACATGCCAAAGAAATTCGAGTACCTGGAAACATTGGGGACTAATCCCAAGTCACTGGCAACTCCTTCACATGCCAAGGAAATTCGAGTATCTGGAAACTTTGGGGGCTAATCCCAAGTCACTGGCAACTCCTTCACATGCCAAGGAAATTCGAGTATCTGGAAACATTGGGGACTAATCCCAAGTCACTGGCAACTCCTTCACATGCCAAGGAAATTCGAGTATCTGGAAACATTGGGGACTAATCCCAAGTCACTGGCGACTCCTTCACATGCCAAGGAAATTCGAGTACCTGGTAACATTGGGGACTAATCCCAAGTCACTGGCAACTCCTTCACATGCCAAGGAAGTTCGAGTACCTGGTAACATTGGGGACTAAACCCAAGTCACTGGCAACTCCTTCACATGCCAAGGAAATTCGAGTACCTGGTAACATTGGGGACTAATCCCAAGTCACTGGCAACTCCTTCACATGCCAAGGAAGTTCGAGTACCTGGTAACATTGGGGACTAATCCCAAGTCACTGGCAACTCCTTCACATGCCAAGGAAATTCGAGTACCTGGTAACATTGGGGACTAATCCCAAGTCACTGGCAACTCCTTCACATGCCAAGGAAATTCGAGTACCTGGTAACATTGGGGACTAATCCCAAGTCACTGGCAACTCCTTCACATGCCAAGGAAATTCGAGTACCTGGTAACATTGGGGACTAATCCCAAGTCACTGGCAACTCCTTCACATGCCAAGGAAATTCGAGTATCTGGTAACATTGGGGACTAATCCCAAGTCACTGGCAACTCCTTCACATGCCAAGGAAATTCGAGTACCTGGTAACATTGGGGACTTATTCCAAGTCACTGGCAACTCCTTCACATGCCAAGGAAATTCGAGTACCTGGTAACATTGGGGACTAATCCCAAGTCACTGGCAACTCCTTCAAATGCCAAGGAAATTCGAGTACCTGGTAACATTGTGGACTTATCCCAAGTCACTCGCAACTCCTTCACATGCCAAGGAAATTCGAGTACCTGGTAACATTGTGGACTAATCCCAAGTCACTGGCAACTCCGTCACATGCCTAAGAAATTCGAGTACCTGGTAACATTGGAGACTAAACCCAAGTCACTGGCAACATCTTCAAATGTCTTGTGCTTGAGTGGAAACTATGATTTTTGGTCGCTATACTGTTTTAAAAATAGAATCCACACAGCAAAGAAGTTTCTTAAGAATGTTGAATCAAAGACAGAACTGAAGCACGGAAACATTATGCGATGATTGTATCGGAACTTTCTGGTGCCTACGTCTGGCTAGTTACAATCTAACCCCTACAAAAGAGACGATGAGCACAAACGAAATCCTAGATAAAAATCCAAATGAATTGCAAAATAAATTAAAGCTAACAGTTTAAGAGCAATCTAGGAATTTGGAATTCTG
>OZ012700.1:15294169-15301669 GCA_963942565.1 Maea johnstoni | reverse complement strand
CGTAGTCAACTGGCCAGCGGTCGCAGCGCTGTAGTATAATGGCGGCTATGACAGGAATTACGTCATATTACCCCCTGGACAAACGTAACATATACACACTTACCCCGGGCTAGTCCAAATACGCCACGGCCACTATAGCTATAAACTGAACCAGAGAGTTAATATAGGGAGTAGATACAAATCCAGGATCACTTTACTAGCCTAGATTTCTAGGCTGTCATATGTAATTTTTGTTACTTTTTTTCTGCTACCTAGCACCAAATATACTAGGTGGCCATAGTGGTCCATTTAGTTTACACTTATCTCACCAGGATTCAGTTTGAGTATTACTTATCCTCTAGAGAAAGGAGGAGCAGGTGGTGCCATCTATCTACATACCAGGTACTACACCGCACTGCTTGGTCTGCACAGAAGGGAGTGTCAACTTTTTAGGGACTAGGAACCTAGTCTATCACTTTACCAGAGAAGTATATACAGGGAGTAGAGACAAACCAAGCTTCACGCTACGAGCTTACCTTGTAGGTGAGCGGCTAGTCAAAATACTGCACGGCTACTATAACTATAGAGAAAATTCTTAAAAACAAAAAAAATCTATAGACTGCACCAGAGAGGTCATATACAGGGAGTAGTAAGAAACCCCAGGATCACGTTAGCAGATATATATATATATATATATATATATATATATATATATATATATATATATATATATATATATATATATATATATATATATATATATATATATATATATATATATATATATATATATATATATATATATATATATATATGGCTTCTGATCAACATTTCTCCTTGAAATATTTTCCTGGAAATGATCTTGTCAGCAACATGTTTCCAAAAAAGTCAAGCATGTTGGGCCGATTGGAGTCTATGGGTAGCTATCAATCAACTCAACCAGTGGGCTATCTGATATAGGCTATGGCTGACTTTGTTGCCGCTCCCTCAACCCTACTCCCAGCTTCAACTGACCGACTTCCGTCCCAACCGCGAGGAATGGTACCATTACGTCATCATGCTTCTGCCGTAATTAGATCTTGCGCAAAGGTAGTGAGTTTTAAGTACCACACGTTTAATCGTTCATTCTCAACGATACTCCAAAGTTTCATCCGAATGAAATGGCATTTTGAGTAATTTGAAACATAATGAATATAAAGCTCAAATAAGTGAATTACTTACTGGAGCGTTGCGTGTTTGCATTTAAATGAAACGAATATCTATGATTCATTTTCTAAGATGCGCTTTTATCAAAATGGATATCACTATAAAAAGGGGTCCTCTTTTCGCCAGATACACAGTCAATGCAACCAGTAAGTGAATCCTGCTTTATATAAAAAAAAAGTTTAGTTACCCAAATATATCGTTTCAATGTTCGCATATTATGTTTATTTATTTATTAACCTATACACTACAGTTCGTTGTGTAAGTATGATTTCGTAATTCAATTTACAGTTAATAAACATACAATACAATTGTGAACACTTCTGAGATGTAAACGCCTCCTAATGTGAACACCTTTGAGGTTTCACAGTATTACCTGAGTTATAAAGAAACTCAAGTATACAGATATGCGACCATGTTTGCGCTCCAAACGGAAACAGGTTGGGAGACTAAAATCCAACCTGGAAGTTTTCTACTCGAATGGAACACCTCTGGCCAGCTCTGGCTTAGTAAAAATAACCACAGGGACGTGTTTCCACTCCGACCAATTAGCCAGGACATTCCGGGGATATATCCGTCAGAGGAACCATACCGCAGCAATGAGAGAATCACGGCAGACGAAGATTTGTTCAAGGTTTCCTGGCTAACTCTGCCACGTGACGACAATGCCGCTATACTTAGCCAGAGATGGCCTGCTAAGTCATTTAGGATGTGGTCATTTTCATTCCTCTTCTCAACCCTCCCACCCCCCCCCCCACCTGACCCCCCCCCCCCCCACCCTCAGCCGTTAATTGGTCGTCACGTGACATAAGTGCATTTGAAGGTTACAGACCTCTCAACTACTTGTACAGTTGAAAATGTTTACTAAGACATCTCTCTAGTATAAGTTAAACTTGCATTGTTTAAATACTATGATAAGTTTAACATTTTTTCTTTATCAACAATTTTCTGCTACTGAATTACAAATATAAATCTCCATAAAATGAATAGCTTGGAAAGTGGAAACACTTTTTTCTAAATTATACTCAAATCGGCCCTCAAATCAAGACAAAACATAGAGTGAATCCTGTCGAATCGAATAACCCTACACGTTGAATATTTTCATGAGGGAAGACCAACATCGAACAGTTACTATGTATGTGCAATTGAGAAACTCAATAGAATCAGGGAATTTTATGAAAGTCCCTGATAGAATGACCACCTGTTAAAGCATTTTCCTGGCTCTTAATCGTTCAACTTTCACATGTTTCTCTCTCTCTATTGCATTATAACTGTCGATCTATATATATATATATATATATATATATATATATATATATATATATATGTATGTATGTATGTATGTATGTATGTATGTATGTATGTATGTATGTATGTATGTATGTATGTATGTATGTATGTATGTATGTATGTATATATATATATATATATATATATATATATATATATATATATATATATATATATATATATATATATATTATATATATATATATATATATATATATATATATATATATATATATATATACATACATACATACATACATACATACATACATACACATATATATGTTATATATATATATATATATATATATATATATATATATATATATATATATATATATATATATATATAGACATGTGTGAGAGAGTGTGTGTATGTATGTATGTGTATATGTGTGTATGTATGTGTGTATTCGCGTGTTCTAATATTATAGTAACGTTTTCAACTGTGTTAGAAATTGTTGGGTTGCCAGAATTAGCAGTGAATGTCAATTTATCAGGTCACACCCGACCATTAGCATGTCGTCCGTCTGATAACGCTTGAAGGGTATGAATATTAATCTCTGCATATGCGTCCAGTTGGACATGTCATTCGGTCACCTCGGGCGTATGGTCATCCCAGTCGGGTCATCCTCACTTTACATCGCATATTTGGTGTTTTGGTAATTTTTCACATTTGATTAATTCTAAGTGTGTTACTTTTTATTTTCATTTTTTGGTATTTTCATTTAATTGCATGACAATAAAATCAGTGCAGTATATAAACGTGCTTGGTGTGATTTTACATTCGGTAGTTTACTTGGATGATCTGCATGTTTTGGGTTCTTTCTACACTATATTCATGAATTTTATATGCATTTGCGATTAAGGTCGTCATAGTGACACTTGTTACCACCTGACCGACATATATTTTGTAAACGTATTGAATAGCGACGGTGCACGCCAGGGACAGTTTGATAGATAATTGAAAAACTATTCAGGTAAGCATTATAAAATAACCGAGCTGAAATCGTTCCCACTAGGTAACAGGATAAAATAAACTTTTATACAGTTGTATAACAGACGAAGATCCCCTACCTCTTTGTTAGTACGATAAACCCCAATACTGCCTATTGGAAGTTTTTTTATCTAGTCGCTTTGCACATGTGTGGATTTCCTATTGTGTAGTGTTATTTCCTTAATACCGAAAATAAAATAATAGTGGTTCCCTGGGTATACCTTGGCTTCCTCCACCTTAATAACAAACTCTCATCATTTAGCCTTTATATGGCCGAAAACGTGACGATATCAGTAATTCCAAGTCCTACCTGTTGAAGTTGAAACTTTTTTTCCTTGGTGGTAGATGATCGCCATGTGCAGGTTGCAACGTTTGTTGAAATCGCTGACACCTCAAGCAAATGGACACATTTTTTATATGTATCGCATCCTTTAGTGTCAAATGGTTAACACTCTCATGTCGCAGCTGACCAGTCAGAATATTTGATTTTAACGCATATGACTTAAAGTCAAAACAACGTAAAATAGCCACCGACGTCCAGACTGCTTAGCAATTCAACATCAGCGGACGCAATGTAAGTTTTACCACCGACGTGTTTACACACACAGGGGGAGTTTTGCCAAACCTGGTTGTAACATGAAACGTCACAAACCCACGTGACTAAACAGTGTCAGTTCGCCCAAAACGATTATGGTTCGAACCAGATTACTTGCCTGGTTCGAGCCATGTGATTGGACGCCATATGTCTCCTTTATAAAACAAGCACGTACACTTCATTATAAATACTGTAATAATCTGTATATGTTTAGGTCCTGCATGGCCTATTGCAGAATGAATAATAATAAAAAATATCACCCATGTTTCATAGCGTGAACCAAGCGTAAACCAGACATAAACCACTCAGCCACTATCAATCGGTGGTTACAGATTTTTGAACCAAACCACGTGACTTGGTTCAAACCAGGCGTGAAACAGCTCGCCAAAACGACGTGGGTAGGAAGCAGATTACATGCCCAGTTCGCACCAGCCTCGCCGAAACGAGCCCCTGATCGCGAACGTACCAGATATTTATGGCTTTCTCAAGATACCGCGGAGTCGTGACCTCTGACCTCGGCGAGCACGTTCCAGCGAGATATCCGGCGCCTAGGAAAACATTGTGCTATTATTAGGTCAGCCGGATTAATGTTTTGACTAGGATATGGTTAATTGGGGTAGTTATTTATTGTTTTCGCTGTGGGCGTAGGTATATAAACATATCTATGATAACGCATAGCCTTGGGTTCGCTCTCTCAAACGATACTAGCTGACCCATATGTGGCGGTCAGCACGCCGGTCAATAACCACATAACTCACTACTAGGTTTCAACGTGTCCCCCATTAAACTCTCCATGCGTAAGAATACCCCTCAAAATAGCCGTCTGGATTAAATTATTTTGGAATTAGGAATTTCGTCCATAGTGACTCTTTCTGCCATATTGGTATGTAGCTATAAATCGTGGTCATTATACTTAGAATTTCTTTTACAGTCACTTTTTTGCTAAATTGAAGCTATCATTCGTAAAATTCTGTTATAGCAGAGACCACCATCAAAATAGAATCTCCCTGGTTAAAGTTACCTTTTCTGCCATGTTGGTACGTAGCTAATCCGCTATTATTCTTAGAATTTGTTCTCAGTCACTTTTTGCCAAATTGATAATTGGCTAAATTCTAGCTATTCTTCTTAGAATTTCGTTTATAGTCACGTTCTCTGCCATATCGATACGTCTCTCTCTCTCTCTCTCTCTCCTCTCTCTCTCTCTCTCTCTCTCTCTCTCTCTCTCTCTCTCCAAGTCACTACCAACATTCTGACTAGCCTCGGGCTGAGTTCAAACCCTCCGTGTTTAGCAGTGGTAGGAGGATAGCAACCCGGGTGTGCGCCATACCTTAGACCGCTCTGCTATCGGGGTTTGTCTTGAGTGGTATGGAGATGACACGTGATAATGCATACTCATCGCACACATTTTGAGATCAACCAAAATAGGCTGTTTGGTGTGAAAAATGCAGTTTTTGAAAATATCCAACATATGTTTGAATAAAAAAAGATACTAACAGGAGAGTCCAGTCCTTTGATAGATTGAGAGGTATTCCATTTGCAACACATATTGCATACATCAACTTGCCCACTCTCTATTCTAGATTAAGTGGCTGCTGTCTACAAGTACATGTATAAATAGAACTTAATCAGCCAGCATTGAATAATGTTTTAGATAAGAGCACACTTTTCCAGACCTATCTTTCTGAAAACAACAAAGACCCCTGTTTATGATTTGACCTCAGCTATCTAAAAGTAACATACTGTGTGGCCTGTGGGTCATTCGCGGTACGGATAAGGTGCATTGGACAAATTCCTCCGCTAGGCAGGCTACCCAATACCCATATACCCATTTCTATATAGAATGGACACACACTGCCTGACCACTTTAAACGCGTAATGTACGTATGTATGTATATATGTATGTATGTATATATATATATATATATATATATATATATATATATATATTATATATATATATATATATATATATATATATATATATATATGTGTGTGTGTGTGTGTGTGTGTGTGTGTGTGTGTGTGTGTGTGTATATATACATATCCCTAAATGCGATTTAGGGATATATTCGGAGTGTGGATAACTCTATATGACACGGTTGTAGTTTTGTTTATACTTATATTGGTTTATTACCTTATATTTTCTTGTAAAGTGCTATTTTTGTATTCACATAGTACAGCCAATAAAGTACATTATATTACATTGCCAGCTTAGTCAAGACATATTCATGTTCGCCACACGCATAGATATGTAAATATCGGTTGAGGTTTATGTACGGTATCTACATACGCCACCACTTGGGGAAAATGTAGGCTCTGTCACCAAATAGCCTCAAGAGTTCTAGGGTACTGCCCCGATGATTCTAAAATATACAAAGTTGCAACAATATTTGCGAATATTATCAATGGTCATCGCGATTTGGACCATTAAAAGTTTTAATTTGTGTTCATCATTTGTATCGTTAGTCTTGTTTGTACCACCTCACCAGATGGCAATGAGTGTATTAACTGACTCCTATACTTATGCTTTTTTCTGTAGTTACATTCAGTAATCTGTTATACTGATGATGTTCTTTATCTTGCACATTCTGTATCATTTTATGTCTTCAAGATATAGCAATGAAGATACATATATATATACATATATGTATCCATACATACATACATCCATGCATACGTACATACATACATACACACATACATACATATATGTATGTATATATACGTACATACATACATGCATGCATACATACATACATACATACATACATACATACATACATACATACATACAGAGAGAGAGAGAGAGAGAGAGAGAGAGAGAGAGAGAGAGAGAGAGAGAGAGAGAGAGAGAGAGAGAGAGAGAGAGAGAGAGAGAGAGAGAGAATATTGAGGAACTCGTACACCTCTACCATTTAATTATATGTTGAATATATATACGTGTGGGGTGGTATGCACACTCCGGGTGGGAAAGGGTTAAAGATGAGGAGGTTCTCCGGATGGCCAGGTACGGAAGGGGAAATACGACCCACTTCTGGCCTGGCCTTTCTTTTTATCCTATCTATCTAATCATGCACAAACTCTCACTAGCAACTGTGACTGTTGAAAGGTCGTTAAGTGCACAACCGCGAATTCCATAACACAACTACTAGTAGTATGGGAAAGTATTTCACTGTATACGAATAGCTCTATATTAGAGAGACTACTGTATCGCTGCGAACTGAAATTTTAGTACAAAACCAACACATTTTTACCTTTAAGCCCTTGACAGAATTAGCATATTTAGTTGATATACATAAAAAGGTCAGGAAATTGTGTATATATTTCATGCACAAATGACAAGAAGGTGATCAAAGTGAAACTTTGAGATTAGCATATATTGCATTGATTTCTTAGTTAGGAAAATGTTATTTATTACAAGCCAGTATCTAAGGGC
>OZ012700.1:15262199-15293969 GCA_963942565.1 Maea johnstoni | reverse complement strand
TACATAACTGTTATAGACGGCAATGATTGTATACCTATGTATAAGATGTGTTTATGTGAAATACGAATGATAACGTCTTTGTTGTATGATATGTCAATACTATTTACAGGCATTACCATTACCACTAGGTAATTAATTACCCACAATAGGTACCAATTATATATAACACATATTTGACACAATTTTGTAATAAACACAATTAGAACATATGTAGGAAATCCACGACGTTTTATCTCATATCCTGATACATGACCGTTTTAAACGAACGAATTCAGCAATTGCTAAATAAATAGAGAAAACCTGCATTTAGGTACATCAATAATGTGTATTATTCAACAAACTACAAATCGAATTAAAATATGAAATTACCTCCTGAAGTACATTCCAGTTTAGACCTAACGCGGGGTTCATTATTAACATAGGGTATTGGGTGAAATCCTTTTGACTTAAAAAAAATATCGAAAGAAATATTCCTGACTTCTTTAATGAATTAAGAAAGCCAATATAAACAGTTGGATGTTATTGAGGGATTTCCAAGTATATAGCATAAGAACAGTATTATTTGATCACTAAAGCAATAATCGGCTGGAGAAATGTCTCTACCATTTACCATCTCAGTCATATCAATATTTTTATGGCGCGTTTTGAAATCTTAATACGACAGTTTGAACCCCTGCTGTTAAGTTTTCAAGCCCTGGCTGCTGTCCTTCCTAACACATACAGTGGTAGGACTATTTCCACATAAGTATTCTGTTTGTATTCCGTGTCATGGTAATTCTCCCCCTGTTCATGTCAAAGGTTCTATAAGCACTTGCCATTTCAGATAAGTTATTAGCAGTGTCATTCGAGCAGCCGACCTAACACGCACTTACATGTAGGAACGAAGAGATAGGTCTGGTCTCCCAGCCATTTGTGAGCGTTTTACACAACAATTTGTAACACACTTCCTCTCGGGATGTCGTCCATATGCATTTAACACTAGCATCCTATTTGCGCCCTTACGAGGCTCAAATATCATGATAATGAGCTTTTTGGAAACATTTTTCAAAGATATTATGATGGTAATTATTGATATAAAACCAATGTTCAACCTTCTCCAAATATTTTGTAAATTGATGATTTGTTCCGAGATACAAGTACCATGCATCTAGAGACTAAATGTATTTTTTACTGTTTTTTTCCCAAAGTTTGTATATAATCG
This sequence comes from Maea johnstoni, assembly GCA_963942565.1. Taxonomy (NCBI): domain Eukaryota; kingdom Metazoa; phylum Annelida; class Polychaeta; order Spionida; family Magelonidae; genus Maea; species Maea johnstoni. The sequence continues at coordinate 15,292,768 of OZ012700.1, read as the reverse complement.
ATGACAAAACTACACACATTTGCACCTTGAGAACAAAAACCATTCCTCATATATATATATATATATATATATATATATATATATATATATATATATATATATATATATATATATATATATATATATATATATATATATATATATATATATATATATATATATATATATACATATATATATATATATATATATATATATATTCCATAGATCATTCAAATATATACATGTACAAGTGATTAGATATACAAATATACACACTCGTTCCTTTCCTTGATCTTTTTTCTCAATATGGAGTACCTGAGACGAACTTAAAGCCATACCTTGGCAAGTATATGCATTCATGTATGTTCATTCGTATGTGTGCTGGTTTGAATGTATGTACGTACGCATGCAATTATGTATGTATGTATGTATGTATGTAAGTATGTATGCATATACAAATGTATGTATGTATGTATGTATGTATGTATGTATGTATTTATGTAGGGATGTATGTAGGGATGTAGGAAAATATATTGGTAAGAAGGCAGGTAGATTGTTAGGGAGGTAGGTATGTATTTATGTAGGAAGGTTTTGTAGGGTTAGGTAGATAGGTATGTATGTTGGTATGTGTTTTGTATTTACGTATGGACAGACATGTATCTGTGTATATATGTGTATGTCCATGTATGTATGTATGTATGTTTGTATGTATGTTTGTATGTATGTATGTATGTATGTATGTATGTATGTATGTACAGTGCCGACATTTAATTCCTGCACTAAATGCCTGGGCAACCCGGGCATAATAAACGACCGCACACCCAATTGCAACCCATTCTCTTGGGTATGGATGCCTTTGATGACCTCACAACTGAACGTAGCTTTGATTCACAAGCTACATGGGTTATTGATGTACTTGGCATATCTGACATGACATGTTATCCGCGGGTTTTTGTACAACCAGGCACTGGCAGACGTCCGGTCGACTGGTGCAGGAATTAAATGTCTGTACTGTATGTATGTATGTATGTATGTATGTATGTATGTATGTATGTATGTATGTGGATTTGTATACATATATGTATGTATATATGTATGAATGCATGTTTGTTTGTATGTATGTATGTATGTATATGTGTATGTATGTATGCATATATAAACATGTGCATGTATGTATGTATGTATGTATGTATGTATGTATGCATGTAGGGATGTAGAGGGGTCGGTTGGTAAGAAAGCATGTATAGTGTTCGGGAGGTAGGTTGGCAGGGTTAGATAGGTAGGTATGTATGCTGTTATGTGTTCTGTCTGACGTATGAATTGACATGTAGTTATGTATATATGTGTATGTCCATGTATGTTTGTGTATTTGTATGCATGTATGTATGTTTATGTGTACGTATGTCTATCTATCTATTTATATATCTATCTATCTATCTATGTGTATATGTATGTATGTGTGTATGTACGTATGTATGTATTATGCATCTATGTATATATGTATCTATCTAATCATCTTTGTGTGTATGTATGTTTGTATGTATTTTTGAATGCATGTATGTATGTATTTATGTATGTGTATGTATGTATGTATGTATGTATGTATGTATGTATGTGTGTGTATTCCAGTGTATAGCTGTGTGTGTATTTTTGTAGGTACATATACAATGTACGTTATTATGCATCTATGTATATATGTGGATTTATGAATGCATGCATGCATGTATGTATGTATGTATGTATGTATGTATGTATGTATGTATGTATGTATGTATGTATGCCCATGTGTCTGCCATTTTAGTAAAGGTATAAAGATGCAGCTTTTTTAAGGTAAAAATTACGAAATATGAAAAGTTTCGAATTTTCGAAATATATCTAGTTTGCCAGGTGCATAGCAACTTTCAAAAATGAGTGAATTTCAGCTAACAAAAAAATCCCAAAGGGGTTATGCATCACATATGTTTATTGTAGCTTTTTCTTCCTTTCTTTAGAGCAAGCTCCAAAAGGCTCATTAGACGTAGATTATAAAGGCATGGATAAGATATGTGGTGTCTTGCTTTCTCCTAAGTCTTACCAATGAGTAACATACAGATAAACTGATAATTGCTACACATCTCATTTCAATTACATGCTCTATACGTTTAATTCACGCATACATCCCTTTAGCTGCCCAAAAAGGCTGACAATATAGGGAATTTCAATTCTAAAACATTTTAGTTAATACGATAAGAAATATTACCCTTAAACTGCCTACAACTCTCCATTGAAAATTTCTACGATATTTACAAGAGAATTACCATTATATCCATATGACATTTTGATATTGATGTGTGTATTACCCTGGTGAGTTAGATATTAGTATCTACATTAATACATCAGTATTACTATTGACCAGTATTAATCGAGGGACTGCAATACTAGATATTAAATGGCACTCCGGAAATTTAAGGTATTATTAGTTACGCCCTGTTGGAAAGTGCGGCCCGAAGTCATTCAGATCCAAATAGGCGGAGCCGAGTGTGATCTGGATGACTGGGGGTGGATAGCAGGCCGAACCGTACTTTCTAACAGGGCGTAACGCAAGTTATCACCTGCTCTTTCATGCTAAGAAAAAAACAGATACATATCATAAACATTTTAAATAACTTTGGAGGCCAGAATGAGGCTGGTGACCTCTAGGGGTCAGAATAATGGCCAAGCGGTAATATCGATTAAAATGGTGGTTCAAGTGGTAATATTGAATTCTGCCGTTCAATATCGAATCTACAAAGTGTGAACGGCTCCAGGTCTAACACATATTGACCAATCAGCATCGAGAATTACAGCAGAGCAGGTGATAAAACATTGGACACTTCATACACGTCATAACAATTCAAGTTGTTCGATTTAGTTCTCTTTATAATACAGATAAACGTACGCTAAATGCTATTTAGTCATTTGATCTCAATTCAAGCTAACAAATAAATAATATCAAATAAAATAAAACGATTATTATTAAACCTTCTTACGAGTCCGTCCCTTCAGACAATAGCAAAACTGCTTATCGTGTTTGGCAATGTGCATCTTCCCCATTGTTCATGCATACCGCAGTGGTACTATTTTAAATAGTTTAACAAGTATATAGCAATAGGATAATAAACATTTGAACTGAAATGTATAAGGGTACGCTTTCAAATTATTCTCGTAATTTTGTTTTTTGTTTTTGTTTTTTCAATTTTACTTTTTTGCTGGAAATTTGTGGTTTTTAGTTGTTTCAATTATCCAAATGTATCTTAACCCCTTAATACTCACAGCAGTTAAATCAGCGTGACATTTTTGACGAAATCTTTCTGGCTTTAGCAAAATTGGCAAAATATCTGAAGGAGAAATGTTGATCAGAACATTACCAACAACTCTCCTTGAAATATTTTGTAAAATCATTCTCAATTCAAAAGTTATTGTGAAAGGTATCTAAGATCCAGACGACAATTTCTGTAGGAATACTTAAGCGCTAATGGGTTAATAGTGTAGCAGCAAATGACCAGAATTAGGGATGGACACCAACCGGAGGTAGACCAAGCAGCATCATACATCAAATGAAAGCTAAGAATCTCAGGATTCAGAAACTGCATAATGCTGGAACCGAAAAGTTGTACAAACCGAGCTATCGTACCGTTTCCATGGCAACCTTTTTTACGTAGTGAAAACACTGAAAAAATACTCTCCAATTAAATTCTTATTTGGTGGCCTTCTTACCAATATTCCTAATTCAAATTACTCTTCATGACTGATAAGGTTCTTGTCTAGTGAAAAAGAGTAAAATGAAATATTTTGGTAGTGTTTGCACTGAGTGACCTCACATCTAGGGTACCTAAGTAGAAACGCGTAAAAATCGAGTATTTTTGGGCTTTAAAGTTCTTACAAACGACTCATATGAAGTTGTTCATTCAAAAAAAAAAAAATTTTCAGAAAGTAGGCACTGTAAGCTTTCCTTTGATGTATGATGCTGCTTGGTGTACCGCCGGTTGGGGTTACTCCTAAAATAAGCCACGTTTTGGGCCTCTGCTGCTACACTATAAATGCTTCACTTTCCCGACGTCCATCGAACTGAAAGCTTTACCTAACGGTTTGGTGCACAACATACTGTTAGGCAAAATGATAAAATTATTTTTTACTTCTCAAAATTCCTATCCTACAACACAGATTGGGTACTTTAAAGAACCCTTTTGCAACCGGAATGTGGTCTGATAAAGTTGTTAATATCGCATGAGATAGAGTACCAATGAGAATACATATGAAAAGACGGCTTACCAAACCGTGGTGGATCAAAAACGTTCAGACAAGTGTTTTTCCGGGTGTAATACCTTGTTTTTAATGTATTACCGTCGGTTTAAGACCATATGTACGCTGTAGATGAAAGGGTGTACCGGTATACTACAATCCCATTTAGTGACAACATCAGTAATGCTATATCTGTACCTGCTATGCTGTATCTGTACCAGCAGTGCGGTACATGTATCTGTACCGGTGATGTTGTATCTGAACCAACAATGCTGTGCAATGCTGTATCTGTACCGGTATTGATGTATCTGTACCGGTGATGCTGCATCTGCACCAGGCTTAGTTGTACATGTATCCGTACCAACAATGCCGTATTTGTACCGGTAAAGCTGTATCTGTACCTTGTTTAATAAATGTTTTTTTTAGCCAAAGTACAATTGATTACATATCACCCTTCCTTCAGAATGGGAAATGACTCTTATTCTCACCGTACAAAAGGGGTAAAGTGTATTCTTCTATCTGAACTACGTTTTTTGCCATTGCCCAGGAGAAGATTTGTCCCGTTTAACACGGCAGCAAAGAGTATCAGTCTGACAGCATGCAATAAGGATGGGTCATGGCTTTGTTGTCATGGAGATTGCTGTTGCTGCGGTGCTGATGGACATTTGTGACGTATTGACGTTCGTGCTGCCGTTAGTGGCGCCCCCTTTTGAGGGCAGCCCTCTACCGCAGCAGAGAAGCGAGCGGAGGTCCTCACGGAACTTTTTGCCGCTGACCACGTAGAGAAAGAAGTTGATGCAGTGGTTGACGTCCGCTAGGAGGCGCAGGATGGTGTTGATGCAGAGATACGTCGACCACTCGTAGAACGTCTTCTTGTAGATCCAGATCTGTTGAGCGGTCAGATGAAATATAGTCCAGGGGGCGGTGCAGACAAAAAACACAATTGAGACTGTGAGCAGCATAGCGGTCACCTGTCCCTTGTCGCCTTTCTCTTTCTTGTTGGTCGCCATCTTGGCTTGCTCCTGGCGCGAGCGGCTGATGGCGACGATGATGGAGATATTGAGAAAGAAGAGGATGAATTGGGGGATGATGGCGTAGATGGCCATATCCACCCATGACCAGATCTTCGTAGCGTACTCCGCGACTTCCAGGGCATATCGGCATGAAAACCCGGACACTGGGGAGATGTAGGCCTCGGCAAGGTAGAGGTACTGGGCGTTGATGAGGATGCAGATCACTAGAAGAGTTGCCGTGGCGATCTTCGCGCTGGTTATCGTGCACCAGAGCGCCACCTTTAGGGGAAAAGAGACGGCAAGAAAACGCTCGATGGTCATGATGACGACAAGCCAAACAGCGTTGTGTATGGCGACATTGAGAAGGAAATTGAAAAACTTGCACCCCGCGTGACCCATGTCCCAGTCAAATAACGTGATCAGAAGGTACCAGCCCTTGGCCCAAATCACCACCGTGTCCCAAATGGCTAGATTTGCCATATAGAAGCAGGAGGAGCTCTTGAACATCCGGGACTTTAAGGTGAGGAGAGAGAGGACGTTCCCAACTCCTGACAAAACCATGAGAAAGAAAAACTTGTAATTGTTGATGTATTTTGCCACCCAATATTGAGGAAATTTTTGGATCTGCTCGAGGGCACTAGGGCCTTTTTGGGCGGCCATTTTCTTAGTGGTGCAATCAAACGGCATTTCCGACGTGAAGTTGACGAGAGCCTGCGAGACGTTGTGTGCGATCATGGCGGCGGTGGTGGCTGTCATATTCAAGATGGCGCTTGCCGCATCCACTAGGCCGCTGCTGTTGCTGCTGTTGCTGCTGATGTTTTGATTACAGTAGATGTCGAAGAGAGATAAGGTGTAATTCATTGCCTGCTCTGTGACAGAGGGATCCAGTGTAACAGAGCCCAGGGAACTGCTATTCATCGTATGGTTGAGCGCTGTCGCGTCCACCAGCAAGTCTGTGGTCATTAACTCTGTGCTCAGCATTGTAGCCTAGAAAAACAAAATGAGAGTTCAATAACGTAGGCTGCTTTTGGATGTTAAAGCACTTATTCCAATTCTATATTGCTGTTCTTGCATTGGATATTAAAACTACATATTAAAGCAGAACAATTATGTAAAACAGCATGAGTATGATTAACATCTAAGTAACGTATTGGTGTAATGCAGTTTAGAAATGTTGGTATGAATAAAAAGCAATAGTGCGCCTTGCACCCAATACAAAAGGAGACGCTATATCAAGTGCAGATGTTTAGGAATGCTCGACAATTCATGTATATATATATATATATATATATATATATATATATATATATATATATATATATATATATATATATATATATATATGTTTATATATATATATATGTATATGTATATACATATATACTGTAAATCACTTAAGTATAGCGGGAACAATAAGAAAGCGATAATAGCGCTATGCCCATATGCGCTTTTGTAAAATCCCCGTCTTTATTAAATTCTTAATTGAACTTGCTGCTGCTGTTACCATTCACCGCTATACTTAGATCACGCTATCAAGGGCAGTACCGTAATTGCGCTATATAATGTTCACGCCATGATTAAGTGATTTACAGTATATATATATATATATATATATATATATATATATATATATATATATATATATATATATATATATATATATATATATATATATATATGTATGTATGTATGTATGTATGTGTGTGTGTATGGATGTGTGTGTGTATATGGAGAGAGAGAGAGAGAGAGAGAGAGAGAGAGAGAGAGAGAGAGAGAGAGAGGTGACGACTGCTAATGCCAATATAAGCTCTATACAGAGACACGTCTCTGCTGTAATGTTTCTCAAGACAACAGTTAAATTGTGTTCTGGTTATTGCCTGTAATTGAAGAGGACAGTCTCAGAGTGGTTGTGTAATGAATGCCTATTAAGAGACTGACCCATGTGATGTAATTCCTGTTGATTAGATTAATTAGTTTACCTGTCACCTGTGTTATACTCTCTTTAATGTCATAATTGTCATATCCGGTTAATTTGCATATCTGGTTGCAGACTTGGTGGCATCTGCGCTGAATCACTACTTTAATTAATTGCATTTAATAGGAAATTAGTGCTATCAGTTTCCATATAAGTAGATACATCAGTAGATAATCCGTCTTAGCATCTGTCTGGCAGCTTAGGGACGTTGACTTTTAGATGCCTGATACGTCAAAATAATTTTCATTATCTAGTGTCGTTGATTTAGTTTTTTCATAATCCAGAGCATGGTCTGCCAGCCTTTTTTATAATTCCCTGCAAAGCAGACGCTTTGTATTGTCTCTCAACATCCTCATTTTCAAAAGTTTCTATAATACAATTCAGAAAGATAATTAATGATAATAATTGATAACTATCGTGCATGCAATGACAACTTAATTAAATTACAAGACCAATACTATCGCAAACTTTTGTAACCTAACCTCAACCTCAATCAATCAAAAGTAATACTTTTCAAAAAAGTATTTCCCCTGTATTTATCTTGGCGTCTGGAGCAGTCAGAACAACGCCATCTTTATGTAGACATACTTTTATGCGATCTTTAATTTGGCGTTGATGGGCATTCGCCAAAACACACCAAATTTAAAACCACGCCAAATTAACCAGTTATACAGTATCAAGATATAAGCAGCTTGGCCAGTCTTAACCCAGTAATGCTCGTAGAACCAAAAGCAGCCTAACAATTGTACTGAACCCTGTGCAAAAGAATATTTCTAAAAACAATTGAATAGATATTCAGATATTTTGTGAAATCATTATTCATTCAAATGTTATCGTCAAAAGCTTCACAGATCCAGACGACACTTTACAGACGAACTTTTACGCGAGACGGGGTTGTATGACACCAAACTAAAACATCCAATACCAAAGTGGTATTCGCAGATGACAGAAATTAAATCTTATTTTAATGATTTTCATCATTTTACTGAACTTTCATAGGAAGTCAAACTTTAAAGCGGAAAGCGGGAAGAACATTTCAATACAGTGTTTTTATAAACCATACATCTTCACTAAATCGAAGTGATGAATTAATACATGTATGTCTGTTCTGGCCAAAAACGTCCTGATCATGTTATTAAATTGTTTTACCCGGATCATTTCTATTTATCTTTGAACAAATGTTGTTCAAGATTCAACATGCAATCCTCCTTGAGATGTTTTTGTTAATTTCGTTGATACCTTTAACCCATTAATGCTCACAGAGGCCAAAAGCAGCCTTACATTTTTGATGAAAACTTTCAAGTAAAAGGACAGTTGGGAAAATATTTGTAGGGAAAATGTTGATCAGAATATCACCAACAATTTTCCTTCAAATATTTTGTGAAATCTTTCTCAATTCCAAAGTTATTTTCAAAAGTATCTAAGATCCAGACGACAATTGCTGGAGGAACTCTTAAGTATTAATGGGTTAAAGGTATCATATATCCAGGCAACAGCTTCAAGGGGGCAACCAGAGATAAAAGGTTTAAGGGTATAAACTGCAATTATTTTGTAATAGTTTCACCATTGTCACCTCGATTAGTTCCGCCGAATGAATATAATTGCAATCTCACTTCTGAAATGGGATCTCGACCTCTTCCTTTGAGCGATCAGGAAGGGTTCGACTGGCGTGCTTGAAATGCCAGGAGGAAATGATTGTCATTTGTTTGCATTCAGATAAAAGGAGATGAAAGGCTTTGGTTGACTCTGGTGCAAGTTAGGGGATCTTTTAGACTAGGTTTCAAGGACGAAAGACTCTGCGCTTATTTACTACCCTATAGGATATATCTGATTTAACCCAATAATGCTTAAGAGTTACTCCTAAAATCGTCGTCTAGATCTTTGATAATTTCGACAGTAACTTAGAAATTGAAAATGATTTTATGAAATAGTTGAAGGAGAGTTGTGGTAACATTCTTAATGACATTTCTCCATCCGCTATTTTCCGAATCAAGCCTAACCCTAAGCCTAATAATAATAATAATAATAATAATAATAATAATAACAATAATAATAATGATAATAATAAAAATGATAATGATGATAATTTAAATAATGATAATTTTGATATTTTAATTATTATTATTATTATTGATAATAATAATAATAATAATAATAATAATAATAATAATAATAATAATGAAAATAAGTATGATAATAATTGGAACGTCCGTGAACTCATGAGCTCACGAGTCAAACGGGTGGTGAGCTCATGAGTTGATCTCCCTCCGTGAGTGCAGCTCTAATTTTAGGTGTAAAAGCGTCATATCAAATTGATAGAAACCACCTTACAGTTACAATGCTTTTATCAAAATTAAGAAACCTGTGCTCCTATAGAATGTGTCTCTGAACACTGAAGAGTGCAGTTGAAATTCAATAAATATATGGTGGCCTTGTTGCCTTTACTACCCCTTTTACTGAAATGTATTAAACTATCTTCCAAGCGTTGGGTCTACTGAGTTGGAGCAATGCTTAAGCTATGGCTGTTACATGACTAAACACTGACTTCAGTGTGATTTATATACACACATCCCTGATAGAAAAACGTTCAAAAATAAAATTCATCATTCACTACGGAATTTTCAACCTCAATGGCTCATTCTTGAAAGATTCCATGTTTTGGATATGTCATATGCTATTGCTCCAAAATCTAAAGCCGCCCACTCGCTGCGTGGTCGCTTAGTGGTTAGAGCGATGCATACATGTAGTCCCTCACCACTGCCATAGGTTCCGAGTTCGAATCTCGCCTGAGGCATGTAAGACAGTTTTGAGTAAAGCCTCTTTCACAGTAGCCGAAATTTTGCTGGCAACTTGCTGGCGACGTGGTGGCAACCGATAGTTGCCACCACATTGCCGCGACGTTGCCAAGACATTGCAAAAGGTCTAAAAAAGTTTGTGTGTGTGATTGGACTTACAACGTACTGACGCTTCATTGACGCCTCAGTGGCTACATGGTAAAGACATATAGCAACCTGGTGGCAACACCGTCGAGACCACTGAACACTCTATGGCAAAGCAGTGGCAAACGGTTGCAATGTATGGACGTCAAGTGGCAACGCAGTTACAACACGATGTCAATGTGGTAATGTAGTTGCAACACGGTGGTGAAATTCTTCTAAAGATTATACATGTAATTTGTAATTTTTTCAGCTATTTTATCAATAAATTATGAAATGATATATGTCTTTATGTATCACTTTTCAACAAAGTAGGGTAAATGCATAAGAAAAAAATGAAATATTTTTTTCAATCATATGTTCTTCTCACTTGGCAAATCACATACCTTTATCAGAAATAATTCACCCTCACTTACAGAAGTTAAGATGACTTCCAGTGCATAAGTAATGTATTCTTGTAAGCTTGCATAATGTTTTGCACTAGAATGAATTATATGGGTCTTAAGTCTGAGGAAGTTCATAATTTGGTCAATAATTTGTTTTATTCTTAAAAGGAAACAATTTTGGTCTATCTCTCAGTTGCAAGCCGATCTGCCCCTTTCACACTAGCTGAAATTGTGCTGGCAACGTGCTGGCGACGTGGTGGCAACCGATGGTTGCGGCGGAGTTGCCACCACATTGCCCTTATCGCCAGTAGGTTGCCAGTACATTACCTTCCATCGCCAATGGTTGCCAAACCACGGAGACGCTTGGCAACTATTTGAAAAAATCGCCAAATCGCCAAGCATTGCCGTGGTCGCCAGCATCGTGAATGAGTTGCCAGTGAGTCTCCAACTGTTGTAACAGTGTTCTAAGAGGTCGCCAATACATCTCCACCAGGTTGTCAATGATTTACGTTTGCAACCTGGTAGCAACGTAGTGGCGACCTATTTGGAAACTCAGTCACAACAGTTGCCGATTCGGTGGAGACCATTGGAGTCGTGTTGCGCTTGGACGCGAATATAGAGCACTATATCACACATAATTATTAGTTCAGATAATCTTTTTTAACATGTTCTTGCTCTGTAAATCCTCTTTCAATATACCAAACAAAAAGGGGGAGGAAAACCGCCAACTTTACACTTTTGCTGATTGTTGAATAATGGGTGTCCAATATGCCCCCTAAGTTTTTCGAGACTTAAAACCGTTAACCATTTGAGCAGTTAAGGTCTTACGATACTTTATTCTGGTGACACCTTTTGAGTTTTGAGTATTGGACAAACTAAAATAATCTATTATATTTTACCTGACCCTAACGCCAATTTTGAAAAGAAATTGGTACAAAAACAGACTTTTATCAAATGTATAACATGATTACAATACCTGCCTATTCTATATGGTATCCTGAGAGACAATTTTTAACACTGAATACATCGGCTACAGTGATTTTCATATTCATTGTATCGAATTATTTTGAAACATTTTCAGAAAATATGTATGATCATTCATCTATGTATAAAATGGGGTTTCCTTGCTAAACAATATCTTATGTAAGAGTGAGCTTATACGTTACCAATAGAGTAACTCTTTTGTACCTGTTCTTTATGGAAATCTGCCCTAAAAGTCATATTTCACAAACTTTAACCATCTGTGGTGCGAAAAACAAACCCAATGTGCCGTCATTTTTTACGTCTTCTTACCGAAAGCATTGTTTGAATTCCTTGATTTTGCCCCATAATTCCTATGTAACACACAAAAAAAATTCAATATGGCAGAACAGTATTTCAGGCAGTTACATTAATTATCTCTGAAGGGATGAATTTAGCAAAGCAAGATACCAGTTAATGAGAATGAGACGTTCATGACATGAAATACATTATTTTTTTAGAAAATCAAAATCTGTGAAAAGAAACGCAGGCAAAGATCACTGTGCTTTGTTCTTTCCTCATGCAAAGTTTCAGAACATTAAACTAACATTTCCAAAAATGTCGTAATACCTTAATTTGAATGGCGAACAACACTGGACTGCTTTAAGAAATGCCAAGCTTAAACTGGAGATGCAACTACATCGCCACATTGCCATCGTGTTGTAACTGTGTCTCCATTTGACGTCAATACATTGCGACCGTTTGTCACTGCTTTGCCATGGAGTTGTCACAACAGTTGGAGACTCATTCGCAACTCATTCACGATGCTGGTGACCACGGCAACACTTGGCAACATTTTTAAACAGTTTGAAAAGGTTGCCAAGCGTTGGCAACCATTGGCGATGATGGCAACGTACTGGCAATGTACTGGCAACGTATTGGCGACGGAGGGCAATGTGGTGGCAATCCCCTGCAACCATCGGTTGCCACCACGTTGCCAGCATAATTTCGGCTAGTGTGAATGGGGCTTAATTTAGGGTTGATCGGTGGTTCCCCCTAGGTACTAGAGCCTCTTTCAATATTAGAACTGGCTATCAAATTCACTTTTATACGTCAGAAAGTGACTAAAAATAAAATCCAAACCCACAACACACTAGCTATTCCCCAGACAATACAGTGTTTGCGCTCGTAGCGAGCAGATAGGTGACTTATTATGACCTCATTTCATTAATCCCGCCGTAATTGATCATGCGTGTCACACTGCATCACCATATGTCAAGACTCACACCCTACACATCATTATTTTTTTCGGGAATGACATTTTTCATCCAGAGTACATTGCGCTTTGTGTACCCGTCAATGGGTAACCAGAGGCCCTGCAATCGCCTATACAACATACAAGAGCACTTTATGTGTCGTACTTGATGCATTTGCTGATAGTTTGTCCATTACTTAGATTGACCATACTGAGATAGTACCCTTTTGCATCTATGGTGCATATGATCATAAATATTTGGAGATATCTCATTAGGTAGAGTGATATCTGATAAGAAATTGACGGGGAATGAATCAATCCAATAGAAAAAATATTTTCAGTAAAATTTTCTTTAATATTTATATGTCAAAACATAAGTATTCTAAGATGTAAAGGGGATTCACCGTGGCCTTAGCGCTTACGAAGACTGACTCCTAAACGTGAGGTTACAGGTTCGAGTCTCTGCTGAATCCCCATTAGGGGATTTTCAGTGAAATTTTCTTTGATATTTGTATGTCAAAACATAAGTATTTCAATATGTATAGGGGACCCACCGTGGACTCAACGCCTTGCGATGACAGGCTCCTAAACGTGAGGTCACAGGTTCGAGTCTCCGCTGAAACTCCATTAGGGGATTTTCAGTAAAATTTTCTTTGATATTTATATGTCAAAACAAGTATTTTGATATGTATAGGGATGCACCATGGCCTTACCGGTCTGACTCCTAAACGTGGTTCGATCACAGGTTCGAGTCTCTGCTGAATCCTTATTAGGGGATTTTCAGTAAAATTTTCTTTAATTGGCGGGGCCCTCAGGCCACGCCTATCTGGGAAGCTGCTTTGAAAAGTCCATAGTACGGACGGCCATGTTGGAAATGCTGAGGCCGGACTGAATATAATTCTCTATTCTGATTGGTTATAATATAGATGTTGGCCCGTATTACCTTTGCCGCGAAAAATCGTGCCTTCCTTATTTTAATTTAGCATGAAGTTTTCAAATATATAAAATATTTTTAGCGGACATAAAGTATATTTCTCAGTATAGGAAGGAAAACTACTAAAGAAAAAAAGATTACTATGTGTATAGAATGAAATCAGGAGACTTCGTAACCAAACTGGTTCGTAACCAAACTGATGCGTACCCAAGTAGCTTCGCACCCAAGAGATTTCGAAGTCTGCAGCTTGCGTGAAACAAATCTAGTCATTATAAATTGTTTTCCTCTATAATGTTAATGTTCTTTATACATCCGGTTCCCTCACACGTTCATAAATAACTGAGGTTAAACCTGATGGATTCGGCCCTAGTTACTGGTGAATGACAATGTGCATATAGTGGCATCGCTCTTAGAGCACTCAGCTATCAGGGCAGGCAGTTTGTCACATGGAGAGTTTCTACCATCAATATGAACAGTACACTAGATCGGAAAAGGACCTACAAACGAGACACTGTGGTATGCTCAATATATACTTCAAAGGGAAGTACACATTATTCAAGCTGTCTGACAAACAGCTCTTTAGATATCTGAATAAGGAGTAGGAATGGGTTACTAAAGGATCGATTAGAACAACTGGAAACAAATACCTCCGCCAGTTCAATAGACGTACTTCAGCTAGGCAATGCATACAGGCCTGCCAGGTGCTACTTTGTGCACGATGAAATCTGACCAGTAGAAATAAACAATAGTACAATGCAATCAATGCAATGTAATACAATGCATAGAGAAATCATCAAAGTTTAATGCCCGGACTACATTTGTAAATATATATGTCAGGTTTTCGAGGAAATTGGGTTGGCCCTTTGATATGCTGGTATTGAAATGTTCGGTTGTACGAGTACTCAATACCCATCTGTATTGGCTATTGCATAGGTGATACCATAGAGAATCAATAATCGGACATCTACATACGCTAGGTGGAAATGAGAAAAATTTGGAATGGTGAAACTGAAACAAAATGCTCTCTCTCTCTCTCTCTCTCTCTCTCTCTCTCTCTCTCTCTCTCTCTCTCTCTATATATATATATATATATATATATATATATATATATATATATATATATATATATATATATATATATATATATATATATATATATATATATATATATATATATATATACTGTAGATCTGGAAATTTTGCCGTGTCGCAAATTTGCCACAGGAGGACATATTACACTGTGGCATATAACTACTCGTATTAAATTACATTATAATTAGGTGATTACATGGGATTGGGAGGATGGGTTGAAATTGATACTGACACTGAGTAAGTCGAGTGTTGAATTCACCTGGCAAGTGAAGACGTCGTTTGGTCGCGCCATCATGCCTTGCCCTATGAAATGAACAGAGCCGTGTAAGATGGACGGCGAAGCTAGCCGTATAACAAAGCTAACAGCTCTTTCATTCATACCAGAACCATCATGGTAAGTATTACAATACTTGCAAATGTATGGCAGCGATGGAGTTAACACTAGTCAGTGTCGCCCCTTATATTGGGTCTTGATGAGTGAAGTCAACAAGCAGGCACTCGTCTGTATCACTTACAATTTACCCCCGGCAAGTCTCTTCTATCCCTAATTTAGAATGTAATATATGAGTCCAGATAGGGCCCCGTTGAAAGAGGTACTGGGAGGACAGTATAATTACAGAGAAGGGGGAAGGCAAGTGTTGCGGCAAGGCGCTAAAGGCCGCAGGAGGAATAGAAAGTGGCAGTGTAGTAAGGATCCGTGCGCCCAAAAAGTGAGTGGCGGGCGCACGGATCCAAGCCCAAAGTACAGGTGGAAGGTGCATGGATAGGGCACTGATGATCACGTGGGGGACGTGTGAAAGGGCAGATAGAAGGTAGATGGGTGGGAGTTGCATAAAGTAATGCCTTATAGTTAAGTGCTGGACTCATGTCAGGAGTACCACATAAGCCATCAGCGCGGGCTCACGTGGGAACAAGGACCAATCAGGGCTCTCGCATCGATTACATTACTGAGACACCTTATCTCCACCACCAGCTGGGGGTGCCCAAAGCACCAATTTCTGGCCTATTAGCGGCTATTAGTTGACATTAGTTGAGGCTTGCATGTTCATGTTGACCGGCTGGTTTCGAATACACTTGTGTTTGGTGATCTAAGGTAAAGTCATGTGCAGCAAGTGTGCATGCAAGTGTCCTTCATCAACAGATATAAATTAATACTTACACCCATTAAACTTCACAGATCTCAATTTTTATATGAAGGCTAGGCATTACTTGCATCCATTAAACTATATATCTTCTCGAAGAAATTCCTAACTTCACAACTGTGGAAATGTTTATTATAATAAATCAAAGATAAAAGATTGTTTTTAGTCTAAGCCCAACATAAAGTCATCGGCCCTTATAGCGAACGGCAATTCAGGCAGACGTCTTTTCTGGGATCAACGGTTTTGATCAACAATTCATTTTAGCAAATTTAAGTAAAAAAAATACTAGAAATAAAGCCACCGTTATTTTGAGTATGAAATATTTCTAAGTACCACACGAAGCACTGGGCAGTTGGAAAAAAATGCGATCGAGAGATGGAATCGAACCCGCGACCCTAGGATCGGGAGTCCTGGAGTCGACTGTGCTATCAACCAAGCTATTCCTTCTATTGTGTGGGATGGAGTGAAAAGAGAACCATATTGATGAAATCCCGTAAATCTATTTGGGATCGTTCCTAGTATTTCGAGTCATTCTTGTCATTTACGTGACTGACAACCGTAGAAGATCTTTGTTAGGTACATGTACCACTAAGCCACTTTTATAAATGACCCCACACATTTACATACGGCCCGAAACTGATTATGACCTACCTTCGTCACCTTTGGTAAATAGCCAAATCAAATATGGCGCCTGTTGTCTAACTACTGCCAGACGGCTCGCCATCACCCGAATGTCGTTAGAACCCAATAAGGAGCGCCAAAATAGCTGAAAAATTGTATTTGATCTTTTAATCTAATGCCTTTTCAAATAGATAAAAAATAATGATTATATCAATACGCCTTTACATGTCGTTAACTTTATGGCATCGCCAGTTTCGCAATCCAATTTTCCTAGTGTTATGAACTTGCTATTCTGAGGTTCAATTAGTTACATCTGCTGCCGTTTCACTTTTTGGGGGCGCTACGCGCTGCATGAACATTTGCGTCTAGTGTGTGCATTGTGTTCTAGCCCCTAGCTTTGAGAACGGGGCAGATGTTTGGTTTGCCCATTTAAGGGGTTAATTTGCCGTTTATCAAACCAGGTCTAGTTTGAATATCTGTCGGCAGATGGCGCTTTTCGAGATGGTTCACATACTAATATTATGATTCGCTTATATGGAAAAATGGAACGATTCGCTAAATTTAAGCACGCCAATATTTCGAACTTTACAGTATATATATATATATATATATATATATATATATATATATATATATATATATATATATATATATATATATATATATATATATATATATATATATATATATATATATGTATATATACAGGTGAACTTGGATATGACAGACTCTATGGAACCAGGAAAATTGGTCTGTCATATGCAAAATCCGTCGTATACATATGACGAACACTTGATATGCATCGGTCTGGGACCAAGCATATCGTCCGTCATATGCAAAAATCCGTCGTACAGTGGTCCGTCTTATCCAAGTTCACCTGTATATATATATACATATATATATATATATATATATATATATATATATATATAATATATATATATATATATATATATATATATATATATATATATATATATATATATATATATATATATATATATATATATATATATATATATATATGTGTGTATATATATATATATATATATATATATATATATATATATATATATATATATATATATATATATATATATATATATATATATATAGTTATATTTACATATATGTGCGTACATCTATACATACACACAAATGTAGACACAGCCAAATGGGAAAAGCTAGTTTCTTTTCGCCTATACGGATACATCGACACAAGGTGTGTTCGTTCACATCAAAGAACTCGCAGCACGATTGTCGATGAAAAACACAATATTCCAAGGTGGAGTACACCACTCCCCTCCGCCTCATCAATACATCATTAGTTATCACCCGATGGACCTTGGTTCTGTTTATCCTTTGTATACATACCTTTGAGATACGCCACTAGAATTATTGGAAGACCCAACATTTCAAAGGATGTGATCCATACTCATCGTACCTGTGAGTCAAGGATGTCATGGGATGAGTACATGTATATGGAAGATCTGTAGGAAATTGCCGAAGTATTTGCTTAGTAAGTATTACTTCGTGGTGTATGGATTATGCATTGTTAGAGACATACATCTCTGTTACTTTCGGGTAACATAGTGCAATCGATGACCCATTCCATAATGATTTTTTCTGCTATTGCCTATTATGCATTTTATATGGCGGAGGCGTTTTTTAAATGTTATGAGTGCAGCGGATTGCGAAAGGAATTCCGGCACAAAACATGCTCATCCGAATGGAATACTTGTTTCCATTTCACTTATTACATTTCAGAGCTATACTGCGAGGTCTTGAAATATTCTATTTCAAAATGGCAATGAAAACAGGTTTACTTTGGAAATGCTGTCGTAAGAAAAAAATTCATGTTGGTTCTTTTTTCAGAAAATTGCCATGGTTAGGGTAAGAGCAATTTATAAGGCAACACATTTCCTCAGAAATTGATTGCAATGATATTTGATGTTCGGTATGTCTCCGAGGTTGAATGAGCACGTGATAAAATGCAAACACAAAATTTGCTCTCGTACAGCTTTTTGTTTGAGGAGACGGTCATTCTCCCAGAACACATAACACATCCGTAAGATAATGAAGCACATTGGTCAGGTCGACACACTGAGCGTGAGAAAACTACAAGGAAGGAAAGTAAGTAAAACAAGTGACCACCAAGCCGTTAGAAGGTAATTTATTATGGCATGGTGATTTAGAGAAAAGAAAACACCGTATCTTAGAGTAGATTTAAAGAACGCAGTTGAGTGTATTTTAGCACGGTGATATGGGTAAGATTCTTACGCAAGACTGTAAACACTGTTATATGAGAGTTATGGTCTATCTATCCTTGCACATTGTATATACTTTTATTACACAAAAGCAGACTAAGTAAAAGGTCTTTACGAAGAAAAGTAGCCAGGCACTCATAGGAATGGATACCTTTTAATGATATGTTCAGGTGTTTCCACTATAAAACTCTGAATTATTGCGGATGAAATACTGATAACCATGATCATATTGGTGGGTTTCTGGCAATTGCTAATGTAGTTCAACGACAACGACCCCCACCACGCACAGAAACACACATATACATACGTCTCTCTCTCTCTCTCTCTCTCTCTCTCTCTCTCTCTCTCTCTCTCTCTCTGTATATATATATATATATATATATATATATATATATATATATATTATATATATATTATATAATATATATATATATATATATATATATATATATATATACAGTCAAACCTCTATTAAGCGACCGCACAAGGGAAATGTCAAAGTGGTCTTTAAAAGAGGTGGTCTCTTAAGAAGGGGTTGAGGGTCTGAGCGAGACTATGAAAAAACAAATAATTTCCAACAGGATTATTGAGGTTGTTATGTTTAGCTGCGTTTGTTGAAATTTCTTCATTACTATTTTAAGAATAAACAATTCGGAAAAATAAAAGTTGAACTATATCATTAATTGAGGACCCTCAGAAATGATAAACTTTCAATTTTACCGATTATTCTATTATTTTATTGTGCCCTTTTCAATATACAATGCATCTAGGCATTCAGGTGGCCGTTGCATGAAGGTCCATTTACTCTTAGGGATAAGATTGCATGGTCGTTGGTCACGTCAAGCAAGTGGTCGTTTAATTAAGGTAGAATATACAGGGAATAGCCTTGGGGGGATTTGAAACGGTCGTTCAAGGCAAGTGGTCGTTTAAGAGAAGTGGTCGCTGAGGCAAGTTTGACTGTATATATATATATATATATATATATATATATATATATATATATATATATATATATATATATATATATATATATATATATATATATATATATATGTATGTATATATATGTGTGTGTGTACCTCCGCAACGCCACACTTTTATATAACGTCTATGGCATCATGCGTGTGGATTGAAGTCGAGAGTAGTGACCTGAATCTTTGTATTAACACTGGACCACACTATGTCTTTGTACCACAGGCCATCGGATGTCGGTTAAACATGTGCTAGACGGTATGTGCTCCAATAAACTGACGTATCTCTACACGTTATTAATTGGCTGGGCCATGTACTCACGAATAGCGATAAACAATAAATGACATTGGACTAACATCTTCTGTGTAATCCCATATTGAATTTCCATCTGAATACACTATCTGCATTTAGCACATGTGCGAACTGATTAAACTGGTTCTCATAGAACATTGAAGCAGTATTAGATAATGCATTGCCACTACCGTTTTACAATTGTCATTACTACCTAATGATGGATTTGCAAAGACAACGTGATTATAATAATAACTTTTCGAATTAAGTTTTTAAAATCTAAAAGAAACTATTTCAAAAACTAATAGGGGCTTATGGAATTACCGTCTGTATGATATTTTGAATACAACCTACGAATTAAAGAAAATAGTGAAGATTTGAATACCTACGAATTAAAGAAAATAGTGAAGATTTGAATAATTAGGAGCTTAACTATTACAAAGGAGTATTGACTGGGTTTCGATTAAGATATAAATGATTGGGATAATAAATTAAATGAAGTGATGACGATTGAGTTACGATTTATATCATTTTCTCAAAAGAATTTTTTTTTTGAAAAAGCCACAACCAAGTTGCCAGGTATTTTTGGCGCCACGGACATAAAGGGATTGCAAAGCAAATAAACAGAAGTAAATTGCTATTCGGAAGCTGATCTGACAGGTCGAGTTTTATTTTCTCATTGTCCTGTTTTTTATTCCCGAAACACTAGCATCATAAATAAGCTTACATTGCTCTTGCCGTGTACGGATTAAGCGTTGTAATTGCCTCGTGACGGCCAATACCATATGTGGCCTGTATCTGATGAACTTCACAACAAGTCACGCCCCGCGAGAAAACACGAGACTTTGTTTAATCAAACGAGATGTGTTTAGAAGTTTTCCACCGGAAATATAATTGATCATTGTATTTTCATGGTCCCTGAATGTTTTCAATTGATGTGATGTTCATTTTGGAGAAAATAAACAATACATGGAATGTTAGTAATCACATTGTATGTGTGTTAAAACACAAAATTGGTCAAAAAATCATATTTAATGCCTAATAGTAGTTTATTTTCTCACAAGAGAAACATCCTAGCCCGTCTTAATCTAGCAAAACACATGAATTGGACACACCCTGATCATATACCATACAAAAGCTGAAATTTCAAACTCTAGAAAGGACACATTTCAGTATACCATTCAACAGACTGTTTTGTAAGTTGGTGGTAATGAGCTTTTTCACATATTCAAATATAGCTTTGAGTGATTTCATTTCATGGCACATCGTCGAACTTCATCAAAATTGCCTCACCAGATATCTAGATCTAGACGTTAAAACAACAATTAAGTCATGAGAGATCTTTTTCAAATTCTGAAGCGTTTCGAATAAACCTTCTATAGTCAGATTTGGGGTATTTTAAGTTGAGGAATGGTTCCGGTGTAATGTGGCATTTAGAACAATATCTGATAAATGCTATCATGTATGCACAATGTCGTAATTTCGTCTCTCAGCGCAGGTAACGTCCATGTTTTTCTGAGTATCTTTTGGTAATGTTTCTACTGATATCAACGGAATACAACACACTTGATGGTGCATTCATTACCAATTAACATAAGGCCTACAAAATCTCTTCTCACCAAGTGAGAGCAATCGCTTAAAACAGGTAGAGGGTATTGTATTTATCACAAAGCTACCGATAACTTCCATTCGACTGTACTTCAAGGTTTCGAGATTAGGATTCATTATCAAATCATTCTCATTTTTTCTCTCATTTTTTCACAACAAGTAGACGATACTATCTTAGGGAATTCCGAACATGAATGGATTAACCATATTTGCCCCTCTTTAATATGCATCAGAAAGGGGTTAGGGGTTTTATAGTGATATTCCCTTCGCTGAGAAAATGAGAAGGAAGGCCTTTGAGTGACCAAATGAGATGCAATTAGGCGATTCCCATGCCCATTCTGTTGCAGTCTTACATATATTACCCCATAATGTCTCCCAAGCTATGTTCACTATTTGATTGTGTAGCAGGTTATTGAGAGTGTCCTAGGGAAGTGCAAGAGACATCAGTATTCCAGTCCACAGAACTGGACAATGGTATTGTAAAACTCTGCGGGAGGGATGAGGTATTCCGAATAAATTGAAAGCATATCAGTTAATTGACCAGTTTCATGAACATCGAGACAGCGTGTCCCGTGTATAGTCATTGACGTCTTGAAAGCTTTATATATATATATATATATATATATATATATATATATATATATATATATATATATATATATATATATAAATATATATATATATATATATATATATATATATATATATATATATATACACACGTTTGTATATATATATATATATATATATATATATATATATATATAGATATATAGATATATATATATATATATATATATATATATATACATATATATATAGATATATATATATATATAGATATATATATATATAGATATATATATATATATAGATATATATATATATATATATATATATATATATATATATATATATACGTTTGTGTATATACACACACACATATATATATATATATATATATATATATATATATATATATATATATATATATATATATATATATATATATATATATATATATATATATACATATATATATATATATATATATATATATATATATATATATATATATATATATATATATATATATATATATCCTTTCCTATTTATATCTTTCAAAAACGATCCATACAACGATCAACATGCACCTAATATATGTCAGCGCAAATGGTTTTCGAATGCTACATGATAAGTCTCTGAAATGTTTTGAAACCGTTGAGACCTGATTGAATTATCGTTGAAATATTTTTGCAACGCTCAAACGGCCAATACGCATACTCTAATAAATGCACTTTTCCCAAAGGCTACAAGAGAAAGTATATCAGACCGTTTTATGAGGTGAATTACCTTCCGAAGTGTCCTCAAAAAGGACACCTATCCAGTTTTGCATAGTAGACATCGCCATAGCCTAAGACACAAGCCGACATTTACTTGGCGTGTGAAGGATATTATTATACTTTCAATTTCTTAAACACAGACTTTAGGAGTGAACGTTTCCTTTCATTTACTTCCAATATTTCCTTCTACTCGAGTGAAACTGGTAATTTTCCTCTGTCACGTCTCTCAATGCTACAATCGCACGAGATTTCATCGAGTCTTTTTTACATTGGTATTACATGTCAACCCGGCGGGCCAATGGTAAATGTATTTTATATAGCAACATCTAGTAGGGTTCCTGTATGTTGTTGATTACATTGGCGGAACCGAGTGCGGATGCTGACGGATGCTTTCCAGGAAGAAATACCACAGTTCAAGGTGGGAACGGGTCACATTTCGGCACTTCACACTAACTAGCACAGCATGGCTTGAGTTTCCAGCTTGGAAATTGATTTTCCTGCTAAAAAAAGAGCCCAGAAGCCTGATAAGCATTAAACGCGGTCAGAAAAGCTCCTCATCAGTAGCAATTAGGGTCCCATTTCACAAATGAGTCCTAGGACCAGGACGTGCCCTCAATCCTGGCAATGGATATTGCGATTACTTCAGCACCTACATGAACCTACTTATGTGAAGCTGGAGTGAGCAATATTAAAGATTCTAGATTCTAGTGTCAATTCCAAAATTTCTTCTTTGGAATTTGATGTGAATTTTGTACAGAGACAAAACCTTACTCCAGGTTCTACATTGTGCATTTATTATTATTATTATTATTGATGATAATAATAATAATAATAATAATAATAATAATAATAATAATAATAATAATGATGATAATAATAATAAATAATAATGATATTGTACAACAATCAGGGTTTTCACGTCGTACCTGGGGGACGATGCATTCTAAATAGAGGGCTTTATAATGTAGATATTATATTCCACCAGGTCGTATGGGGAATAAAGAGTCTTGCAGAAACTAAGGCTCATAACTAGAAATAGTATTCCGCAAAAACACAGATGTTTCCCCCTTAGATTATTGTGCCTGTCGCCAGGGTCAGCAAAATTTAATCACCCCAAGAGAACATTCTAAGTAGCAATCCCTGTCAATATGAACAGTATCTACCAAAAGGTTGCTGAGAAGCCATGGATACAATAATTCACCTGTTACACTGAACTTCGACCCTGACCTTAAATAAGTCACCATTATATAAGCTCAGGAATACATCTCATGTAACCATGCCTTTCAATATGAACATACTCTCTCAAATTACCTGTACTCCAAAGTCACCAAAATCTAGTCAGCAAGACATCCAAAGTGTAACCCTCCCTGTCAATATGAAAATTTCAAAATTTCTTCTTTGGAATTTGATGTGAATTTCGTACAGAGACAAAACCTTACTTCAGGTTCTACATTGTGCAGGTTGGAGTGAGCAATGTTCAGAATCATGTTGTCAATTTCGACACTTTTTATATAAAATGGTCTATCCCAAGTATTATTTTTCAATTTTTTGAAATGAGTGCTGCTCACATTCAAAATCCTATTTCCGTATCAAACACCTACCTTTACGATTCTATCATGTAAAAGCTGAAGTTAGCAACCTTTAGGATTCAGTTATCAAAATCATCACCTTCAAAAAGACATAAACCTGGTAAATTAACCATTATGACATATTCATACTTTGATACTGATACAGGCAACTCTGCTTAATCCGGACATGTGTAATCCGGATTTTCGTCTAAACCGGACAGATTGGAAGGTCCCAGTTCCTTCATATACACATAATTCCTATACGCATAATCCGGATTTTGCCTAATCCGGACAGAAATTTAGGGTCCACATCAGTCCGGATTAAGCAGAGTTTCATGTATTGATCATGTATACTGGTTAATTGATAATACAGTGAAACCTCGAAAGAGTGAACACCTTGGGACCGGGCCAAAACGTTCACTATAGGGGGTGTTCACACTTCCGAGGTTTCGCAAGTTGGACTTGTAAACAATCATGACATAAAGGATATATATATATATATATATATATATATATATACATACATACATACATACATACATACATACATACATACATACATACATACATACATACATATATATATATATATATATATATATATATAGGTAAAATGATTATGAAAATAGGTAGAAACTTGTTGGTACAGCACAATAACACAATTATAAATTATCTTGCTCTTGGAGAGAAGTTAAGTGTGCAGATTCAATTCCTGTTCATTAAGTGACACTCTTTTAAAAGCCATTCACTGATTTTACACTAGGTTAATGCTGTTCTAGGTAACGTGCGCTTATAAGTTTCAACCTGCTATGCCCACCAGGTCAGTAAGGTCCATGCTGTAGTCACAGGCAAATGACTTAAAGGGCTCAGCTGCCTTGAGAGTCTCTTGGGGTTAACTTTCACATATTCATATGAAAAGGATCTAGAGGTAGGGCAAGCTTTTGATCATTTTCTGATTCTAAGTTTCTCCTTTCACTGCATAGATTTCACTTATATGCACACAACAGTGATAATCTCTTTACCTCAAGCAGCAAAACACACTGACACAAACTCTATTGCAATCACTGATGCTAAACTTAGCCTGGCTAGGTCAATTGAAATGGAAGTAATTAGGGTATACAACTGAAACACCCACACACAGAGAAGCTGACTTGACCTATTTGTACCCAGGTGTTCACTTATTGGAGGTTCTCAGGACCATTCCCCCAAAAAGTGTTCACTGTTCGGATACGGGGGTGTTCACACTTCGTAAAACTAAAATGTATTAGAAAAATATTGGGACCGGGAAAAAGTGTTCACTATAGGGGGTGTTCACACTTTCGGGGTGTTCACATCCCGAGGTTTCACTGTATAAACAACAATTAATCAACAAGTAAATAGACATAGCCTCCTGATACTAGTCATTTGTGTGGATTTGTGTTCCTCTATGTTTGCTGGGGTATCCTAATGGCTAATGGCCTTCAAACATCTGTTCCGGTTGTTATTTTGATATAAAATCTAAAACATACAAGCTATGATAATTTATCTCAAAAATACTTAACCCTCCAATTAGTTACTGAGGCATGTTCACATCATGACAGCTTCCTTTGCGTTGATGGGGTAATTATTATGGCTATCAACTCCTTTAGTAATAATTGGTCATTATTGCATGTGTACGGGTAGTTTTACGTTGTCGTATCTTTTGTTGATGGGAGGCAAGTCTCTTTGTGATGCTAATTTACTCACTCATTGTACTGGTTGGTCATCGTAGATGCATTTAATGGACATTTCGTGCGGAGAACAGGAAGGTTCAGAGAGGCTTGTTTGCTTTCCCATGATTAGACATTTCGAGGCAAGCCTGGCTTCCATTTAGATATAAATGGCTGCTTTGATAACGTTCAAGGCCGACTAATCTTTCTAAAACATCAAATGTAATAGCAACCGTAGATATGATAAAAAATACATCAAATGTAATTTGGAATTTGGAACTTTGATTTTCGTCACTTTTTCTGCCATATTGCGGCTAAGTCGTGACTAGCCATTTGTAACTGGTGGAGGAAACTGGACTGCCTCCGTCCTCGTGCGATATGGCTTGCTTCTCGCAGACAACAGACCGTATCCCTACAAATTCATAAGCAGCCCCCCCCCCCCCCCCTACGCTACATAACGTTTGAATTACGAACAAGCTGAAGCTCTAGGTTCATTCTGCGGACATCAGACTCGCCTGACGCAGATCGAACGGCAAGGATTTCCCACTTGAATTACAACCCTTAATCCATCTTGATAACTTCCTGTCATCATCATCTGTCCCACCCCATCAACCCACATATGTGTGGCCATATCAATAACGTTTTGTAAGCGTCGATAGCTAAGAAGTTATTCAAATATTCACACCTACTACTGTATAACTGGTTAATTTGGCGTTGTTTTTAATTTGGCGTTTTTGGCGAATGTCCGTCAACGCCAAATTAAAGATCACATAAAAATATGTCTACATAAAGATGGCGTTGTTCTGACTGCTCCAGACGCCAAAATAAATGCACTTTTTTGAAAAGAAAACGCCAACTTAAGTACACGCAAAATTAACCAGTTATACAGTACTTGCATTGTTGCCACTTACTTGACGTCCATCTTACCCTCCCCCTGGCCAAACATAAGCTTTTCATTACCACTAATGG
This sequence comes from Maea johnstoni, assembly GCA_963942565.1. NCBI lineage: Eukaryota > Metazoa > Annelida > Polychaeta > Spionida > Magelonidae > Maea > Maea johnstoni. Next base: position 15,265,506 of record OZ012700.1, on the reverse strand, counting down.
TCTATTGTGAAGAATAAAGGTATATAATTGCTTAATGGCAAAGATGTGTTCGTCATTATTTAGACCATAACACTGTTAACCATTATACGACATATACAAGTAGTGTCCTCACAAAAACATGACAAAGATGTGTACGTCATTATTTAGACCATAATACTATTAACCAGTATACGACACGTACAAGTATAGTGTCCTCAAAAGCATCACATCTTTTTTGGTAATGCATAGATGAACGGATCATCTTTGGGAAAATATTAGAAGGAGAAATGTGTATGTATGTCAGAAAACAGGTCACAATTCTCTTTAAAAACAGTTCTCGAATTTCTGTGTGAGCTATTTATCCTCCTTACAAGAATCTTCAATAAGAACTCCACACGAATATGTTGCGCGGTCATTGCAGGTCAGCTCCTCGCGATTCTTTCCAAGTTTAATGTCAAGGTTTATTTATCCTTGATTTCTAAAGCTAATAAATCCATTGGGATTACATGCTTAGAATAGCAGAGCTTCTATGCATTTTTTGCCTATGCATCTCCCCTAACCAGTCCATGGTGCTGCGCCTCCAAAATGCTGACTATTTCGATGATGATTTTCTGGCATGACAAAAGCAACATTTGGCAATAACTTTGAGGAAGAATTAAGCTCAGTTGGTTAGGTGTCGGACTAGTAATCAGTAGGTCGCCGGTTCAATTCCCGGCTGGGGCACTTTGTTCTGGCCTTGGGCAAGACAGTTTATTCCATATTGCCTCAGTCTACCCAGCTGCAAAATGGGTACCTAGCATAAATAAGGCAGTGCTTATAGCGTGTGCGCTATATGCTACCAACTGCTCTGTGATATCCCTCGGGGGATTGAAATGGTTTCCGTGTGTACAGGCCTGCTAGGGGAGGAAGGTCGTGTTAGCACTTCGGTGGATACAAGACTATAAACCGAATATCTTTACCTTTATTGATAAAATCTGGTCATATAAATGTCCCCCAAATACTAGTTCAAGTCATGCTTCATTCCTTAATCATTTTTAAAACATAATGAAGGTCCAGATGAATAATGACTAGGAATAAACAAAGGAAAATGGATTAAATTTGCAAAACTAAATGCCCCATACTGTCTCTCATTGTAATGTAGAAATGTCACAACGCTCACGATCAATCAAATGCGGCCTGATTTACCATTATTTGAAAGGTTCTTACTTTTTAAGATTCTAATCTGAGTATTAGTTAGCTTATAGTCTACTGTGTTCTTGTTATTGTATTTGTCATATTGGAAATTAAATGGCTTCTTACAATAGCTTGGCACTGAGACTGCGTAAACAATACAGACGTTTAAAGGAAATTTATCATTGCTTCAGCTATCTCCTCCAATCAGAATGCTTTATTTGTACCATGTGACCACATGTTATATGTTTATGATGCTTTCTACTCAGTTTACATTGCCCCAGGTTGGCTCCATCATGTACAGTCCAGACATTTAATTCCTGCACCAGTCGACCGGACGTCTGTCAGTGCCTGGTTGTACAAACACCCACGGACAGCAGGTCAGTTGTGAGGTCAGTTACATGTGGTCGCATTCATGCCCAAGAAACTGGATGGCAATCGGGCGTGCGGTCGTGTATTATGTCCGGACTGCCCACGCGTTTAGTGCAGCGATTAAATGTTGGCACTGTTTACATTGTCCTCGGCCCTAGGGCTGCGTGCAATGTTAAGTTTTGTTATTTACAAGAGCTGGATTTTGCCCAGTTATGATATTGTTTCATTGAGACAAATGATTACTTAAAGCCAAGAGGTCTGCTTTCTTTTAGGAGCAATAGTAAATGCCTTATCAACTGTTCTCCAGGGCGTTATGAGGATTTGCCACAGGCCATTAGTGGACCGGCCTTCTGGCCTCCCGCCCTTCGGCAAGCCGAAAGACTTCAGACCTATGAGAATTCTCAAAATGCCCTGGGGAACAGTCAATATGGCTTAAATGTGGCAAAGGGTCAACATTTTCAATGCTTATAATGCGTTATTAATGAATAATTGAATAAACATAATTTTGCATTCGATGTAGAGTTTTGTTTCGATTAAAGAAAATCTGTTCCGAATACTTCCCTCGTGTGCTTGAACAGAACGATATTAATTAAATAGACTGGACTGTCTAATTAAGGCTCTTAAAGTATTAATGGGTTAATCCTGAAAATCCTGCAGTGAGTTTAAGTGTGCGAAGATGAACTAGGGTCTACGGGAAGGATTCGGGTTTCTGATTGACGTAATAGATAGCGTGTGTGCGCGTGCGGGTCACGTGATTCGTACCATGTGGGGTCTTTCATTTCAGCCGAACACCCTGATAATGAGTAAGAGCCCAATATGTGTGCGATTAACCCACAGAAACCTTGGCAACTCACTCTGTTTTATATGATTAAAGTATGTGCTTCTAATACCATGGATTCAAACTTGAGTCGGATTACGAAAACGTTGCATGCCTCATTCCAAATAGCAGTAATTAGTAAAACAAAGGCAACTAAGGAAACGAACTGGGGCTGCAGGGGCGAATAGCGTCAAATTAACTTTATCATTCATTTGCAGGTTGATCTCTTGAGGGTGGTGAATTATGATAATTAATCAACCTACAGTACAATACATTACTGACTGACTTTTTCTCGGAAGAGAATTGTGATTTAGTTCTGCTACAAAGAAATATGATTAAGGATAAAATATTCTCTTGACGACCATGAAATGATATATATATATATATTATATATATATATATATATATATAATATATATATATATATATATATATATATATATATATGTGTGTGTGTGTGTGTGTGTGTGTGTGTGTGTGTGTGTGTGTGTGTGTAGACTGACATACAGTGGCAATGCCTTGTACCACTCAGCTATTTGAGGGGACCTGCAGTGGTGAGCGACAGCGAGCAGTCAGTTGCAATGCCCCTGGACCCTTCCTGGACTTGGACTTTTATCTCGCGAGAGATGAATAAAATACACACTAAAATAATAAAACAAAAACACTACAATACAATACAACCCCACCTATTACGGCAGGCCCTGAAGTTGTGAGAAATAGCCACTATTCAGTGGCTGCGTCTTGGACCACTGTACTATCGGGGCAGGACTTGCTGTGGTGAGAGACATCGATCCGTCAATGGCAATGCCTCAGACCATTGGATTACTCAGCAAAGCAGTACAAACATTTCCTTTACCTTTAACAGTTCCCTTACACATTTCCCGGTTTGAACCCCATGTGACTGAAACGTAAATATCACAACACCTGAAGAATCAAATGAAACCCACTCATGTGGAAATATCAATTACG
>OZ012700.1:15230597-15260597 GCA_963942565.1 Maea johnstoni | reverse complement strand
AAAACCGTTTTCGTGTGAAACCTGGGTAATCCATTTCAAACGAGCCAAGCTTTTTAAGCAGATGTTAGTCATCTTCAGAGAAGAGAAGGATGGAACGGAATAAGGTTTTATTCTCGATTGTCTATGTTTTATGTGATAGATAGAGCCCAAGGAAGCTGTGGTGTATGTGATATACCCGTGATGTTAGGAGGCGGAGACGAGTAACCCCGAGGGTATCACATACACCAAAGATTCCGAGGGGTCTATGTAGCTTGTACCACAGTTGATTGCCTTCCGCAAATCACAGGCCGAGGAAAGCTTGGCAGAGCACTCTTGCTAAATTCCATTGGGTAGCACGTTTGGGTTTAGGCAGGTTAGAGAACTAAGGCTTGAAAGGTGTGGGCTATGTCCTATAACCCTACACTTTTCGAGGTCTCTGATTGGTGAAAAGCAAACAACTGTGATGCACTCCCACCTCAAAGATCTTTTAACGGCATTGAGGTCCATGTACAATGTAATAGGTACATGTGTGACTGGCAAATTACTCACAATAGGAGGCTATCACATATCGTCAGAGGTTAATATTAGTTGTCAATATATATATATATATATATATATATATATATATATATATATATATATATATATATATATATATATATATATATATATATATATATATATATATATATATATATATATATATATATATATATATATATATATATATATATAGGGGCTCACCCTAATGGCTTCCTCAATAATGCACAATACGAGCTGGTACCTCCTCGGGAACCCTAAGCTGGCGTGGCACCTTTCTCGGGGATATGTGTGTATCTGTCTATGGATACCATGCATCTAAAATATCTCTTGGTTCTGTTTGGATCGGAAGGCTCTGCTCTTACTTTTCTTTCACTTAGAATTAATATATATTTTTTTGCATTGTTATTGTTCTTCAACCTTTTGATGAGCCGATAAACCCTTATTTATTCATTCGGACCATGACTGCGCTCCAGTCACAAGTCTGGTATAGTCCTATAGAGCCCTGCTCTGATGGACGTGTGGTTTAAGGCGCCGCCACTGACAGCACGCTGTCTCTCACCACTGCCTAGGTTCGAATCCCTGTCTGGGCATGTGAGAAAGTTGCCAGTGACTTGGGGTTAGGCGCGATGGTCTTCGCCATGTACTCCGTTTCTTTCAACTGGCTACGCATTAGCTACAATAGGGCATAAATGTGATGAAAAACTACAATCCAAATTCAAATTCCTATAAGAATATCCAGGATGAATGTGATGTAAAGCGATGTGTAATATAATGCTTATTCCGATTTCCCCCAACAGTTAAAACTGGCTAGTCACAAAATTCCAAATTCCAGGTATGAATGGGTTACTAGTAATAAGCAATGCTAATGAGCAACTCAGCCAGGTTCCCGGAATCATTTTTCATTATAAACAATGCTGAGTGCCCAGCTTACAGGTGGCAGACAGTCAAGTCGAGCACGGTGTCTCTGTGTTTTGTGATTGCCATTCTCGTTGTTTTGCTTATCTGCAGACCACACCTTCATAGAATTTCTACATCGAATGTTGATGGGAAAATGCAAGCATACATAGATAATACTTACCTACCTAGATACAAACGTAGATCTATAGAAACATTGCTTAATATCATATTTTTAAAGATGTTTGAACAAGTTAATAGTGATCGATAGTCAAGAAAACTAAACAGTTTTAGAAGTCTAATATTTGATATTCTAAATGTAGCTTTTGGATTTTGATCTTTATTATGAAGTCCGGAATATTGTTTTACGCGGTCTTCACTACAAATTAAAAGAAATCGTGGGAAGAGAAAGTATTGGGAAAAGCCGTGGAAACTGGAAAGTTTATTTTCGTTTTAATCAACTTCGCAAAATGCTGTTTTTGATTTACTCCCCGCACAAATCACATTAAAAAAATATTCCAAATATTTTACATCCATAGTATCATACAATTAACCAAACTCTATCAAAACCATCACACCAGACTATCTTAATATATTGCAACGCCCAATGACCTTTGCCATGTTTTCAGTTATGAAAATGTGTTTACAAATACGTATATACTGAGTATCATATCATGCCATAATTGCACAATGTGCTCTTCTTTTTGTTGTGATAATGACGCATTGTACTACTCAATGTACATATGCTAATGTAGCAACCTCATGACATCTTGTAAATGATGAATCCCGCCTTTTTGTCTATTTTTGTAAACAATCATTTTTGACCATAATTACCCAATCCACAACTTTGTATTCGTTAAATTGAACAAATATCTTTTGTATATCTGAGATAGTTATGGACATACTGTTTAAGCTATTTTCTCCCTTTTTCACAAAGTAATGACGTACTGGAATTCAAGGGATGCGTGCTTAATCGTTCAGGATTGGCATTACAATACGGAGAGAGAATACTCTTAGATTCACATCAAATAATTTCTCATTGGTTACAATACGATTATGCAACAGTTTCCATTGTGTATATTTAGTATAAGAATCTCCAAAAGGTCAGGTAGTGTTCTAAAAGGCCTTTCTACTCTTGACTCTTATTTCATTCGATCAGGTTTTTCCCATTTCTCTTTCACTTTAATGAGAAGAACTTTCCTAAAATGCATTTGTTTATTGTATATTTTACGAAATCTTTTTTCAAAATAACCAGTCTGTATTGGAATGCGTGGTTTGTAAGGAACCGTTCTTAGCACTTTCTTTTGCATCCCGAGATGGAAAGATTCGAGATTGTAGTATAATGTTATATAGTCTAGGTTATTCATATAAGGCCCTTTTTAGTCATTTCTGTATTTGATAAACGTTCGCCATTTGGGTCTAGGATATTGCTTACAATGCAATAACCTTTGTCTAACCTAACCCTGACTTCTAAAGCGATTTTACCATTACACAATAAGAATATGCTATGGATTTGATATATGTTTAGTATTTTGTCATGCAAGGCGATGATTGATTGGATTTCATCTCTCCAAAATTGATTTGTGACCTTCCCGATTATTTTCAAAGGATATAGTTCGCAAACTCGACCAGATTATGTATCTTAAAGACTTTAAGGAATTCTGCCCAACTTTCTGTTTGATTTTATAATCTTTTTATCCATAATAATTTGAGTGATATGTAAAAGATTCTCAAATTTGGTCATCTCAAATCCTCCCAATCCCTGCAGTATTTTCTAAAGAATTTTTTTCTGAATTTTGGTTGCTTTTGATTCAAAATAAACCAAATAAAGAAATTGATCATTTCATTGGATTTTTTGAAGGTTTGTGGTTTAAGAGTTAGATCAGTAGAAGTGAGATCACATGCAAGTTGGGATACATTGAACGAAATCTGTGGACGATCCTTGATACAGGTAGAGGGTGTATGAAGCAATGTGCAACGATGGCACGGATAGTTTTGTCTGTAGCTCTAACGATCTAAAGTGATTACCCAGGATTAAAAAGTCTGGCGAGTAGTAGTCGCTCTAAGACGTGCACTTTGTATGAGTCTTATAAAAAAGAGAATGCAAGAATCTAATCATGCGTTGTGGTACATGTTTTTACAAACTGGTCTAGATGTTCCAAGTCTACTTCTGAATACTAGTAGTTGTTCATTTAGGTAGAAAGCGAGAATCTGGCTAATACCAATGGTACACGTATACGATACGTATAATAGATGTGTCTGTAAAAGGAGAGATGTTGTTTAAATGTGTCTAAGCACACCATTTAATCCGTGCGTGTCTTTAACATAGCATGTATACGATAATTGGAAGACGAGCGTTTCTGGAGAGGATAATGTAAATACCTTAGACCACTTGGGTAGTGGGGCTTCACGATCCGCTATGCATTGACATTTTAAGCATTTAGTTTCTTTTGAAACAATCATTTTTATGCAACTTATACTTTGAAACTGTTCAGTCTTTTGTGAATATTTGTATCTATTTATAGCTCTGTTGTTGTTTTCCTACAATAACAAAGGACTATCATTTTACACATATCTTATGGCACTGAATGGCCTTTGTGTGCCGATGTGCCTTTAAGCATCTATTCATTCATTCCCGCTATGTATGCATTTTTATTGACCTGTAATTCACATTTACACATAAGAAAGAAAAACAAAATATCAAACTAAAACAGAATACACAGGTAAAAATTGACGGGCCCGTTACGGACCCATTATGACAGGCCCGTAAAAATAATGGGCCTGTTATGGGTTTTCAAGCCGTGAAATATTGATATATTGAGGGGTCGAAAATGGGCCCGTGATGGGCCCGTGTCAAAACGGGCCCATAACGGGCGCGTTATGGGGCCTACATTCAACTTTTACCTGTGATAGAAGGACTAAATTGAAAAACAAACTCATAATAATATTAACGTATTTACAGATTGAGTATCGTTAGTCTACAAATTATGTAAGCCAAATCACTGGGAATATCAGGGGCCGGTTGCACCAACTGGTTTAAGGCTTAAACTCAGAATCAAAATGTAAATTCATTTTCTCCAACTCTGAGGTGTGTTTTATGGTTAGGATAACGTAAAATAGAAGTTTTCCTTGAGTATTGTCTTAACCGAGGTTAAAGGTTAAACTAGTGTAATTGTCCAATCAGATCCCTCAATTTCAATCAATGGGGTCACTGCTGCTGGGTCAAAGGTTGACCTAATAATGGCGCGCGTGGATTTAAACAAGCTTACCTTGTACATGCCAAGCTCACTAACATCATGAGTCCAGGCACCTACAAAGAAAGGTACATTCATCAAATGTTCATAAATGAAGCAGCATAGCTTCCACCGTTAATCAATCATATTTCATCAAAAGTTTCATCCCTATAGCATTCAGAATTCATGAGCTCTCATTGCGGAAATTGTTTTTACGATTTAACGATTGTGGCATACAACATATAACAGTGCCTATAATATTTGAAACGGTAATAACATCTGGAATGTTTAAGGGAGCTTAAGGGATTCATCTTTTGACCCATGTTTTTCTTTGTGTAGCTTTGACATTTCCCCCTTAACATAATATACATTGATTGAAAGATCTTCATAATGGAGATACATTAAGTTACCTTCCAAGCAGGGCATAAGATATAAGGGATGAAATGTTTAAAAGGCTTTCAGACGTATTTCAAAAAGACAAAAAAATATATCTAATTTCACATAAGTGAAGGAAAGATCACTATATGGATCAAAAGGTTTCTTATCATTTTCTAAGTTGTGCTCTGTTTATTTCTAATAATCATTTCTTTCTGAGACTTTGTTGAAAATGAAAAAGAAATGTGTTATGCTACAAATTGCATAATTTCAGAACGACGTCAAAATTTAAAAAAAGTGACATCCTCCCCTCATACCCTCTAAGGTAACCACCCTCTAAAGTGAGCACATTTTATCCTTACCATGAGTAAATGGGTGTAGGCTGTAACATATGTAAAAAATCTCAATTGACCCCAAATTCACAACTTAACCCCGTAACCGACCTCAAGCAGACATGTAAAAAATTGAGTAATGTTTGAAGTCAACTGCTTTATCTTATTTCATTTATCTTTTAGTTTTTAATTTTCAGATAGTGCAAATCGTCTAACAGGGTTTCTTATTTCTCCTTATATATGATAAAGGTACTGCATAGTTCCTTCTATCATATTCCTGTCTAAACTCGATACAATCATGTAATGAATCTTTCAAGAAAAATACAGAAAATAAGATGATATAATCATTCAATGATTAATTGGCTATTGCCCTTATTGTACATGTAATATGAAGGTTTTGTGGTATATTGTAATATCATAACCAAGCATTGAAAGGATTGTTTTATACCATACAAGATATATCCGTGAAATTCATTCAAAGATTTCTGCTGATTTAATGTCGCCCCATATTGCATTCAACAAATCTCTTGATTTTGGAGTAATTGAGATATAAGTAAGATGTTATACGTTACCACATCTAAAAGTAAATTCTGCTTTTGTCTACATTAATATATAACCTTTGTCTAACCGTTATGTATGTATAGGAATTGCTGATTTTAATTGACAGTCACATTTCTAATTGTCTCCATTTTCCCTTGTCATTGGGTACTACTTAAATTAGTTTATGGACCTTTCATACAGTAGTTACATGAAGATGAAACCGTGAAACCCATCTTCTTTTTTAGCAGTTCATTTGTCGCAACATGGTTTTGTATTACAAATTTGGCATGGATGTATCTACAATTTAAACAATGCCTTTATACCATCTTCTAAAAACATCTTCAGTCCTCTTGAAAATAGGGTTCCATTTCCCCGTACTATACTGAAGATGTTATCCTTGTAGTGACTTGCATTGGATAATTTGGTGCAATCTTTTGTTGCTGTATCAACTAAACAAATGAGGTTATTATTGACCAGTTTGCTTTTGGTGACCATTATGGATACTTTAGAATGTTGAACTTCGAATGTTCATATTCAAGGAAACTACAAAGAATATTCGAAGTTCATTTCTACTGATTAAGTTTCCATCTTCAATAGAGATGCCCTCAATTGTAGTAATATTCTAAGTAAACCAATTTTATCAATTCCCTCATAGAATTTGGAGTTAAAGTTTGTTAAAGTCATTGCATTCATCTTGAAATGACCAAACTACTCTAGTATATAGGAAATGTTGAACAGAATCAATGACATACTTTCAGAATTAATTAAATATGTTTTACAGTTTCTGTAAATATTTGTCTCCTTCAACCCAGATATTGCCGTAACCATACCTTCTCTGATACAGAGTCCATCCCTTTGTATGTATCAAGAGTCGTCTGATCCAGATAATCTTCAAGGCTTCACTGTAAAGAATTCAAACTACCCTTTTCCTTTTTGGCAAAAAGAATCTCTTCCCTTTATTTCGGAGGTTTTGATTTGCATAGAAATGCAATTGTAAAAATACTACAGTCTTTGGGGTTCGAAGAAATTAAACAGCATGATATGTGTCAGTTTCGAGATAATTTTGCTTTTTAAGAAAAGTGATTTTGACTATGGGGAGGAAGACACCCTGGAATCCATAATTATTTTAAGTGTCTGCAATTGTTAGCAGTAAGACTACTAAATTTGAAAAAGATTGAGCTTTCCTCAAAAATCTTGTATTTTAATGTGAATGTAGCTCTCCGTAATGTTTTCCATTTTTTTAATATTAACGAAAAATATTTAATCATTAGATATTCAATTAATATCACATCAATTATTCAATCAATAATGACACAAACGCAACTGTCTATAAGAATCTATATAATATAATAGAATATATTATCAAATATTATGTAATACAATAATATTATATAATACTACTTTTGTCTAAACCACAGACTTTTGTCCAAACCACAGGGATGGAAAGATTTTTGAAAACCATTTAAACCCTGTCATTTTGGTATTCATTGGATAGCTCTCGCTGAGTACTCTCAAGTAAGTAACCATGTGCCCGGGTTTACATTATTCTTCAGGCATTCTTCATGCTGCTTGGATAATTTTGCATTGGCCCAATTAGCCACCATCAGCATAAGGCTTAAGACAGAACATAAACACACTCGCAAGTGCCATTATGGGCAGTAACAAATCATCTCCCTGCGGATGATATTTGTCGTAATCCAATAAACATCTCATATAGCCTTTACTACCTATCATTTCTCTGCAGTTTTCACATATTTCACCCAGTCATATTGTATAATGATATTCCGTTGATACCCAACACATTAATTTAGCATTTCCCATAAGTAATAATGCGTGTTTACAACGCTCAAGTGTAAAATTGCAAGATGTGATATCCTTCACCCCTTCTTTATATTTCTTAGCACTAATAGCGTTTTCTCTAATAGCAATAGTGTATCCAACCATTACCATACTATGTTATGTCTTATACAATTTTTTCACATTTCTCGGCATCTCGTTTTGTGCTTAAGGCAATATCAAAACATCCCATACCATATGGAAACTTACGCATATTCCTCATAGTTTCCAGACACGCCAGCAGTGTTATCACATAGCAGAGCTTACTAAGCGTTTAGGGTTACTTTCAGAGCTTCACCCTAGTCTTATGGTATCGCTCGCTCGAGTTATTCTACATGACATGAACAGCAATGTCGCCAAGTGCGACCCTTCAGTTCAACGCAAAACATATCATTTCGGGGTCTCCTGTACTCAATACGTATAAAGTGTTACTTTTTGGCTCAATGTCTGTCTACCATCACATGGGCTGGCTTTATAGACACGTAGAATAGGTTCATATTCGTTGTATTGTGTTCATGTAAAGTTCCAGCCCGCGCACGCACACACACACACATAAATATATACTGTTAATCCTGTAAATTTGCCGATGTTTTTAATTTGCCGATATTTACCGATCAGACTTGATCGGTAATATAAGACTCAGAAAATTCTGGTTAGCTTCAGATCGGCAAATTAAAGACACGAAATTGGGAGAACAGTATGTTCTTTCAGCTGAGAGGAGAGCGTCTAGGACAAATGGACGGGTCACTTTCATTACGTTTTGATAAGGGTTTGTGACGGTACATTGTAATTGATACCAGGTGACTAGTGCCCTTTGTTCATTTCACTTGTCAAAGACCGAGATCGATGCAGACACCAACCCGAGGCAACCCTGCTCCCCTGGCTTACAAGTACCTAAATATCAATTCACCTTCCCTAGCCCCTTTTATCCCCTAATTGTAACTTAATTCAAATTCATATAGAAATGCCCCTCTTTCCTCCTGGGGGTACTGTAACAGTGCCAGTATGATAGCAACTAACGGCTGTTTTACCGATCACATATGATCACAATCGATAAATTAAGATTCGGCAAATTCGGAAAAAGGCAAGATCGGCAAATTTCGGACACGGCGATATATATATATAATTTATGGATATCCATAAATCATTTATGGAATTCCATAAATCATTTATGGAATTCCATAAATGCTTACTTTTGGGCACTTCGGCTTGTCATAACTCTTTGACTATTATTCAATATAGCACTCATTGAAAACAGCATGACTTTTAATTACAAACGGTCCCATATATTTTTTTGTAGAAAAATATAGCAGGTGTATTAGTTATCCAATTTATTACCTCCAGTAGACCCATTGGAGGCATACCCGTATCCAACAATGCCAAGTACTAGGTTCCTTAATCCTAGTATTTTTTAATTTGTGGAACATGATTTCAAATTGGAAATGTTGAGAACTGCTCTACTCTGGAGTACTGCTGAGTCCCTTGGGTCTAGCTGATTGATTTTTGCATAGTCGCCATGGCCGAATATTGTCGGTATCCCTCGCAACAGCCAGAAGTCCACAATGGCCGCCATTGACATTTAAAGGATACGTCATGTACCTAAGAATCACCTCATGGATTTCGAAGATGAGAAGACATGTAATATGGGTCGACTTTACTCCTCAAGGGAAATACTGTCATTTGCACTCCATGTTAGGCTATAGCACAGCGCTGTTAAATCCTTGCAGCCTAGAAACACTACGTCAATAGCATTAAGTAACTATATGCACTGCAAAGTGGCACTTTCATGCATTGAAAGTGTGTGGTGTTACTCTCTTATTGAATCAGGAATCTATATTCAAAGATAACCAGGTAGAGATGATAGGGCATTGCTGAGAAAATTCAGTTTAGATCAGATACTGTTTATTTGGCATGTGCATCAACACCTTTCAACAAAGCCTAAAATCTGTCTAACAGACAGATGGTAGCAGTGTTAGTATTCATTTTTTTAAATTTCGCAACAAACTGCTGTTTTTTTTTAATATATAAGACATATAGACACGACCGTTACAAAACCGATATACATTTAAATTTCAGGTTCCAGGTCCCGAATTTGACCCAGAGTCCAGCATATATCCCCACCGATAAGTCATATACCTACTATATAGTTCTGCGTACACATTGCCCGAGATAATATTAAATTCAACCATTTTATTGCCGTGTATTCTTCCATTTGCATTTGATATGACAGGATTTGTGCAATACGTTTGCAGAATAATGTTTGTACGTGACGTCATGTATAGAGGCTAGACGTGCTTGCGAGAGCTCCTGCGAACAAACGGAAAAAACCCACTAAAACACAAAACATGAACATGGATTAGACTATATACAGGCCACTATGGAATAACCAAACTACAAGCCAGCACTCGACTCAAGATTTTTTGAAATCTTAGTGCTTTTCTAGCCCTACCTTCTCGAAACTGCGAAACAGCGAAACAAATCTGCAAGAAGAAAGACGTCCAACCACAACTGTCACAGAAACAACGGAAACAACAGAGAAAACAAGCGGAAATCAGTGTTAAGTACAAGTATGCAATGTAATGATCTACCGTCTCCGCATAAAAAATTTGCACAAAAACGACTTTATTGAGAAGAGAGCGAACAGAACGAAGAAAACTTTCGCGCCAAAACAACAACACAAACAATAGACAACCTATGCCCAGTATGACGCCAAGCTAAGTACGACTAAGCGCGCCTAAAGTCAACTGCGGAGAAACCCGCCACACGCACAGCAGGTCACCCGAGCACACCTCGGGCGATCCCAAAAGTCACACGCGCGCTGAGACAAACAAAGACGACAGCCGCTAAGAAGCGGCGCCCCGAGAACAACAAAACAATCACTATACAAACTGGGCGCGAGCACCATCCACTCACAGCGGGCCGTTACTGGAGGAACACAATAGTGCCACTCCCTAAACGTAACTCAGTGCTATAAAAGGCAGAGACGAAACTGACTCTACCTCACTCCTCGACGAGTCGCCCTGAGGGTAACATCCACCGCAGCAAACATGATGGAGCAAATAAGTAAGTCGAAACACTGAACTTTCAAATTTCGATATACTGTGTCTACAGAACACTAAATGTCTGCCTGCATACCTCCGGCCACAGCTTACACGCATTTCTAACCATTTTATAGGCACACTGCGTAGCCAGGCAGAGGAGCAGGAGATACACCCAGACTTCACGGCTAGCTCGGTGGCACCGAGACAGTTCACAACCAGGGAGGTAGATATAGGAGGTGACAACGTGCTGATTACCGTCGACACATCGCAGCGCTCCGACTGGCTAGTACTAGACAGCACGGAATACGAGGCAGCCGAAACAGATACACCAGTGACAATTGACAATGCAATTCACACGGTAGCTGCCCACGATAACCAGCCGGTCGCACCCCCCAAACCTAACCACCACGTACGGAGCAAAGAGGCGAAAGTGAAACCGGTGAAAGACGGGGAAAAACAACACGGGCAGCCAAAGAATCCCACGAAGCAGAGAGGTGCACGCGAAAAAGACAATCGTAAAAAATTGAACATTCCGGGCCCAACGTACCGTTTCGGCAACACTAGAAGGGCGCACGACAAACAGGGCTACTGGTTAACCCCTTCCCAACACTCCGAATTCAAAGACTGCTTCGAGGGACCGCCGCGTAACTACAGTGAGGAGGAATGGGAGGATAGGTGGTACGACTACTACTATAGTAGGGGCAACGAAGCCCCGACAACCGCCTCTTCGGACAGCGGAACACGTCCCACCAGATACCCGAACCTGCCGCCCCCTACCTACGACAACGATCACTCAGCAGCAAACCTCACCTACCACGGTAGGCGCCGTGGCAGATACAACGAGGAAAACTACCGAGAGAGGCACTACGACCCGCGAGAACAAGACCAGGCCCGGCATATCCTAAACTTCGATGACCGCCCACCTAGAAGCGATCCACCGAGAGTATACTACGACGAGAGGGAACTCGTGGAGAACAACACACTGGTGAAACTCAAAGGACCTGCATGGTACCCCGCGGTCGACGACTGGCTGTACTCTAACGTGGACCCCTACAACCAGCAGAACGAACTGACCCCTGACCTCACCTGGGAGGCCGCTAAACATCAGGACCATCGCTGTCAACACGCATCCCATGGTACCAACGATTTGGACAACCCCGGACAAACATACCGTGAGATAACCCGCATTCGCTCCCCCTTGAACAGGAGGAACGATCGCCATCGCTTAACGGAGCGGGAGATCCAGAGTAGGATCGAGGAACTTACTGCGCAAATCGACGAACTAAACAGCGAGCTAAGATACCTAAGACGTCTGACGCCGGCGAATCACAAATACAATTTCCAATACACTAACGTGAAGCCAACGGAATGGTAAGTACCTCTTCTTATCCCGGCCATCTTAGCTCAGTCACTAGTACCTGATTTGCTGTAATTTATACCCCCCGCCCCCCTTTTCAGTAAACAACAACACTCGGAAACCTCCATATTCTATATTTCAGAAACTAGAAAGAATATAAGCAGGTGACTAGAGTTATAGATATCAGGGAACCAAGAGGTGCCTACTAAATACCTGCACTGTTTTGAAAGAGAGGGTTACCTGAGTCTAAGCAGATCTACTAATTTTTGAAAATTTACTCTTGAAATACTTAACTGATCCACGGAAGTAAATTTCGAAACTTTTTACAGTAGAGAGAAACTGCTTAACGACGCCTATTAACAGGACCCACGGGACACAGGCAGCCCTCTTTTCCAGTGCCAACTCTCTAAATACTGCATTCTCGTATATTGTTTACCTTATTTTCTGTTTACTTGCATACTAGAAAAGCGAGACAAATATTTTTTGAGTAGCTATATACATACTAGTGCAAAGTCTATCCAGGTCTAGGCACACCAAATATATGTGATTTAACTATACTGCCAAAGAGCCTGTATCAAGCCACATAACTTGGTATTTAAACAGCTTCGAGTAGAGGCTATACAATACACTGCCATAGGAATATTCTGTTTAAAAAACATTTAGACAATCATAGCCAACCCGACTCTATCAACAGAACCTTGTTCAAAAAACCGCTTCGTGTAGAGGCTACACACCAATTTTGACATAAAAAAAAAACTTCTTATCTAAAAGCAGCTTCGAGTAGAGGCTATACAACATTCTTTTTTGGTTTAAAATAGTTTGGATAATATTAGACCGGGCAACTGGCTACACTAACTGGTGCATACCCAATTTTCGGTATCACCCATACCTCGAGCAGAGGCAAAAAAATTTTGTTTTGAATTTGACTTAGCAATACTTAACTGAGATCTTCAGAGACAGATTGTACCACATGTATTGTATGTATCGAACGATTCACATATACTACTCTTGAACAAGTGCTCTAGATCATCATCAGCTAAAAGATAGAATCTAATATACCACAGGTGTGCACTATATTCTGAGCTCGAAACAATACAGTGTATATTAACTATAGGTTTTCAGAGACAGATTGTATCACATGTATTGTATGCATCGGATGACTCGCCTATACTACTCTTGAACAAGTGCACTAGATCATCCTCAGCTAAAAAGTAGGCTAATACACTTGAAACAATACAGTGTATACTAACTATAGGATTTTCAGAGACAGATTGTATCACATGCACTGTATGCATTGAATGACTTGCTTATACTACTCTCGAACAAGTGCACTAGATCATCCTCAGCTAAAAGGTAGGATCTAATATACCACAGACGTGTACTAGTTTTTGAGCTTGAAATAAGACATTGTATACTAACCATATCCGAATAACCTAGATAGCAGTTGGACATATGACCTGAGAGACTATTGTGCCTACATTGCTAATAAGTCAATCTCATAGGACATAATCGGATGGTAACCAGTGACACAACACTAAGCTATTTATAGCAGTTACTTGTCTGTATACTGTTACTTGCTACATTGAAACCTATATTATACTGTACTAAGATACTATCCTTTGTTGTTCATCTTTACCCACCATTAATAAGACATCCTAAGAATCCCTAACACTGACCCTATACCACCCAAATACTTACCTCATAGGAGATCAAAATAATACTCACCAAACTCCCCTAGGTCAAAATATACGTACCTGAAAGTAGAAAAAAACTTGATTAGCAACTAGAAAACAGGAAAATGAGCAGGAGAAAACAAAGCAAAGATACATCAAGCATAATGAATACTCCAAGAACGACTAGATCGAATGATAAGACAATAGAGAATGAAGAAGCAATAGTAGAAGAGGTATCTGATATTGAAGAACCTGAAGATGAATCAATGTTAGAAGGTGACCCCAATGAAACAGTGACCATGGGCCCACTAAAAGAACTTCTAATGCATCTACAGGAGAATATTAATAGCAACACAGATAGCACGATAAAGGTAATACAGAAAGATGTTAGTTACATAAAAACTACATTAGAGACATATGGTGAAAGATTCGATGATGTGGAAAATAGAATAAGTGAGGCAGAAGACAGAATAGATAAAGTAGAGGAAGTAGGAGGAGAAATGGACATCTTGCGAGAACAGTTCGAAAAATCAATCGAACAAGGAAAGATTGAAGCATGTAATGCTAGGAAGAAGAACATGATTATTAATGGGATACCTGGTACCTCAGGTGATCAAAAGGAAGCCATGGCAACCCTAACTAAACTTTGCGTAGAGGAGCTACAACTAGGGGAAGCATGGTTCAAAGAGTGTGGACTAGGGGAATGCTACCGCTTCCCAGCAAAGAAAAGAACCGACCCATGGCCCTTATTTATAAGTTTCAGCAGCACAAGACCTAAAGATGACATGTTCAAAGCATCTCCCCTTATTAAAGGGAAAGGCTACTCCTTTAGACATGATCTAGCACCACATTTGGTCGAAGAAAGAAACCAGCTACTAAAAACTTCATTCAGGCTGAGACAAGGTCCAGAAAAGTACCTCACAAAAATGAGAGAGACACCGTACAAGGTTTGGCTAGAATATAGGAAAACCCCAACCGACAAATGGGACACTTGGAAAGGGAACCCCCCAACAACATAAAGATGAGTCGAGAGCAAAAAAGTAACTAAAACTCTTACTAGAAAAGCTCGCAGATAGCCTCAGGGTAAAAATACCCCAAAAGGACAGATGTAGAGCATATGTATATACAAACGGGGGGAGGGATTATTTGGCCAGGGAATTATACCCTTTTTTATTTACTAACCCTCTTTCGTTATATCACTCAGAGGTGAGTGACGTCACTAATAAATTTGCACCACAAACCCCTAACACATACCAACAGCAGCCTACACTACCCACAACTATATGCCAGACTCAAATATAAAAATAGTAACCCTGAACTGTAGAGGCCTAGCTTCCAAACAGAAACGAATAGACCTATTCTCTAAACTTAAGGAAGGGAAAAACGACATCCTCCTACTGCAAGATGTACACTGGGATAACGAAACTCTAATTCAAGTTAAAGAGGAATGGGGATATAAACTGTCGTGCGCTACTCACACAACTAATGCTAGAGGAACAGCAATACTATTTAATAATAGCTTTGAATTTACAATAATAAGGAATATTAAGGACCCCGGTGGAAACTATGTACTAGTGGAAATCGAACTTCCAAATAAACTATCCATCCTGTTAGGCTCCGTTTACGGCCCGAACACAGACAATACTCAATTCTATGCTAACTTAGATAGGGATTTAAACCAAATTTCAAACCCCACAATAATGCTCGGAGGTGACTGGAACTCAACTAGGAATTTTGAACTAGACAATATTAATTATGTCACCCACAACAACCCCAACTCAGTGAAGGAACTAACTAATTTATGCAACAAATATAATTTAGTAGACTCCTGGAGAATAAACAACAAAAACAAAAAACAATACACTTGGATACAGGGAGTTTCAAACAAACAAGCCCGTCTGGATTATTTCCTAATTACAGAGGAATTACTCTCTGCCACAAACAAAAACAAAATCGAGACTAAATATAGATCTGACCATGCCCCCGTGAGCATCCAAATTGAACTATCCAAACATAAAAGAGGCAAAGGGGTATGGAAATTTAACAATAGCTTATTAATGGATGACGATTTTATTAAAATGATCAATAAAGAAATTACGAATTTCAAACTTATATATGCAGCCACCCCATATAACCCTGAATACATTAAACCCCTCTCACATAAATTTGAACTCATGATAGACATTTCCCTTTTTTGGGAAACACTTTTGGTTACCCTTAGAGGGGAAATTATTAGGTATGCCAGTAGAAAAAACAGAGAACGTAAAAGAAACCGAGATACCCTTGAACTAGAAATCAACAACCTAGATAATAAGATAAACACTGGAAATGGAAACCTGCAGGAATATACTCAACTAATTAACCTTAGCAACAACTTAATTGAAATAAGAAAACAGGAACTAGAAGGAGCACTAATAAGATCCAGAGCAAGCTGGCTTGACTATGGTGAAAAACCTAGCAAGTACTTCCTTAATCTTGAACACAAGAATATGATAAACAAGAATATAAATGAAATAAAAATTAGCGAGACAACTTCGATAACAGACCAAGAAGCCATATTAATGGAACTCAAAAAGTTTTATGAAAACCTCTACGCTGAAAAACACATAGAAAAAACAACAAATTACCACCCCTATACCATACCTAACATACTCACTACCCAAGAAAAAGAGTCAATTGAAGGCCCAATAACAAAAGAAGAACTCGATAATGCCCTCAAGAAGATGAAAAATAACAAGTCCCCAGGGCTTGACGGCTTTAGCCCCGAGTTCTTCAAAAAATTTTGGCCACTTTTGGGCGATTTTTTCCTGGAAGCTATAAACTTTAATTTTCATAAAGGAGAGCTTTCCGCATCTCAAACAGAAGGTATCATAACCTGTCTTCCGAAAACAGGTAAAGAAAGGAATTTAATAAAGAATTGGCGTCCTATATCCCTCCTCAACACCACTTACAAAATAATATCCCAGTGTATAACTAACAGATTGAGACCCTTCCTCGACACAATTATAAGTCCAGAACAAAAAGGATTTATAGAGGGCAGGTCCATAGCGGACTGTACTAGGTTAATGTCAGATATAATTTTCGAATGTGAGCGTCAAGGGAAAGATGGGTTAATACTCCTGGTGGATTTCGAGAAGGCGTTCGACAGCCTGTCCTGGGAATTTATCCACAAAATTCTGACTGAATTTAATTTTGGCCCCAACTTCATAAAATGGATTTCAATGTTTCAGAAAAATTCAAAATCACGGATAATTCTAAACGGACACCTGTCGAGCCCCTTCCAACTCCACCGGGGGTGCCGTCAAGGAGATCCTATCTCTCCATACATTTTTATATTGTGCTCTGAATTTTTGGCGCTCGCACTTAATAATGAGGAAGATTTTAAAGGTCTGACATTGGTTAACAAAGAACATAAGTTAAGTCAGTACGCTGACGACACATCAATCTTTATGGAAGCTAGTGACAAAAACTTAGATATGAGTCTCAAAATACTAACATGGTTTTACGAACAATCAGGATTAAAAATAAACTTCAGCAAAACTAAGGTAATAAGACTTGGCAACATAAGAGAAACTGACAGAAGGTTCGGAAGAGAAAATAATCTCGACTGGACGCAAATGTTCATGCAGCGCGTAGCGCCCCCACAAAGTGAAACGGCGGCAAATGTAACTAATTGAACCCCAGGATAGCAAGTTCATAACACTAGGAAAATTGGATTGCGAAACTGGCGATGCCATAAAGTTAACGACATGTAAAGGCGTATTGATATAATCATTATTCTTTATCTATTTGAAAAGGCATTAGATTAAAAGATCAAATACAATTTTTCAGCTATTTTGGCGCTCCTTATTGGGTTCTAACGTCATTCCGGCTATCCCGAGCCGGTTTGGAGTAGTTAGATAACAGGCGCCAGATTTGATTTGGCTATTTTACTGGCTCGCATGAGGTAGGTAGGTCATAATCAGTTTCGGGCCGTATGTAAATATGTGGGGTCATTGATAAAAGTGGCCTGGCGGTCTTTTTCAAAGATTTACTCCGGTATTCAGTCACGTAAATGACAGGACTAAACTCGGAATGCAAGGAACGACCAAAATAGAGTTACGGGATTTCATCAATATAGCTCTCTTTTCAAACCTCCCTGTCATACAGATGGCGCCGTAGCTTAGTGGCTAAAGCGCCTGCCTGCAGGGCAAGAGGTTGCGGGTTCGATTCCATCTGACCGCAACTTGCATCATCTTTTCCTGCCCAGTCCTTCGTCTGGCACTTTGAAACATTTCCTACTCTAAATAACGATGTCTATATTTTTATTATTTTTATTTCACTTTACTAAAATGAATTGTTGGTCAAATCCACTGATCCCAGAGAGAAGGTCTGCCTGAATTGGCGTTTGCTATAAGGGCCGATTTGATTAGTGTATGAAATTCCCTGGTTATAATAAATATTTCCACAGTTGTGAAGTTAGGAATTTCTTCGAGAAAATCTATAGTTTAATGAATGTAAGTAATGCCTAGCCTTCATATAAAAATTGAGCTCTGTGAAGTTTAATGGGTGTAAGTATTAATTTATATATGTTGATGAAGGAAATGTTCCATTAAGTTCCCTATGACGTTGGTATTGTCACTTTCATGCACACTTGCGGCACATGACTATTACTTTATGCAACTCCCACCCATTTACCTTCTATCTGCCCTTTCACACATCTCTACGTGCTGATCAGTGCCCTATCCAATCCCATGTACCTTCCACCTGCACTTTGGGCTTGGATCCGTGCGCCCGCCACTCACTTTTTGGGCGCACGGATCCTTATTACATCGACAACTTCTACTCCTCCTGCGGCCTTAAGCGCCTTGCCGCAACACTTGCCTCCCCCCTTCTCTGTAATTGTACTGTCCTCCCAGTACCTCTTTCAACGGGGCCCTATCTGGGTGTATGAATTTACAGCTCTAGGCATTGAGTATAATGTACTTCGAATGGAAGATATTACCAACATTAACATTAATAACAAACTTGAAAGTATGAAGAAAACTATCAATGCTTGGAGCTGTAGAAACTTCACCCCAGTAGGAAGAATAACAATATTTAAGAGTTTGATAATATCGAAAATTGTTCATATCGTACAATCACTCCCAACAATGTCACAACAAAGTTTCAAAATACTCGATGAAATGGCATACACCTTTATATGGAACAAGAAAAGGCACGAAGTTAATAAAAAAACCTTATGCAAAAACATACAAGATGGCGGCCTTAAAATGCTGAACTTAAAAGAATTTGATAAAAGCCTCAAAATTACTTGGATAAGAAAGTTAATAAACACCAGTCCAGAATGGGAAGAGTTTGCAACAATATATAAAATTGAACGACTGATAAGTACGGATACAAATTATCATAATTACATAATACAAACTACCTGTAACCCATTCTGGAAGAGTGTAGCAGAATCATATAAAGACTGGTATGCAATTTTTAAAGAAGTAATGGAACCAAACGCTAACTTCATACCCATTTGGGGAAACAATAAAATGAACATTCCATTTAATCCAATCTGGTACAGAAAAGGGATACGTTATGTGAGTGATATGTACGATGAAAACGGTACCCCATTAACCCAAGAATTACTGGGAAACCAACTAGGTATTAGAATACAATTTACCCACTTTTATGCCTTTTGGTCTAGAATTCCAGGTGAATACTCTACAATATTAACTGGGAAACAGAAATCCTTCAACCTCCAAAAACCTCCAAATATAGAGTGGATAACAAAAGACAAAAAAGGAGGGGTAAACATTAGAAAAATCTGGGAGATTTCAAACAAGGAATATATACCAATTGGCAGACAAAGATGGGATGAACAACTAGACAATCCTGAGGATATAATTTGGGAGTACTCTTACATGTTGACTCATAAATGCAGAATGAACCCTAGGATACGGTACTTCCAATACCAAATCCTGAACAGGTCTCTAATTACTAATAAAAAACTCAGACAATTCAATCTACTAGACCATGATACCTGCGACGAATGCGGTACCACGGAAACCATATGTCACATGTTGTATGAGTGCAGACAAATTAGAAACCTATGGACAATCCTAGAGAGGTGGTTAAGCCGAATAACAGGTGAAAGATTAACATTGGACCTGAATACAATCTTACTAGGAAATAAGGACTACAACTATATAGTAAACTATGTGATAATTGTAACCAAACATGAGATTTACAGATACAAATGGAACCATAGAGTCCCAAATTTAGCTGATTTGAAAAGAAAACTCAAGACATATCTAATTATAGAAATGTATATAGGAACTATATCCAACACAGTCGAAAAAACAATTGGCAAATGGTCTCCTATATACAATGCTATAAGAAACATATAATCGTGAGACCACTGTAATGAAACCAAATTACAATGTTGAACTATGAACAAATGCTGTAATTGTTGAATACTGACATGTCTATGGTGTAATAAAGTTATAAAAAAAAAAAAAATAATGTTTGTACAATTTTTAACATTTACTCGGTATATGCGGCTGCGAATTCAAATTCTATGAGGAATACTAAGCATAAAAAGTCACTCGAGAGAGGAGGCACTTGTTTACTAGATTTTATTTGAAAATACAATCTTAAGGCCCTTAACTTATCTGAAGACGCCTGGGATGCCATTAATACCTACATTGGCCCGACAGGGACCTCTTCCATTGATTTTTATATAATGCCAAACGATATTAGTGATAAGGTATTATGGTGCGAAACTCTGGAAGAACACCTGCATAACACTTCCGACCAAAGTCCTGTCGTAGTCTCTATTCACTTTGGAAAAATTCTGAGAAAATCTATAGAGGGTAATGACTGTAAGAGAGTAAGGTAGGATAAGTTGTCCAATGCTGACATGTACTTGTATGACAAATACACCATCCCGGTTTTGAACACTTTGGACCGCATTTACAATCAATACTCTAATGACTGCCTCTTTGTGCAGATGATACAGATACGATTTTGGACGGTATTTCTTTAGTACGATGGTGCAAGTGTGAAGGCAGAAAAAGAAATTCTCCACCGTTTTTCCAAAAACAGCAGAAAAACCTTTGACATTTTTTTCTCCACTGTTTTTCCATTTTCCAAAACAGCAGAAAAAAAATCTGCCTTCACACTTGCACCATCGTACTTTAGCCCTAAAAAATGTCGAAAAATTAATCCCACATATGAAGTAACGAAACAATATCAAGCCCTTTTGGTGCTGCACACTCAGTTACCTGAAGGCAGAGAAGGGCCTTGTGTACAGAAGTAGCTCAGTTGGTTAGGTGTCGGACTAGTAATCAGTAGGTCGCAGGTTCAATTCCCGGCCGGGGCACTTTGGTCTGTTCTTAGGCAAGACAGTTTATTCCATATTGCCTCAGTCCACCCAGCTGAAAAATGGATACCTAGCATTGATAAGGCAGTGCTTAGAGCGTGTGCGCTATATGCTGCCAGCTGCTCTGGAATGTCCCTCAGGATTGAAATGGTTTCCGTGTGTACAGGCCTGCTAGGTAAGGAAGGTCGTGTGAACATTTCGGTGGATACAAGACTATAAACCGAATACCTTTACCTTTACCTTTACAGGGAGTAGTGTAATGCCGGTCGCCCGAGACAACCTGATGATGAGTTATGGTTACAGCATAAAAGGTGTGAGAAACAATTTGCAAAAAAAATAAGCCAGAATTAGATTTAAAAAAAAAATTTTGGAGGATGTTGAAGAAAGAACGTGGCGGGCCTAAGGTTGAGACCCCGGCAGTTAAAGATCACGTAGGAATAGTGCAACATAATTTAGAAGAAATCTTAGAGGTTTGGAGATTCCTTTTTAGTAAGTAAGGGGCAGCCAGAGAGTCCCCCGAATATGATGAACATAACTTTAATCATTTAGATACACGTGTAAGCTACTGGGCGAAAGAGGCTGATGAGGGTGAGAGCTTTACTGAGGAACCTTTCATACAGACCTATGGTGGCCATTTTCAAAAATGGCTGCCAAAACTGACCCTGGCAAATCCAGAGCGCCTTCTATCTTTAACAATAATAATATAATAATAATGATAATATTTAATAATAATATTGTCATTTGATGTTGCGCCCTTTCCATATAAACATGCTCAAAGGCGCATTATATTCATTGTCAAAGGATAGATGTTGATATTCTGGTGACATAGATAGTTACAAAACTATCTTTGGAATTTTTGCTTTGCTATAAACCACCACTGTGCCAAAAAGCGCATGATGTTATCTCTGATCTGCTCGACATTTACATATCTTTTTGTTTTTAATCACAGTTTGTACATTATGTATGATTTTCACAACATACCTGGTTCTAACCACTTTCTGGATGAATAGCGACCTCACCTTTTCTGTAATTACAGCTTTTCGTTTTTAATCACACTTTGAGCATTATGTAGATTTTACGGCATATCTGATTCTAACCACTTTCTGGATGAATAATAACCTCTCTTCTTCTGTATACACAGCTTTCTGTTTTAAGTCATACTTTGTGCATTATGTATGTTTTTGCTGCATGCCTGATTTTAACCACTTTCTGGATGAATAGCGACCTCTCTTTTTCTGTATACAGAACTGTTTTGTTTTAAATCATAATTTGTGCATCATGTATGAATTTTACATTTTTTTTTAATTTTTGCAAAACGCATATTTTTTATTTCTTAACAAAACAAACAAAAGAAAAACAAACAAGCACATACTGGCACATATAACACACAAACACATGCATCTTTTTGTACAATATTGTAGGATTTTTACTACATGCCTAATTAAGCAAATGCAGGCTAAAATACCATGTATCTAAAGTTGTTTTTTCAATCTTTCGTTTTTAATCATAGTTTGTACATGATTAATGATCACCGCTGTGTACCCGAAGTCAATACACAAAACGAGCTCTATTAGCACATTGCCTAAAGGGGGCCCAAATCAATATAGTCTTTTAGTGGTTCAGCTGTGCAAAATCTTTACACATTTGTATGCAGATAGCTTTCTTATTGTTCTCTGAGAAACACTTATAGACAGCCGTTCTGCCTACTTCGTGGTGCATCTGACCTAACGCTTTATGTGGTAGTCTACCTATTCATATGATAACGCCATACCAAGATTAAATCATGACCAGCCATTTGGTAACCCTTATACTGCTGGTGGCTAATTTGCCAATGCAAAATGTTGCAAAAAATAACTAAAAATCTTGGCGATCTTGTGCTCTGGATGAAAGTAGCATCAGCATTGGAAGGGTTAATAGAGTAGGAAACCCAAAGGATATGACGAAAATGTCGACTATCCACACCTAATAATGAAGATTCCTGGATCTTAAGTGTTCTATGTTGAATCTGAGTCCAAATCTATATATTAATTCACAGTATTGAGAACCAATGTGGACGAATCCTCGGCACAAACGCGATGCCGAGCTAAACTGCCCCTTTGGATCTTTGGCCAGGGGTGTCCCATTGTGTGTAACACTTTTATTTCTATATTCCCACACTTTCAACTCTATCTATAAAAGTATACTATGTTGCAAAAAGGTTCCAACTCTACACCATACAGCACTAGGTTGTCAGGGAGAATGAGTGCATATGTACTCAGACCTGTGGTGTTAGAACTCTCCTCTCTTTCTCGCCCTCCATCTGCCTTTCTGTCTCTCTCTATCTCTCCTACCTCTCTCTCTCCTTCAATACTCTCTTCTCTGTCTGTCTCTCTCTCTTGCTTTAGTCTTTTAGAGTATGTTTTATTATTGAATACTTAAATGTGTATAGTTTGGGCGATCGAATGGGCCCACCACAATATAAAATGTTGTTTCACGCTGGCTGTGTCAAACCATTTTTTCTCTCAGTGCTATATTGTCATTGTGCACTCTGTACCTTTCTGTATAGGCTATTTCCTTTTAACTCTATTGATTTATCTTTTCTTTTTTCATCCCTTTATCATTTGTTCCATCCCTTTTTTCTCCGTCTCACTGAGAAGGCCTACTGTAAAAACTATTTATTTTTTATTCTCTCCTTTGTATTTCTTTTCCTTATTTTTCAATTTCTGATCTTCCTCTTCCTATTTTTTGTGTTTTGTGTTTTTACTTGCATTTAGGAATTTCCTTCTTTTTAGTTTGCCCCTCCAATGTTTATCACTTTTATATCCTCAAGCCCTTTACTTCTCAACTTATATTAGCAAATCCTTGAAATTCATTTGGCATTTAATCATCAAACCTCTCTCCTTGGAATTATATTGGCATGCAGACATCAGAACTGCGTGCCCACTTGCTGTTGCATTTGAAATTTTGAAATAAAATTATTGCTTTTTGTAGCATATTGCGGCTAAGTTGTGTGACTAGCAAGTTATAACTGGTGGAGGAAACTGGAGTACTTAGCGAAAACCACCGCCTAATGCCAAGTCACTGGCATCTTTCTCATGCCGTGAACGGGATTCGAACCCCGCAGGGGTGAGAGTCAGCTAGCAGTCTTAGACCACAGGGAAGATTGACTTATTTATATAGTGTTCGCCCGATTGTTCGAACATGCCGAACAGCATTCGTTTCGCCTCCGATTATGATCATTGAATGCATTTTGGCATCTTTGAACAAAAAAACGACCATGGATAAAAATTACAAAAAAAAATAGCTGGACCTTTGGTAGTCCTGCCGGCAAGAACAAACTGTAAAACAAAAGTTTATTCACCTGTTTATGGCCCCACCAAACAGGAAACACTGCCGGACCGCTCCAGAGAGGTGTATGAAGCCGGATCCATCTCTGCGAGCGATCGATATAACCATGCCCCCAATATGATTTTCCTCGCGTCATAGGGTACCACAACTTGACTATATGACATACAGATGTGTTTTGAAGCAGTACCTTATCTTGAAAATTGTGATAGATTCTGAACACTACTTATTTATCATGCGTTCTATTTTTTTGGCACTTGCTCTCACTGATAACATGGGGGGGGGGGGGGGGTGATTGATTACATCCTATGTTTCCTTTTTTCCTTTTCTATCCCCTGTAAATTCCTTTTTGCATCTCTTTGCAACATTTTGTTCTTTGTAACATTCTGAACACTACTTATTTATCATGCATTCTATTTTTTGGCACTTGCTGTTGGACCGCTGATGACATGGATGAGGGCGGGGGGTTGATTGATTACATTCTATGTCTGCAGTGTAATCAATGCTGCGCTATAAAAACTAAAGCGTGCCTATTCTTTGCAAGCAGGGGGCCTGCTATAAGGTGGGCCTGAGCTTTTCATTTTTTTTTTGATTGATGCTGGTGATAACTCATGACTGAGAACTAGAAACTAAAAAAGCAAGAGCAACGCCAATGGTTCAGTAAGTGGTTAGGGTAGTCTGATTGTTTTTTTATTCATTTACTTATTATTTTTATTCTATGCCTCTAAACCTCCTGCACATCATTGAGTATGACTTAGAATCCAAATCCGTGCTGTGCACGGGGGCCAGCTAGTGAATTCCATTTAGTGGGTTTTCCTTGGGGCTACAGTACAGACATTTAATTACTGCATCAGTCGACCGGCCGCCTGCCAGTGCCTGCTTCTACAAACACCCATGAATACCATGTCAAAAAATAAGCCACGCACTTCAATGACTCGCGTAGTTTGCGAATCAAAGCTTTGTTCAGTTGTGAGGTCATCCATGTTTCCATACCCAGGAAACGGGCTGGCAATCGGGCGTGCGGTCGTGCAGTATGTCCGGGCTTCCCACGCATTCAATGCAGGAATTGAATGCTGGCACTGTAAGCATACAGTGTTGTGACAGGCTCTCCATGGCACGTTTACAACTGAAAGCCCCCATGGGACTCTTGAAGGGAGAATTATGTACTGTAGATCTGGATAATTTGACGTGTCTGAAATTTGGCGATCTAATATTTGCCGAATCTCAATTTACCGATCGTGATCACATGTTTTTATCAAATTAAAAACAGCAGGTAGTTTTTATGTCTAGGCTAGACTAGTAGATGGAATTTGTAAGACATAAGAGTGATGCACCCAGTTTGAATTCCTGTTTACGACATGTTAGATGTATGTCAGACCTTTGAACTACTGGAAGTTTTATAGGTAAAATGGCTAAGGGGACTTTACCAGTTTATGGCAAAAGGGGCGTGGAAAAAGCTAGTGTGGGAACAGGCATGGGAGATTGGGGACTGCTACTGGTCCTCAACAGTTCCCCTATGTAAGGGAAATGATCTCCTTAGAGGTACTATTAAAGGCATAGGGTATATGACATATGACATGGTGGCAGCTTAGTGATGCTGACCCCTCCCTGATGAGAATGTGTGAGTGCACGACTCTCATTCCGGCTCATGCAAGTAGACTCAGGTGCGATGATAACAATCTCAAATGGTTGCCGGCTAGCCATGGGGTGTGTTCAGGGTGTGATTTGTATAACCTGGAGACTATTCATCATATTGTAATGCAATGTCCGGATTATCATGACTTGAGGTTAAAAATGTATGATGATATAAGATTCTTAGAGGGAGAAATTCCCCAGAAGTTTAAAGAAGAACCAGTTATGGTATTCAAATGGCTTATGAGCCGTAGTATAGAATGGGGTAGACGCCTTAGACCTGCGTAATTTATGAACGATATCAGGGATAGCGATTTCAAAAATGTGTTTCAAAGCCATCCGGTATAGGAATGGGATTGGTTAATACTGTAAATTTGGAAAAGATTGCGTAAATTTAATTTTTGCGTTTTTTGCATTTAGCCTCGGACGCAAAGTTAAAATTCTTAATGATTAGTGCTGCCACTTTAAGTGTTTAGCTGGCACTCCATGTTACGACCAATTCGCAAAGTTAAAAAACGTAAAAATCGATTTTCTGTAAATTCGCAAATTTTACTCTGCAGTAGTCCTCTTTTGTGATCTAGATACAAGGTCTTGACTTGGATTACTTCCGTGGTCAAATGATGCACGCTGGAATGACCACATGATGCCCCCTACTATTTTAGAATGGACATTTTTCGTAATTTTCTCTCTTTTTCACTGTTTTGTTTTCACATGTGTTTCATATTTATATGTTTGTGTTAATTTCATATGCTTAAAGCATGGTCAATACAGATACATACATTGACACTATCACGGTACCCCCAGGAGAACGGAGCGGCATATTTACTTGGATTTTAATTACGCTATAATAAGATGATAAAAGGGACTAGGGAGGGTGGAATGAAATTAATACAGATTAATCAAGGAAAGTGGAGTTGGCACAACAGCGTGTCTGTTCTCATCTCGACTCTTGAAAGTGAATTAACAAACTGGCACTGTATCAATTACAATTTACCTTCGCAAACCCTTACCAAAATGTGATATATGTGTCACGTTTATTTGTCCTACACTGTCTCTTCCTCTCAGCTTAAAGAACATGGCAGATGTCCGGTTTGCCCATTAATGTCGTAAATTTGCCGATCTGAAGCTTTCCAGGCCTCAACGCTAACTCAAAATGATACTGGCCCTGTAGGACCAGTAACGCCTATAAGCATCTACTGGTCCTGCAAAATGTTTACTGGTCCTACATTTTTTCTTTAACATAACAAGAAAGAACGTTGCATAAGATTCACCACAACATTTACATCTATAACTTTTATCTTCATTTATTTCAAAAACAATTGGGGACATTCTCAGGGGGAAACTTTTTAGCAAGAATCTCTCCAAATGTTTACTGGCCCTGTAGGACCAGTTGAGGTATTTTTTTACTGACCCAAAGCTATTTTTGGGAATCTTTACTGGCCTGGGGCCATAGGTTCACCCTTGGCGTCGAGCCCTGCTTTCTAGAATCTTATTTAACTGATCAAGTCTTATCGGCAAATATGGACCAATTAAAACATCGGTTGTTTAAGTGAAGAAAAGGCTGTACTTCGAATAACCAGGCAGGATGGAAGTAGTACAGTAGTAGTAGTAGTAGTAGTAGTAGTAGTAGTAGTAGTAGTAGTAGTAGTAGTAGTAGTAGTAGCACCAGCAGCAGCAGCAGCAGTAGTAGTAGTAGTAGTAGTAGTAAAATCATATCAATACATATCAAAATAAAACAAACAAATCAGGAAATGGATGTTGAATGCTAATATGCGTCAAAATCAAGCAAAATTATAACTAATCATGTTTATTCAATTAACAGTATGCCTTTGCAATATATAAACCTAGGCACCGTATTCTAAATAAACCCAAATCTTTATCTCATTTTACCTATGTTGATTGCTTTTGTGGTTAGTTTGTGAATATTTGGCATTTTCACCATAATCAGATCAATTGTGACTATCAAAGTCATTACTAAGCAGAATAGGAGAATCTGACATGGGATTTGGACTCAAGAAGGGAAGACTTTTGCCTCATTTCTCTCTATCATACAAGCTCAGAGAGGACTCTGTGGGGTCAAACGAAAATGTAAAACATACAACTGACTACTGACCAATTTGTTCTATCTCTGACATGATGTATGTTTGTACACTATGCTAGTGATAGTGTCACAATGTCTTATTATATTTTTTGTATCAATTCCATGTTCTTATTTGTATGTTATTATTTCATATAATTTGTATTTGATATGATTTTGTACAGTACAGTACAGTCAATAAACAAACAATGCAATACAACTACACCTAGCCTAAATGTGTGACTTTTCTCATATTCCCTTAACCTTCACTTTTAATAAAGGGGATAGAATGCAGACTTCGATTCTCTATTCACTTATGCCTCTCCTACATTCACGACAAAAGGAATGACCCACTTTGATAACTTGAGTTTATTAATTTCCTTTAAAAGAATACTTAATTGGATATTCAAAGTCTTATGACTTTGTGGCATTGTACATGTAAGTCAGATGATTAATTGATATTTCATTTTAACAATGCCAACAGGTTGAATGCATCCTGATTTTGATTTTTTTTATGCGAATATAATTAGGTAGAAATAGACTGAATATACTAAGATGAATTTAGAGAAATGATAATGTAAAATTACTACTCAGAATGTATATGAGCATGAACGTTTTCGTGAAAGAATGCTTTATACTTTCAATTTCTGCAAAATCTGGGATATCTTAAAATTTGTAACGATTCATTGATGGTTACACATTATAAAAGAAGAACACAGCTTCAGTTTCGTTTTTCTATTGAGGCATATCCATACCTAGTTAGGGGCAAGGAAAACATATTTCAGTAGAAATATATAGTTTAGAGTAATGGAGATAGCATTCAATGATTCAGTTTCAGAAAAAATGTTGCCATGACGACTGGCAATGTTTTAGAATACTCTGTTTATAGCTTTTTAGTGCATTACATCGATATCAAATGTTTTGGAGATATGCCATTAAATGGCATGTGAGATGTCAAATGCGACAAACACAAGTGTCACAAAGTCATCTGACTTGGAATATCCGATCAAAATTTAAAAGGAAATAATAAAACCTAGGTTATTGAAAGTTTATCATTGCTCTTGTGTTTACTTTAAATGATGCACCACTCTAAATAGAGAATGTATGTCAGGATTCTTCTGCAGTATCCCCTGAAATATATTTGATGGTCAAAGTCAATACGAGGAAACTACCCATTAGTATATTTTGTTACCATAGTAATGGCTACATTAAAGTGTCTGAGAAATGTAACGAGGGCAAAGATCTGTACTTAAGTTTTTTTCATTACTTTTGACCTCAGCCAGGGTATTCATGCACATTCTACTATCATAACAATTATAACACACGTTTAACTTTATAAAGCTGACAATAGAATTTGAGGTAGCATTTTCGTTTCCCCATATCAGGGGCACTGACTTATTTGCAAAAGGTTCATCACATGTACCTAATGAATATTATTAATTTATCATTTTATCAATGTCAATGTTTTACTTACCATATAAGTTCATAATTATGTTGCATATCTACTTAACTGTGCATAAAGTGCTTTTCAAGAAACAATTGTGGCTATTGCAAATTTTCTCCATATATTTTAATTCATCAATTTGGTACGCTCCAGGGAAGATTGCCAACCCTCTTTGTATTTCTTCTAGCCTAAGAATTTAAGAACATTTGAGAGCCATCTAATATTCTTTAATCAGGCATGTTCATGCCTTCCTCATCTGTACGGGCTTCTGCAATTAATTTCTGGAATTATGGTGGCTAAGCATCCCATAGCTAGTCATCAAATATTTGATTTTATCTAATAAAGATGGTAATGGATGGGTGGGAG
>OZ012700.1:15215597-15228097 GCA_963942565.1 Maea johnstoni | reverse complement strand
TAACAGAACAGCATATAAGAACCTATATCAATCTAGGTGTCCGATTGACTTATTTGAAAATTGAATATGTATCATCCTCCAAATACGTAAAGTCAGTGTTGAGAACAATTCTTTAATTCATTGAATGCAGGCGCAAATATAGGGACGATTTTGCACAAGAAAACAGTTCTCTGATCCTAAGGGATCAGCTATCAACGTATTGATTTCCCAAAGGAAATAATTGAGGCTGAGTGACGCGAGAACAGAAAGGCAGCCTAAATCAACACGATAGCAGGAAGGCTATTGCACGGGGGTAGCACCAGGCTAATGTATTCTTATCACTTATGTCGAGACATGTATGCTACTGCCCACAGTAAAAATCCCAAGTGCTTCCTATCAATGCATGTACCCCACTTCGTTGCCACTGATACAGCATGTTTACTACATCTGTATAGGAAAAGTTCCCCGGGGTTATCTCTGTTGAGGAGTTGTATGAAAAGTTCCTTTTTTCAATGTTCGATGATGATCGACCCCTTTTAGATGGGGTAATATATAAGCCAGCGGATAGAGAATGAATTGCTGTAAACAGGACTCAAATGACAGCTTACCGAAAGAGTGATAGTTATAGGGAGAGTAAATTTCTTAATTAATGAGCAACACCTTTCAAAAGGGCTAAACATATCAGGGAGTTATATGACAATGAATTGACAGTATTGTCTACAAAACATATCACGTAGAATAGCAAAATCGAAACTGAATTGTTTATAGAGCGAGTGATCTCTTAAAACAAAACATAGAAATAGAAGAACATAATGTCATTAATGATATTCCATAATGGAATCTTTTGAATTTGAATCCGATTTATTTGAAAGTCTAGTAAGCTTAGTTGGCGAGAACCGTGTGTTTTACACTTCATCAATTTTGCCTAACTTCAGTTTGAAGGGAGAAATCACTTTTAAGGAAAATGTGTTTATTCAAAAGATCTCCCTGGCCCTTTTTGTTTCTACAATAACGTTGTGATAGTATTGATTTATCTAGAAATGTATTTCCCGCCACTGATGTGTTATTAATTTCATATCGAATTTAGTTTATTTTTTAATCGACTTAGTCTATTTAGTTCCAATGTCCTCTAATTGCCTTTTATCATTTGTGTTTATTTTTGTCTTTCTGTAGCGTACTCTGCATTCAGTATTGTTTCTTAATTTTGTTACACATAAATAACTTTTACTGCGGCAGTATGATAGTTGCACGATACATAACGCTAGATTGAATACCCTGCAACTCTGTGTGCATATTTCAGTACTAAAATGCTATATTGAATAAAATACAACTCTGTACGCATATCACTGTGCTTGGGTGCTTTTGAAATAGCAACCGCATCAAAGTCAGATAAGCGCTCTAAAACTAACAATTTAAAACATGCATCAATCAGTTGTCATATGGACAGTGTTCTTGTGCTACCTTTTGAATTCTAAAACCTTTGGAATGTTTGGATGAGTGAGTTGCACACATGATGCAGTTTTCTGTTTGCACCCATGAAAAATCAAGACATGAATGTAACAGGAATGCTGTTACTTGAATTAGCACTCTTGTTTACAATTATAACAATCATCAAACAAATTATTTACAAAAAAAGACACTAAAACAAGGCTCCCACCCTTGCACAAATACAGTGTATACTGAAATATCATATGAACATTGAAAGGCACATTGCTATGTGTAACAATAGAATACCACATTTCCTAGGAAAGTGGTCAACAATACACAAACTCCTGTCCGACGCGTAATTTATTTGATATTGGCAGGGTAATTATAATATTACTGAAATACCATTTGTAACCTGTATTATATGAATTGGAATAAAAATTATAAAAAAAGAATTAGCAGTTTGCAACTTTTGACATTTACATGCAATGCCTTCAGAAGCTGCCTTAATTAAATAACTCAAGCAAGACAATGCGTTTAGGGGCATCCACGCTTCCGTCATAATCAAACTGTAACACCCTGGAAACTCCACCAAGGGGCAAGCCGGAGTAATCCTGAATAAATTGGATTTAATTGCCTTTGGCTCCAGTGCCTCCGCCTTATCTCCTGTGTTGCCGAATATGAGTGGGACTACCTCCTAAAAGGGCAGTCCATGTTGAATGTCATTCGCGTGGCGTGGTTGATAAGACAGTTGTAATCTATCATTGTCTTGTTTTGTTAATTAAACTGTACTAATCGTAGTGCAGAAGCCACGGCGCGTGGGATAATTAGTTGTTACACTACATGACTTAAGGAAAGGCATTATTAAAGAAAGCCCCAAACATGACACATGACAGTAATCATGCCTTCAAAAGTATTGACGTAACCCCCAGTAGGTTATGGCTCTATGAAAATATCTTAATTTTCGATGTCAAAACTTTTCTTTCTTTTAAGAATACAAACTACATACAACTTTGGACAAGTCATCTGATACACAAGGGCGCATTCACGTAAATCAGTAAAACGCCTTTGACAAAGCTACGTCATCTTTGTCAGAACTTTGCCCAAGATACGTCACTGATTATTGATCATATACCCTTCAAAATCTTGTCAGAAAATTATCAGAGTTGCAGAATGTTAATAGGTATCTGCGTCATAATCATTGCTTAACTATGTGACGTAGTTCTTCAATGCTGGGCCCACTCAAAATGGAACTACATGTATGTACAAGCATATTGTACACACACACACACACACACACACACACACACACACAGACACACACACACACACACACATGCATACAACCACACATACATACGCACATAATTTCTACATGAATATGAACCTTAAATGGGAAAATGTTAGGGTTCCCGTACGAGCTACAACCACATTCTTTGCCAATGGACGCCCTATCATGTAAGACACACCATGTGTGCTCCAAATATGTTTAGTCATGGTCAAAGCATGAACTACTTTACCTTCCACCAAACACTTTCGGCAAGGAACTAACTTGATTTAATTATCTACTGCCTATATATTTACCATACTCATTACGATTGTAATAACTGTACATATGCAGTGCTGATTTTGCATGGCATTGTAGTTGACAAACTGAACGTCATCGAATTCACCTCTTGATACTCTGCTTTTGCTGCAAATCTTTCCAAAGGGTTAACAAGGGTTCTTAAAGCCCTCTTAATGTAATAACCTATCTCAAATACTACATTTATAGAGGATGTGCTGATAGGTTCTCGACGTGCATTTTTTCTGAGATAATCCACTTTATGTATGTAAATAAGATATAAGTAGAGTATCCCTCTGCATTACATCTGGGGAAGACCTTTATATAGGTTTATACAATGTCAAACAAGCCTCCCTTCTATGTTTCATGTTTATTTTTCATATGATATCTTTTTGTACTCCCCCTATGGGAAAGAAACAAGAATGTTTTTGTATACCGTATGAGTTTGTACCAAAGTGAAGTCAATAAAGCATACAATACAATACAATTGAAATTGATATATGTAGATAAAAATGTAGTCACACAGTAAACTCTTTTCCTTATAATCATATAATACTTTCTTGATAAAAGTCTAATAGCAAGTCACTGGCTACCTTCTCACAAGCCAAACTCAAAGGGAAATCAAAGGGATTTTGATCTTTGATAAGGGTATCTCAACGTAGAATATGCCATATGTTCGTCCTGATAAGAAATCGTCAAAATCATCACAGATGTCATAAAAGCATATGATTTTCTGTTGCTTTTTTTAACAAAATAAGACAGCAAAAGTGAGTTAACATTGTAAGAGAGCAATTAAGGAGCCAAATAAATCATATTGGCTAATTCGCAAATAATTAAAAGATGATTGATATTTGAAGAATCTAGTAGGATAAATATGTTTCAGAATGCACTAAAGCACATATGTAGATATAGATAGATACGCTACTGGAAGAGCCCTATAACTTCCCCTTGGTGTAAATCTCAGATTGCTACCCGAGTCGAGATGTGGAGTGAGTTTATCGGATTATATCCGATACGGTGAGAGAATCCCCTGTGGGTATAGGTTCTCTACAACAATTCCCTGGCAAAACAAGTTATGGATAATCTCAGGCGGAGGCTTGCACTTAAATCAATATAGCCAGGCCAAATGCACTCCGAACTATTAATAAGCTAGTCCTTCTGATATGACGAATACTCAAATGAAATATTTCATGTAGGTTCGACTTGGGGGATCAGGCTTGTGTGGTTTAGTGCATTCAGAAACATATTTATCCTATTAGATGCTTCAAATTATATCAATCATTTCTTGATTATTTGCAATATAGCCAATGTTATATATTACCGCCTTACCTGTTCCCTCACAATGATAATTTACTTCGGCAGTCTTGTTTTGTACAGAGCAAGAGAAAATCATATGCGTTTTACAGGAACTTTGAGCAGTTCAAGATAGTACTGCTATATTATCAAAGCAACATTGTAACCCACTATCGTGTTGGTTGTATATTAAAGCGTTGTTCGAACATCATTGACCTCCACTTTTCCCCTTCTTTTTTTTTCTCATTTCCATTATCATTTCCATCTCCATTTTCGATATTTTCTGTTTCATTCTTTTCGTCACATTTGCAATATTCAATTTTGTGTTATTATCATATTCATATTCCATATTTTTGCACTTTTGATTTGCAAAAGTTTAATACTGTAAATCACTTAAATATGGCGTGAACATTATACAGCGCAATTACGGTACTGCCCTGGATAGCGTGATCTTAGTATAGCGGTGAACGGGAGCAGCAGCAGCAGGTTCAATCAAGAATTTAATGAAGACGGGGATTTTATAATAGCGCATATGGGCATAGCGCTAATATCGCTATATTATTGTTCCCGCTATACTTAAGTGATTTACAGTATATTATATCAAAACTTTTATGCAATGGCGTTTGTATAAATTAAAGTCATATCTCTCATGGTCCCTTCTCCAGAATGAGAGTTAGGGGATTTATTTTTCCATACGGGAGATTGGAGGAACCCAACCCACCCCCTCAAAAAGATAAAAGCTGGGCAAATGTAAAAGATGGACAAATTTGCATAACTTTCGATGAGATACAGTGCATAAAACAAGAAGTGAAGAATAAACAAATTAAAGAAACAGAAGTAAGTAAAAATGCTGGTAATTGAAATATGGCGACTGCTAGCTGTCTCTCACCACTGAGGGTCTGATCTGATGGCCATGTGGTCTAAGGCGTTGCCACTGACTGCTAGCTGTCTCTCACCATTGAGTGCCTGGTCTGATGGCTGTGTGGTCCAAGGCGCTGCCCCTGACTGCTAGCTGTCTCTCACCACTGAGGGGTTGCACTGATGGCCGTGTGGTCTAAGGCGTTGTCACTGACTGCTAGCTGTCTCTTACCACTCAGGGTCTGATCTGGTGGATGTG
Source organism: Maea johnstoni (assembly GCA_963942565.1). NCBI lineage: Eukaryota > Metazoa > Annelida > Polychaeta > Spionida > Magelonidae > Maea > Maea johnstoni. The sequence goes on along the minus strand of OZ012700.1, from coordinate 15,222,719 downwards.
TGGTATAAGGCGTTGCCACTGACTGCTTGCTTTCTCCAACCACTGCCTGGGTTCGAAAACTGGGTGGGCATGTGAGAAAGTAGCCAATGTTTGGGGGTTATGCGGCGGTTTTCGCCGGATACTCTGGTTTCCTCCACCAGCTACTACTGGTTAGTCACGACTTATTATGCCAGAAAAAGTGACGAAAAATCAGTCAATGTGTGCGCGCCTTGATCGCACAAAGTTTGCATGCAGAACTGATAATGCCACAACCATATACAGCCACTTTAGCTATAGTATCGGGTCTTTCACTGTGTTTTAATGGCAAATACTCTTGTACATCAGATAAACACGATGCGTAAGCTTAAATTATTCAGAGACAGTTTCTACTGAAATCAAGATAAACCCAAGGAATAAAAAGGTTTATAGTTTAGAACATACATGATTGCTATGCAGTTCTATTTGGAGTTTACTTAGAGCTAATGGATACATAATATAGCGTTAGCATTTAATTCCTGCACTAAGTGCGTGGGTAATCCGGGCATAATACACGACCGATTGCCACCAAGTCTCCTGGGCATAGATGCAAGCACAGGTTCCTGACCTCACAACTGAATGTTGCTTTGGTTCCCAAGCTACCTGGGCCTTGGATGTGCTTGGCATGTTATGCATGGGTGCTTGTACAACCAGGTACTGGTAGACGCCCGGTCGACTGCTGCAGCAATTAAATGTCTGTACTGTACGTGTGATCTGAGTAAAACTGATGATATCAAGCCCATGCTCATATCTTGTCAACAGTCACATGGTGGTGTTAAAAGGATGGATTTGGAAATAAGAGCCATTGGTGATGGGACGGGAAGATTTATATTGGAAGAAAATAATGATTTATTGTGCACACTTATGGGGAATATCATGTTGCATTAACGTTTAAGCCAATGTTTTGGATAAGGCTAAAAGCCTACCACTAGGATGATCGCGAAGAGAATAAATACGTGAAGGGGCTTATACATGTTGATACCGGTAAGGGCCTCATCCTATAAGTGTTGATAGAATTAATTATTTTACGCATAATTTCCGAATTCCTTTATACATTTGTAGACATATGCTTCTTTCTTTCTTTTCTGTTTTCACGTTTTGTTCGATTATAGTTCTCCCTTTTATTTCTTTGTATTTTATTTCTGTTTTGCCTTTGAGATTTTTATATGAGTTATCCCAGTCATGTATTCTTAAAACGGTCGATAAACGATACTTACATACAAGGGAAATTCAGTAAAAGTATGTAAGGCAGCCACACATAGTATATTACAAGCAATGGATGTGCACCCTTATGAAAATTGTGAATTTCATATGAATTGTGTGGAAGACAAAACATGATTTTTCGTATTGCCCAAATATTGCTTACATATGAACTTCAATGGAAAATGGGATAAAACAAAAAATAAACAAAACAGAAATAGACAAAATTGTTGGTAATCCAAATATGGTAAGGATAACTTATTATACTATTCTTGATACTAAGGAGGTTATTCATGAGAAAAGAATGAAAGGTTCTAAATAAAGATTGCATGAATTGAGACAGCAACTGTTTGAGTAAGATTGCGTTGCGGAAACAAGTATGAAGTTTGATACATTGATTACAATAAAGGGGAAAATGTACGATTATCTCAACGACTTCGTAAAAACATGAAAAAACATATGGCATTTCAAGCTTCCATAAAATTATATGTGTGGCCATTTGTTATTCTTGTGAATTCCTTTTTAAAAAACATAATTGCGCTCGGGATATACTCGAATAAAAAAAACTATTGACAATGACCCCATTTTATTTCATGAATATATAAAACTGGTTGGTTGTATAGCAAACAGTCTTGCGTAACATTCGTATGAATGATTCATTTCAAATAAAGATACATAATGATTCAGTTCTCGCACTTTTACTATAATCTCGCCGCTTTTGCCAAAAAGGAATTGGCAAGTACCAGTTCCACACCGGGTAGCTATCAAAAGTTAACGCTATTGCATCTAGAATGCTCACCTAGTCTGACTACTTTAAACATAACTTCTCAAATTGAGTAATATTTGAAAACAATTTGAAGAATGATCGTTACGCCCAATTGGAACAACTTTGACTCAATCGTTCATGAAAATATTTCATTTAGTTTTTATCATTTCTGCTTAAGTGTCTTTTTTATCTCCACATTCATGATAAAATGTCAATAACAATTACTAACATAAATACCTAGAGGAAATATGAGGTACTTATATTTCCCAAATCATTAGATGTAATGCTATTTTGCAACTCGCCATGTAAACAGTCTTTACTATCGCTCGGATAATAGAAGGAAGATGGTTACTTTACTCACCAAACAAACTCTACAAATCAAAATATATTGTATGTCACTCTGTTTGGGAGAATTCATCAGAATTTACATCGGCCCAGTATTCTTCAAATTACGTATGGTCAAAACTTTCCTTTCCTTGAAAATATACATATCTCCATTTTCACAATTTTCATAAATCAGTAGTCTTGATAACAGTAGGATATGATTTACAACTCAGTTTTTTCGAGAATTCTAAAAATGATATCAAATTCACAAAGTTTAAGATGATTGGCAATCACATTTTTACCACCTTTTCTATCCTCTTTCCCACGAGATGTAGACCTTTGGACAATTTATGAATATTTTATTTCTGTTTCCACACTCTTACCATATCTTTTACATGATTCATCATATTTGTGATATCTAATTCACAAAGTTTAAAGTGATTGCCTAGCACATTTTCTATCCTCCCTTTTACTCTTTACCAAAAAAAAAAAGACCTTAGGACAATTTATGAACATTTTTATTTGTTTCCCCACTCTCACTATATCTTTTACATGATTCATCAAATATGATACCCATTATTTTCAGTCTGCGGCCTGTGATTTAAATCGTGTATGCAGCACGGTAAATGCTCTATGCACAAGTAATTGTGAGACATTTTCAGACCATTTTTGAGTTAGATCAATACTGGGACCATTGACCTTTATATTTTTCTATATATAAGCACTTCTTTAGGTTGCAATTCTCGAGGTATACAGTAATAAACATACAATTGGTCCTTCCGTTATTTTCCATTGCCCCGTAAAAACGTTTTTGGCATGTTCAAGGGAATTAGATTCTAGATTGTGTACAATTTCAATTTCTCGATGCGTTTTAATTAATATATTTCCATATTACCTGGTCATAATGTGCAGGCATTAAATATGTATATGTTAGGGTAAACGATAGTTTACACATATGTGAATATATGTAAATTTGCAAACAGTTTTAACTCATTACCCTTAGTAACAAACACAAGTGTTATAGTATACTCTCTAGATTTACACAGAATCGATCAGAGGATGTCAGTGACACGCTCAGAACTCGACAAGTGAATGAATGAATGATGGCTTTAAGACACATCAGAGCCTGTTGACTTAAAATCAGGTTATCCAATTTAATTCAATCAATGCCACTCCCTAAAGAAACACACACCTGTAATAACAATTGTGATTCAGCATGTAAAACAAAAAGTATTTATTCAGTGTCACAAAGACAATTCTCAACCACTTTGCTGAATGATGTAATCACCCATTTTTATAACAGAGGGCGCCTTAGTCGGCTTACACATATAATGATAATAAATAATGATAGTAATAATAATCTTTATTCAAAGAGGGTAACTCAGTCCAATGGTAAGGATCTACCCTGAGGCCTTCTGGCATGTTTACAAGTAGCCCGAGGGCCCCAAAGTAGTACAGTACATAGCTTTTAGGTATCGAGACTTGAAGGAAGGTAGAGATGGTGCACATCTGATTGCTTTAGTTAAGCCATTCCAAACTTTGGGCCCTGAGTATGAAATGCATTTTTGGCCAATTGATTTATTACATTTTGGAAGATATGTGAATAATTATGTTGAAAAAAATACACATCCACAAGGAGGAATTTTATGGAAACTGTTAAAGGCAAATATGACTACCTCTTTCCTATAATTAACGGAGCACAGGATTTTCTGAGCATTTATGAGTTAAATGTTTGAGCGATAATGATATGCTTTGCAAGACGTGTCGATATGTTTGTCAACTCTGTAAGCATTTTTCTAACAATGTTACTGATTATTAGAAAAAGTTAATGACCCTCATCCAATGACTGATTTATCAACATTTACACTTAATGCTAAAAAAAAAACACAACCAACATTTAAAAGTATCAAAGTGGAAAGTTATTTACTCCTGTGGTGATGGCGTACGCATAGGAATGGTAATACAGGTTTACGTTTGATTTTTAAGGTTGATTTCAACAACAGATGCGGAGGAACAGAAAGCTATAGTCAAGACTTCCTATAACACTAAACAGTGAGTACCACCTATCTTACACTTGATTATTCTCGAAATGTAACACATTCTGGTACATTGTTAAGATCTGGTAATAGCGCAAGATACACCAATACTGATGTGACATTATAGAGGTTTGGCATTTGTCAGATAAAGAAGACACGTCTCAGTAAGTAAAATGATAGTGGTTGGCCTAAAATAGAAGATATATATTGACTTCATCACATCGTTGTATGATGATCACAGAAAGATTTAGAATATAGCTAATGCTTTATGTTATTAAAAATATACATATTAATACAAAGCGGTGGCTAGTTTCGGCAGGTAATATCATAATTCATTTTAAGTTATACCACACACTGGCACAGCTAATTTTTCTTTCGTTCTGTGCTGATTTCTCATTGATGGTAAGATTTGTTAGGCAACACCTCTTGGTCCAATCTACATCATCAGAAGATTTAATGAGGCAGTCAGTATATAGAAGGGTTACCTAACACCTAATAAAGCAATCAATGGTATATAGTAAGGTATTCTTCTGGTTGTTAGGACGCCAGATAGATAGTCTCAGTGCCCATAGCACGACTAAACTACTATGTATTGCATACAAGTACATACATAATATGTATAACAAAACACGAAATAGAAGTGGCATGAGATATTTTTCCTGGTCTCAATACACAGTCTTCCCCCACTGAAATTGACCCTCCCTTAAAATAATGGACCTTGCTTAATGGTCTTCTCTTCTTCTATTACTGCTAATATGAGGTGTGTATGTTTGTGTGTGTTTGTGTGTCACATTCCTATATTTGTTTGCATACGTAGAACCTAGTCTGTAAGACCACAATGATGAAAGCAAATTTTACTAGAATATGTATGCCTTTGATTAGATTCGGCACAACCATACAACCAGTTTGATCTACACATTCTATACAATTTTGAGCAGTTGTATGGTTATTGAGTGAGGGTGCAATTAATCCTGGAGAATGTCCATTTCAGCCTCAGATATACATGTACATATATTGGCCTTATGATCGTCATAATAGGCAGGGATGTATACTATATCAAGTTAGCTTTTTGGGTAAAATACTTTGACTTAGTTTTTCCTTCACCCTGTTTTTATCTGACAGTTAGGCCTATACAAAGTGTTATTGCCGAAAAGGTTTTCTGATGAGAAATACATTAAGCAAAAGAAAGTACCCTCACAGCCGGATGTAAGATTTGTCTGGTAAAAAATACTGAACAAAAACGTGCATAGTGTTTTCAAACGCAGCTACTACCCACACCTATTAACAGAAGACCTTCATTTTTCAACTATCAGATCCCATAGCTTTGAAACAAGGTCAAAATTGAAAAAAAAATGTGTTTTTTTCTCTTCGAAATGCTCTAAGCTATGATTATGCCAAATTACAAGCAAAATTGTTAAAATTTGATACCCCAATGCATGTTTGGAGTGACCATGTTTTGGTGAAATTCGATGTGGAGAAAAGAGCCAAAACATTTCCTGCTTGTGTGCAAGCATATTGGACCTTCTGTTATAGAATGCCTCTAGCTCTTCTTGGTGATGGGCTATACATTTACAACTGATCTAATTATGAGGATAATGTAGTAGATTTTAACAGATGTAAAAGTCTCAAAATGACCCTATATTCACAAATTAAGCCACCTTAAGTGGTTTCATTGGGCTAAGAGATATCAACCTTTCAACAAAACATTCATATATCATTGTTTTTTGTTGACACAATTCAATGAGCAAAGCACCGCAAATCCATTATCATCTCGAATATATATTATGACTGACAGATTATACGCACTACACATTAATGCAAATATGATAAAAGCAATTACATTGACTATTAAGTAGTTGTAGTATTATATTGCAGCTCTTAACAAAACTATTAAAGCACACCAGAATGGGTGCCTAAAAGGCACATTGGCACACAGCGGCCTTTTAATGCCATAAACTATGCATAACACAAAACGATGGTCTTTTGCTATTGCAGGAAACAAGAACATAGCGAGAAATACATCCAAAAGCTCACAAAACAATGAACAATTTTAAGAGATTGAGGATTGGCACAAATGGCTGCCGGGTAGCCTTCCTATAGTGGTTAGAGCTGTTTGTTATTGGCTGTTTGTTATCCAAATCGGTCAGTTTTGCTAATATTACATGCTAAAGTGCTGCCTGGGCTGGCCGTTTAAGGTTCGAATAAAGGGCAAATCTCAGTGGGATATGCTTAGACACAGTGAGATGAAGCGTGGGTATACACAACTTACCACTTAAGTAACTCCACAACTCATGTCAGACTGTGACAGGAGTAGAGTAAAGGCTGATAAGGTCAACTGGGCATTGCAAGTGATTTTGCAGGGTCTAGTAGCAACAGACATCTGGATACACAACTTATAGCCTGTGCCCTATACATGGCATTATCCAGTACATCTTCTAGAAGAGTATCACCATCTTAAATTTCCATTAGTACCTGCTGATACAGTATGTACCATTGCCTCCACCACCATTTGACCCTACCACCTGCCATTGTATTGACAGGATATCTCCCTCAATGTAAGCTCGCCAGGGAAAAACATTCCTTAATTAAGTAAAGGAATGATTATACACATAGACACACACACATATATATATATATATATATATATATATATATATATATATATATATATATATATATATATATATATATATATATGTATATATACACACACACACAAATATATATATATATATATATATATATATATATATATATATATATATATATATATATATATAT